>CM038673.1:389679092-390279092 GCA_021605145.1 Aegilops bicornis | reverse complement strand
CTTGAACCATAATGTGCGTGATGAGACCTTCGAGGTTGTAGAAGGGTGTCAGGACCCCGATTCCAAGTCACATCGATCTAGCCGGTAACACCTCATATCACTTTGCGGCCTCACGCACGGTATTCCCACGGGTGTTGCCTTACCATGGCCCGGGACCGTTTGCGCCTTTTGGCTCACGTATATGATAGTGTCGCTAGCATCCATATGACAGAGAACCCGCGCCGACATGGCTAGTAGTGAACCCAAAGCGGCACTAATCCATGGGGACAGGCATACATGAATCAACTTTGAGCATGTCGGTCAGCAGCGTGTGAATCCGGGCTGTAGCACTGGGCTAGCAGGACTCCGGTGAACCGGGCTGTAGCGGACTACTATGGCTCATGGAAGCACTAGACCACATTTCCCCATAAGAGAGGCTGCCAAGGATAAACAACTAGATTGTCGGATCCCACACATACCAAGCATTTCAATCATACACACAATATGCTCGATATGTGTAAATACAACATGGCATCACAACATAATTCTACAACTCAAGTATTTATTCATTAGGCTCCGAGGAGCGAGATATTACAAACATGGGTCTCATGACCCAACATTGAAACATACAAGTCAAAGCACACGCGGAAGCTTAACATGTCTGAGTACCGACATCTACAAATGAAAAAGGCTGAGAAGCCTGACTATCTACCAGATCCTGCCGAGGGCACAAGATCGTAGCTGAGGTAACAAGCTAAACATCGAAGTCCACGCGGAACTACTAGTGAGACTGAAGTCTCTCTTGAAAAACATAAAATAGGCAAACATGAGTACAAATGTACTCACCAAGACTTACATCAGAGCTAACTACATATGCATCATTATCAACAAAGGGGTGGTGGGGTTTAACTGCAGCAAGCCAGCTTTGACTCGGTGGCTATCCTGAACTACATTTGCAAGTAACTCTTTTGAGGTGGGCGCTGCGAGTCCACATATTCACCATATCAATACACCACTATGGATCCGCTCCCGTCTCCCTACGAGAACGCCATCCATAGCACTCACGCTTATCTTGCGCATTTTAGAGTATCCACTTTCACTTGTCTATGAACTGTACAGGCAACCCAGAAGTCCTTTACCGCGGACACGGCTATTCGAATAGATAATGTTAACCCTGCAGGGGTGTACTTCTTCACACACGCTCTCGCCACTTACCACCATGTAGACGTCGTGTATCTCGGCGACCTTCAAGCGGAAGCCTGGCGAGGGAGTCGGCCACGACCTGACCAACCACACAAGTCTCTAGTCCATGTTTATCACCTATTCGGGTTCCATCCGCAAGGAGATCCGGCAGGGGTGTCGCTCACGGCCCCAAACGATCTGTGCAGGGTTCCCGAGGCACCAAACGGGCGCTCGGTACACCGGGCCACGGTGTATCTACCGCATCATAGCCCACCCCTAGGGTCAGCGCTACGCACGGCCTCTAACACATATCCTACAAACACCAGAAACTAGTTGCAACTCCTGGACAGAGAGCGAGGCGATTAATAAGTCGAGATAGCTTGGAGTGCCCGGAGCCCAATGTGTGGTAGTAACTGTTTCATGGATCACAAACACAGAACTCGGTTCTTGAGGACGGCTGCAATGAGACAACCCACCATGTACTCCTACATGGCCTCTCACCGCTACCTTTCCCAAATCGTATTCACACACTTAGCTCTCAACGGTAGGACATGTTCACACACCTCCGATTCATCCCGGATGAATCAGACCTGACACAACTCTAAGCAATAGTAGGCATGACAAACAAGCATGAATGAGTAGGCACATCAGGGCTCAAACAACTCCTACTCATGCTGGTGGGTTTCATCTATTTACTGTGGCAATGACAGGTTATGCAAAGGATAAAGGGGTTCAACTACCGCAGCAAGTAAACAGATGAATCGTTGTTGTCCTAACGCAGTAAAAGAGAGCAGGAGCGAGAGAGTAGGATTGTATCAGAATGAACAACGGGGTTTTGCTTTCCTGGCACTTCTGACGATAGCATTGAGTCTTCATTAGTGTCAACGATCACAACGTCGGTACAACGTCTACCGAGGGGGAACAACACCGGCAAACAGAGAAGAAACACGATCAATGCAATGCATAATATGATGCATGCTATGACATGGAAATATGAATGTGCTTTGGGCTAATGTAAGCTAGAACAGATTGAGATGAGTCCATTTGAACCAAAGATTCAAATGCAAACGCATTTTAAGAGGTTATATTAGTGCATTAACTTGTTTCATCTAAACAGCAAGGTTAACGTGTTCTAACATGCATGAAACCAGTACAGATGGATAGATTGGATTTTTTTGATCATTTTTCATATATAAATTATTTCATTTGGAGTTACGGTTGATTTTCTATGATTTTTATAAGTTTTGGCTATTTTCTGGAATTTCCTGGATTATATTAAATCCAGAAAATGACTTACTGCGTCAGCCTGACGTCAGTGTGACGTCAGTAGGTCAACTGACCCGGGTCCAGGTCAAACCTGACCAGTGGGGTCCACTGGTCAGTGACCCAGTGTTGTTTAGTGACATTGACAAGTGGGGCCGGGTCAACGGACACGTCAGCACGGTCAACTCTGACTGGTGGGTCCAGCATTATAAAACTAATCTAAACAGAAAATAAACACAGAGTTAATTAGGCGCGGGGCCCAGCTGTCGGTGTCACAAGAGGGGTTAGTTAGTGGGTCATTAGCCACTAATGATGCCCACGTCGGCGGCTAACCGCCGGTGGTACACAGACGCGGCGGCGTCGCTCGTCCCGGCGATTCCGGCGACGAGAAGAGGCGGGGTTGGGCTCGTTGGAACGCCCGCGAGGCGGCGCGTCCAATGATGGTGGTGGCAGGTGCTGGGGTAGCCGGAGACAACGGCGGCATGCACGTCCGTGGCGGCCGGAGTTCGGACGTCGACCGTTCCGACGTCGCAGGGCACGAAAGGAGCGACGAATGGTTGCTACGGTCCTGTGGTGATGCGCTGAGCACGGTGACGCGCCCAGTTTCGAGCTCCAGTGGACGTGGCCACGACGGTGAGGAGCTCAGGCGGCGGCGCGATTTGGTCGGCAAGGGGGCGACGGCTACAGGGCGTAACGAGCTCGGGGGAGAGGATTTTTCGACGCGGGATCTCACAGTGGTTGCAGAGGGCGTCGACGCGGGCTCGGAGAAGGCCGGACGGCGACGTACAGGCGGCGGTGATCTCGGACGACTGAAGCTTGAAGATGGAGTCGAGGCGGTCGATTCGGGGCGTCCGAGCTCGGTTTCTTCAGCATGGCAAAGTGGTGGTCGACGACGGAGAGGTGGAACACGTCTGCAGCGCGAGGTGATGGCTGTGGCTACGACAATGACGAGCGGCGGCGATGGGGGCGTTCGGTCTCGGGAGATAGAGAGCGGCAGAGGAGGGGATGAGCACTGGGGAAAGTGAGAGAGGCCGGGGGGGTTGCGTGGCGCTTGGGGCTGGCTCCAGAAGCGGCGGAAACAGGAGGTGGCTCCGGCGCGTGCCGGCGCGCGGTGGCCACACGCCCTCGTGCCCACTGGCACGAGGTTGAGGATGACTGGCGCATGGGCCTGCTGGGCCGGCTTCTCTCCTGGGCCAGGTAAGTAACATGTACTCCCTCCTTCTCTGTTTTCTATTTTAATTACTGTTTTATATTTATTTCAATCTGTTTTGATTTAGTTCAAGCACTAATCCATTTTGTTTCTTCAAATAATTTTGGCAGGGGCTGAAAGGAATATTCTAGAGCCCCTCACAAAATATCAGAATTATTGAAGCATTAAAAATATATATAACATATATTTGCTCCAACTCAAATACAATATGTGTTATTTCAAAAACCCAAAATGTCATGGAAAAATGTGCATCATCTTCGGTTACTGTTTCCAGCATTTTCCAAAAATGATGAACATTTTTTAAAGCCATTTTGGGTTCACTAAAAATGTTTTAGTTGAACCTATTGAATTCCTTTGATGCTAGGGTTTGAAACAATCCCCATTTCAAATTTAAGAGGAATTTAAACATGATGCAACACAAGACTAGCTAACACTAGGCATTAGTAGAACTAGGGATGTGACAACTCACCCCCACTAAACAAGAATCTCGCCCCGAGATTCAAGCGTAGGGTAAGGTGAAGGAGAAACACAAGCTAACATAATCTTCACGATCCAGGTTGCACCTCATAAGGTTGTTTCTTCGTTGCATACGTTGATCTTGACATCCTCGCTCTGAAATCTTCATCCCCGCGATGACGAAGGAAAGAAACTCTATTAGGATTGATCTTCTCAAGGATTGAGCTATACAATATCAACTCGCGGAATGAGATGTTGAAACATGTTGAGTTGAGACACAAAACACATCGAGAGGGATGGAGGAACAAACGACAGGGTTGATTTGGTGGGCAACAATTCCACGCTTAGAAAGATGGTGGATGGGGTCAAGGTGGCGAGGAATTTTTTTTTGCCATGATCCCATAACGGGGCACCCTGGGAAAGGTGACTCGTTGGACTGATCCCTTAAGTGGCAAAAAGAATTACTTTTGATCCATAGACCATTGAAACTCTTCATACCAGCTTAAGGCAATTTACAATTGATCGATTGAAATAGCTTGAAGAAATGGCATACTCGGACTAGGATGGATGATGTGGACTACCTTGTTGAAGACAACACAATGGATGATTTTGCTTATCATCGGAAATGGATGGGACCCATGGTAAATCCACCTTTGAAGATGAACCTGGACAACAACTGCTGAGAAGGGCATCCCATGGAAAATTGGCATGATGGGGTGCAGCTGGGAACAAAATGCAAATGTTGGAAGTGTCCCAACTATCATATCTGCCTGAGATTCAGATCTGGTTGGTAACAGAATATTTCAGACAGTAGGTCTGGAAAGGAAAATGAAAGTTTGCAACACAAATCGATGAGATGGCGTTGCGAGATTCTCGGGAAATGAACTATGATAGCAAGTTCCAAAACATGAGCTGGTTCTGCTACAACATGTGAACACGTTGTCTGAGACAAGCATGACCACATAGTAGTCTTATAATAAAACACTACCGAGTTCAAGTGGGGAACCATCAACGAGGATATCGAAGTCCCTACATAAGTACCGATTAGCTCTTATGAAGGAACTCCTTCTCCTTGAACAAATCAGTCAGTGGCTTGGTGTGCTAGGGACGCATATAGAATGGAGGTTGCAAGTCTCCAAACCACAGAATACTTCGCACGTATGCATGACTGATTTGGGGTGATTCCAGAGGAAGCACATTAACTTTCTTGAATCCACGGCGACAACTTGCATCAAATGCACATGAACTGGAGGAAGTCACTCCTTTCATCCAAACGTATACCTCATGAGCGGAGCATGAAGGCAATGCTTACAAAGTTTCCAATACTAGTGTAATGTTCAACATGAATCATGGGGGAGACAAAATCTTTGGCGATGGACTCAACAAAGCAACTCATCGGAATTTCCATATCCTTTGGACTTCCACCATCATGTGAACACGGTGATGGCATTGGTCAGACCAAAAGATGTAATGGTGTATGCTCGAGGGATCAACCACGAGTAAGACAACATTACGAACATCGTTGGTTCTGATTTGGCTTGACGATAGCCCATACTCAGGTCAAAGTTTGATAAGACAATAGGTTCAACAACTGATCACGAGGACCAATCGATGAAGATATCATCTTTCTTCAACACACACACAAACGCAAAGATATCCCTTTAGAATGAACTAAATTCAGCAAAGCTTTTATCTTCCAACTCTCCAAGTTGTTGTTTAGCTTAACCAACCAGCTCAGGGATATCCAACACATATTCTTGGAGAAGGGGTGGTTTACAAGAAACCAACTTGATCACGAACTTAACATAGCGGTCAGGTGACAACCTGGTAGCACTTCCAAGAAGATATTTGGAAAGTCACGAACCACCGATATGTTATTAAGCCCGAGAACAATCTTGCTTTTCAGAGCAAGACGATATGATCAAACGAGCAAGGGATTGACATAATCCTAACTCGTTGATCGAAGAGTGCACTGGAATAAGGACTAGGTAGCACGATCAATCTTAGGATGATGATTTAATAACCAACACGCTAAGAATGAGAATATTGTCCATTAACTACCAAGCAACGGAGTTGCTAGCAGTATTGATTTCACACATCATGATTCACTTGTCGGCATTCCGGTTGCGAAAAAACGGAACCGAGGAATGAATAATGAGGGCGAGAAGTATCACTGTATCAAGAGTTCATAGGGTGGTGTGCAATTCCCATGACATTCTTGACATAAGGCGGTAATACTTCAGGGTAGAACATAATCAAAAGCTGGATTGGCATTTTGATCTGCGAAATACAACTACTTTGACCCAATCCTCGAAGTGGACAAGGTACTGAAGTTTGTTTTTCCTAGTCATTCGGAATAGAATGGCTTGACGGACCACAAGGATAATAGGCATCGATAAACACGATCGCACACATACCCTTGACTATCAATTGATAGACGGGGGTCAGAATACAACTAAGGAGGAACAACTCTAGGAACATATAACTTTCTGAGTTGTGGATGCATAGGTTAGTATGTCGAATCAAGTTCAACATGTTTCTTCCGGATAACCTATGCAGAAAATTAGAACTGGCAGAGTCGCAATATAGAATGGAGTACTCCTCAAGAGCACCCTGGTTGTGATCTTTTGGCTCAAGGAACTTCTTCCATAAGCAGTTCATGGTATTTGGAAGAAGGAAATACCACGGACCTCGAGGACTATTGCAAGGTTACTAATATCCTAAAGGAACTAGCAAACACTATCAACAAGAGGTAAGTAGGGTGAATCTCGGGTTCAAGAACCCAGGAATAGAATACCTACTATTAAATGGCATCACGGAATGCTTTCGAGAATAATGGCCAGAATCATCACACTGGGAACACAAATATGGCTAGATTACTAGGTGACTCCCTAAAACACCTAGGTTCATAATAATAGCTCCAACATATATGCCGAGGCAGCGGAGTACCCCAACACACTAATTTGTGTGATTAATCTGGCCCAAATGAACATTAGAAACGGAGAGAAGGGATTTGCAAATGCATCAGACTATATAGAAATCTGGGATGACTCGGACAGCATAAGGGCTGTAAATGCTCAAAATGATTTGAGACATCCTGCAAAATAGTGCCATGACCACTCAACAGCACAATAACAAGGTTCCGAGACCAACTATGAACATACGGAAGTAGTAAAAACTGAACTGTGATTTGAAACTAACAATCCTATAAGTCTATGGATTAGTAACACGTCATCCTGATAGATAGATGAGAAGGCCTAGTTCTTAATCCCCGTAGAAGAGAAGAGATTGACTCAGATCAGAAGGCCATGAGGTATAAGGAGTAAAAAGAGCCTTACGTTCCCTTCCACAATCCATTCCCTTACATAACTAAAGCATTTCTAGACACAACTTCAACCAGTTTGGCTTGGTAATCCCTCTGACAATCAGGCTCGATACCAAAGCTGTCGGGACCCGATTCCAAGTCACATCGATCTAGCGGTAACACCTCCATATCACTTTGCGGCCTCACGCACGGTATTCCCACGGGTGTTGCCTTACCATGGCCCGGGACCGTTTAGCCTTTTGGCTCACGTATATGATAGTGTCGCTAGCATCCATATGACAGAGAACCCGCGCCGACATGGCTAGTCGTGAACCCAAAGCGGCACTAATCCATGGGGACAGGCATACATGAATCAACTTTGAGCATGTCGGTCAGCAGCGTGTGAATCCGGGCTGTAGCACCGGGCTAACAGGACTCCGGGAACCCGGGCTGTAGCAGGCTAGGCAGGACTCCGAATGTCACCGCGTGACATTTGCCCGAAGGGACATACACAGGAACGAAGTGAAACACATGCCGGCCAGTCAAGTGTCCTGAGCAGTAGTGCTGGGCTAGCAGGACTCCGGTGAACCGGGCTGTAGTGGACTACTATGGCTCAAGGGAGCACTAGACTATATTTCCCCATAAGAGAGGCTGCCAAGGATAAACAACTAGATTGTCGGATCCCACACATACCAAGCATTTCAAACATACACACAATATGCTCGATATGTGTAAATACAACATGGCATCACAACATAACTCTCACGGCTCAAGTATTTATTCATTAGGCTCGAGGAGCGAGATATTACAAACATGGGTCTCATGACCCAACATTCGAAACATACAAGTCAAAGCACATGCGGAAGCTTAACATGTCTCGAAAGTACGTACATCTACAAATGAAAAAGGCCGAGAAGCCCGACTATCTACCGAGATCTCGCCGAGGGCACAAGATCGTAGCTGAGGTAACAAGCTAAACGTCAAGTCCACGCTGAACTACTAGTGAGACCAAGTCTCTCTGCAAAAACATAAAATAGGCAAGCGTGAGTACAAATGTACTCAAGCAAGACTTAAATCGAGCTAACTACATATGCATCATTATCAACAAAGGGGTGGTGGGGTTTAACTACAAAGAAGCCAGCTTTGACTCGGTGGCTATCCTGAACTACGACTGCAAGTAACTCTTTTGAGGTGGCGCACACGAGTCCACATATTCACCATATCAATACACCACTATGGATCCGCTCCCGTCTCCCTAAGAGAACGTCATCCATAGCACTCACGCTTATCTTGCGCATTTTAGAGTATCCACTTCCACTTGTCTATGAACTGTACAGGCAACCCAGAAGTCCTTTACTGCGGACATGGCTATTCGAATAGATAATGTTAACCCTGCAGGGGTGTACTTCTTCACACACGCTCTCGCCACTTACCACCATGTACATGTCATGTATCTCGGCAACCTTCAAGCGAAAGCCTGGCGAGGGAGTCGGCCACGACCTGACCAACCACACAAGTCTCTAGTCCAGGTTTATCGCCTATTCGGGTTCCATCCGCAAGGAGATCCGGCCGGGGTGTCGCTCACGGCCCCAAACGATCTGTGCAGGGTTGCCGAGACACCAAACGGGCGCCAGACACCGGCCACGGTGTATCTACCGCATCATAGCCCACCCCTAGGGCCAGCGTTACGCACGGCCTCCAACACATATCCTACAAATACCATAAACTAGTTGCAACTCCTGGACAGAGATCGAGGCGATTAATAAGTTGAGAGAGCTTGGAGTGCCCGGAGCCCAATCTGTGGTAGTAACTGTTTCATGGATCACAAACACAGAACTCGGTTCCTGAGGACGGCTGCAATGAGACAACCCACCATGTACTCCTACATGGCCTCTCACCGCTACCTTTACCAAATCGTATTCACACACTTAGCTCTCAACAATAGGACATGTTCACACACCTCCGATTCATCCCGGATGAATCAGACCTGACACAACTCTAAGCAATAGCAGGCATGACAAACAAGCATGAATGAATAGGCACATCAGGGCTCAAACAACTCCTACTCATGCTAGTGGGTTTCATCTATTTACTGTGGCAATGACAGGTCATGCAAAGGATAAATGGGTTCAACTACCGCAGCAAGTAAACAGATGAATCGTTATTGTCCTAATGCAGTAAAAGAGAGCAGGAGCGAGAGAGTAGGATTGTATCGGAATGAACAAGGGGGTTTTGCTTGCCTGGCACTTCTAAAGATAGCATTGAGTCTTCATCAGTGTCAATGATCACAACGCTTGCATAACGCTCTACCGAGGGAACAACGCCGACAAACAGAGAAGAAACACGATCAATGCAATGCACAATATGATGCATGCTATGACGGCAATATGAATGTGTTTTGGGCTAATGCAAGCTAGAACAGATTGAGATTAGTCCATTTGAACCAAAGATTCAAATGCAAACCCATTTTAAGAGGTTATATTAGTGCATTAACTTGTTTCATCTAAACAGCAAGGTTAGTGTGTTCTAACATGCATGAAACCAGTACAGATGGATAGATTGGATTTTTCTGATCATTTTTCATATATAAATTATTTCATTTGGAGTTACGGTTGATTTTCTATAATTTTTAGAAGTTTTGGCTATTTTCTGGAATTTCCTGGATTATATTAAATCCAGAAAATGACTTACTGCGTCAGCCTGACGTCAATGTGGCGTCAGCCTGACATCAGTGTGACGTCAGCAGGTCAACTGACCCGGGTCCAGGTCAACGCTGACCCGATTGGGGTCCACCGTCGCTGACCCTGTGTTGTTGAGTGACACTGACAAGTGGGGCCGTGTCAACGGACACGTCAGCACGGTCAACTCTGACTGGTGGGTCCAGCATTATAAAACTAATCTAAACAGAAAATAAACACAGAGTTAATTAGGCGCGGGGCCCAGCTGTCGGTGTCACAAGAGGGGTTAGTTAGTGGGTCATTAGCCACTAATGATGCCCACGTCGGCGGCTAACCGCCGGTGGTACCTGACGCTGGCGTCGCCGCCGTCCCGGTGATTCCGGCGACGAGAAGAGGCGGGGTTGGGCTCGTTGGAACGCCTGCGAGGCGGCGCGTCCATCGATGGTGGTGGCAGGTGCTGGGGTAGCCGGAGACGACGGCGGCATGCACGTCCGTGGCGGCCGGAGTTCGGACGTCGACCGTTCCGACGTCGCAGGGCACGAAAGGAGTGACGGATGGTTGCTATGGTCCTGTGGTGACGCGCAGAGCACGGTGACGCGCCCAGTTTCAAGCTCCAGTGGACGTGGCCACGGCGGTGAGGAGCTCAGGCGGCGGCATGATTTGGTTGGCAAGGGGGCGACGGCTACAGGGCGTAATGAGCTCGGGGAAGAGGGGTTTTTGACGCGGGATCTCACAGTGGTTGCAGAGGGCGTTGACGCGGGCTCGGAGAAGGCCGGACGGCAACGTACAGGCGGCGGCGATCTTGCACGACCAAAGCTTGAAAATGGAGTCGAGGCGGTCGATTCGGGGCGTCCGAGCTCGGTTTCTTCAGCGTGGCGAAGCGGTCTGTCGGGGAGGCTGATCGTACCCACGAACACCTACGGGGCCGGCGGACCAGGCCCCTTTGTGGTTCGGAGGGGGGCGGAGATCGCACGAAGGGCGGATCGAGGCGAGGCACACGAGCAGTTTACCCAGCTTCGGAGCTCTCCGGAGAGATAAAACTCCTACTGCTGCTTGTTTGATGTATTGTGTTCTTGCTAGGGAGCGATGCGAGCTACAAAACCTAGCGTGAGCGTATCTGGTCTCTAGTGAGTCGAATGAACTGAACCTCGAACCCCTTCTACATTGCGCATGGGCCTCCTTTTATATGCTAAAGGGGTCTCCGACAGGTGGCAACATAGGCGAGGGTACAAATGTAAAAACAGGAGTTGGTACACCTACTCGAACAGTGTACAGTGCAAAATACCTAACTCTGACGGCAAGGGACAAAAGCAATAAATGCCCGTCGATTGTCGCCCAAACAATTACAGAGACCGTCAGTGCGCCTCCGCTTCGCCACGATGGCAAGCTTGTCGGCCGCCGCTTATCGCTGCTCTCCGCTGGCTGCACAGCCTCTCGACACGCCAGCGCATGGAATGGTCCCATGGCGACACGTTGCTGGATGAGCTGGACCGGGATGGAGAGAGGTTGCTTGCCGCATGACAAGCGCCTTGTCAGCCCGAATCCTTGTCGCGTCCGGAGGCTTGTCGCGCTCCGAGCCTTCCCGGCAAGCTCCTCTTGCCGGGACCTTGTCTTCTGCATGCCTTGAGTGGCCTTCCCGGCAAGCTCCTCTTGCCGGGGCCTTGTCTTCTTAATCAAATACTTTGTTCTTGAATGGCTCCAAAGGAGCCACGGAGGATCTTGGTGGTGACGAGGCAAACCCTGTCGCGGGGTGCTGCAACTGTCCGTGCAAGTCACGGGATACTAGGGTACCCTACTCTAGTACACCGGCAGAGCCCCGGGCCTGGGCGGACACAGTGCCGAAGCGCTGTCGGGCCAGGCCCAAAAAATAAAGGCACGGTCACACGCGGCCTCGACCACGTCGCAACTCGCCCCGGACCCACCACGACCCCCACTAACGGCACGCAACGGACATGGCATCGTGCGAGGGATCGTGGGCGTGGTCGTGGGGGTTACTTTATTAGGAAAAGCGGAACGTCCCCCCCCCTCTTTATAAGCGAAGGAAACAGGGGCAGGCCGTCCACTCCGCCATTGCTGTCTTGTCAAGAAAACCACCGCCGCTCCCCCCTTCTTCTCCAGTGTGAAGAGAGCAGCGCCCCGCCCCCTTTCGCCACAAACGCGCTCACGCCGTCGGCCTCCTCCGCCGCCCTCGCCATGGCTCCGAAAGCCGACAAGGAGAAGGGCGTCAAGTCGGCCGGCGCAGCGGCTCGGGCGCTGCACAAGGAGCGGGCCATCTTCCCCAGCTCGGCGCCAAGGGAGCTGCGGGATGTCTTCTATCTCTTTTGGTCGACGGAGACGCGTGCGCATCCAGCGCACGAAGGTACTCCCGCCTCCGCTTCGATTTGGCCCCAACTGGGTACCCCTTTTTGCCCTTTTCTTCTATTGCGGGCTTTGCCCGCCTTTTCCGGAAGTTCTTCTGCGATATCATGAACACATTTGGCCTCCGCCTCCTTGATTTCACCCCCAACGCCGTCTTGACCATGGCGGTTTTCGCGCATCTTTGCGAAAACTTTGTCGGAATCCACCCAAATGTGGCACTCTTCCGCCACTTCTTCGTGCCCTGCGTCGAGAGAGGAGAGCCACTTGCCGGAGGGATAGCTTGGGTCTCGGGATCGGCAAGAAAGAAGCCTATCTGGAAGGAGAGTTCCGCAACAAGTGGGAGGAGTGGAAAGCCAATTGGTGTTGGGTCGTGAGGAGAACCCGCAGCCCTTCATCGCTGCGCGCCAAACCCCAATAGTGCGCGGCAGAGATTGGAGTAACTTGGCGCCGAGGATGCGAGGTTGAAGATAGCTGTGACCGGATTTTGCGCCTCGGGCTTGCCGGATTAACCGTAGGCGCGGTTGGCGCAGACTTCCTTCGCCGCCGCATCGCTTCCCTTGCGAGGAGAGGAGGATGCACTTGGGAGTTCCAAAATGCGCGGACATTATGAGGTTGCGCCCGGGCCTGAACTGGAATTTCACCGTCTTGGAGTTGGATGCGATGCTGCTAGAGCTGTTCAAGAACGACCCCGATCACCCTGAGTGGTTTAGGTTGCCGAGGGGGGTCGTCCCATTGTGCAACAACTCGGCGCTCGACCGCATCCGCGCCATGATGCCGTTGTGCGATTCCCATGGGATCGTTCCAACCTGGCAGGAGCCACCCGACGAGGTCGTGCAGCAGTTCTTCGACGACTTGGAAGAAGTGCCGATCCGCTCCGACGAGCAGAAAAGGCTCACTCGCGACACTACCGACGAGGAGATGGCGCGTATTGCCACCAGGGTGGAGGAGGCGGCAGCAGCCGCTGCCGCTGGAGCCTTCGGGTATACCGTGGAGGAGGCGGACGCTGCGAAGGCGGCAAGCCTTGCCGAGCGAAGGGAGATCGCCGGCGAGGACGAGCTTGTCGAGCCCGAGGCGGGTCGAGTGGACCCGCCGAGGGCGCTTTCTTCTCCACCACCTAGCGACTTGCCGCCCAAATGAGCCCCGGTTACTGCCAAGAGGCGTCTCTGCAAGGCCGGAGACGAAGTCGGGACGGCAGATCGCCCACAAGCAGCTGCGCCCAGCACGCCGCTCCACCGCTGCAAGCGATGTTGCCTTGAGCGCCTCACACTGCAGCGACAAGCTGGGCGGGATCTTCTCGAGCCACCGCCGACGCCTCCGCCAAGCGGCCAAGAAACCCCTCCCGGCTCGTCGCACGGAGGTGAGCCGAGTTTGACTTCTCCGCGCTCAGCTCCGAGGAGGAAGGCGAAGAGTAAGCTCTTGAGATTGTGCTTGTATTTCTTCAATTTTATTGCTTCGTCTTGAATCTGATAGGCTTCGTTCTGGACTCTTTCCTTTTCAGGACGCTGGCCCAGAGAGTGTCAAAGAGGGCCAAGATCCCGACGGTCGTCGTTGAGGACGATTCTCCCGTGGCAACAGGGGACGCGTCCGAGACCCCCTTGCCGGACCCGGCAACCCTTCCTCAGAGCAGCCCCCAGCAAAGCCCCCAAAGTAAGTGTGCGGTTTTCTCCTTACTATTAGGTGTGCAGGGGTGCTCCTTCTTCGTTGATACCTGATTGTTTGCTTGTGTAGGAGCAGAGCAGCCTCATCAGGAGGGCTCGGAAGCCGCCCCCGAAATCCTGTCTGCTGCCACTACGCCGCCAAGGGAGGATTCTCCGGCAAGGGAGCGCCCTCCGACAAGGGAGGCCACTCCGGCAAGGGAGGCCACCCCGGCGAGGGACAGCGCCAGTGACCCTCTAGTGGTCGAGGCCATGGCTGCGGATCCCGTTGCGGGTAATTTCCTTACACGAAAATTTCCCTCGGGCTTGCTTTCTTTTGTTTCTCTTTTTGAACATTTGCTTGACTGCTCTTTCTTCGTCTGACGCAGAGCCGATGGAGGTCGAGGCTGCCGGCGAGGAAGGCAAGGCAACACCGACGAGGCCGCCGTCGTGGAAGAAGAGGTCGTCGCTGTGGAAGAAGAGGCCGTCGCCGACGAGCCTGTTGGCGAGAAGGCCACCGAGGCTGCCGACACAGAAGCTGGCGAGGGGTCGGGCGATCGCACTGACGGCCCTGAGGCCGCAGGAGCGCCAGGCGCTACACCGACAGCCGACTCCCCCGCCGCTGCTGCGGCGTCAGAATCCGAGGAGCCCCAGCCCGGCGCCTACCTGAAGGCCGGCGAGGGTGTCTTCATCAAACTCCCATGGGAACCGAGCTCCAGGGCGCCGGTCGAGGGAGAGACCTTCGACGGCGAGCTACTCTCGCCTCTCTTTGAGGCCGACGCTGGTGGACGCCAGCAAGCAAAGCAGCAGCAGCTGCGAAGTTCGAGGAGGAGCAACTTTGAAGAAGCTGCTATCGCTCTACCGCGCCCGGCAAGCCAAGTTGGAGTCCCGGAAGCACTTGTCGCGAGGGTAGGAGCAGACATGGAGAAGCCTTGAGAAGAGCTCCGAGCGCCAACCAAGAAGCTCTCCATGACGTAGCGAAGCCTTGAGGGCAACTTGCAGAAGAGCGCACGGCCTTTATCCTTGAGAAGGCCGCGGCCGAGGAGGAGCAGCGGCTGGCTGCCGAGAAGCTCTCCGCGCAGGAAAGCGAGCTGGCGCAGCGGAAGGTCAACCTGGACAGCCACGAAGAAGACCTTGCCGCGCATGAGGAGTCACTTGGTGGGGCGCTTAAGGAAGCGAAGGATGCTGCCGCAGCCGCTGAGGCCGCCAAGGAAGAGTTGAAGGCGAAGGTGGCACAGCTGGAGGCCAGCCTCAAGAAGAGCGGCGAAGAGCTTGCCACTCTCAAGCATGAGCGCAAGAAGGACGCCTACACTCTTGGCGAGCTGCAGAGTCGTCTCGCTGATAGGGGCAAGGAGCTCGACGCTGCCAAGGATTCCAAGGCAGATCTTGAGCTGAAGCTGACCACCCTGACGCAGACGTTGGACGGCGCCAGAGAGCGGGAGGTGGGTTTGTTGGAGACAATCAAGGCCAAGGAGGAGCTGCTAGCGAATGCTGCCTCCATCCAGAGCACCTTGAGGGAGAGCGTGGAGCACCGGATCAAGGTCTTGTGGACACCGCCGCCGACATCCTAGCAGTGATGGAGCTGGGGATGGCCGACCTTGCATACTCCTCCGACGAGCATCTCCAACCCAGCGCCAAACTCAGTTTATTCTTCAAAGGCGTGGTGACGGGTCTCCAGCGACTTCGGGAAGAGGTCCCAAAGCAGCTGGCCGAGGAATCACGCCAGATCTGTGCAGGAGCCCTCGAGAAGGTGTTGATAAAGGTGGCTTTCCGCAATCCGGGCCTCAACCTTAACAGCGTCCTCAGATCCTTGCCGCCCGATGCCAACGTGGAGGAGCTCAAAGCCCTTGTCGCACCCATTGTGGACAAGGTGAACAAGATCAAGCAGATTGATGACGACCGCGTAGACTAGGCCGCCAATTTTATCTTTCCCTTGTCGCCGATCATGTTTAGAACACTTTGTTAGATCAGCGACAAGTTATTTTGTAATATACTCTATCTTAGGCGATCAATGCAACGTTATTTCCTCTACTTGATTCCTTCCTTTGTACGCTTTACGCCTTACGCATTTGGGGGACTTGTCGGTGCGGGCACTTTTTGCATAGAAGCTGAGTGCGGAACGTCGCCAGCTTCTGGCGGTGCCTCCGACAAGCAACCTTGTCGCGACTAGCCGCAGCTCACTTAAGTTGTTGAGCGGACTCGAAACAAAGTAAAGGCGCGACTAGCTCATGCGAGTTGGTTCCTCTGCATACAGGTTTTCCATACAAAGTACTATCATTCGAGGAAGATAACTTAAAATTTAAAAATTGATTGCTCAAACTTTGGCAACTTAGCTTTTACATCTCTTGCTTCCCGATGAGGCTTAAACTTCCTCGAGCGGTG
Organism: Aegilops bicornis; assembly: GCA_021605145.1. NCBI lineage: Eukaryota > Viridiplantae > Streptophyta > Magnoliopsida > Poales > Poaceae > Aegilops > Aegilops bicornis. Next base: position 390,262,646 of record CM038673.1, on the reverse strand, counting down.
CCTGGTCCATAGTATTATCTTCTCCTTCCCCCTGGTTAACTTGTGCGCGAGGGAGCCTTCCTTTCTTTGAGAAAAGAGAAAGATGAGGAAATAAAGTTATGGAGCCTAGCGGCTCGATTTTGCTTACCGGGTGTGGTTGCTGCACAAAGTGTTAGTCAAAACATGCAATAAAATGATGAAAGCATGAATTTGACAAGTCGTGCGCAACACATGAGCTTTACTGATGCATGGGGTCTGCGCCCGGCTTTTTACAAAGGATTACATGCAACAGCGGCAAGACTTGTACAAAAGGTGGTTGCCGGAACGGGTTCCGGCAACCGCGCCCTATGGGTAAAACTTACGAAGATGTTCAATGTTCCAGAGTTGCTCACGGGATGCCATCTTCGGTCTCAAAAGGCGGACGCGCCGGGCCTAGTGACTCATTTCACCCGATAAGGGCCTTCCCACTTCAAGCGTCAACTTGTTTGAATTCTTGGCGGACTGAGCAGCGAAGAACAAGGTCGCCTTCCTCGAGACTTCTGGCACTAACTCTGTGGCTATGGTAGCGACGCAAAGCTTGCTGGTAGCGAGCAGCTCGCACAGCAGCCTGAAGACGATCCTCCTCAAGGAGCAGCGCGTTATCTTGTCGCAGCTGCTCTTGCTCAAGCTCATCATAAGCGAGCACTCAAGGCGATCCGTATACGAGTTCCGTGGGGAGAACTGCCTCTGCTCCATAGACTAGAACAAAAGGTGTCTGGCCGGTGGCTCGATTTGGCGTCGTCTGATCGACCAAAGAACCACCGCAGCTCCTCGATCCAGCTTTCTTCCGCACTTGTGCAGCACAGCCGAAAGTTCTGGTCTTGAGCCCTCGCAACACTTCAGCATTTGCCCTCTCTGCTTGACCATTGATTCTCGGGTGAGCAACGGAAGCAAAGCAAACCTTGGCGCCAAGATCTTGGACGTACTGCATGAAGGTGCGACTCGTATATTGTGTGCCGTTGTCGGTGATGATCCTGTTAGTGATTCGAAGCGGCAAACAATCGACCAAGAACTTGATCACGACTGTGTTGTCACCTTCCTCACTGCTTCCACTTCCAGCCACTTTGTGAACTTGTCGATGGCGACGTACAAGTACTCAAAGCCCCCGACAGCTCGGGGGAAGGGGCCGAGGATGTCGAGCCCCCAGACCGAAAATGGCCAGGATAAAGGGATCATCTGGAGAGCTTGAGCTGGCTGGTGTATCTGTTTGGAATGGAACTGGCACGCTTCACACTTGGTTACTTGTGCAGTTGCATCCTGGAGGGCTGTCGGCCAGAAGAAACCTTGCTTGGAAAGCTTTGCTGGCAAGTGCTCTTCGCGCCAATGTGGTAAACACATATGCCTCCGTGTATCTCTGCCAACAGCTTCATCCATATTCCACAGGAATACACTTCAATTTCACACCGTTGAGTCTTCTTACATGCATGTATCTGTCGACAAACTGGTACATACTTGACTGCCGGGCTACTCTTTCCGCTTCTTCTTGCTCTTGGGAAGTTCTCTGTCTGAAGGAAATGGACAATCTGCTGCGCCCATGCTTTGGAGCTTGCGGCTCGAAAACAAGGACCAAAGGCACATCAGCTGCTTGGAGCATCGGCTTCTCTGACAAGAACCTGCGGCTCTGCGGAAGCTTGACGCTCCCGGCAAGCTTGCGAGCAAAACTTGTCGGAAGCGTCTGCTTCAACGAAACAAACCCTGGGGCTTGTCGGAGCAGACTGCCCCTCAGCACTGTTGATGTTGATCTTGGGGACCTTCGCAATGACGGCTTCGGGAAGCTCTGCCGGAAAGTAATCACCAGAGATCAACTTCCTCTTCTTGCTTTGTCCAGTTGATGGTGTTACGGTTGGTTGAGTCAGCTTGAGCACGAAAATCCCTGGTTCCACGGGCAACTTAAGTGCAGCGCACTTTGACGAACCATCGGCAATATCATTACGAGCTCTTGGAACATGTTCCATTTGCGAGGCCGTCAAAGTGCTCTTCTAGCTTCCTCACTTCATCAACGTAGGCTTCCATCAACGGACTCGGTAATCTTTGTTCACTTGGCGGACGACAAGTTGCGAGTCACCCCGACAATAAGCTTTTTTGATCCCAAGGTCCACTGCGATCTCGAGACCGGCAAGCAAACCTTCATACTCTGCAGTATTGTTTGTTGCTTGCTCCTTGGGAAAGTGCATCTGGACTACGTGACTTGAGGTGCTCTCCGATTGGGTGCGATAAGCAAGACGCCGCACCGGCGCGCTTTGCAGCGAGAAGGCACCATCAAAGTACATCAGCCACTCTTTGCTTGCTTCCTTGACGGGAATGCTCGTCTCGGAATCTCTTCATCTGGCGTTGGCGTCCATTCTGCTATGAATTCTGCCAACGCTCGCTTTGGATAGTTGATGTGCTTTCAAACTTGAGACCAAAGCTTGGCGGTTCAATGCCCACTCAACAATCCTGCCCGTTGCTTCTGGATTCTGCAGTATCCTATTGAGCGGAAAGCGAGTGACAACTGTGATCTCATGCGCTTGGAAGTAATGGCGCAGCTTTCTCGAGGCCATGAGGAGGCCGAAAAGCAATTTCTGCACACCAGAGTACCTTGACCTAGCCCCCTGCAGGAGGGAACTGACAAAGTAGACCGGGCGCTGCACCATCCTTTTCTGCATCTGGTCATGCGTCTGCGCGGATTCGTCCTTGTCGGGACCCGGAGCTTGTTGGCGAAGCCCCCGCTTGTCATTGGATGTGCTTGCCGTGGTTGTCGACTCGTCATCCGCCTCCCTCTCCGCTACTAACGCAAAGCACTAACCACTTGATTGGTTGCTGCTATATATAGCAGCAACTTCTCTTGTGGCTTAGGTGCGACAAGTGTTGGAGTGGAGGACAGGTATCTCTTCAAGTCGCGGCAAAGACAGCCTCCGCTTGAGTCCATTTCATTGGACCTGCCTTTTTCAAAATCTTGAAAAATGGCAGGGCGCTCAGCAGAGCTGGAAATAAACTCTTGAGAGCAGCTACGCAACCGCAAGTCTTCGTACATCCTTGACGCGCTTTGGTGCTTCAATCTGCTCAATGGCCTTGATCTTGTCGATTAGCTTCAATCCCTCGTTGACACCACGAAGAACCCGAGAAGCTTGCCGGAAGGGACTCCAAACACGCACTTCTCGGGGTTGAGCTTAAGGTTGATCTTGCGCAGATTTGCAAAGGTCTCGTCCAAATCTTGAACCAGAGTTGCTTTGTCCTTGCTTTTGACCACTATGTCATCCATGTAGGCTTCTACATTTCGTGCATTTGCGGCTCAAAAGCGTCATGGACTACCCTTGCAAATGTTGAACCAGCATTCTTCAAACCGAAAGGCATCCGTATGAAACGATATGTGCCACATGGTGTAATGAATGCGGTCTTCTCCTCATCTTCTTCAGCCATGAAGATCTGATGGTATCCACGAGTATGCGTCAAGAAACGAAGCAGATCACATCCAGCCGTGGAGTCAACAATCTGGTCAATGCGCGGCAAGGGAAATGGATCTTTGGGACAAGCTTTATTAACATCCGTGAAGTCAATACAAAGTCTCCATTTTCCATTTGCTTTGGGCACAACTACAGGATTGGCCAACCACGTAGGATGGAGCACTCCTCTGACAAGGCCTGCTGCTTCCAGTTTCTTGATCTCTTCTGCTATGAATTCTTGGCGTTCCACTGCTTGCTTCCTGACTTTTTGCTTGACGGGCCGTGCATGAGGACAAACGGCCAGGCGGTGCTCAATCACTTCCCTGGGAACACCGGGGATGTCAGACGGTTGCCATGCAAACACGTCGACATTCGCCCGCAGGAAAGCAATGAGCGCGCCTTCCTATTTAGGGTCGAGAGAGGCACTAATGGTAAAGGTACCACCAGCGCCGTCCTCCTTGGCGGGCACCTTCTTGGTCTTTGGCGGAGCTACCATCTTCTTGCACTTGCCGGTGGAGCTCGGTGGTGCGTCCTCGACGGTAGCGCAGCACTCCGAAGAGGTGCGCTTGCGGAGTAAGCATCGAGCTCTTGCCGGACTTGGACTTTGTCTTCTTCCCCGGGAGCTTCAGCGGCAAGTGTTTGGCAACTGTCATGCCTTTGCATCCCGGTAGATCTTGTCGGCACAGATAAGGGCATCCTTCTTGTCGCCATGGACAGAGATGACGCTTATCGGGCCTGGCATCTTGAGTAAGTTGTAGGCATAGTGAGAGGCTGCCATGAACTTGGCGAGTCTTTGGGCTGACCAAGTATCCCATTGTAAGGCAATGGGAAATCGGCAACGTCGAATGTGACCCTCTCAGTCCTAAAGTTCAGCTCGCTGCCAAATGTTACCGCAACGTAATCTTCCCTTCGCTTGCTCCTTCCCGGATTGATTCCTTGGAAGGTGCGGTCTCTTCGAGCTTCATTGTCGGGGATTTGAAGCTTCTGGAGCACCACGGAGGAGATCAGATTCAAGCCGGCCCCGCCGTCAACTAGCATTTTGGTGACCTTAAGGTTGCGGATGGTTGGTGAGACCAACATTGGCAAGAACCCGACCGCAGTTATGCGATCAGGGTGATCCTCAATATCGAAAACGATAGGCGTGCTGGACCACTTCAGAGGCTTGCGTGACTCTACGGATGGTTCCGCTGCATTGACCTCCCGCATCCATTGCTTGAGCTAGCGGTGTGAGGTATGCAGGGAAGCACCTCCGTCAACGCAGAGGACCTCTGTGGCTTTCTGAAACTCCTGCTCATCGGTGTCGTCTTCTTCCATATCTTCGTCGTCGTCATCATCTTCATCCTTGTCGCGGCCGCGGGGAGGTCTGTCTCCTTGCCGTTGCTTGGCCTTGCCGCGGCGTCCTCCCCGGCCGGGACGTTTCTTGCTTGCTCCCCCAGCACCTTCCTGGGCCTTCTCTTTGTCGCGCCGCTCGTACTCAGCCCTCTGCTGTTCGACAAGCTGCTCGACCTTCTTGCAGCTCTGGAGGTCGTGGCCCTTGGTGCGGTGGATCTTGCAAGATCGCTTGCCGGAGCCGTCACGCTTGTCGGCGGCCGCCACCGACCGGTGGTTGGCGTCGGCAACCTCCTTGCTTTGGAGCCACCAGCCTTGGCATTCTTGTCGCCACCTCCGTTGCGGACTGCTCAACAGCTAGCACTTCTCTACCTTTCTTCTTCCTGTTGTCTCGCCGCGGCTCTTCTTTGCAGGCGGTCTCCTCACTGTCAGATCCTGCTTCTGCATTCTCTCCTGGGAGTCTCCTCCCCTCCTCAGCACGTGCGCATTTGTCGCCCAGGGCGTATAGCTCATTGACGTCCTTGACTTTGCACATCACCATCTCCTCCCTCATCCTGCGGTTCCGCACGTTCTGATGAAACGCGCTGATCACCGCGGCAGGGTGGACATCTGGGATGTTGTAGTGCACACGTCTGAATCTCTGAATGAACTTGCGCAGGGACTCTCCTTCCTTCAGGCGAGCAAATGAAGGTCACTCTCTTGGCCATGAGGTTTGTGGCCACCGTGAAGGCCCCAACAAAGCGATGGCACAGATCTGCCCAAGAGGATATGGAGCTGTCCGGCAAGTGCATGAGCCAAGATCGGCGTTGGGCTTGAGCACGAGTGGGAAGTAGTTGGCGAGGATCTTGTCGTCCCGTCCCCCGCAGCCTGCACGCGATGGTGTAGATGCCGAGGAACTCCGACGGATGCGTCCTGCCATCATACTTCTCCGCACGTCTGGTTTGAAGTTTTTACGGCTGGGCCACTGGACTTGCCGCAGCTCACGAGTGAACGCAGGGCAACCTACCGTCTGACGGCAAGTCGCTGGCTCCTCCGGCGCACGCAGGTCAATGTAAGGCCCAGCGCACTTGTCGGACCGACGCCACGCTTCTCTCCGGCGCTCGATGCGAAGTTCGGCGTCCTCTTGTTGTCGCTCATGAAGAACTTGGCGCTGATCGCGGCGAGCTCGCTGGATCCGGCGACGCGGTGGAGTCGCTGTCGAGGTGGATCCGGTGAGTCGGCGATCTTGGCCTTCGTGGCGGAGAGTGCATGGTGGTTGCACCTCCGGCAGTCTAAATCGCCATCGGCTCGTGCCTTGTCGTCTTGCCGCGGCAATGATGGCGTTGGTTGCCGTGGAGCGTCGCCGTTGGCAAAGCCGATGAGGCTCTGGATAGTGGCCCTCCACTCGTCGACCTTGTTGGCCGTTGGAGGGTAGTCGAGGAGTAGCTGAGCTCTCGCCAGAGCTTCTGCTGGAGTAGTGGGTGGCATTGGCGAACGGTGCGAGGAGCGGGATATGCTCGGACTTCTAACTATGTTAGAAGGAGCAGCACTTCGTCCGGTGACCGTATCTCACTCGTGCCGACATGTTGGCGCGCATGCTGGTCTTGAGGGTCTCGATCCAACGAGCGTATGGCGTTGTGAGAACACCATGACGTTGTTGGTCCCGCGTCTCCTGAGATGGGCGCGGGGGATGCACGGACGCCGAGGTTTGCGGGGCCTTGTCCTTGGACTTGGCAACGTCGCGAACACCTTCGTCGGCGCCCGTTCCTCCGCCAGCGTCTGCCCCACCACCCGTTTGCTGCGGTGAGGGTGGGTACGGCACGGATGGCTCTGCTGCCGCCGAAGCCTTCTTCTTCGGTGGCATGTTGAGGAAGATGTTGAGGACGCTGCTCGTGTGAACGTCGGATCAGATTCACACGGCCTCGACGCCCCCTACCTGGCGCGCCAAAGATGTCGGGGAGGCTGATCGTACCCACGAACACCTACGGGGCCGGCGGACCAGGCCCCTTTGTGGTTCGGAGGGGGCGGAGATCGCACGAAGGGCGGATCGAGGCGAGGCACACGAGCAGTTTACCCAGCTTCGGAGCTCTCCGGAGAGATAAAACTCCTACTGCTGCTTGTTTGATGTATTGTGTTCTTGCTAGGGAGCGATGCGAGCTACAAAACCTAGCATGAGCGTATCTGGTCTCTAGTGAGTCGAATGAACCGAACCTCGAACCCCTTCTACGTTGCGCATGGGCCTCCTTTTATATGCTAAAGGGGTCTCCGACAGGTGGCAACATAGGCGAGGGTACAAATGTAAAAACAGGAGTTGGTACACCTACTCGAGCGATTACAAGGTAAAATACCTAACTCTAACGGCAAGGGACAAAAGCAATAAATGCCCGTCGTCGCCCAAACAATTACAGAGACCGTCAGTGCGCCTCCGCTTCGCCACGATGGCAAGCTTGTCGGCGCCGCTTATCGCTGCTCTCCGGCTGGCTGCACAGCCTCTCGACACGCGTGCATGGAATGGTCCCATGGCGACACGCTGCGAGATGAGCTGGAGCGGGATGGAGAGAGGTTGCTTGCTGCGGCAAGCGCCTTGCCGCGCCGAATCCTTGTCGCGTCCGGAGGCTTGTCGCGCTTGAGCCTTCCCGGCAAGCTCCTCTTGCCGGGCCTTGTCTTCTACATGCCTTGAGTGGCCTTCCCGGCAAGCTCCTCTTGCCGGGCCTTGTCTTCTTAATCAAATACTTTGTTCTTGAATGGCTCCAAAGGAGCCACGGAGGATCTTAGCGGTGACGAGGCAAACCCCTGCCGCTGGTGTCAGAATCGTCTGCGTGCACGAGTACGGGATACTAGGGTACCCTTACTCTAGTACACCGACACGGTGGTTGACGACGGAGAGGTGGAACACGTCTGCAGCGCGAGGCGATGGCTGTGGCTACGACAATGACGAGCGGCGGTGATGGGGGCATTCGGTCTCGGGAGATAGAGAGCGGCAGAGGAGGGGATGAGCACTGGGGAAAGTGAGAGAGGCCGGGGGGGGGGGGGGGGGGTTGCGTGGCGCTCGGGGCTGGCTCTAGAAGCGGCGGAAGCAAGAGGTGGCTCCGGCGCGCGGTGGCCACACGCCCTCGTGCCCATTGGCACGAGGTTGAGGATGACTGGCGCATGAGCCTGGTGGGCTGGCTTCTCTCCTGGGCCAGGTAAGTAACATGTACTCCCTTCTTCTCTGTTTTCTATTTTAATTACTGTTTTCTATTTATTTCAATCTGTTTTGATTTAGTTCAAGCACTAATCCATTTTTGTTTCTTCCAATAATTTTGGCAGGGGCTGAAAGGAATATTCTAGAGCCCCTCACAAAATATCAGAATTATTGAAGCATTAAAAATATATATAACATATATTTGCTCCAACTCAAATACAATATGTGTTATTTCAAAAATCCAAAATGTCATGGAAAAATGTGCATCATCTCCTGTTACTGTTTCCAGCATTTTCCAAAAATGATGAACATTTTTTAAAGCCATTTTGGGTTCACTAAAAATGTTTTAGTTGAACCTATTGAATTCCTTTGATGCTAGGGTTTGAAACAATCCCCATTTCAAATTTAAGAGGAATTTAAACATGATGCAACACAAGACTAGCTAACACTAGGCATTAATAGAACTAGGGATATGACAAAGGACCCGACAATATTGGGTTCGGCATCGCATGTGCCATCGGCAGGAGGAGCAGATGGACCAGGGTTGAAGTCTAATCCCAGCGACTTCTTGTTCTTAGCAGCAGAGTCCTTGGCAAACTTGTAGTTGCGCTTGAACAGATTGTCTTCACGACACCATAGCAGAGAAGATGGGTCAGCATTCTCTGGCTGTGGTCTGCAAACCATGCAAGAATAGAATCCTTGATCAATGGCTTCAGTTCTAGACCTGGGTGGAAGATTTTTGTACAAGATATCTCCCAGGGTCGCTTGATGGTATTCTTCTCAGCATATTCCTGGGTCACGAACCTGTATTTGAACCATTGCTCTGCCCAATATCTTTGAATCCACTGGATTCGTGTTTTGCGCTGATTGTAATCCTCTTGTGGATCTGTCTTGTACAACTCATAGAGGTCTGGTGGCAGATCTCTTGATGTCCCCCCACGGCGCTGCCTGCCGCCCTTCCTTGCTGATTTTTCTGTTGCCAGAAAGTTAAGACTGAAAGGCTTCAAAACTAGCAATGGCTTCCGTCTGCTGGTCAGGCATGAACAAGCTTCGGGAGACTTGATGTGATGCTGTAAGAATTCTGCAAATGAATGCAGACTATGAGAACCAAGGGATTCTCCCACGGACATGTACCTGTGACAACATTAGAGATGCGAGGGAAGGGGAAGAGGTCATATGCATTCTCAGAAGATTTTGAAGATAAATCAGTTTAGAAGACATTGACCTCATAGCGCGAAGACATTCACTTATATGTTGAGAGTTGGTTCCAGATTTGTACGAATCCAAGAATAGGTACAAGTGAGGAATCTAACTACGTGTGAAGCATAAGTGAATATACTAGGCATAATATGAGATGCAGAATAGGGTAGATCCAAATTTGTGGAGGCAGAAACCACTTTTGGTAGGAAAGATGAATCCATCAGATCAAAAAGACAGTAAAAAGAGAGTTTTAATTTACCACACGATGAACTTCTAGACGGAGTACAAGAGGAGGCCGAGCAGTTTGATCTTCCGTGCCCTAACTTCGCGTCGGAGGACACCTACGACGGCGGCGGAGAAGACGATGTCCGCGGCCGGCGTGAGGACGGCGTCGGTGAGGTCGCGGCAGCTAAGCGCTTCGTCGCCGGCGTCGTCGAGAGCTAGCGGTGGCACTAGGGTTTGTCGAGGTGGAGAGGTGGAAGAAATATTTTGACCGCGATGGGATGCATATTTATAAGGAGAGGGACAGCACAACGCAATTACGCAGGTGCCCCTGGCGGTTCACATCTGAGGGACACGTGGCGAACATGCAACACATTGGAAGTTGTTCCATGTTCCCACGCACGCCTGGACTGTCGGGTGGTCGTTCCAGCTTCTCTGGGTTTCAGGCAATAAGGACTGAGCATTTAAGATAGATTTAATGTTTGTCTCTGTATCTTCTGCTGACGATGACACAGAGAAGACATTCGACAGTTTCAATAGAATGCATATGATTTGGATAGATAGAGTTTGAGGAAGAAGCATAGAGAGGTTAGGGTCCGATCACATTCACTTAGTCCAAAAGATTCAAATGAGAAGACATCGCTATAAGTGAATGCTGTAGAGGACAGAATACAAGTATATGTATATATCTGAGTGAAACTAAATCAACAAAGTGAAAATCATCAGGATGACAAATCAATGTTGAAGATAAAGCAAATGCGAAGACTTAACAAATGTAACGCCAGGAGAAACACTTCAAACAAGAATTTGGTGGTGGCGTTACCCACCATATAGGAAGTATTAGACCCAGACATGATGCACAATTATTGTGGCGCTCCGAAGTCAAATTCCGCATTAATGTATTCACACTCAGAGTGTAAGTCATCATTGATTGAAGATATGCATTACTTCGTTTGTTGCACATCTAAGTCGTCAACATGCATAAGTGTTAGGATGTGTGCCTAATCACAGGACATTCGAGGATTCCAAGATGTTTAGCTCACACCGCAACTTGCAAAACCTTCTCTCATCCAAGGGCTTTGTGAAGATATCTGCCAGTTGCTCTTCAGTGTTGACGTGAATGATATAAATATCTTCCTTCATGACATGATCTCTGAGAAAGTGATGATGAATTTCAATGTGCTTTGTCTTCGAGTGCTGAACTGGGTTGTTGGCTATCTTGATGGCGCTTTCATTGTCGCAGTAGAGTGGTACTTGTTTCAGATGGATGCCATAGTCCTTGAGTGTTTGCTTCATCCATATAAGCTGAGCGCAGCAAGATCCACCAGCAATGTATTCAGATTCAATAGGAGAGAGAGATACACAATTCTACTTCTTTGAAGACCAACAGACAAGCAATCGTCCCAAAAAGTGACATGTGCCTCATGTAGACTTGTGATCCATCTTATCACCAGCATAATCAGCATCCGTGAATCCAACTAGATCAAACTCTGAGCCCTTGGGATACCATAATCCTAAAGTCGGGGTGTAAGCCAAATATCGAAGAATTTTCTTCACCGCTAAGTGATGCGATTCCTTTGGTGCCGCTTGGAGTCGGGCACACATGCAAACACTAAGCATTATATCTTGCCTAGATGCACATAAGTAAAGTAAAGAACCAATCATGGAGCGGTATACCTTTTGATCGAACTCTTTACCATTGGCGTCAGGACTCAGATGACTTTTGGTTGGCATTGGCGTCGCGTAACCTTTGCAATCTTGCATTCCAAACTTCTTCAGGCAGTCTTTGAGATATTTCTCTTGAGATATGAAGATGTCGTTGCTTTGCTGACGAATTTGAAGACCAAGGAAGAACTTCAGTTCACCCATCATGGACATCTGATATTGTTCTTGCATCATGTGGCCAAACTCATCATTGTATTTCTGGTTGGTGCAGCCGAAGATAATATCATACACATATATTTGGCACACAAACATTTCACCATCATATGTCTTCGTGAAGAGTGTGGGATCCAGGGAACCGGGTTTGAAGCCTTTGTTCTTCAGGAAGTCTTTGAGTGTGTCATACCAAGCGCGAGGGGCTTGTTTGAGTCCATGCAGTGCCTTGTTAAGCTTGTATACCAAATCAGGATGTTTTGGATCTTCAAAGCCAGGTGGTTGTGCAACATACACTTCTTATTCAATCTTGCCGTTGAGAAAGGCACTCTTCACATCCATTTGATACAAAAGGATATTCTGATGATTTGCGTAGGCTAGCAGTTTGCGAATAGCTTCAAGCCTTGCCACAGGAGCAAATGTTTCATCAAAATCAATCCCTTCAACTTGAGTGTATCCTTGAGCAACGAGACGAGCCTTGTTTCTGACGACTTGACCATACTCATCTTGCTTGTTGCGATATATCCATTTTGTGCCTATTATGTTGTGCTTGCGAGGGTCAGGACGCTTGACTAGTTCCCACACATTGTTCAGCTTGAACAGTTGAAGCTCTTTTTGCATAGCTTGAATCCATTAAGGTTCCATGAAGGCTTCAGCAACTTTCTTGGGTTTTGATATTAGGACAAATGCAAAGTGCCCACAGAAATATGCCAGCTGTGTTGCTCTTGAACGAGTGAGTGGACCAGGTGCATTGATGCTATCAATTATCTTCTCAATCTGTACTTCATTTGCAACACGAGGATGAACTGGACGAAGAATTTGCTCTTGCTTATCATTGTCATCATTAGGAGGATTGCCTTCAGGCTGAGCATTGTCTTCGGGTAGATTAGGTGCAGAGATGATTAGTTCCTCTTCAGGATGTGCCTCAGAAGGTATGATTTCTCTAGTTCCTATAAGCTTGATGGATTCACTGGGTGGAACTTCATCTATCACATTTGGCAGATGCTCTCTTTTTGAGCTGTTAGTTTCATCGAACCGCACTTCTACAGTTTCAACCACTTTATAATGAAAGAGGTTGAAGACTCTGTAGGAGTGCGAGTCCTTTCCGTAACCAAGCATAAAACCTTCATGTGCTTTCGGTGCAAATTTTGAAGTGTGATGTGGATCCTTGATCCAGCACCTAGCACCAAATACTCTGAAGTAACTTACATTTGGATTCTTACCAGTAAGGAGTTCATAGGATGCCTTCTTTAGAAGCTTGTGAAGATAAACATGGCTGATGACATGGCATGCAGTATCAATGGCTTCAGACCAGAACTTTCTTGGAGTCTTGTATTCGTCAAGCATCATCTGAGCCATCTCAATGAGTGTTCTGTTCTTGCGCTCCACGATGCCATTCTGCTAAGGTGTGTATGGAGCGGAGAACACATGAGTGATGCCTAATGTATCCAGGTAAAGCTCGAGGCCGGTGTTCTTGAACTCAGTGCCGTTGTCACTTCTGATGTGCTTGATCTTGACGCCAGAGTTATTCATGGCACGGTTGGCGAAGCGTCTGAAGGCATCCCGCACTTCAGTCTTGTAGAGGATTATATGCACCCACGTATATCTTGAATAATCATCAACAATGACGAAGCCATAGAGACAAGCAGTAGTAGTGAGAGTAGAGTAGTGAGTAGGGCCAAATAAGTCCATGTGTAGCAGCTCAAAGGGTTGAGATGTAGTCATGATTGTCTTCGAGGGATGCTTGGCCCTTGTCATCTTTCCAGCTTCGCAGGCACCGCATAAGTGATCCTTCTTGAACTTGACACCCTTGATGCCTATGACATGCTTCTTCTTTGCGAGAGTGTGCAAGTTCCTCATGCCAGCATGCCCTAGCCTCCGATTCGAGAGCTAGCACTCTGAAGCTTTTGCAAGAAGACATACGGCAAGCTGTGGTCCTGCTGAGAAATCTACCATGTACAAATCAAATTTCTGATACCCTTCATAGACTAGAGACTTGTCAGATTCCATTAGAACAAGGCAATGATATTTTCCAAATATCACAATCATGTTCAAATCGCAAAGCATTGAGACAGACATTAGGTTGAAACCAAGGCATTCAACAAGCATCACTTTATCCATGTGCTGATCCTTTGAGATTGCAACTCTACCTAGACCCAATACCTTGCTTTTACCAGTGTCAGCAAATGTGATGTGACTCTCGTCAGATGGACGTAAGGTTGAGTCCATGAGAAGCCTTCGGTCACCAGTCATGTGATTAGTGCATCCACTGTCCATAATCCATTATGAGGCATGAGGTGTCATACCCTACAGTACGGTTAGGGGATAGGCTTCACCAAGAGTATTGTGAAGCATAAACATTTGACGCACAAGAGGATTAACATATCTCAGATCAAGGTTAGGACTAATAGGATGATTGGCAAGCGATTCAGGAACAAAATACATAGTGAGACCATTTGGGCATTTTATCTTGCGCCCAACAAGATGTTTTAGGTCCCCAGCAATAGCATTGGACGCCTTTGATTTCCGGCTGGAGACCTTTCCCTGCAATAGAAAGTTAATTCTTCTTAACCACCCACATCTTCAGGGGTGGCTTAGAAGCAATGAGTCTAAGTGCAGCATCTGAGAACTTCAGCTTTGGAGCCCTAGCAAAAAGCCTTGCAGGAGATGAATGAAACTCATATGAATAATCAGAAAAGTTCTTAGTTTTATGAACATAGCGGTTTGAAGAAACACGCTCATATTCATAAGTCTGAGCATGATTTCCCTGCAAAACATTGGCGTTAGGGTGACTCAGGTGAGTCCTCTATCTGTATGAAGCCTTTGGGCCATATGAAGCCTTTGGTCTGGAATTTGTCTTCTTCCCTTGTGGTGTCATGATGACATTCACAGGAAGATTCTCAAGACACTTTTTGGGCACCCAGATCTTCTTCATAGGTGGTCCATTCCTGCAGTTGGTACCAATATACCTGGCAAACACTTCACCATTCTGATTCTTAAACAGTTTATAGTTTTCATCAAAGGATTTTTTGGATTTCGGGTTCCGGCAGACCCTTGTGGTTCGAACACTGGGGTGCGCGCGGAAATCTCTCCCCTACCGATCTACGTCCGGTCTCCCCGCGTGATCCAAGCTGGAAACGATGAACAACACAAAGAACACGAGATTTATACTGGTTCGGGCCACCGTTGTGGTGTAATACCCTACTCCAATGTGTGGTGTGGTGGATTGCCTCAGGGGCTGATGATGAACAGTACAGAGGAAGAACAGCCTCGCGAGGGGTGTTCTTGAGCTGGTGCGGTGTGTTCTACTTGGTCTAGATCTCTCTCTTTCCTAGGGCTCTAGCAGATTTCTTCATCCCCCTACTCTATGGTGGCTAGCTCCATTTATAGAGGCCCTGGGCCTCTTCCCAAATACTGAGCGGGAAGGGCGCCAACAATTGGCCATTTTGAAGGGGAACATCTAATACAAGCTATACTGACCAAAGGTGGTCTTCGGCTGCCAAAAGCACTGGTGATGACGCCGTCTTGGGCTCCATGGTGACCTCCGTTCTGCCGTCCGGCTGGTCTTGGTCTCGTTGCACCAGAATGGTAACCTTTGCCTGATGCATTGGCATGTGTTTGCCTCCTTTGCACCGAAAGGGAAGCAAGGACACTACGCAGGCCGGCGCCCGCCTGGTCTTGATTCGTCATGGCTTGCGTCATGGGCTCCTCGTGAGGTACCCCTGCCTTGATCTCTCCGCCTCCTTGCGAGCCTGCCTGATGAGGCTGCCTCTGAGGAAGCCTCCTGTCATCCGCCCCGCAAGGCTTGGCCCCTCGCGAGGGTCTCAAGCTTGAGCTGATGAAGATGGGCCGCGCTGGGCCCCCACTTGAGCCACACATGGCAGTGTGCAAGTCTGGGGACCCCTGCTCCTGTAACGCCAACAGTAGTCCCCGGGCCCAAGGCGCGCCCGGGCTTGGCCTAGCAGAGAAGCGAAGGGGCAAGCGCGAAGCACCGCGGGCCCCAAAAGCCTGCGGCCCTGGGCGCCGTGTGGCGATTGATTGGACGTGGGCGACTGCGCTTCCCCACGACGCCTTGTTATTTGCCCGGCTAAGCGGACCCGTAGTTGCACACAGTTGTTCCTCCTTTCCGTTGCTCGCTCGCCTCCTAGCTTTCCTTCTTCTTCGATCTCTAACCCCCGCCGCCAATTCGGCTCGAGTTCTTCCCTCTCTCCACCGCCATGGCGCCGATGAAGAAAGGAAGAGAGAAGAAGCCTGCGCCTTCGCCCTGCTCACCTCCGGTGGTGGCTCCCGCCGTTGATCGGTCGATCATACTCAATCCAGAAGCTTTGGACAAGGTCCGCTCCGCTCTTGCCACTATCTTCAACGAGTGCAGTAGGACCTCAGTTTGGCCTGCATCCCATGCCTCCCTTGTTAGGATTGCCACGGAGGTCCGATTCTTCGCCGATGCCCTATGGGCGGGTATGGTTCCCCCCTTTTCCGCCTTCTTCAATGCGGTGCTTTCCCATTATCAGATCCGCAGGATGCATCTCGGGCTGGAGTCCACTACCCTTCTGGCTGTCTTCGCTTTCGTCTGCGAGGCGATGATAGGCATCCCTCCTTCTGTTGCCCTGCTGCGCCACTTCTTTTCTTTGCGCCTGAGCGACCCCGCTCAGTGCTCAGGGTGTGTGAGCTTCTTTGCCGTGCTAGAGACGGCCGCTTCAGGGATCGACTTTGGCCTTCCTCCTCCTCAGGCCAGGTTCAGAGAGTGGTAGCTGTATGTGGACGTCAGAGTGCCCAACCCTCTGCTCTCGCATCCGACCTCGCCTGCTGTTCCCAACCCAGGCTGGGATCATGAGATGCTCGCGAGCCCCCGGCTCGCTTTCGTCTGGCGCCGCTTCCAGAGTTTTAGGGCGCTCAATGTGTCAGTGCCCAAGGTGGTGAAGGAGTTCCTCCAATGCCGCATTGCTCCTCTCCAGCGCCACTCTTGCCGGATGTGGGACTTTGCGGGGCTCAGGGACCGCATGCGGCTTCAGGAAGAGGACATGGCACCTGAAGCGCTGCGGACGGTGCTCATGGTCTTGACTGGCGACATGGTGGTGTTCTCTTGTATCTTTGCTCTGGCAGGGCCGACTTTGTGAGGCAGATTCCCAGCTTCGACGAGTGGGGGCTGCCCCCGGCTAGCCTCACGGGACCCCGCGAGAACCCAGTTGCTGTGGTTGCTCCTCCTGTCGCCCGCAGTGATTCCTCCTCAGGCGATAGAGCAGGGAGGCGAGAGTTGGCGGGGGCTGAGGCGACTGTTGTTGAGGTGCAGACACCGTGAGAAGCGATGGTGGCGCTTCCCGAGGCCCGCCCTGGAGCGGCAGCAGGCACGGAGTCGTGGCCTACGGCCCTTGAGGCCAGGGCTCCCGAGCCCCCAGCCGTTCCTCACGAGGCGACGCCTGACGACTTTTCCCAGGTGGATTCCTCCGGCGCTGATCATATTGACGCTCCTCCTGCGCCAAAGGCCGACCCCTGCGTCGCGCGCTTAGGTCGGTTCTGCGTAGACTTCAAGGCCCTCCGCAAGAGGAAGGAGGTCTTGGGTGGCAGCGACCGCCCCTACCGCTTGTTGAAGTGCAGGAAGTACTTCGCCATGGAGGAGTAAGTCTTCTTCTTTTTCTACTCATTTACTTTGCTATCCTTGCGACTGACTGTGGCCCTGCAGGCCCTTCCCTGCCAAGTTCGCCGAGTTGGCCCGGGAGCCAACTCCCCAAGCTTCATCTTCTCTGCTGGTCCTGGCTCGCCGAGCTCAAGGGGCTTCCCTGCCGCTGGACCGGTTGGTGGAGCGGTCCATTCCATAGGGCACTTCGAGCCTGCACGCCCGCTGCCCTTTCTTCACGAGTCCTTCTGGGGCACGTCCGGCCTGCCCCTCGTTCCTCCTCTAATCATAGAGGGTGAATGGCTGAAGTCTGTCCTTGGTTCCTCCTCCGTGGGTGGGCTGACGCCAGGCTGGATCCTCGGAGGGGTCTGTTCGGCGTTGGCCAGGGCGCCAACCCCCAGCCCCACGCCGGGAGGGGGCGTGCCGCCTCGGGGCCCTCCGCATACTCTGGCGGCAGAGGACGATGCAGAAGACGTGCTTAGGCGCGCTCGGGAGCGTCGAGCCTTCCACGAAGAGTTCCTCCAGGGGGATGCGGATGCGGTGAGCCGGATCGGGGCAGAGCTTGTTGCTGAGGATGCGCGCCTCGAGGCCGAAGGTCTGCGCCTTACTGAGGAGAGGTGTAAGTTGAAGGTGGCGATCGCCCTCGCGCGCCATCAACGTGATCTCGACAACGCGAAGGCCGAAGCATCACTGGCGGCTATGCGGGAGGCCTACTCCCAGGCCGTTGAGGAGGCTCGGGAAGCAGACCCATTCTCTTTTTGAGCGTGAAGTGACCCATTCTCTTTTTGAAGATCTTCATGAGCCGCTCTCAATTTCTCAAGTTCTTTCTTCCTTTGAAGATAATCGTAGGAAAGCTTTTCATGAGTTGTTGGGAGCGTTTCATGACGACTTTCAAGTTCTTCGTACTTAACATGAAGATTTTTTATGTCTTCAATTAAGGACTGAGATCGGGTCATTTCCGCGTCCAACAGGTCATCGCTTTTGTCTAACAGTTTTTGAATATGTTCCATAGCTTTCTGTTGTTCAGTTGCAATTTTAGCAAGTGTTTTGTAGCTGGGTTTGGATTCACAATCAGAGTCATCTTCACTTGATGTTTGAAAGTAAGCATCACAAGAGTTTACCTTGGCACCACGTGCCATGAAGCAGTAGGTGGGAGCGGAGTCGTCCTTGTCATTAGCATCAGCATTGGTGATGGAATCATTGTCTTCAGTGTTGAAGATGGACTTGGCAACGTAAGCTGTAGCTAGAGCCAGACTAGCGACGCCAGAGGTGGACTCCTCCTCAGACTCCACCTCCGCCTTCTCAGGAGCAGACTCCTCCTCTGAATCCATCTCCCTGCCAACAAAAGCACAAGCCTTGCCAGATGAGCTCTTCTTGTGTGATGAAGACATGGACGAAGGCTTGGAAGAAGACTTTGAGGATTTCTTCTTCTTCTTGTCATCAGAATCATATTCCTTGCTCTTCTTATTCTTCTTGTTTTCATTTTCCCACTGTGGACACTCAGAGATGTAGTGACCAGGTTTCTTGCACTTGTGGCATGTTCTCTTCTTGTGGTCATGAGTAGAAGCTTCATCATTTCTTGCGCTAGATCGTGAAGACTTTCAGAAGCCTTTCTTCTTTGTGAATTTATGGAACTTCTTCACAAGCATAGCAAGCTCCTTTCCAATGTCTTTAGGATCACCAGAACTGCAGTCAGATTCTTCTTCAGATGAGGAAGCAGCTTTTGCCTTCAAAGCGCGAGTTCGACCATAGTTGGGACCATAGATATCTCTTTTCTCAGATAGCTGAAACTCATGTGTGTTAAGCCTCTCAAGTATGTCAGACGGATCGAGTGTCTTGAAGTCAGGGCGTTCTTGAATCATCAGAGCTGGGTGTCAAACGAGCTGTCAAGTGATGTCAGGAGTGTCTTGACGATTTCATGCTTGGTAATCTCAGTAGTGCCGAGAGCATGAAGCTCATTAGTGATGTTAGTGAGGCGATCAAATGTGAGCTGGACATTCTCATTGTCGTTTCTCTTGAAGCGGTTGAAGAGATTGCGAAGGACACTGATCCTTTGATCTCTCTGGGTTGAGACGCCTTCGTTGACCTTGGAGAGCCAGTCCCCTGCATTAGCTTCGACGTTTCCAGAGCACTCACACGGCCATACTATCCTTTGGTCAGATGACCACATATGATGTTCTTCGCAGTAGAATCCAGTTGAATGAACTTCTTGACATCAGCAGGAGTGACACCTTCGCCGCCCTTGGGAACGCCATTCTTCTCGACATACCAAAGGTCGACTTCAATGGCTTCAAGATGCATGCGCATCTTATTCTTCCAGTAGGGGTAATCAGTGCCATCGAAGACAGGGCACGCAACGGAGACTTTGATTATCCCTGCAGTCGACATAGCTGAAACTCCAGGTGGTTAAACCGAATCACATAGAACAAGGGAGTACCTTGCTCTGATACCGATTGAAAGTGCTAGTTATCGACTAGAGGGGGGTGAATAGGCGATTTTTATGAACGTCTTCAAAACATGGGAGTTTCAAAGAAAAACAATAGAAATGAACCTATTGACATGCAGCGGAAGGTAGACTACACTAGGCAAGCCATAGTCAAGTATTCAATGAAGTGAAAGCACGAAGACTAATAGCAGCTAGGTAGTAATGATCAGGATGGAAGACAGTATGAAGCCAAACAACAATAGAAGTCACACAGTGAAGTCAAACAGGTAACACGGGCAGGCAATGACTTCACGAAGACAAACTGTTAATAAAGAGAGGGAGAAGATAGAACCAGTCACTTGGTGAGGACAAGGAATTATTGGACCAGTTCCAGTTGCTATGACAACTGTACGTCTGGTTAGGGAGGCTGAGATTTAACTCAGAAGACCGCGTCTTCACCTTATTCCCCTTGAGCTAAGGACACCCAGTCCTGGCCCAATCACTCTGGTAAGTCTTCAAGGTAGACTTCCAAACCTTCACAGGCTTCGTTCACCAGTGATCCACAATGACTCTTGGATGCTCAGAACGCGACGCCTAACCGACTGGAGGTTTCACAGGCCTCAAGTGTAACAAGTCTTCAGGTCAGACGGACAGAAAGACTTCAGTGATGCCTAACACTCTTTGGCTATGGGTGTTTTGGGCTTTGTCCTCACAAGGATTTCTCTCTCTCAAAAGCTTCGAGGTGGGTTGCTCTCAAACAATAAAAGCCGTGCACTAACTCTGAGCAGCCACCAATTTATGGTGTAGGGGGTGGGTCCCTCAACTAGATTTGTCGTCAATACTCCAAAACCAACTAGGGGTGGCACTAGATGCACTTACAATCTCCCCCTTTTTGGTGATTGATGACAAACTGGTTGAAGTTTTCAACGGGGATAAAAGTATGTGAAATTGTAAAGGATTAAGATATTTTCTTCATAAGTAGCAAAAGGCTACCCCTGAATATGTGCATATAAGTATTTTGCTTTTGGAATGCAAATGCACATGGCAGGTTGTACTTGTGGAGATCCTCTTCAACTTATGAAGGCAATTCATCATCCATGATAAGATGTAACAAAGATAATGACATGCATAATGAAAAATGGATGTCTGCAATATGACTTCGTGCAGGATTTATTATCGCATCACAGAATAGTAGAAAAAAGTAGCAGACGACCATCAAGTTTAAGTGTTACACCTCAAGGAACCAAATGTATCAAAAGCGAGAGTTGTAAAAACTTGGCAAAATATAAAGCAACCACCCATATGGACCCGCTTTAAGACTAACAACTCATATGCTTCTCCCCCTTTTGTCCGTAAGGAACAAAAAGGTTTGAAGACATAGAGCCTCTACTCGTTCCCATGAGGAGTAGGTGAAGCAGCAGGGTCGTTGTTGAGGTTTGGTGGTGCAGAAGAACGTGGTGCAGTGTCGATACGCGCCGACGTTGGAGGTGGTGAAGTAGCATCATCTTGGTCATCAATGACTCTGGCATTAACAGTTCAACTAAGGAGGAATACTCAGAGTCATCAAGTGAGGGAGTCCGACGCAAGACATCATTCCTTGGAGGAGTGGAGTCAAACTTGAATCTTTCGGTGAAGCCATCGTCTTGAAGATCAGCTTCAGCACTGAGCAAAGTCAAATTCTTCCACGACCTTCGATAGGTTTCATGAGTGACAAAGGCATTCTTGGTGGCAAGGTTGCGAATGCGATTGACATCCACCAAGAGGCTTTGCACTTGACGCTTCAGCCAGTCATGATGCTTATCCTGTTTTTGATGCAAGGCGATGAGAAGCTCTCGAGAATTAAGAACACAAGATCGCTTCCGAGGCCTTTGAGCAATAGTACTTTCAGTGGCTTCAGTATGGGCACGGTGAGGTGCACTTGTATTTCCAGCCAAAGGATAAACACGAGTGACAGCCTGAACTCCTTCAATGGGCTGAGTGAAGCTTGGATGATCAGCATTGTGAAGATAAATACGCTCCTTGGCAGGCTCTGGGTAGATGGCTTCGACAGACATATCAATCTCTGGGAAGAATATCAGATGGTTGCGCGCAGAAGGCTGATAGTTGACAGCAGAGTGAAGCTTGATAAGACACATAACCCATGGAGCGTAGAACTTCATACCAAAGAGATCAAAGCCAGATGCAGACAATTGCCTGATGAAGAAGTCTTGAGCATTGAAACCGATGCCATTGAAGATATAGAATACAAAAGTCTTCATTACTCCTTCAAGCTTCGCTGCAGAAGAATGTCCCTTGATGGGCCATAGAGTTCGCCTTATGATATGATAGATCGTGCGGGGCAGATATTCTAGGTCTTCAACAAAGAATTCTCTTGGGTATTCAGCGTCGTGTGGCAGAGGCTTCATCATGCTCAACATTTGGCTCATGTTGGGCTCTGGCTTCTGAAAGATGCTCTCCAAAGCATTGCAGTGAAGCTGACAACCAGGCTCAAAGAGTTCACCTAGAGTGGGCAGGCTATTGAGCTCAATGATATCAAGAGTTTTAGCTTCGTGGTGTGTATTGCCTGTCATCCACTCAAGGATCCAAGTCTTTAGATCCCTATTGTAGCACGAATGTGGAGGGTGGCATAGAATTGTTGCAGAAGCTCTTCATTCCAATGCTCTTTATCAGTCACAAAGTTCAGAAGACCAGCATCACGGAAACAGTCAAGAGCTTCTTCTAAGAAGGGCATTCCAGCAATAGCTTCATAGTCTAGACGCATATGGGAAAATGCGCCCTTGATCATAGAGAACACATGAATAGTAACTGCACTGTCGATAGCTCCAGAACCAATCAGATGAAATTCTTGGCTTGGAGTACAGGTTCTTGGCACTACCAAAGAAAGTGTTGTGCGCAATGAAGCCATTTGCATTGAAAGATCCTGGTGAAATTGCAGTACCTGGAAACCTGGGCAACCTTGGCTTAGGCTTCTGGACCTGAGGCGTGTGCTCTACATGATAGTCAAATTGCGGACCGGCAGAAGGTGGAGGAACCAGAATGGGCCATCTGATCAGAATCAATGACCACGATCAAATGCTTGCTCAATGGTGTGTGGCCTTGGAGGCGGTACAGGAGCAGTGGCATTTGCATCACCTTCAGGTGCATTGACTTCTGGCACCACATGGACTTCATGCGCCAAATTTGCTTCGGCCATGACAACGTCATTGGCTTCAGTGTTGATGTTGGTGGCCGCCTCAGTATTGTCAACCTCCACTTGTGTAGATGGAGGGTCGGGCACGTTCTCCTCGAGAACAACTTCTTGGTGGGACGGGGGTGAGCAACACGTTCTTCTTCTTGATAGGGTTCTTTTTGTTCATCAGCTGATGCAGCTAGAATGTCTTCAGCAGTTTTGGCTTTAGACTCGGAGATGTTCGCAGTTGAAGTGGCTTCAGGAAACACTTGACGTGATACTGAGTGGTTATGCTCTTCTCCTTCTGGAACACTCGAAAGAGTGACTTGTGGCCTTGGTCCTTTGCGAAGCCTGCGAAACGCTGGCGATGCTTGTGGAAATGGAGTTGTCTGGGCCACAAAGTCTTCATCATCAATCACCGGAGTGGTGACTTGAGTTGGGGGAGTACGTGGTGATTCTTCTTGACGGGGGGAGTCTTGAGGGTGATCAGCCCATGAATCATCCTGAGCAATTGGCGTCAAAGGACGACCAATACTGATGAGTTCGTTGTTCTGACTCGTGAACTATCAACTGACGCTCTTGGTGTTCTGACGCAGGACGAGCAATGGAGATTGGCTCGACGACAAGGGGCTTTGTGGGAGCAGCCCGATCTTTCTTCTTGGTTTTTCTCTTCTTGGTTGGTGGCGCCTCATCAGTGGTGTTCTTGGTCTTGTGCTTTCTGGCTTCGGCTTCAACTGCCCTTGTTTTCTTGAGCTCCGAAGCCACTGTGGGAACCTTAGGCTTCACGCCTATCATACTGGCGAGGAAGATAATGCGAGGTATTCCCGCCTGGATGCTTCAGCTGGGGCCACAGTAGGCTTCTTTTTCTTGGCCGCCATCTTGGGGTCGATGCTAGGACGCCCAAGTGCCTTGCGCTTCTCAGCTTAATTGTAGGCTTGAACACATTTGGCAGCCAGGATTTTCATGCGCTCTCGAGAACCTTTAGCTTCGTCATGTTTCTTGTGAAAAGTCTCCTTGAGCTCATGCATCAACTGCTTGAAGTTTTGGACGTCTGTCACACTGAGCTTGGCCATATGCTTCTTGAACAGAGCCTTCTCATAGTCATTTTTGTGCTTCAGTTCAACAATTTTCTGAGCAAGAGCCAGCTCAGGAGCAATGGCTCCATGGAAGGAGACGCATAGGCCAACAGGAAGGTGAAGATCATCAAAACTGAGGTTTGGGCTATCAAACCACTCATCAGTGAACTTGTTCAGGATATCCACATCAAGAAGGGGAAGATAATTGAACATTTCCGCCTCTTGCTTGCTCTTTATAAGCAGCTCAAGAGCATCATCGCCAAGATCATCGTCACTAGACAGACCAATGGCTTCGTTCTCATTTCTCAGAACGGTAGCTGTGGTCAGGGCTTGACCAGTAGTCTGCATGGGCTTCTTCTTCTTCTCAGACATGGAGATGCGAGACAGATCTTCAGAATGCACACTTGGTGCAGGAGGAGCAGTGGCCAAAGGCTTCGCACGCGAAGCTCTTGGTGCAGTGGAGGCCTTTGAAGCCTTGGGTTTCTTCTGCTTTCGAGGCTTCGGTGGAGCAGGCGCTTCATCAGAATCTGCATCATCTGCAGAGTGCTCCAGGGCTGCCCCTTGAACCATAATGTGCGTGATGAGACCTTCGAGGATGTAGAAGGGCCTGGCAATATTGGGTTCGGCATCGCGTGTGCCATCGGCACGAGGAGCAAATGGACCGGGGTTGAAGTCTAATCCCAGCGACTTCTTGTTCTTAGCAGTAGAGTCCTTGGCAAACTTGTAGTTGCGCTTGAACAGATTGTCGTCCCGACACCATAGGAGAGAAGATGGGTCAACATTCTCTGGTTATGGTTCGTGAACCATGCAAGGATAGAAGCCTTGATCAATGGCTTCAGTTCTGGACCTGGGTGGAAGAGTTTTGTACAAGATATCTCCCCAGGGTCACTTGATGGCATTCTTCTCAGCATATTCCTGGGTCACGAGCCTGCATTTGAACCATTGCTCTGCCCAATATCTTCGAATCCACTGGATTCTTGTTTTGCGCTGATTGTAATCCTCTTCTGGATTTGTCTTGTATAGCTCATACAGGTCTGGTGGCAGATCTCTTGATGTCCCCCCATGGCGCTGCCTGCCGCCCATCCTTGCTGATTTTTCTATTGCCATAAAGTTAAAACTGAAAGGCTTCAAAACTGGCAATGGCTTCCGTCTGCTGGTCAGACATGAACTAGCTTCGGGAGACTTGATGTGATGCTGTAAGAATTCTAAAAATGAATGCAAACTATGAGAACCAAGGGATTCTCCCACGGACATGTACCTGTGACAGCATTAGAGATGTGAGGGAAGGGGAAGAGGTCATATGCATTCTCAGAAGATTTTGAAGATAAATCAGTTTAGAAGACATTGACCTCATTGCGCGAAGACATTCACTTATATGTTGAGAGTTGGTTCCAGATTTCTACGAATCCAAGAATAGGTACAAGTGAGGAATCTAACTATGTGTGAAGCAAAAGTGAATATACTAGGCATAATATGAGATGCAGAACAGGATAGATCCAAATTTGTGGAGGCAGAAACCACTTTTGGTAAGAAATATGAATCCATTAGATCAAAAAGACAGTAAAAAGACAGTAAAGTAAAGAACCAATCATGGAGCGGTATACCTTTTGATCGAACTCTTTACCATTGGCATCAGGACTCAGATGACTTTTGGTTGGCATTGGTGTCATGTAACCTTAGCAATCTTACATTCCAAACTTCTTTAGGTAGTCTTTGAGATATTTCTCTTGAGATATGAAGATGTCATTGCTTTGCTGACGAATTTGAAGACCAAGGAAGAACTTCAGTTCACCCATCATGGACATCTGATATTGTTCTTGCATCATGTGACCAAACTCATCACTGTATTTCTGGTTGGTGCAGCCGAAGATAATATCATCCACATATATTTGGCACACAAACAGCTATCATATGTCTTCGTGAAGAGTGTGGGGTCCAGGGAACAGGGTTTGAAGCCTTTGCTCTTCAGGAAGTCTTTGAGTGTGTCATACCAAGCGCGAGGGGCTTGTTTGAGTCCATACAGTGCCTTGTTAAGCTTGTATACCATACCAGGATGTTTTGGATCTTCCAAGCCAGGTGGTTGTGCAACATACACTTCTTCTTCAATCTCGCCGTTGAGAAAGGCACTCTTCACATCCATTTGATACAGAAGATGTTGTGATGATTTGCGTAGGCTAGCAGTATGCGAATAGCTTCAAGCCTTGCCACATGAGCAAATGTTTCATCAAAATCAACCCCCTCAACTTGAGTGTATCCTTGAGCAACGAGACGAGCCTTGTTTCTGATGACTTGACCATACTTGTCAGGACCCCGATTCCAAGTCACATCGATCTAGCCGGTAACACTTCATATCACTTTGCGGCCTCACGCACGGTATTCCCACAGGTGTCGCCTTACCATGGCCCGGGACCGTTTGCGTCTTTTGGCTCACGTATATGATAGTGTCGCTAGCATCCATATGACAGAGAACCCGGGCCGACATGACTAGTCGTGAACCCAAAGTGGCACTAACTTACGGGGACATGCATACATGAATCAACATCGAGCATGTCGGTAAGCAGCGTGCGAATCCGGGCTGTAGCACTGGGCTAACAGGACTAAGGTGAACCGGGCTATAGTAGGCTAGGCAGTACTCCGGATGACACCGCGTGACATTTCCCCGAAGGGACAGACACAGGAACGAAGTGAATCACATGCCGACCAGTCAAGTGTTCCGGAGCAGTAGTGCTGGGCTATTAGGACTCCGGTGAACCGGGCTATAGCGGACTACTATGGCTCATGGAAGCACAAGACTACATTTCCCCATAAGAGAGGCTACCAAGGATAAACAACTAGGTTGTCGGATCCCACACATACCAAGCATTTCAATCATACACACAATATGCTCGATATGTGTAAATACAACATGGCATCACAACATAACTCTACGACTCAAGTATTTATTCAATAGGCTCCGAGGAGCGAGATATGACAAACATGGGTCTCATGACCCAACATTCAGAGCATACAAGTCAAAGCACACGCGGAAGCTTAACGTGTCTGAGTACAGACATCTACAAATGGAAAAGGCTGAGAAGCCTGACTATCTACCAGATCCTGCCGATGGCACAAGATCGTAGCTGAGGTAACAAGCTAAACATCAAAGTCCACGCGGAACTACTAGCGAGACTGACGTCTCTCTGCAAAACATAAAATAGGCAAACGTGAGTACAAATGTACCCAACAAGACTTACATCAGAAACTAACTACATATGCATCATTATCAACAAAGGGGGTGGTGGAGTTTGACTGCAGCAAGCCAGCTTTGACTCAGTGGCTATCCTAAACAATGACTGCAAGTAACTCTTTTGAGGTGACACACACGAGAAGGCCATCCATAGCACTCACGCTTATCTTGTGAGTTTTAGAGTATCCACTTTCACTTGTCTATGAACTGTACAGGCAACCCAGAAGTCCTTTACCGCGGACACAGCTATTCGAATAGATCATTTATAACCCTGCAGGGGTGTACTTCTTCACACATGTTTCCACCACTTAGCGTCTGCACACGACATGTGCTCGGCAGACTTCAAGCAAAAGCCAACGTGGGTGTAGACCATGACCTAACGAACCACACAAGTCTCTAGTCCAGGTATATCGCCTATTCGGGTTCCATCCGCGGGGAGATCCGGCCGGGGTTTCGCTCACAGCCCCAAACGATGTGTGCAGGGTTCCTGAGACACCAAACGGGCGCCCGGTACACCGGGCCACGTGCCTACCGCATCACAGCCCACCCCTCGGGTCAGCGCTGCACACGGCCTCCAGCATACTATAAACACCAGAAACTACTTGCAACTCCTGGACAGAGGACAAGGGGGGTTAATAAGTCGAGCGGGGTCATATTTCAGGGCCCAACGTGTGGTAGTAGTTGTTCATGGATCACAAACATAGAACTCAGTTCCTGAGGATGGTTTCAATGAGACAACTCATCATGTACTCCTACATGGCCTCTCACCGCTACCTTTACCAAATCGTGTTCACACACTTAGCTCACACACAGTAGGACATATTCATCACCATTCCAATTCATCCCCGATGAATCGTACCTGACTCAACTGTAAACAGTAGCAGGCATGACAAACAAGTATGAATGAGTAGGCACATCAGGGCTCAAACAACTCCTACTCATGCTAGTGGGTTTCATCTATTTACTGTGGCAATGACAGGTCATGCAGAGGAAAGGGGTTCAACTACCGCAGCATGTATCAGTTGAACCGTTTTGTCCTAATGCAGTAAAAGAGAGCAGGAGCGAGAGAGTGGAATTGTATCGGAATGAACAAGGGGGTTTTGCTTGCCTGGCACTCCTGAAGATATTATAGCTCTTCATCAGTGTCATCGAACTCATCGTTGGAAGCACGTCTATCGAGAGAGGACAAATACCGGCAATAGAGAAGGAAAACGCAATCAATGCAATGCACAATATGATGCATGATCATGACATGTCAATATGTTGTGTTTTGAGCTAATGCAACTAACAACATGTTAAATGGAGTTGGTTTGAACCCTAGGTTCAAATGCAAACTCCATATGTGAGGGTTTAAATGCCATTTATATGATTTGGCCTAAACAACAGCCATAAGTTGATCTAACATGCATGAAAATGGTACAGATGGACAGATTGGATTTTTCTGATCATTTTTCATATATAAATCTTTGCATTTGGAGTTACGATTGATTTTCTATGATTTTTAGAAGTTTAGGCAATTTTCTGGAATTTTCTGAATTATTTTTAATCTAGAAATGACTTATTGCGTCAGCACTGTGTCATGTCTGCGTCAGCAAGTCAACAACGCTGGCCAGGGTCAAACCTGACGTGTGGGGTCCACACGTCAATGACACAAAACTAATCCCGGTCAAACCCAGCACTGACTGGGGTTTGACCAGTGGTTGGGCCCACTGTTAGTGCCTATTAGGGTGTGCTTAGCTGGTGGCGGTTAGCACTAATGGCGTCCACGTCGGCACGCCGGAGTTTGGCCAGCAACGATCATCCAACACGGCGGAGGCGCGCCGGAATCACGCTTTGTTTGTCGGCTGAGCATGCGGCTTGGTCCTACGGCGAGCTGGAAGTGTGCCGCATCCAGTGGTGCAGGCGGTTGGGTGCGGGGAGGCCGGAAACGACGCCGGCGAGCTTGACAGCGGCGACCGGAGTTCGGGCTCGGTCGTGCGCGAGGCTACGGTGCACGGAGGGGCTAGGTGAAGTGCCCTACAGGCTTCTGGGAACTCCAGGAGTTCAACGGCGTGCTCGGACGCGACCGAAACAAGCCATGACCGTGACAGCAACATGGCCGGCGGCAGCGAGCTCTGGTTGCGGTGGGACGGCAGGTACGGCATGGGGTCGAGCGAATGGAGAGAGGGGAAACACGACAGAGCTCACCGTGAGTTGAACGGAGGCCTCAGCGAGCTCGGGGAGGGGCTGGTGATGACGGAAGGTCGCTGGCGATCTCGGTGGCCGTGGTTGAAAACGACGACATGGACGGCGTTCGAGGGCGTCCGGTGGGTGTGGCTTGGTGAGGCGGTCGAGGGAGAGGTGGCGGAGCTTCTGGGCGCGTCGGCAAGGCGTGGGGTGGCCGGTGGCCGTGGCAGAGCACGATGGCGCCCTCTGATGCGATTGGGAAGAGAGGGGGATGGAGCCAGAGGAGGGGAGGAGCTGCGGGCGTGAGAGAGAGAGAGAGGTTAGCGGGGCGCGTGGCGTCGTCTGGAGCTGTCCTGGGTGTCGGCAGAAGCAGGAGGTCGCTAGGGTGCGTGGTCGCGCGCGTCGGGCGCGCGCCCAGCGTCCTCCTGGCGCGGTGGAGACGATGACTGGCAGCGCCAATCAGCTGGGCCAGTGCAGATGGGCCGCCAGGTAAGTGGCCCAGGTAGGTTCTCTCTCTCTCTCTCTCTCTCTCTCTCTCTGGTTTTTTTCTATTTTCTGCAATTGGTTTTGATTTGATTTAAACATCAAATCATTTTTTTGAACATTCTGTAAATTGTTATGTGAGCTCAGGAACTAGTCCAAGGTCACATGCAACTTACAACAATATTTGATCTTTATTTCTTATATAACAGAAATAAATTCAACTCAAATATGTCATTGATTTAAGTCAAAGGCCCAAAATAAATATTTCTGTGATTCCAAAAATATTGGTTTGAATTTTGCCTCTTACCAATATTTTCACAGAGTAACGGGAACATTTCTTTGGACTCATTTGATGAGAATTAAATGTTGATTATTTTTAAAAGGTTTCTGAGGCTTTGAAAATTCCCTCAATTCAAATTTCAGAATTTAGACATGATGATCATGCAAGGACTAGCAAAGGCTATACTAGGGTTGTGACAACTCACCCCCACTAAACAAGAATATCCTCCCGAGATTCAAGACGTGAGGTAAGAAGACAGAGGGGGCACAAGACCAACACAATCTTCGCGATCCAGGTTGCACCTCATAAGGTTGTTGATTCGTTGCATACGTTGATCTTGACATCCTCGCTTTTGAGATCTTCATCCTTGCGATGACAACGGAAAGAAACTCTACTATGATTGATCTTCTCGAAGATCGAGCTATACAAGATCAACTCGCGAAATGAGATGTTGAAACATCTTGAGTTGAGACACGAAACAGATCGAGAGGGATGGAAGAACAACGACGAGGTTTGATTTGGTGGGCAACAATTCCACGCTTAGAGAGATGGTGGATGGTGTCAAGATGGCGAGGCAATAATTGCCACGATCCCATAACGGGGCACCTTGGGGGAGGTGACTCGTAGATTTATTCCCTTAAATGGCAAAAAAAATTACTTTTGATACAGAGATCATTGAAACTCTCTATACCAGCCTAAGGCAAAACATAATCGATCGTTTGAAGGAGTACGAAAGATTGGCATACTCAGACTAGAATGGATGATGCGGACTACCTTGTTAAAAACAACGCGATGGATGATTTTGCTTATCATCGGAAATGGATGGGACCCATGGTAGGACCACTTCTGAAGATGATCCTGGACAACAATTGCTGAGAAGGGCGGTCCAAGGGAGATTGACACAAGGCGGTGCAAGCTGGGAACAAAACGCAACAACTGGGAATGTTCCAACCATCATATCTGCCTGAGATTTAGATCTGATTGGTGATAGGATACTTCAGACTCGGCATGTCTGAAAAGAAGGTTTGCAACGCAAATCGACGAGATGACGTTGCGAGATTCTTGGGAAATGAACTACGATAGCAAGCTCCAAAACATGAGCTGGTTCTGCTACAAACCTGTGAACACGCTGTCCAAGACAAGCATGACCACGCAGTAGTCCTATAATAAAGCACTACCGAGTTCAGGTGGGGAACCATCATCGAGGATATCAAAGTCCTTATATAAGCACCGGGTCTTAAGAAGGAGCTTCTTTTCCTTGAACAAATCAATCAGTGGCTTGGGGTGCTAGGGAATACGCGTATGGAGTGGAGGTAATTAATCTACCAAACCATAGAATACTTCGCACGTATACATGATTGATTTGGGATGATTCCAGGGGAAACAAAACAAACCCTGCTCAAATTCATGGCGGCAACTTACACCTAATGCACGTGAACTTGGAGAAAGTCACTTCTTTCACCAAAACATATACCTCATGAGCGGAACACGAAGGCAATGCTTACAAAGTTTCCAACACTAGCTCAATGGTCAACATGAATCACGGAGGAGACAAGATGTTCCTGATGGGCTCAACAGCAACTCATCGGAATTTCCATATCACTGGAGTTCCACCATTATGTGAACAATGTGATAGTATTGGTCAGACCAAAAGATGTAATGGTGTATGCTTGAGGGATCAACCACGAGTAAGACAACATTACAATTATCGTTGGTTCTGATTTGATTTGACGATAGCCCATGCGCAAATTAAAGATTGGATAAGACAATAGCGCCAACAATTGATCACGAGGATCAATCGATCAAGATATCATCTTTCTTCAACAAACACACAAGGATATCCCTTTGGAGATGAACTAAGCGGGACAAGCTTTCATCTTCCAACTCTCCAAGTTGTTGTCTAGCTCAACCAACTAGCTCAGGGATACCCAACACAGTTTCTTGGAGAAGGGGTGGTTTATAAGAAAACCAACTTGATCGCGAGCTCAACATAACGGTCAGGTGACAACCTGGTAACACTTCCGAGAAGATATTCGGAAAATCACGAACCACCGATATGTTACTAAGCTCGAGAACAATCTTGCTTTTCAAGGCAATACGATGTGATCAACAGAGCAAGGGTTTGATAAAATCCCAACTCATCGGTCGAAGAGTGCACCAACAGAAATGGACTAGGTAGCATGATTAGTCCAAGGATGGTGATTAAATAACCAACACGCTAAGAATGAGAATATTGTCCATTAACTACCAGGCAACACGGTTATTAGGAGTATAGATTTCACACATCATGGTTCACTTGTCGGCATTCTGGTTGCAACAACACGGGACCGAGGAATGAAAAAGTATGGCAAGAAGTATCACTGCGTCAAAAATCCATGAGAGATGGTGCAATTCTCATGACAATCCTGACATAAAGGGGGTAATACTCCGAGGTAGAACAAAACAAAAGCTGGATTGGCATTTTGATCTGCGAAATACATCTACTTTGACCCAATCATGTATATGGATGAGGTACTGGAGTTTGTTTCTTCTAGTCATTCCGGAATAGAATGGCTTGACGGACCACAAGATTGATAAGCACCGATGAACGAATGCACGCATACTCTTGACTATCAATTGATAGACGAAGGTCAGAATACAACTAAAGAGGGACAACTCAAAGGAACATATGTTTTTCTGAGTTGTGGATGCATGGATTAGTATGCCGAACAAATTCAACATATTTCTTCCGGATAATCCATGCAGAGAGGTAGGATTGGCAGAGTCACAATATAGAATGGGGAACTCATCGAGAGCACTCTTGTTGTGATCTTTTGGTTCAACGAGGAACTTCTTCCAAGGATGGTTCATGGTATTTGGAAGAATGATATACCACGGACCTCGAAGACTATCACAAGGTCACCAATATCCTAAAGGAACAATCAACACTATCTACACGAATTAAGTAGGATGAATCTTGGGCTTAAGAACCCAGAAATAGAAGCCTACTAACTAAATGGCATCACGGGATGCTTTCGAGAATGGTGGCCAGAATCATCACACTGGGAACACAACACATGGCTAGATTACTAGGTGACTCCCTAAAACACATAGGGTCATATAATAGCTCCAACATATATGTCGAGGCAATAGAGTACCTCAACAAACCGATTAGTGTGGTTGAACTGGCCCAAAGGGACATCGGGAACGGGAAGAAGGGATTTGCAAATGCATTAGACTATATAGAAACCTGGGATGACTCGGACAGCATAACGGCAGTAAATGCTCAAAAAGATTTGAGACATCCAGCAAAAATGGTGGCACAACCCCTTAACATCACAATATCAAGGTTCTGAGATCAATTGTCAACACACGGAAGTAGTAGAGACTGAATTGAGGCTTAAATCCATCAATCCTATAAGTCTATGGATTAGTAACGTGTGATCCTGATAGGAAGATGAGAAGCCTAGTTCTTAATCCCCGTAGAAGAGAAGCGGTTGACTCAGATCAGAAGGCATAACGTAAAGGAGTAAAAAGAGCCTTACGTTCCGTTCCACAATCAATTCCCTTATATAACTAAAGCATTTCTAGACTCAACTTCGACCAGTTTGGCTTCGTAATCCTACAGGTAGTCAGGCTCTGATACCAAAGCTGTCAGGACCCCGATTCCAAGTCACATCGATCTAGCCGGTAACACCCCATATCACTTCGCGGCCTCACGCACAGTATTCCCACGGGTGTCGCCTTACCATGGCCCGGGACCGTTTGCGCCTTTTGGCTCACGTATATGATAGTGTCGCTAGCATCCATATGACAGAGAACCCGGGCCGACATGACTAGTCATGAACCCAAAGTGGCACTAACTTACCAGGACATGCATACATGAATCAACATCGAGTATGTCGGTCAGCAGCGTGCGAATCCGGGCTGTAGCACTGGGCTAACAGGACTCCGGTGAACAGGGCTGTAGCAGGCTAGGCAGGACTCTGGATTTCACTGCGTTACATTTCCCCAAAGGGACAGACACAGGAACAAAGTGAATCACATGCCGGCCAGTCAAGTGTTCCGGAGCAGTAGTGCTGGGCTAGCAGGACTCCGGTGAACCGGGCTGTAGCGGACTACTATGGCTCATGGAAGCACAAGAGTACATTTCCCCATAAGAGAGGCTACCAAGGATAAACAACTAGGTTGTCGGATTCCACACATACCAAGCATTTCAATCATACACACAATATGCTCGATATGTGTAAATACAACATGGCATCACAGCATGACTCTACGACTCAAGTATTTATTCAATAGGCTCCGAGGAGCGAGATATGAAAAACATGGGTCTCATGACCCAACATTCAGAGCATACAAGTCAAAGCACACGCGGAAGCTTAACATGTCTGAGTACAGACATCTACAAATGAAAAAGGTCGGGAAGCCTGACTATCTACCAGATCCTGCCAAGGGCACAAGATCGTAGTTGAGGTAACAAGCTAAACATCGAAGTCCACACGGAACTACTAGCGAGACTGACGTCTCTCTGCAAAACATAAAATAGGCAAACGTGAGTACAAATGTACCTAGCAAGACTTACATCAGAAACTAACTACATATGCATCATTATCAACAAAGGGGGTGGTGGATTTTAACTGCAGCAAGCCACCTTTGACTCAGTGGCTATCCTAAACAATGACTACAAGTAACTCTTTTGAGGTGGCGCACACGAGTCCACATATTTACCATATCAATACACCACTATGGATCCACTCCCGTCTCCCTACGAGAAGGCCATCCATAGCACTCATGCTTATCTTGCGAGTTTTAGAGTATCCACTTTCACTTGTCTATGAACTGCATGTGCAACCCGAAGTCCTTTACATGACACGGCTATTCGAATAGATCATTTATAACCCTGCAGGGGTGTACTTCTTCACACATGTTTCCATCACTTAGCGTCTGCACACGACATGTGCTCGGCAGACTTCAAGCGAAAGCCGACGTGGGTGTAGACCACGACCTAACTAACCACACAAGTCTCTAGTCCACGTTTATCACCTATTTGGGTTCCATGCGCGAGGAGATCCGGCCAGGGTTTCGCTCACAGCCCCAAACAATGTGTGCAGGGTTCCCGAGACACCAAACGGGCGCCCGGTAAACCAGGCCACGTGCCTACCGCATCACATCCCACCCCTCGGGTCAGCGCTACGTACGGCCTCCAGCATACTACAAACACCAGAAACTACTTGCAACTCCTGGACAGAGGACAAGGGGGGTTAATAAGTCGAGCGGGGTCATATTTTAGGGCCCAACGTGTGGTAGTAGCTGTTCATGGATCACAAACACAGAACTCAGTTCCTGAGGATGGTTTCAATGAGACAACCCACCATGTACTCCTACATGGCCTCTCACCGCTACCTTTACCAAATCGTGTTCACACACTTAGCTCACACACAGTAGGACTTGTTCATCACCATTCCAATTCATCCCCGATGAATCATACCTGACTCAGCTCTAAGCAGTAGCAGGCATGACAAACAAGCATGAATGAGTAGGCACATCAGGGCTCAAACAACTCCTACTCATGCTAGTGGGTTTCATCTATTTACTGTGGCAATGACAGGTCATGCAGAGGAAAGGGGTTCAACTACCGCAGCATGTAACAGTTGAATCGTTGTTGTCCTAATGCAGTAAAAGAGAGCAGGAGTGAGAGAATGGGATTGTGTCAGAATGAACAAGGGGGTTTTGCTTGCCTGGCACTCCTGAAGATATTATAGCTCTTCATCGGTGTCATCGAACTCATTGTCGGAAGCACGTATATCGAGAGGGGAAAAATACCGGCAACATAGAAGGAAAACACAATCAATGCAATGCACAATATGATGCGTGATCATGACATGTCAATATGTTGTGTTTTGAGCTAATGCAACTAGAAACATGTTAAACGGAAGAAGTTTGAACCCTAGGTTAAAATGCAAACTCCATATGTGAGGGTTTAAATGCCATTTATATGATTTGGCCTAAACAGCAGCCATAAGTTTTTCTAACATGCATGAGAACTGTACAGATGGATAGATTTGATTTTTCTGATCATTTTTCATATATAAATCTTTGCATTTGGAGTTACGGTTGATTTTCTATGATTTTTAGAAGTTTAGGCGATTTTCTGGAATTTTCTGAATTATTTTTAATCTTGAAATGACTTATTGCGTCAACACTGTGTCATGTCTGCGTCAACACTATGTCATGCCTGCATCAGCAAGTCAACAGCGCTGACCAGGGTCAAACCTGACGTGTGGGGTCCACACGTCAGTGACACAGAACTAATCCCGGTCAAACCCAGCACTGACTGGGGTTTGACCAGTGGTTGGGCCCACTGTGAGTGCCTATTAGGGGGTGCTTAGCTGGCGGCGGTTAGCACTAACGACGTCCACGTCGGCACGTCGGATTTTGGTCGGCGACAACCATCCAACGCGGCGGAGGCGCGCCGGAATCGTGCTGCGGTTGTCGGCTGAGCATGCGGCTTGGTCCTACGACGTGCAGGAAGTGTGCCGCATCCAGTGGTGCAGGCGGTTGGGTGCGGGGAGGCCGGAAGCGACGCCGGCGAGCTTGACAGTGGCGGCCGGAGTTCGGGTTCGGTCGTGTGCGAGGCTACGGTGCACGGAGGGGCTAGGTGAAGTGCCCTACAGGCTTCTGGGAACTCCAGGAGTTCAACGGCGTGCTCGGACGCGACCGAAAGAAGCCATGGCCGCGATGGCAACATGGCCGGCGGCAGGGAGCTCCGGTTGCGGTGGGACGTCGGGTATGGCATGGGGGCGAGCGAATGGAGAGAGAGGAAACATGACGGGGCTCACTACGAGTTGAACGGAGGCCTCAGCAAGCTCGGGGAGGGGCTGGTGACGACGGAAGGTCGCCGCCGATCTCGGTGGCCGTGGTTGAAAATGACGACATGGACGATGTTCGAGGGCGTCCGGCGGGGCGTGGCTCGGTGAGGCGGTTGAGGGAAAGGTGGCGGAGCTTCTGGGCACGTCAGCGAGGCGTGGGGTGGCCGGTGGCCGCGACAGAGCATGGTGGCGCCCTCTGATGCGCTCGGGAAGAGAGGGGAGGGATCCAGAGGAGTGGAGGAGCTGCGGGCGTGAGAAAGAGAGAGAGAGAGAGGTCAGGGTGGCGCATGGCATCGTCTAGAGCCGTCATGGGCGTCAGCAGAAGCAGGAGGTGGCCGGGGCGCGTGGTCGCGCGCGTCGGGCACGCGCCCAGCGTCCTCCTGGCGCGGTGGAGACGACGACTGGCAGTGCCAGTCAGCTGGGCCGGTGCAGATGGGCCGCCAGGTAAGTGGCCTAGGTAGGTTCTCTCTCTATCTCTGGTTTTTTCTATTTATTGATGTTTTCTATTTTCTGCAATTGGTTTTGATTTGATTTAAACATCAAATCATTTTTTTGAACATTCTGTAAATTGTTATGTGAGCTCAGGAACTAGTCCAAGGTCACAGGCAACTTACAAAAATATTTGATCTTTATTTCTTATATAACAGAAAGAAATTCAACTCAAATATGTCATTGATTTAAGTCAAAGGCCCAAAATAAATATTTCTATGATTCCAAAAATATTGGTTTGAATTTTGCCTCTTACCAATATTTTCACAGAGTAACAGGAACATTTCTTTGGACTCATTTGATGAGAATTAAATGTTGATTATTTTTAAAAGGTTTCTGAGGCTTTGAAATTTCCCACAATTCAAATTTTAGAATTTAGACATGATGATCATGCAAGGACATGCAAAGGCTAAACTAGGGTTGTGACAATAATCATCTTGCTTGTTGCGATATATCCATTTTGTGCCTATTGTGTTGTGCTTGCGAGGGTCAGGACGTTTGACTAGTTCCCACACATTGTTCAGCTCGAACTGTTGAAGCTCCTCATGCATAGCTTGAATCCATTCAGGTTCCATGAAGGCTTTAGCAACTTTCTTGGGTTCTGATATTGAGACAAATGCAATGTGCCCACAGAAATTTTCCAGCTGTGTTGCTCTTGAACGAGTGAGTGGACCAGGTGCATTGATGCTATCAATTATCTTCTCGATCTATACTTCATTTTCAACACGAGGATGAACTGGACGAAGATTTCGCTCTTGTTGATCATTGTCATCATTAGGAGGATTGCCTGCAGGCTGAGCATTGTCTTTGGGTTGATTAGGTGCAGATATGATTAGTTACTCTTCAAGCTGTGCCTCAGAAGGTATGATTTCTCCAGTTCCCATAACCTTGATGGATTCACTGGGTGGAACTTCATCTATCACATTTGGTAGGTGCTCTCTTTGTGAGCCGTTAGTTTCATCGAACCGCACTTCTACAGTTTCAACCACTTTATAGTGAAAGAGGTTGAAGACTCTGTAGGAGTGCGAGTCCTTTCTGTAACCAAGCATAAAACCTTCATGTGCTTTCAGTGCAAATTTTGAAGTGTGATGTGGATCCTTGATCCAGCACCTAGCACCAAATACTCTGAAGTAACTTACATTTGGCTTCTTACCAGTAATGAGTTCATTGGATGTCTTCTTTAGAAGCTTGTGAAGATAAACATGGCTGATGACGTGGCATGCAGTATCAATGGCTTCAGACTAGAACTTTCCTGGAGTCTTGTATTCCTCAAGCATCATCCGAGCCATCTCAATGAGTGTTTTGTTCTTGCACTCCACGATGCCATTCTGCTGAGGTGTGTATGGAGCGGAGAACTCATGTGTGATTCCTAATGTATCCACGTAAAGGTCGAGGTCGGTGTTCTTGAACTCAGTGTTGTTGTCACTTTTGATGTGCTTGATCTTGACGCCATAGTTATTCATGGCACGGTTGGCGAAACGTCTGAAGACATCCTACACTTTAGTCTTGTAGAGGATTATATGCACCCACGTATATCTTGAGTAATCATCAACAATGACGAAGCCATAGAGACAAGCAGCAGTAGTGAGAGTAGAGTAGTGAGTAGGGCCAAATAAGTCCATGTGTAGCAGCTCAAAGGGTTGAGATGTAGTCATGATTGTCTTCGAGGGATGCTTGGCCCTTGTCATCTTTCCAGCTTCGCAGGAACCGCATAAGTCATCCTTCTTGAACTTGACGCCCTCGATGCCTATGACATGCTTCTTCTTTGCGAGAGTGTGCAAGTTCCTCATGCCAGCATGCCCTAGCCTTCGATGCCAGAGCCAACACTCTGAAGCTTTTGCAGAAGACATACGGCAAGCTGTGGTCCTGCTGAGAAATCTACCATGTACAAATCATCTTTCTGATATCCTTCAAAGACTAGAGACTTGTCAGATTCCATTAGAACAAGGCAACGATATTTTCCAAATATCACAATCATGTTCAAATCGCAAAGCATTGAGACAGACATTAAGTTGAAACCAAGGGATTCAACAAGCATCACTTTATCCATGTGCTGATCCTTTGAGATTGCAACTCTACCTAGACCCAATACCTTGCTTTTACCAGTGTCAGCAAATGTGATGTGACTCTTGTCAGATGGATGTATGGTTGAGTCCATGAGAAGCCTTCGGTCACCAGTCATGTTATTAGTGCATCCACTGTCCATAATCCATTCTGAAGGATGAGGTGTCATACCCTACAGTACAGTTAGGGGGATAGGCTTCACCAATAGTATTGTGAAGCATACACATTTGAAGCAAAAGAGGATTATCAAAGCTCAGATCAAAGTTAGGACTGATAGGATGATTGGCAAGCGATTCAGGAACAAAATACATAGTGAGACCATTTGGGCATTTTATCTTGCGCCCAACAAGATGTTTTAGGTCCCCAGCAATAGAATCAGACGCCTTTGATTTCTGGCTGGAGACCTTTCCCTGCAAAAGAAAGTTAATTCTTCTTAACCACCCATATCTTCACGGGTGGCTTAGAAGTAATGAGTCTAAGTGCAGCATCTGAGAACTTCGGCTTTGGAGCCCTAGCAAATAGCCTTGCAGGAGATGAATGATACTCATATGAACAAGCACAAAAGTTCTTAGTTTTATGAACAAAGTGGTTTGAAGAAACACACTCATATTCATAAGTCTGAGCATGATTTCCCTGCAAAACATTGGCGTTAGGGTGACTCAGGTGAGTCCTCTGTCTGTATGAAGCCTTTGGGCCATATGAAGCCTTTTGTCTGGGGTTTGTCTTGTTCCCTTGTGGTGTCATGATGACATTCACAGGAAGATTCTCAAGACACTTTTTCGGCACCCAGATCTTCTTCATAGGTGGTCCATTCCTGAAGTTGGTACCAATATACCTGGCAAACACTTCACCATTCTGATTCTTAAACAGTTTATAGTTTGCATCAAAGGATTCATCAATGATAATAGGGTTAGCACAAGTGAAGCCAGTTAAGGTGATGGATCCACTGAAGGTTCCTTTGCAGCAACCCATGTGGTTTTGGGGTACTGCTCAGGCTTCCAGTAGGAACCATCAACATTCATTTTCCTCTTGAACCCAACACCCTCTTTCCTAGGGTTTCGGTTCGAGAATCTGCTTTTGAGGACATCCCACGATTGTCTCGATGCCCTTTGAGACTTTTGTACATCCCTGTTTCAAGCAATGTCTTCAACCTAGCATTTTCATCTGCAATAGTGGTGGCACCCTCAGCAGAGGGGTTAGTTACCACATCAACGGTTGAAGACATTGCAACAGTAGCAGCAGTAGAACACTCAGCAACAGAAGTAGCATTATCATGCTCAAGGCATTTTAGACATGGTGGTTCAAATCCTTCCTGAGCGGGACTGATCTGTTGAGCGCGAAGTGACTCATTCTCTTTTTGAAGATCTTCATGAGCCGCTCTCAATTTCTCAAGTTCTTGCTTCCTTTGAAGATAATCGTAGGAAAGCTTTTCATGAGTTGTTGAGAGCGTTTCATGACGACTTTCAAGTTCTTCGTACTTAACATGAAGATTTTTCATGTCTTCAATTAATTACTGAGATCAAGTCATTTCTACGTCCAACAGGCCATCGCTTTTGTCTAACAATTTTTGAATATGTTCCATAGCTTTCTGTTGTTCAGTTGCAATTTTAGCAAGTGTCTTGTAGCTGGGTTTGGATTCACAATCAGAGTCATCTTCACTTGACGTTTGAAAGTAAGCATCGTGTGAGTTTACCTTGGCACCACGTGCCAAGAAGCAGTAGGTGGGAGCGGAGTCATCCTTGTCATTAGCATCAGCGTTGGTGATGGAGCCATTGTCTTCAGCGTTGAAGATGGACTTGGCAACGTAAGCTGTAGCTAGAGCCAGACTAGCGACGCTAGAGTCGGACTCCTCCTCGGACTCCACCTCCGCCTCCTCAGAAGCAGACTCCTCATGTGAATCCATCTCCCTGCCAACAGAAGCAAGAGCCTTGCCAGATGAGCTCTTCTTGTGTGATGAAGACTTGGACGAAGACTTGGAAGAAGACTTTGAGGATTTCTTCTTCTTGTCATCAGAATCATATTCCTTTCTCTTCTTCTTCTTCTTGTTTTCATTTTCCCACTGTGGACACTCAGAGATGTAGTGACCAGGTTTCTTGCACTTGTGGCATGTTCTCTTCTTGTGGTCATGAGTAGAAGCTTCATCATTTCTTGCGCTGGATAGTGAAGACTTTCAGAAGCCTTTCTTCTTTGTGAATTTATGGAACTTCTTCACAAGCATAGCAAGCTCTTTTCCAATGTCTTCAGGATCACCAGAACTATAGTCAGATTCTTCTTCAGATGAGGAAGCAGCTTTTGCCTTCAAAGCGCGAGTTCGGCCATAGTTGGGACCATATATATCTCTTTTCTCAGATAGCTGAAACTCATGTGTGTTGAGCCTCTCAAGTATGTCAGACGGATCGAGTGTCTTGAAGTCAGGGCGTTCTTGAATCATCGGGGCTAGGGTGTCAAACGAGCTGCCAAGTGATCTCAGGAGTGTCTTGATGATTTCATGCTTGGTGATCTCAGTAGTGCCGAGAGCATGAAGCTCATTAGTGATGTCAATGAGGCGATTAAACGTGAGCTGGACATTCTCATTGTCGTTTCTCTTGAAGCGGTTGAAGAGATTGCGAAGGACACTGATCCTTTGATTTCTCTTGGTTGAGATGCCTTCGTTGACCTTGGAGAGCCAGTCCCAGACTAGCTTCGACGTTTCCAGAGCACTCACACGGCCATACTGTCCTTTGGTCAGATGACCACAGATGATGTTCTTTGCAGTAGAATCCAGTTGAATGAACTTCTAGACATCAGCAGGAGTGACACCTTCGCCTCCCTTGGGAACGCCGTTCTTGACGACATACCAAATGTCGACATCAATGGCTTCAAGATGCATGCGCATCTTATTCTTCCAGTAGGGGTAATCAGTGCCACCGAAGACATGGCACGCAACAGAGACTTTGCTTATCCCTGCAGTCGACATACCTAAAACTCCAGGTGGTTAAACTGAATCACACAGAACAAGGGAGTACCTTGCTCTGATACTAATTGAAAGTGCTAGTTATCGACTAGAGGGGGGGTGGTGAATAGGCGATTTTTATGAACGTCTTCAAAACATGGGAGTTTCAAAGACAAATAATAGAAATGAACCTATTGATATGCAGCGGAAGGTAGACTACACTAGGAAAGCCATAGTCAAGTATTCAATGAAGTGAAAGCACAAAGACTAATAGCAGCAATGTAGTAATGATCAGGATGGAAGACAATATGAAGCCAAACAACAATAGAAGTCACACAGTGAAGTCAAACAGGTAACATGGGCAGGCAATGACTTCACGAAGACAAACTGTTAATAAAGAGAGGGAGAAGATAGAACCAGCCGCTTGGTGAGGACAAGGATTTGTTGGACCAGTTCCAGTTGTTGTGACAACTATACGTCTGGTTAGGGAGGCTGAGATTAACTCAGAAGAATGCGTCTTCACCTTATTCCCCTTGAGGTAAGGACACCCAGTCCTCGCCCAATCACTCTGCTAAGTTTTCAAGGTAGACTTCCAAACCTTCACAGACTTTGTTCACCGGCGATCCACAATGACTCTTGGATGCGCAGAACGCGACGCCTAACCGGCTGGAGGTTTCACAGTCCTCAAGTGTAACAAGTCTTCGGGTCACGCGGACATAAAGACTTCAGTGATGCCTAACACTCTTTGGCTCTGGGTGTTTTGGGCTTTGTCCTCGCAAGGATTTCTCTCTCTCAAAAGCTTCGAGGTGGGTTGCTCTCAAACGACAAAAGCCGTGCACTAACTCTGAGCAGCCACCAATTTATGGTGTAGGGGGTGAGCTATTTATAGCCACTAGGCAACCCGACCTGATTTGTCCGAAATGACCCTGGGTCACCAAGGAACTGACACATGCTCCAACGGTCAGATTTCAAACACACGCGGCAGCTTGACTTGGGCTACAAGTAAAGCTGACTCATCCAGCTCTGGATAAGATTTGCTCTCATTGTCTTTGCTCGAAGACATAGGATTTGGTTGAGCATCACTTCAGTCACTCTGACTCGGTTCACTTGGACCCCACTTAACAGTACGATGGTTCCTACAACTCAACAAAGAAGAAAAGGAAACTACGAAACAACTATGCCTTCACACTCCATAGTCTTCACGTGAATGTCTTCTCGAGTCATAAGCTTCGATGTGATTGTCTTCACATGCCACCATTGTCTTCAATGTCTTCACACATTTTTAGGTGTCATCTCCGGTAGGTAAACCAAATCAATGAGGGACTACTACCTGTGTTATCCTATAATTCTCACAAACACATTAGTCCCTCAACTAGGTTTGTCGTCAGTACTCCAAAACCAACTAGGGGTGGCACTAGATGCACTTACAATCTCCCCCTTTTTGGTGATTGATGAAAAACTGGTTGAAGTTTTCAACGGGGATAAATGTATGTGAAATTGTAAAGTATTAAGATATTTTCTTCATAAGTAGCAAAAGGCTACCCCTGAATATGTGCATATAAGTATTTTTCTTTTGGAATGCAAATGCACATGGCAGGTTG
Source organism: Aegilops bicornis (assembly GCA_021605145.1). Classification (NCBI taxonomy): domain Eukaryota; kingdom Viridiplantae; phylum Streptophyta; class Magnoliopsida; order Poales; family Poaceae; genus Aegilops; species Aegilops bicornis. The sequence goes on along the minus strand of CM038673.1, from coordinate 390,219,041 downwards.
TACTTGTGGAGATCCTCTTCAACTTATGAAGGCAATTCATCATGCATGATAAGATGTAACAAAGATAATGACATGCATAATGAAAAATGGATGTCTGCAATATGACTTTGTGCGGGATTTATCATCACATCACAGAATAGCAGAAAAAAAGTAGCAGACGACCATCAAGTTTAAGTGTTACACCTCAAGGAACCAAATGTATCAAAAGCGAGATTTGTAAAAACTTGGCAAAATATAAAGCAACCACCCATATGGACCCGCTTGAAGACTATCAACTCATATGCTTCTCCCCCTTTTGTCAGTAAGGACCAAAAAGGTTTGAAGACATAGAGCCTCTACTCGTTCCCATGAGGAGTAGGTGAAGCAAAGGGTCGTCGTTGAGGTTTGGTGGTGCAGAAGAACTTGGTGCAGTGTCGATACGCGCCGACGTTGGAGGTGGTGAAGTTGCATCATCTTGGTCATCAATGACTCTGGCATTAACAGTTGTAGCTGAGGAGGAATACTCAGAGTCTTCAAGTGAGGGAGTCTGATGCAAGACAACATTCCTTGGAGGAGTGGAGTCAAAATTGAATCTTTCGGTGAAGCCATGATCTTGAAGATCAGCTTCAGCACTGAGCAAATTCAAACTCTTCCACGACCTTCGACAGGTTTCATGAGTGACAAAGGCATTCTTGGCGGCAAGGTTGCGAATGCGATTGACATCCACCAAGAGGCTTTGCATTTCACGCTTCAGCCAGTCATGATGCTTATCCTGTTTTTGATGCAAGGCGACGAGAAGCTCTCGGTCATTAAGAACACGAGATCACTTCCGAGGCCTTTGAGCAATAGTGCTTTCAGTGGCTTCAGTATGGGCACAGTGAGATGCACGTGTATTGCCAGCCAAAGGATAAACACGAGTCAAAGCCTGAACTCCTTCAATTGGCTGAGTGAAGCTTTGATGATCAGCATTGTGAAGATAAATAGGCTCCTTGGCAGGCTCTCGGTAGATGGCTTCGACATACATATCAACCTCTGGCAAGAATATCAGATGGTTGCGCGCAGACGGCTGATAGTTGACAGCAGAGTGAAGCTTGATAAGACGCATAACCCATGGAGCATAGAACTTCAGACCAAAGAGATCAGAGCCAGATGCAGCCAATTGACTAATGAAGAAGTCTTGAGCATTGAAACTGATGCCATTGAAGATATAGAAGACAAAGTCTTCATTGCTCCTTCAAGCTTCGCTGCAGAAGAATGTCCCTTGATGGGCCATAGAGTTCGCCTTATGATATGATAGATCGTGTGGGGCAGATACTCTAGGTCTTCAACAAAGAATTCTCTTGGGTATTCAGCGTCGCGTGGCAGAGGCTTCATCATGCTCAGCATTTGGCTCATGTTGGGCTCTGGCTTCTGAAAGATGCTCTGCAAAGCATTGTGGTGAAGCTGACAACCAGGCTCGAAGAGTTCACCTGGAGTGGGCAGGACAGTGAGCTCAATGATATCAAGAGCTTTAGCTTTGTGGTGTGTATTGCCTGTCATCCTCTCAAGGATCCAAGTCTTCGGATCCCTCTTGTAGCCGCGAATGTGGAGGGTAGCATAGAATTATAGCAGAAGCTCTTCATTCCAATGCTCTTTATCAGTCACAATGTTCAGAAGACCAGCATCACGGAAACAGTCAAGAGCTTCTTCTAAGCAGGGCAGTCCAGCAATAGCTTCACAGTCTAGATGCATATGGGGAAAAATGCGCCCTTGATCATAGAGAACACATGAATAGTAAATGCGCTGCTGATAGCTCCAGAACCGATCAGATGAAATTCTTGTCTTGGAGTAGGGGTTCTTGGCACTATCAAAGAAAGTGTTGTGCGCAATGAAGCCATTTGCATTGAAAGATCCTGGTGAAGTTGCAATACCTGGAAACCTGGGCAACATTGGCTTAGGCTTCTGGACCTGAGGCATGTGCTCTACATGATAGTCAAATTGCGGACCGACAGCAGTGGAGGAACCAGAATGGGCCATCTGACTGTAACCAGCTGACCACGATCAAATGCTTGCTCAATGGTGTGTGGCCTTGGAGGCGGTACATGAGCAGTGGCATTTGAATCAGCTTCAGGTGCATTGACTTCTGGCACCACATGAACTTCAGGCGCCACATTTGCTTCGGCCATGACAACGTCATTGGCTTCAGTGTTGTTGTTGTTGGCCGCCTCAGCATTGTCAACCTCCACTTGAGTAGATGGAGGGTCGGACACGTTCTCCTCGAGAACAACTTCTTGGTGGGACGAGGGTGTAGCAACACGTTCTTCTTCTTGACGGGGTTCTTCTTGTTCATTGGCTGATGTAGCCGGAAATCCTTCAGCAGTTTTGGCTTTAGACTCGGAGATGTTCACAGTTGGAGTGGCTTCAGGAAACACTTGACGTGATACTGAGTGGTTATGCTCTTCTCCTTCTGGAACACTCGAAAGAGTGACTTGTGGCCTTGGTCCTTTGTGAAGCCTGTGAAACACTGGCAACGCTTGTGGAGATGGAGTTGTCTGGGCCACAAAGTCTTCATCATCAATCACCGGAGTGGTTAATTGAGTTGGGGGAGTACGTGGTGATTCCTCTTGACGGGGGGAGTCTTGAGGGTGATTAGCCCATGAATCATCCTGAGCAATTGGCGTCAAAGGATGACCAATGCTGATGAGTTCGCTGTTCGTAAGAACAGGCGATGATACCATGTTGTGCTCGATCTAAGGAAGGACTTCATCATCTTCTACATTGTCTTGGGGACCAATGTCTTCAGCTGCGGTAGGGTCAACAGCTGGAATGTCTTCAGCTTCAGGAGCCTCTGTGTTAGCAGGCTCGTGAACTATCAACTGACGCTCTTGGTGTTCTAACACAGGACGAGCAATGGAGATTGGCTCGACGACAAGGGGCTCTGTGGGCACAGCCCGATCTTTCTTCTTGGTTTTTCTCTTCTTGGTTGGTGGAGCCTCATCAGTGGTGTTCTTGGTCTCGTGCTTTCTGGCTTCGGTTGCCCTTGTTTTCTTGAGCTCCGAAGCCACTGTGGGAACCTTAGGCTTCACGCCTGTCATACTGGCGGGGAAGACAATGCGAGGTTCTTCCCGCCTGGATGCTTCAGCTGGGGCCACAGTAGGCTTCTTTTCCTTGGCAGCCATCTTGGGGTCGATGCCAGGACGCCCAAGTGCCTTGCGCTTCTCAGCTTCATTGTAGGCTTGAACACATTTGGCAGCCAGGAGTTTCATGTGCTCTCGAGAACCTTTAGCTTCTTCACGTTTCTTGTGAAACGCCTCCTTGAGCTCATGCATCATTTGCTTGAAGTTTTGGACGTCTGTCACACTGAGCTTGGCCATATGCTTCTTGAACTGAGCCTTCTCATAGTCCATTTTGTGCTTCAGTTCAACAATTTTCTGAGCAAGAGCCAGCTCAGGAGCAATGGTTCCATGGAAGGAGATGCTTAGGCCAACAGGAAGCTGAAGATCATCAAAACTGAGGTTTGGGCTATCAAACCACTCATCAATGAACTTGTTCAGGATATCCACATCAAAAAGGGGAAGATCATTGAAGATTTCCGCCTCTTGCTTGCTCTTTATAAGCAGCTCAAGAGCATCGTCGCCGAGATCGTCGTCACTAGACAGATCAATGGCTTCGTTCTCATTTCTCAAAACGGCAGCTGGGGTCAGGGCTTGACCAGTAGTCTGCATGGGCTTCTTCTTCTTCTCAGACTTGGAGATGTGAGACGGATCTGCAGAATGCACACTTGGTGCAGGAGGAGCAGTGGCCAGAGGCTTCGCACGCGAAGCTCTTGATGTAGTGGAGGCCTTTGAAGCCTTGGGTTTCTTCTGCTTTTGAGGCTTCGGTGGAGCAGGAGCTTCATCAGAGTCTGCATCAACTGCAGAGTGCTCCAAGGCTGCCCCTTGAACCATAATGTGCGAGATGAGACCTTCGAGGTTGTAGAAGGGCCCGACAATATTGGGTTCGACATCAAGTGTGCCATCAGCACGAGGAGCAGATGGACCGGGGTTGAAGTCTAATCCCAGCGACTTCTTGTTCTTAGCAGCAGAGTCCTTGGCAAACTTCTAGTTGCGCTTGAACAGATTGTTGTCACGACATCATAGCAGAGAAGATGGGTCAACATTCTCTGGCTGTGGTCCGCGAGCCATGCAAGGATAGAAGCCTTGATCAATGGCTTTAGTTCTGGACCTGGGTGGAAGAGTTTTGTACAAGATATCTCCCCAGGGTCACTTGATGGCATTCTTCTCAGCATATTCCTGTGTCACGAACCTGTATTTGAACCATTGCTCTGCCCAATATCTTCGAATCCACTGGATTCGTGTTTTGCGCTGATTGTAATCCTCTTCTAGATCTATGTTGTACAGCTCATAGAGGTCTGGTGGCAGATCTCTTGATGTCCCCCCACGGCGCTGCCTGCCGCCCTTTCTTGCTGATTTTTCTGTTGCCATAAAGTTAAGACTGAAAGGCTTCAAAACTGGCAATGGCTTCCGTCTGCTGGTCAGACATGAACTAGCTTCGGGAGACTTGATGTGATGCTGTAAGAATTCTGCAAATGAATGCAGACTATGAGAACCAAGGGATTCTCCCATGGACATGTACTGCGTGACATTAGAGATGCGAGGGAAGGGAAGAGGTCATATGCATTCTCGTAAGATTTTGAAGATAAATCAGTTTAGAAGACATTGACCTCATAAGCGAAGACATTCACTTATATGTTGAGAGTTGGTTCCAGATTTGTATGAATCCAAGAATAGGTACAAGTGAGGAATCTAACTATGTGTGAAGCATAAGTGAATATACTAGGCATAATATGAGATGCAGAACAGGATAGATCCAAATTTGTGGAGCAGAAACCACTTTTGGTAGGAAAGATGAATCCATCAGATCAAAAAGATAATAAAAAGAGAGTTTTAGTTTACCGCACCATGAACTGCTAGACGGAGTAGAAGAGGGGGCCGAGCAGTCGATCTTCTGTGCCCTAACTTGGCGACGGAGGACACCTACGGCGGCGGCGGAGAAGACGATGTCCGCGGCTGGCGTGAGGACGGCGTCGGTGAGGTCGCGGCAGCTAAGCGCTTCGTCACCGGCGTCGTCGAGAGCTACAGTGGCGCTAGGGTTTGTCGAGGTGGAGAGGTGGAAGAAAGATTTTGACCGTGATGGGATGCATATTTATAGGGAGAGGGACAACACAACACAATTATGCAGGTGCCCCTGGCGGTTCACATCTGAGGGACACGTGGTGAACATGCAACACATTGGAAGTTGTTCCATGTTCCCACGCACGCCTGGACTGTCGGGTGGTCGTTCCGGCTTCTCCGGGTTTCAGGCAATAAGGACTGAGCATTTAAGATAGATTTAATGTTTGTCTCTATATCTTCTGCTGACAATGACGCAGAGAAGACATTCGACAGTTTCAATAGAATGCATATGATTTGGATAGATTGAGTTTGAGGAAGAAGCATAGAGAGGTTAGGGTCCGATCACATTCACTTAGTCCAAAAGATTCAAACGAGAAGACATAGCTATAAGTGAATGCTGTAGAGGACAGAATACAAGTATATGTATATATCTGAGTGAAACTAAATCAATAAAGTGAAAATCATCAGGAAGACAAATCAATGTTGAAGATAAAGCAAATGCGAAGACATAACAAATGTAATGCCAGGAGAAACACTTCAAACAAGAATTTGGTGGTGGCGTTACCCACCGTATAGGAAGTATTAGACCCAGACACGGCGCACAATTATCGTGGCGCTCCAAAGTCAAATTCCGCATTAATGTATTCACACTCAGAGTGTAATTCTTCACTGATTGAAGATATGCATTACTTCGTGTGTTGCACATCTAAGTCGTCAACATGCATAAGTGTTAGGATGTGTGCCTAATCACATGACATTCGAGGATTCCAAGATGTTTAGGTCACACCGCAACTTGCAAAACCTTTTCTCATCCAAGGGCTTTGTGAAGATATCTGCCAGTTGCTCTTCAGTGTTGACGTGAATGATATCAATATCTTCCTTCATGACATGATCTCTGAGAAAGTGATGACGAATTTCAATGTGCTTTGTCTTCGAGTGCTGAACTGGGTTGTTGGCTATCTTGATGGCGCTTTAGTTGTCCCAGTAGAGTGGTACTTGTCTCAGATGGATGCCATAGTCCTTGAGTGTTTTCTTCATCCATAGAAGCTGAGCACAGCAAGATCCAGTAGCAATGTATTCAGATTCAGCAGCGGAGAGAGATACACAGTTCTGCTTCTTTGAAGACCAACAGACAAGTGATCGTCCCAAAAAGTGACACGTGCCTCTTGTAGACTTGCAATCCACCTTGTCACCAGCATAACCAGCATCCGAGAATCCAACTAGATCAAACTCTGAGCCCTTGGGATACCATAATCCTAAAGTTGGGGTGTAAGCCAAATATCGAAGAATTCGCTTCATAGCTAAGTGATGCGATTCCTTTGGTGCCGCTTGGAATCGGGCACACATGCAAACACTAAGCATTATATCTGGCCTAGATGCACATAAGTAAAGTAAAGAACCAATCATGGAGCGGTATACCTTTTGATCAAACTCTTTACCATTGGTGTCAGGACTCAGATTACTTTTGGTTGGCATTGGCGTCGTGTAACCTTTGCAGTCTTGCATTCCAAACTTCTTCAAGCAGTCTTTGAGATATTTCTCTTGAGATATGAAGATGTTGTTGCTTTGTCGATTTAATTTGAAGACCAAGGAAGAACTTGGTTCACCCATCATGGACATCGATATTGTTCTTGCATCATGTGACCAAACTCATCACTGTATTTCTGGTTGGTGCAGCCAAAGATAATATCATCCACATATATTTGGCACACAAACAATTCACCATCATATGTCTTCGTGAAGAGTGTGGGATCCAGGGAACCGGGTTTGAAGCCTTTGCTCTTCAGGAAGTCTTTGAGTGTGTCATACCAAGCGCGAGGGGCTTGTTTGAGTCCATACAGTGCCTTGTTAAGCTTGTATACCATATCAGGATGTTTTGGATCTTCAAAGCCAGGTGGTTGCGCAACATACAGTTCTTCTTCAATCTTGCCATTGAGAAAGGCACTCTTCACATCCATTTGATACAGAAGGATGTTGTGATGATTTGCGTAGGCTAGCAGTATGCGAATAGCTTCAAGCCTTGCCACAGGAGCAAATGTTTCATCAAAATCAATCCCTTCAACTTGAGTGTATCCTTGAGCAATGAGACGAGCCTTGTTTCTGATGAATTGACCATACTCATCTTGCTTGTTGCGATATATCCATTTTGTTCCTATTATGTTGTGCTTGCGAGGGTCAGGATGTTTGACTAGTTCCCACACATTGTTCAGCTCGAACTGTTGAAGATCTTCTTGCATAGCTTGAATCCATTCAGGTTCCATGAAGGCTTCAGCAACTCTCTTGGGTTCTGATATTGAGACAAATGCAAAGTGCCCACAGAAATTTGCCAGTTGTGTTGCTCTTGAATGGGTGAGTGGACCATGTGCATTGATGCTATCAATTATCTTCTCAATCTGTTCTTCATTTGCAAAACGAGGATGAACTAGACGAAGATTTTGCTCTTGCTGATCATTGTCATCATTAGGAGGATTGCCTTCAGGCTGAGCATTGTCTTCGGGTTGATTAGGTGCAGGGATGATTAGTTCCTCTTCAAGCTGTGCCTCAGAAGGTATGATTTCTCCAGTTCCCATAAGCTTGATGGATTCACTGGGTGGAACTTCATCTATCACATTTGGTAGGTGCTCTCTTCGTGAGCCGTTAGTTTCATCGAACCGCACTTCTACAGTTTCAACCACTTTATAGTGAAAGAGGTTGAAGACTCTGTAGGAGTGCGAGTCCTTTCCGTAACCAAGCATAAAACCTTCATGTTCTTTCGGTGCAAATTTCAAAGTGTGATGTGGATCCTTGATCCAGCACCTACCACCAAATACTTTGAAGTAACTTACATTTGGCGTTTTACCAGTAAGGAGTTCATAGGATGTCTTCTTTAGAAGCTTGTGAGGATAAACATGGCTGATGACGTGGCATGCAGTATCAATGGCTTCAGGCCAGAACTTTCTTGGAGTCTTGTATTCATCAAGCATCGTCCGAGCCATCTCAATGAGTGTTTTGTTCTTGCGCTCCATGATGTCATTCTGCTGAGGTGTGTATGGAGCGGAGAACTCATGAGTGATGCCTAATGTATCTAGGTAAAGGTTGAGGCCGGTGTTCTTGAACTCCGTGCCGTTGTCACTTCGGATGTGCTTGATCTTGACACCATAGTTATTCATGGCACGGTTGGCGAAGCGTCTGAAGACATCCTGCAATTCAGTCCTGTAGAGGATTATATGCACCCACGTATATCTTGAATAATCATCAACAATGATGAAGCCATAGAGACAAGCAGTAGTAGTGAGAGTAGAGTAGTGAGTAGGGCCAAATAAATCCATGTGTAACAGCTCGAAGGGTTGAGATGTAGTCATGATTGTCTTCGAGGGATGCTTGGCCCTTGTCATCTTTCTAGCTTCGCAGGCACCGCATAAGTGATCCTTCTTGAACTTGACGCCCTCGATGCCTATGACATGCTTCTTCTTTGCGAGAGTGTGCAAGTTCCTCATGCCAGCATGCCCTAGCCTCCGATGCCAGAGCCAGCACTCTGAAGCTTTTGCAAGAAGACATACCGGCAAGCTGTGGTCCTGCTGAGAAATCTACCATGTACAAATCATCTTTCTGATACCCTTCAAAGACTAGAGACTTGTCAGATTCCATTAGAACAAGGCAATGATATTTTCCAAATATCACAATCACGTTCAAATCACAAAGCATTGAGACAGACATTAAGTTGAAACCAAGGGATTCAACAAGCATAGCTTTATCCATGTGTTGATCCTTTGAGATTGCAACTCTACCTAGACCCAATACCTTGCTTTTACCAAAGGTCAAGAATGTGATGTGACTCTCGTCAGATGGACGTAGGGTTGAGTCCATGAGAAGCCTTCGGTCACCAGTCATGTGATTAGTGCATCCACTGTCCATAATCCATTCTGAAGCATGAGGTGCCATACCCTACAGTACAGTTAGGGGGATAGGCTTCACCAAGAGTATTGTGAAGCATACACATTTGAAGCACAAGAGGATTATCAAAGCTCAGATCAAGGTTAGGACTGATAGGATGATTGGCAAGCGATTTAGGAACAAAATACATAGTGAGACCATTTGGGCATTTTATCTTGCGCCCAACAAGATGTTTTAGGTCCCCAGCAATAGCATCAGACGCCTTTGATTTCTGGCTGGAGACCTTTCCCTGCAAAAGAAAGTTAATTCTTCTTAAGCACCCACATCTTCAGGGGTGGCTTATAAGCAATGAGTCTAAGTGCAGCATCTAAGAACTTCGGCTTTGGAGCCCTAGCAAATAGCCTTGCAGGAGATGAATGATACTCATATGAATAAGCAGAAAAGTTCTTAGTTTTATGAACATAGCGGTTTGAAGAAACACGCTCATATTCATAAGTCTGAGCATGATTTCCCGGCAAAACATTGGTGTTAGGGTGACTCAGGTGAGTCCTCTGTCTGTATGAAGCCTTTGGGCCATATGAAGCCTTTGGTCTGGGGTTTGTCTTCTTCCCTTGTGGTGTCATGATGACATTCACAGGAAGATTCTCAAGACAATTTTTGGGCACCCAGATCTTTTTCATAGGTGGTCCATTCCTGCAGTTGGTACCAATATACCTGGCAAACACTTCACCATTCTGATTCTTAAATATTTTATAGTTTGCATCAAAGGATTCATCAATGATAATAGGGTTAGCACAAGTGAAGTTAGATAAGGTGATGGATCCACTAAAGGTTCCTTTGCAGCAACCCATGTGGTTTTGGGGTACTGCTCAGGCTTCCTGTAGGAACCATCAACATTCATTTTCCTCTTGAACCCAACACCCTCTTTCCTAGGGTTTCATTTCAGAATCTGGTTTTGGAGGACATCGCAAAGTGTTTGATGCCCTTTGAGACTTTTGTACATCCCTGTTTCAAGCAATGTCTTCAACCTAGCATTTTCATTAGCAATAGTGGTGGCATCCTCAGTAGAGGGGTTAGTTACCACATCAATAGTTGAAGATATTGCAACAGTAGCATCAGTAGAACATTCAGCAACAGAAGTAGCGTTATCACTCTCAAGGCATTTTAGACATGGTGGTTCAAATCTTTCCTTAGTGGGACTGATCTGTTGAGCGCGAAGTGACCCATTCACTTTTTGAAGATCTTCATGAGCCGCTCTCAATTCCTCAAGTTCTTGCTTCCTTTGAAGATAATCGTAGGAAAGCTTTTCATGAGTTGTTGAGAGCGTTTCATGACGACTTTCAAGTTTTTCGTACTTAACATGAAGATTTTTTATGTCTTCAATTAAGGACTGAGATCGGGTCATTTCCGCGTCCAACAGGTCAGCTCTTTTGTCTAACAGTTTTTGAATATGTTCCATAGCTTTCTGTTTTTCAGTTGCAATTTAGCAAGTGTTTTGTAGCTGGGTTTGGATTCACAATCAGAGTCATCTTCACTTGAGGTTTGAAAGTAAGCATTGCGTGAGTTTACCTTGGCACCACGTGCCATGAAGCAGTAGGTGGGAGCGGAGTCATCCTTGTCATTAGCATCAGCGTTGGTGATGGAGCCATTGTCTTCAGTGTTGAAGATGGACTTGGCAACGTAAGCTGTAGCTAGAGCCAGACTAGCGACGCCAGAGTTGGACTCCTCCTCAGACTCCACCTCCGCCTCCTTAGAAGCAGACTCCTCCTCTGAATCCATCTCCCTGCCAACAAAACCACGAGCCTTGCCAGATGAGCTCTTCTTGTGTGACGAAGACTTGGACGAAAACTTGGAAGAAGACTTTGAGGATTTCTTCTTCTTCTTGTCATCAGAATCATATTCCTTGCTCTTCTTCTTCTTCTTCTTGTTTTCATTTTCCCACTATGGACACTAAGAGATGTAGTGACCAGGTTTCTTGAACTTGTGGCATGTTCTCTTCTTGTGGTCATGAGTAGAAGCTTCATCATTTCTTGTGCTTGATCGTGAAGACTTTCAGAAGCCTTTCTTCTTTGTGAATTTCTGGAACTTCTTCACAAGCATAGCAAGCTCCTTTCCAATGTCTTCAGGATCACCAGAACTGCAGTTAGATTCTTCTTCAGATGAGGAAGCAAATTTTGCCTTCAAAGCGCGAGTTCGGCCATGGTTGGGACCATAGATATCTCTTTTCTTAGATATCTGAAACTCATGTGTGTTGAGCCTCTCAAGTATGTCAGACGGATCGAGTGTCTTGAAGTCAGGGAGTTCTTGAATCATCAGGGCTAGTGTGTCAAACGAGCTGTCAAGTGATCTCAGGAGTGCCTTGATGATTTCATGCTTGGTTATCTCAGTAGCGCCGAGAGCATGAAGCTCATTAGTGATGTCAGTGAGGCGATCAAACGTGAGCTGAACATTCTCATTGTCTTTTCTCTTGAAGCAGTTGAAGAGATTGCAAAGGACATTGATCCTTTGATCTCTCTGGGTTGAGACGCCGTCATTGACCTTGGAGAGCCAGTCCCAGACTAGCTTCGATGTTTCCAGAGCACTCACACGGCCATACTGTCCTTTGGTCAGATGACCACAGATGATGTTCTTCGCAGTAGAATCCAGTTGAATGAACTTCTTGACATCAGCAGGAGTGACACCTTCGCCTCCCTTGGGAACGCTGTTCTTGACAACATACCAAAGGCCGACATCAATGGCTTCAAGATGCATGCTCATCTTATTCTTCTAGTAGGGGTAATCAGTGCCATCGAAGACAGGGCACGCAACGGAGACTTTGATTATCCCTGTAGTCGACATAGCTAAAACTCCAGGTGGTTAAACCGAATCACACAGAATAAGGGAGTACCTTGCTCTGATACCAATTGAAAGTGCTAGTTATCGACTAGAGGGGGGTGAATAGGCGATTTTTAGGAACGTCTTCAAAACATGGGAGTTTCGAAGACAAACAATAGAAATGAACCTATTGACATGCAATGGAAGGTAGACTACACTAGTCAAGCCATAGTCAAGTATTCAATGAAGTGAAAGCACGAATACTAACAGCAGCTAGGTAGTAATGATCAGGATGGAAGATAGTATGAAGCCAAACAACAATAGAAGTCACACAATGAAGTCAAACAGGTAACACAGGTAGGCAATGACTTCACGAAGACAAACTGTTAATAAAGAGAGGGAGAAGATAGAACCAGTCGCTTGGTGAGGACAAGGATTTGTCGGACCAGTTCCAGTTGCTATGACAACTGTACATCTGCTTAGGGAGGCTGAGATTTAACGCAGAAGACCGCATCTTAACCTTATTCCCCTTGAGCTAAGGACACCCAGTCCTCGCCCAATCACTCTGGTAAGTCTTCAAGTTAGACTTCCAAACCTTCACAGACTTCGTTCACCGGCGATCCACAATGACTTTTGGATGCTCAGAACACGACGCCTAACTGGCTAGAGGATTCACAGTCCTCAAGTGCAACAAGTCTTCAGGTCACGCGGACAGAAAGACTTCAGTGATGCCTAATACTCTTTGGCTCTGGGTGTTTTGGGCTTTGTCCTCGCAAGGATTTCTCTCTCTCAAAAGCTTCAAAGTGTGTTGCTCTCAAATGACAAAAGCCGTGCACTAACTCTGAGCAGCCACCAATTTATGGTCTAGGGGGTGGGCTATTTATAGCCACTAGGCAACCCAACCTGATTTGTCCGAAATGACCCTGGGTCACTAAGGAACTGACACGTGTTCCAACGGTCAGATTTCAAACACATGCGATAGCTTGACTTGGGCTACAAGTAAAGCTGACTCATCCAGCTCTGGATAAGATTTGCTCTCATTGTCTTCGCTCGAAGGCATAGGATTTGGTTGAGCATCACTTCAGTCACTCTGACACTGTTCACTTGGACCCCACTTAACAGTACGGTGGTTCCTACGACTCAACAAAGAAGAAAAGGAAACTACGAAACAACTATGTCTTCGCACTCCATAGTCTTCACGTGAATGTCTTCTCGAGTCATAAGCTTCGATGTGATTGTCTTCACATATCACCATTGTCTTCAATGTCTTCACACACTTTTAGGGGTCATCTCCGGTAGGTAAACCGAATCAATGAGGGACTACTACCTATGTTATCCTGCAATTCTCACAAACACATTAGTCCCTCAACCAGGTTTGTCGTCAATACTCCAAAACCAACTAGGGGTGGCACTAGATGCACTTAGAATTTCCCCAAAGAGGAAGGGATGATGCAGCACATCGGCGGTAGGTATTTCCCTCAGATATGAAACCAAGGTTATCGAACCAGTAGGAGAACTAAGCAACACAACGTAAACAGCCCCCGCACACAAATAACAACCACTCGCAACCCGGCGTGTTAAAGGGGTTGTCATTCCCTTTCGGGTAACGACGCCACAAACGATGCGCGGACGGGAGAAAGTTGTAATAGATTAAATAAATAGATAAAAAATAAAATAAAGTGCAGCAAAGTATTTTTGTATTTTTGGTTTAATAGATCTGAAAATAAATCCAAGGAAAAAGTAGATCGCAAAAGGCAAATATATGAGAACGAAGACCCGGGGGCCGTAGGTTTCACTAGTGGCTTCTCTCGAGAAAAATAGCAAATGGTGGGTGAACAAATTACTGTTGGGAAATTGATATAACTTCAAATAATTATGACGATATCTAGGCAATGATCATTATATAGGCATCACGTCCAAGACTAGTAGACCGACTCCTGCCTACATCTACTACTATTACTCCACACATCGACCGCTATCCAAAGATGCATCTAGTGTATTAAGTTCATGGAGAAAGCGGAGTAATGCAATAAGAACAATGACATGATGTAGACAAGATCTATCTATGTAGAGATAGACCCCATCGTTTATCCTTAGTAGTAACGATACAAAGCGTGTCGCTTCCCTTCTCACATCGATCAAGCACTGTAAGATCGAACCCACTACCGGGCACCTCTTCCCATTGCAAGATAAATAGATCAAGTTGGCCAAACAAAACCCAAATATCGGAGAAGATATACGAGGCTACAAGAAATCATGCATATAAGAGATCAAAGAAACTCAAATAACTTTCATGGATATAAAAAGATAGATCTGATCATAAACTCGAAGTTCATCAGATCCCAACAAACACACGGCAAAAGAGTTAGTATTGAGAATTAGCGAGAGAGAGAAAGCCATCTAGCTACTAACTACGGACCCGAAGGTCTACAAAGAACTACTCATGCATCATCGGAGAGGCACCAATGGAGGTGGTGAACCCCATCGGAGATGGTGTCTAGATTGGATTTGGTGGTTCTAGACTACGGTGGCTGGATGAATATTTCGTCGACGTTCCTAGGGTTTCTGGAATATTGGGGTATTTATAGAGCAAAGAGGCGGTCCCGGGGGCACCCGAGGTGGGCACAACTCACCAGGGCCCTTTGTGTTCCTTCTGGCCCATAAAAATTCTCCGTAAAGTTTCGTGGCATTTGGACTCCGTTTGATATTGATTTTTCGCGATGTAAAAAACATGGAAAAACAACAACTGGCACTTGGCACTATGTCAATAGGTTAGTACCAAAAAATGATATAAAATGACTATAAATGATTGTAAAACATCCAATATTGATAATATAACAGCATGGAACAATCAAAAATTATAGATACGTTGGAGACGTATCAGCCTCCCCAAGCTTAACTCCTACTCGTCCTTGAGTAGGTAACTGATAAAAACAGATTTTTTGATGTGGAATGCTGCCTATCATGTCATATCATATTCCTTTTCTTTATAGCATGGACATTTGGACTTTTAGTTGTTCAAAGCAATAGTCTAGTTTTGACATGATAATTTAGACACTCAAGCATATCAACAAGCAACCATGTCTTTCAAAATATCAATGCTGAAATAAGTTATCCCTAGCCCATCATGCTCAACCATTGATCCATTCATGAAACACACTCGAATATTAGCTACACCCAATACTTAAGTACGATCATATTGCCTCCTAGTTGGTGCTTTTATAAGAGAACATGGAGATTCAAAATAAAAATTGCATAAAGTAAAAGAAAGGCCCTTCACAGAGGGAAGTAGGGATTTGTAGAGGTGCCAGAGCTCAAAGAGAAAAACTTAGAGATAAAAACATTTTGGGAGGTGTATCCATCCCACCAACGAAAACGACTTAGAGTTCCTAACACTTACCATGCTAGATATGCCCTAGGCGGTTCCCAAATAGAAAATATAGTTTATTCCTTTTTCCACCATACTTTCACTTTCCATGGCTAGCCGTATCCACGTTTGCCCTCCATACCAACACTTTCCAAGGAATTTATTATTTGACAATATAAAGTAAATTTAATTTTTTTGCATTTCGGGACTGGGCATCCCTAATACCTTTGCCCTACTCTCGTGCAATGAAAAGTGAAAAAACACTCATCTTGAGAATAACACATCTAGCATGGAATATGTTAGCCACCCTTCACCGCTCCGCAAGCGAAACAAACACACAAAAGAGAAGTTTATTTTGAAAATTAGAGATGGCACATACAAATTTGCTTAGAATGGCAAAAGAATACCGCATATAGGTAGATATAGTGGACCCATGTGGCAAAACTAGTTTAAGGGTTTTGGATGCACAAATAGAGGTCATACTTAGTGCAAAATGAAGGCTAGCAAAATATTGAGAAGCGACCAACCAACAAACGGATAATCTCATAAGCAAGCATTAAGCATAAGTAACACCGAATAATGCACCACAAGTAGGATATAATTTCATTGCATGACTATTGGCTTTCGTGCTTGCATAGGGAATCACAAACCTTAATTCCAATATTCTTACTAAAGCATAATTACTCACCAACATAACTCACATATCACATCATCATATGTCAAAACTATTACTAAGAATCAAGTTTATTTTGTCCAATGATCTTCATGAAATTTTTTATTATATCCTTCTTGGATATCTATCACTTTGGGACTAATTTTCATGTGTTGCTTTTCATAAGCTCAAACAAATATAAGTGAAGATCATCAGCATAATATTTTTCTTTCTCTCAAATTAATTTAAGTGAAGCAAGAGAGAATTTCTTGAAATTTTTACTAACTCTCAAATAAATCTAAGTGAAGCAAGAGAGAATTTCTTCAAAAATACTAAGAACACCGTGCTCAAAAAGATATAAGTGAAGCACTAGAGGAAGTCCATTGCTCATAAAAATTTAAGTGAAGCATAGAGAGCAATTCTAACAAGTCATGACATAATTTTGGCTCTCTCAAATAGGTGTATCCAGAAAGGATTGATGACTTAAAACACAAAATAAAACAAGCAAAGACTCATATCATACAAGACGCTCCAAGCAAAACACATATCATGTGACGAATAAAAATATAGTTTCGAATAAAATACCGATGGTTGTTAGAAGAAAGAGTGGATGCCACTCGGGGCATCCCCAAGCTTAGTTGGTTGCTCATTTTTGAATAATAGCTTGGGATGCCGGGGCATCCCCAAGCTTAGGCTATTCTATCCTTCCTTCATTCATCGTAAGATAACCCAAAACTTGAAAACTTCAATCACACAAAACTCAACAAAACCTCCGTGAGATCCGTTAGTGTAAGAAAGCAAACCACTACTATAAGTGTTGTATCAAACCAATTCATATTTTGTTTTTGTATTATATCTACTGCATTCCAACTTTTCTATGCCAAAAACTCATCAAAGAAAACCATAGAGCCATCAAAATAAGCAAAAAAACACAAAGAAAACAGAATCTGTCAAAACAGAACAGTCTGTAGCAATCTGACTTAAACGAAAACTTCTGGAACTCCAAAAATTCTGAAAAAATAGGACGACCTGAGCAATTTGTATATTAATCTTCTGCGAAAAGAATTAGGGCAAAAGCACTTTCTAATAAAAAATGAGAATTATTTTGGTGAGCGCAAAGTTTCTGTCTTTTTTAGCAAGATCAAACAACTATCACCCAAGAAGATCCTATGGTTCTACTCGGCACAAACACTAATTAAAACAAAAAAACACAATCATAATAGTAGCATAATTGTGCTAACACTCAAGAACAAAAATAAAAAGAAAAAGAAAAATTTATTCATTGGGTTGCCTCCCAACAAGCGCTATAGTTTCACGCCCTTAGCTAGGCATAAAGCAAGGATCTAAGTATTGTCATCTTTGGTTCGAGATCCATAAGAAGCCCTTATGATTGATTCATAAGGTGGCTTAATTCTAGTTCTCGGAAAGTGTTCCATACCCTTCCTTAAAGGAAATTGGAACTTAATATTGCCTTCTTTCATATCAATCATGGCACCGATAGTGCGTAAAAACGGTCTACCAAGAATAATTGGACAAGACGGATTGCAATCAATATCAAGAACATTAAAATATATGGGCACATAATTCCTATTTGAAAGAATAAGAACATCATTAATTCTTCCCATAGGCTTTTTAAATAGTATAATCCGCCGAGTGCAAATTCAAGGAACATTCTTCAAGATTAGTAAGACCAAGCAGATCACATAAAGATTTTGGAATAGTAGAAACACTAGCACCCAAGTCACACAAAGCAAAACATTCAGAATTTTTAATCTTGACTTTGATAGTAGGTTCCCATTCATCATGCAATTTTCTAGGAATTGAAACTTCTAATTCCATTTTTTTTCTTCAAGAGCTTTCATCATAACATCAACAATATGTTTAGTAAAAGCTTTATTTTGTTCATAAGCATGGAGTGAATTTATCATGGATTGCAACAAAGAAATACAATCAATCCAAGAGCAACTATCATAATTAAAGTCTTTATAATGCAAAAGAGTGGGCACATCACAAGTTAAAGTTTTGACCTCTCCAAACCCACTTTCATCAATTTTCTCAACAAGATTCTCACCCTGCGAAATATTGGGACGCCTTCTACCTAAAGTTGACTGTTCTCCAGTCCCTTTTTCATCAATCTTAACTTTACTAAACAAGGAGTCAATAGAAGAAACACCGATCATTTTAAGATCTTCATCACTTTTATCCTCTAATGAGATTGGTTTGGCGGCCATTTGATTTACTAGAGTAGCTTGTGCATCGGATATTTTTTTCTAGCAAACTTTCAGCAAAAGCATACTTAGATTGAAGATTGCAAACTTCTCTACAAATATCATCAAGTTGCTTTGTGATAGCATCCAGCACAACGGAGTCCTCCTTAAGTTCTTCAGTAAAATACATATTGTGCTCAAATTGTGTAGTCATATATTCCTTAGTACTATTCTCAATTTCAAGCAAAATATTTGGGGAAGGAACATCATAATATTTTCTTTGGGGCATCATGACTATGCAAACAAGAAAGCACACAAAAACAGATCCGGCAAGAAAAACGGCGAACGAAAAAGAGAGGCGAATAAAACGATAAATTTTGTGAAGTGGGGGAGAGGAAAATGAGAGGCAAATGGGAAATAATGTAAATTGCAAGGAGATGAGATTTATGATTAGGAACCTGGTATATGTTGAAGATCCTCCTCGGCAATGGCGCCACAAATTCCTTTTGATGTCGCTTGAAGCTACGTCGGTATTTCCCCAAAGAGGAAGAGATGATGCAATACAACGGCGGTAGGTATTTCCCTCAGATATGAAACCAAAGTTATCGAACCGGTAGGAGAACCAAGCAACACAACATAAACAGCCCTACACACAAATATCAACCACTCGCAATCCGACGTGTTAAAGGGGTTGTCAATTCCTTTCGGGTAACGGTGCCAGAAACGGTGCGCGGACGGGAGAAAGTTGTAATAGATTAAATAAATAGAGTGTGAATAAAATAAAGTGCAGCAAAGTATTTTTGTATTTTTGGTTTAATAGATCTGAAAATAAATGCAAGGAAAAAGTAGATCGCAAAAGGCAAATATATGAGAAAGAAGATTCGGGGGTCGTAGGTTTCACTAGTGGCTTCTCTCGAGAAAAATAGAAAACGGTGGGTGAACAAATTACTGTTGGGAAATTGATAGAACTTCAAATAATTATGATGATATCCAGGCAATGATCATTATATAGGCATCACGTCCAAGATTAGTAGACCGACTCATGTCAGCATCTACTAGTATTACTCCACACATCGACCGCTATCCAGCATGCATCTAGTGTATTAAGTTGATGGAGAAACGGAGTAATGCAATAAGAACGATGACATGACGTAGACATGATCTACCTATGTAGAGATAGACCCCATTGATTTATCCTTAGTAGCAACGATACATACGTGTTGTTTCCCTTTCTGTCACTTGGATCAAGCATCGTAAGATCGAACCCACTACCGGGCACCTCTTCCCATTGCAAGATAAATAGATCAAGTTGGCCAAACAAAACCCAAATATCGGAGAATAAATACGAGGCTATAAGCAATCATGCATATAAGAGATCAAAGAAACTCAAATAACTTTCATGGATATAAAAAGATAGATCTGATCATAAGCTCGAAGTTCATCAGATCCCAACAAACACACCGCAAAAAGTGTTACATCATATGGATCTCCAAGAGACCATTGTATCAAGAATCATCGAGAGAGAGAAAACCATCTAGCTGATAACTACGGACCCGAAGGTCTACAAAGAACTACTCACACATCATCGGGGAGGCACCAATGGAGGTGGTGAACCCCATCCGAGATGGTGTTGATACGTCCATTTTGCATCATGCTTTTATATTGATATTTATTGCATTATGGGCTGTTATTACACATTATGTCATAATACTTATACCTATTCTCTCTTATTTTACAAGGTTTACATGAAGAGGGAGAATGCCGGCTGGAATTACAATTTGGAAAAGGAGCAAATATTAGAGACCTATTCTGCACAACTCCAAAAGTCCTGAAACTCCACGAAGTTATTTTTGGAAATATTAAAAAATATTGAGCGGAAGAAATACCAGAGGGGGCCCACACCCTGGCCACGAGGGTGGGGGCGCGCCCGACCCCCCTGGGCACGCCCCCTGCCTCGTGGGCCCCCTGTTGGCCCTTCGGTGCCCATCTTCTGCTATATCAAGTCTTTTGTCCGAGAAAAAATCATAAGCAAGCTTTCGGGGCGAGACTCCGCCGCCACGAGGCGGAACCTTGGCGGAACCAATCTAGGGCTCCGGCAGAGCTGTTCTGCCAGGGACACTTCCCTCCGGGAGGGGGAAATCATCGCCATCCTCATCACCAATGCTCCTCTCATCGAGAGGGGACCAATCTCCATCAACATCTTCACCAACACCATCTCCTCTCAAACCCTAGTTCATCTCTTGTGTCCAATTCTTGTCTCTAAGTCTGGGATTGGTACCTGTAGGTTGCTAGTAGTGTTGATTACTCCTTGTAATTGATGCTAGTTGGTTTACTTGGTGGAAGATCATATGTTCAGATACTTTATGCATATTAATACCCCTCTAATTATGAACATGAGTGTGCTTTGTGAGTAGTTATGTTTGTTCTTGAGCACATGGGAGAAGTCTTGCTATTAGTAGTCATGTGAATTTGGTATTTGTTCGATATTTTGATGAGATGTATGTTGTCTCTCCTCTAGTGGTGTTATGTGAACGTCGACTACATGACACTTCACCATTGTTTGGGCCTAGAGGAAGGCATTGGGAAGTAATAAGTAGATGATGGGTTGCTAGAGTGACAAAAGCTTAAACCCTAGTTTATGCGTTGCTTCGTAAGGTGCTGATTTGGATCCACTTGTTTCATGCTATGGTTAGGTTTACCTTAATACTTCTTTTGTAGTTGCGGATGCTTGCAATAGGGGTTAATCATAAGTGGGATGCTTGTCCAAGTAAGGACAGCACCCAAGCACCGTCCACCCACATATCAAATTATCAAAGTACCGAACGCGAATCATATGAACGTGATGAAAACTAGCTTGACGATAATTCCCATGTGTCCTCGGGAGCGCTTTTCTGTATATAAGAGTTTGTCTAGTCTTGTCCTTTCCTACAAAAGGGATTGGGCCACCTTGCTGCACTTTATTTACTTTTGTGACTTGTTGCTCGTTACAAATTATCTTATCACAAAACTATCTGTTACCTATAATTTCAGTGCTTGCAGAGAATACCTTGCTGAAAACCGCTTATCATTTCCTTCTGCTCCTCGTTGGGTTCGACACTCTTACTTATCTAAAGGACTATGATAGATCCCTTATACTTGTGGGTCATCAAGACTCTTTTCTGGCGCCGTTGCCGGGGAGTGAAGCGCCTTTGGTATGTGGAATTTGGTAAGGAAAAATATATATAGTGTGCTGAAATTTACTGTCACTTGTTACTATGGAAAGTAATCCTCTAAGGGCTTGTTCAGGGTATCTTTACCCCGACCAGTATAGCAAGGAGTTGCTCCTCAAGCTACTGAACCTATTGAAAATTAAAATGTCTACTTTGAGATTCCTTCGGGTATGATAGAAAAACTGCTAGCTATTCCTTTTGCAGGAGACAGAACAATGCATCCTGATGTGCACCTAATAGATGTGGATGTAGTTTGTGGATTATTTAAGCTTGCAGGTGTGCCTGATGATGTTATTAAGAAGAAGTTCTTCCCTTTATCTTTGAAGGGAGATGCATTGACATGGTATAGGCTATGTGATGATATGGGATCATGGAACTACAAACGATTGAAATTGGAATTTCATCAGAAGTTTTATCCTATGCATCTTGTTCATCGTGATCGCAATTATATTTATAATTTTTGGCCTCGCGAAGGAGAAAGCATCGCTCGAGCTTGGGGGAGGCTTAAATCAATGTTATATTCATGCCCCAATCATGAGCTCCCAAGAGAAATAATTATTCAAAACTTTTATGCTCGGCTTTCTGATAACAATCGCACCATGCTCGATACTTCTTGTACCGGCTCTTTTATGATGAAGACTATTGAATTCAAATGGGATTTATTGGAAAGAATTAAACGCAACTCTGAAGATTGGGATCTCGGTGAAGGTAAGGAGTCAGGTATGACACCTAAGTTTGATTGTGTTAAATCTTTTATGGATACCGATGTTTTCCGTAAATTTAGCACTAAATATGGACTTGACTATGAGATAGTAGCTTCTTTCTGTGAATCTTTTGCTACTCATATTGATCTCCCTAAGGAGAAGTGGTTTAAATATCATCCTCCCATAGAAGTAAAGGTATCTGTACCTATTAAAGTTGAAGAAAAGACTATCACTTATAATGATTCTATTGTTCCTACTGCTTATGTTGAGAAACCACCTTTTCCTGTTAGGATAAAAGATCATGCTAAAGCTTCAACTGTGGTTCGTAAAAGCAATATTAGAACTTATACACCTCCTTAGCAAGTTAAAGTTGAACCTAATATTGCTACTGTTAAAGATCTCTTGGCTGACAATATTGATGGGCATGTTATTTACTTCTGTGATGAAACTGCTAGAATTGCTAAACCTTGTGCTAAAGATAAACATAGACCTATGGTAGGCATGCCTGTTATTTCTGTTAAAATAGGAGATCATTGTTATCATGGCTTATGTGATATGGGTGTCAGTGCTAGTGCTATACCTCATGACTTATACAAAGAAATTATGCATGATGTTGCACCTCTTTGAGATACAAGATATTGATGTTACCATTAAGCTTGCCAATAGAGATACCATATCACCCATTGGAATTGTTAGAGATGTTGAAGTCTTGTGTGGGAAAACTAAATATCCTACTGATTTTCTTGTTCTTGGTTCCCCACAAGATAGCTTTTGTCCCATTATTTTTGGTAGACCCTTCTTGAACACAGCTAATGCTAAGATAGCCCGCGAAAAGGATGTTGTTACTATTGGTCTAGGTGATATGTCTCATGAGTTCAACTTTTCTAAATTTCGTAGACAACACCGTGAAGAAGAATTGCCTAGTAAAGATGAAATTATTGGTCTTGCTTCATTGCCGTCGTCCTAGTGATCCTTTAGAACAATATTTGCTAGACCATGAAAATGATATGTTTATGAATGAAAGAAGGGAAATAGATGAAGTATTCTTTAAGCAGGAACCCATCCTGAAACACAATTTGCCTGTTGAAATTCTAGGGGATCCTCCTCCACCCAAGGGTGATCCCGTGTTTGAGCTTAAACCATTGCCTGATACTCTTAAATATGCTTATCTTGATGAAAAGAAGATATATCCTGTTATTATTAGTGCTAACCTTTCAGAGAAGGAGGAAGAGAGATTATTGAAAACTACAAGAAGCATCACACGCTATTGGATATACTCTTGATGATCTTAAGGGCATTAGTCCCACTCTATGCCAACACAAAATAAATTTGGAAAAGGATGCCAAACTAGTTCGTGATCACCAACGGCGGCTGAATCCTAAGATGAAAGAAGTGGTAAGAAAGGAAATACTAAAGCTCCTTGAGGCAGGTATAATTTACCCCGTTGCTGATAGTCAGTGGGTATGTCCTGTCCATTGTGTCCCTAAGAAGGGAGGTATTACTGTCGTTCCTAATGATAAAGATGAATTGATTCCGCAAAGAATTATTACAAGTTATAGGATGGTAATTGATTTCCGCAGATTAAATAAATCTACTAAAAAGGATCATTACCCCTTACCTTTTATATATCACATGCTAGAAAGATTATCCAAACATACACATTTTTGCTTTCTAGATGGTTATTCTGGTTTCTCGCAAATACCCGTGTCAGCTAATGATCAATCAAAGACCACTTTTACTTGCCCTTTCGGTACTTTAGCTTATAGACGTATGCCTTTTGGTTTATTTAATGCACCTGCTACCTGTCAAAGCTGCATGATGGCTATATTCTTTGACTTTTGTGAAAAGATTTGTGAGGTTTTCATGGACGATTTCTCCGTCTATGGATCCTCTTTTGATGATTGCTTAAGCAACCTTGATCGAGTTTTGCAGAGATGTGAAGAAACTAACCTTGTCTTGAATTGGGAGAAGTGCCACTTTATGGTTAATGAAGGTATTGTCTTGGGGCATAAAGTTTACGAAAGAGGTATTGAAGTTGATAAATCCAAGGTTGATGCTATTGAAAAGATGCCATGTCCCAAGGACATCAAAGGTATAAGAAGTTTCCTAGGTCATGCCGGTTTTAGGAGGTTCATTAAGGACTTATCAAAAATTTCTCGGCCTCTGACTAATTTATTACAAAAAGATATACCCTTTGTCTTTGATGATGATTGTGTAGAAGCATTTGAAATACTTAAGAAAGCATTGATCTCTGCACCTATCGTTCAGCCACCTGATTGGAATCTACCCTTTGAAATTATGTGTGATGCTAGTGATTATGCTGCAGGTGCTGTTCTAGGGCAAAGAGTTGATAAGAAATTAAATGTTATTCAATATGCTAGTAAAACACTCGACAATGCCCAGAGAAATTATGCTACTACCGAAAAGGAATTCTTAGCATCTCAGATTCGCCAGATAAGTTCAGACCTTATATTGTTGATTCTAAAGTAACTATTCACACTGATCATGCTTGTCGGGGAGGCTGATCGGACCCACGAACACCTATGGGACCGGCAGACCGAGTCCCTTTTGGTTCGGAGGGGGGCGGAGATCGCACGAAGAGCGGATCGAGGCGAAGCACACGAGCAGTTTACCCAGCTTCGGAGCTCTCCGGAGAGATAATACTCCTACTACTGCTTGTCTGGTTTGTATTGTGTTTTTGCTAGGGAGTGATGAGAGCTACAAGACCTAGCGTGAGTGTTCTCTGGTTATGTTGGAATCGAATGGACCGAACCCACCCTACGTTGCGCATGGGCCTCCTTTTATATGCACAAAGGGGCTCCGACAGGTGGCAACGTAGATGAGGGTACAAATGGAAAAACAGTAGTTGGTACACCTACTTGTACAAAGGTACGATGTACTCTACCTAACCACGACGGCAAGGGACAAAAGCATTAAATGCCCGTCCCTCGCCGCCTAAACAGTTCAACGAGGACCGTCAGAGCGCCACCGCCGCCACGATGTCAAGCTTGTCGGCGCCGCTTATCGCTGCTTCACTGGCTGCACAGCCTCTTGACACGCGCGCATGGAATGGTCCCATGGCGACACGTTGGTGGATGAGCTGGAGCGGAGATGAAGAGAGGTTGCCTGCCGCGGCAAATGCCTTGCCGCAGCTGAATCCTTGTCGCGTCCGGAGGCTTGTCGCTCTCCGAGCCTTCTCGGCAAGCTCCTCTTGCCGGGGTCTTGTCTTCTGCGTGCCTTGAGTGGCCTTCCCGTCAAGCTCCTCTTGCCGGGGCCTTGTCTTCTTGGTTAAATACTTTGTTCTTGAATGGCTCCAAAGGAACCACGGAGGATCTTGGCGGTGACCAGTAAACCTTGCCGCTGGTGTTGCAAATCGTCTGCGGCACGAAGTTCGGGATACTAGGGTACCCCTACTCTAGTACAGCGACAGAGCCCCGGGCTCGGGCCACACACTGCCGAGCGCTGTTGGGCTAGGCCCAAAACAGTGCACGGTCACACGCGGCCTTGATCACGCCGTAACTTGCTCTGGACCCACCACCTCCCCCACGAACGGCACGCGCTGAACGTGGCGTCGTGGGAGAGATCGTGGGGGGTTTCTTTATTAGGAAAAGCGGAACGTCCGCCTCTCTCCTCCTTATAAACAGGGAAACAGGGGCAGGTCGCCCACCTCGCCATTGCTGTCTCGAAACCACCGCCGCTCCCCTTCTTCTCTAGTGCGAAGAGAGCAGCCCGCCTCTTTCGCCACAAGGCCATCAACGCCGTCGGTCTCCTCCACCGCCTCCGCCATAGCTCAAAGCCGACAAGGGAAGGGCGTGAAATCGGCCGAGGCGCAGCGGCACAAGGGCGCGAAAGGAGCCGGCCATCTTCGCCCCCCAGCTCGACGCAAAGGAGCTGAGGGAGGGCTTCTACCTCTTCTGGTCGACGGAGACGCGTGCGCATCCGCGCACGAAGGTACTCCCCACCACCGCTTCGGAATTAGCCCCAACTTGGTACCCTTTCTTTGCGCTTTTCTTCTATTGCGGGCTCTGCCCGCCCTTTTCTGAATTCTTCTGCGATGTCATGCACACCTATGGCCTTCGCCTCCTTGATTTCACCCCCAATGCTGTCCTAACTATGGCAGTTTTCGCACACCTTTGTGAAAACTTTGTCGGGATCCACCCAAACGTAGCCCTCTTCCGCCACTTCTTCATGCCCCGCGTTGAGAGAGGGGAGCCGCTTGCCGGAGGGATTGCTTGGGTCTTCAAGATCGGCAAGAAAGAAGCTTATTTGGAAGGAGAGTTCCGTAGCAAGTGTGAGGAGTGGAGAGCCAATTGGTGTTGGATCGTTGAGGAGAACCCGCAGCCCTTCACTGCCCTGCGCCAAACCCCAATAGTGCGCGGCAACGATTGGAGCAACTTGGAGCCGGAGGATGCTAGGTTGAAGATAGTCAGTGACCCGGATTTTGCGCCTCAGCTTGCCGGACTCACCGTAGGCGCAGTTGGCGTAGATTTCGCCGCCCGCGCATCGCTTCCCTTGCAGGAGAGGAGGAGACCTGCTTGGGAGTTCCAAAATGCGGCGGACATCATGAGGCTGCGCCCAAGGCCAACTCGAATTTTACTGTCTTGGAGTTGGATGCGATGTTGCTAGAGCTTTTCAAGCACGACCCGATCACCCCGAGTGGTTTAGGTTGCCGAGGGGGCCGTCCCCATTGTGCAACAATTCTGCGCCGACCGCATCCGCGCCATGATGCCGCCAGCGATTCTCATGGAATCGCTCCAACTCGCTAGAGCTCGCGGACGACGTCAGGCGGCAATTCTTCGACAGCTTGGAAGAAATGCCGATCCGCCCGACGAAAGCGTAAGAAGCTCACCCGCGACACCACCGATGCGACGAGATGCAGCATTGCCACCAGCTGGAGGAGGCGGCAAGAATCGCTGCTACCGGGCGTCTTCGGGTACACCGTGGAGGAGGCAGATGCAGCAGAGGCGGCAAGCCTTGCCGAGCGAATGGAGTTCGCCGGTGAGGAAGAGCTTGCCGAACCCGAGGCCGAGTCGAGCGAACCGGCTGAGGGCGCTTCTTCCCCTCCATCCAGCAGCTTGCCGCAAACGGAGCCCCCGGCTCTGCCAAAGAAGCGTCTCCGCAAGGCCGGAGACGAGACGGAGCGGTAGACGGGCCAACAGCCGCAGCGCCGCGCGATGCGCTCTACCGCGGCAAGCAATGTTGCCGCGGGAGCACCCCACACAGCTGCGACAACTGGGGCGGGATCCTCCCAGGCCACCACCGATACCTCCGCCAAGCGGCCAAGAGAGCCCACTCCTCCGCCTTGTCGCACCGGAGGCGAGCCGGAGTTTGATCTCTCCGCGCTCAGCTCCGACGAGGAAGAAGAAGAGTAAGCTTCAACATTGTGCTTGTATTTCTTCAATTTTGTTGCTTCATCTTGGATCTGATTTGCTTCGTTCTGAACTCTTTCCTTTTCAGGACGCTGGCCCAGAGAGCGTCGAAGAGAGCCAAGACCCCGGTGGTCGTCATTGAGGACGAGCCACCCGTGGCAACAGGAGGCACGTCTGAGACCCCCTTGCCGGACCCGGCAACCCTTCATCAAAGCAGCTCCCAGCACAGCCCCCAGAGTAAGTATGCGGTTTTCTCCTTACTGTTAGGTGTGCATGGGTGCTCCTTCTTCATTGATATCTGACTGTTGGTTTGTGTAGGAGCAGAGCAGCCTCATCAGAGGGCCCTAAGCCGCCCGAAATTCTATCTGCTTCGACTACGCCGCCAAGGGAGGATTCCTCGGCAAGGGAGCGCTCCCCAGCAAGGGAGCCTTCTCCGGCAAGGGAACCTTCTCCGGCAAGGGACAACTCTCCGGCAAAGGACGACACCAGCGATCCCTTGGCGGCGGAGACCCCGACCGCAGCCCCCGGCGCAGGTAACCTTCTTGCCTGAAAATTTCCCTTGTGTTTTTCTTCTTCTGATTATATCTTTGGATATTTTCTTGACTTTCTTCATCTGTCCGCCACAGAGCCGATGGAGACTGAGGTCGCCCATGACGAGGACGCTGCAAGGCAACACCGACGGTTCCGTGGGAGAAGAAGCCGGCCGACGAGCCTGCCGTGAAGAGGCCATCGAGGCTGCCACCGCAGAAGCCCGAGGGGTCCGGCGATCGTGACCGACGGCCCCGAGGTCGCAGGAGCGCCAGCGCTACACCGACCGCCGATTCCCAGCCGGCGTCAGAAGCGTCCAGTTCAAGAGCCCCAGCCCGGCGCCTACTTGAAGGCCGCGGCGCGTCTTCATCAAGCTCCCATGGGAGTCGAGCTCAGGCGCCGGTCGAAGGAGAGACCTTGGCGGGGAGCTGCTCGCCTCATTGGCCGACGCTGGTGGACGCGCCAAGCAGCAGCATGGCGAAGTCCGAGGAGGAGGAGCTGAAGAAGTCATTGCCGCTCTACCGCGCCCGACAAGCCAAGTTGGAGTCCCGGGAAGCACTTGTCGCGAGGGCGGGAGCAGACATGGAGAAACGCGCAGAAGAGCTCCGGGGCGCCAACGAAGAAACTCTCCGGAACATAGCAGAAGAGCGGGAGCGACTTGGTGAAGAGCGCACAGCCTTCATCCTTGAGAAGGCTGAGGTCGAAGAGCAGCAAAGGCTTGCTGCCGAGAAGATATCTGCGCAAGAACGCGAGTTGGCGCAGCGGAAGATCAATCTTGACAGCTATGAGGAAGAGCTTGTCGCGCGCGAGGAGTCACTTGGCAGGGCTCTTAAGGAAGCGAAGGATGCTGCTGCAGCCGCCGAGGCCGCCAAGAAAGAGTTGGAGACGAAAGTGGCGCAGCCCAGGCCATCCTGTAAGAGCGGCGAGGAGCTTGCCGCGCTCAAGCACGAGCGCGAGAAGGACGCCTACACTCTAAGCGAGCTCCAGGGCCATCTCGCCAATAGGAGCAAGGAGCTCGACGCCGCCAAGGATTCCCAGGCAGATCTTGAGCTGAAGCTGACCACCCTGATGCAGACGCTGGACGGCGCCAAGGAGCGGGAGGTGGGCCTGTTGGAGAAGATCAAGGCCAACGAGGAGCTGCCGCGAATCTTGTCGCCGCCACCCAGAGCACCTTGAGGGAGAGTGTGGAGCCTTTCGACCGAAGGTCTCTGGATACCGCCGCCGCCATCCACAACGAAATGATGGAGCCGGGATGGTGGATCTTGGGTACTCCTCCGACGAGCACCTCCAACCCAGCGCCAAGCTTAGCTTATTCTTCACGGGCGTGGTGACGGGTCTCCAGCCGACTCGGAAGAGATCCCAAAGCAATCGGCCGAGGAATCGCGCCAGATCTGTGCAGAGCCCTCCGAGAAGGTGTTGATGAAGGTGGCCTTCCGCAATCCAGGCCTCAACCTCAACAGCGTCCTCGAGATCCTTGCCGCCAGATGCCGATGTGGAGGCGCTCAAAGCCCTTGTCGCACCCATTGTGGACAAGGTGGGCAAGATCAAGCGGGTTGATGGCGACCGCGTAGACTAGGCCGCCAATTTTATCTTTCCCTTGTCGCTGCTGATCATGTTTAGAACAATTTATTAGATCTGCGACAAGTTATTTTTGTAATATCACTCTATCTTAGGCGATGATTGCAATGTTATTTCCTTTACTTGATTCCTTCCTTTGTACGTTTTTGCCCTACGCTTTTAGGGAACTTGTCGGTGCAGGCACCTTTGCCGCGAGCCGAGTGCGTAACGTCGGCCTTCAATGGCAGTGCCGCCTCCGACAAGCAACCTTGTCGCGACTAGCTGCAGCTCACTTAAGTTGTTGAGCGGACTCGAAACAAAGTAAGGGCGCGACTAGCCGTGAGTTGGTTCCTCCGCGCACAGGTTTTCCATACAAAGTACTATCGTTCGAGGAAGATAACTTAAAAATTTAAGAACTGATTGCTCAAACTTGGGCAACTTAGCTTTTCTGTCGTTTGCTTCCCGATAAGGCGAAACTTCCTCGAGCAACGCTTGGTCCATAGTATTATCTTCTCCTTCCCCCCTGGTTAACTTGTGTGCGAGGGAACCTTCCTTTCTTTGAGAAAAGAGAAAGAAGAGAAAATAAAGTTATGGAGCCCAGCGGCTCGATATTGCTTACCGGGTGTGGGTGCTGCACAAAGTGTTAGCCAAAACATGCAATAAAATGATGAAAGCATGAATTTGACAAGTTGTGCGCAACACATGAGCTTTACTTATGCACGGATCTGCGCTTGGCTTTGTACAAAGGATTACATGCAACATCGGCAAGACTTGTACAAAAGGTGGTTGCTTAACAGGTTCCGCAACCGCCTCACGGGTAAAACTTACAAAGATGCTCAATGTTCCAGGAGTTGCTCACCGGAATGCCATCTTCGGTCTCAAGGCGGACAGCGCCAGGCCTAGTGACTCGTTTCACCCGATAAGGGCCTTCCCACTTTGGCGTCAACTTGTTTGAATTCTTGGCGGATTGAACACGCCGAAGAACAAGGTCGCCTTCCTCGAGGCTTCTGGCACTAACTTTGCGGCTATGGTAGCGACGCAAAGCTTGCTGGTAACGAGCAGCTCGTACAACAGCCTGAAGACGGTCCTCCTCAAGGAGCAGCGCGTCATCTTGTCGCAGCTGCTCTTGCTCAAGCTCATCATAAGCGAGTACTCGAGGTGACCCATATACGAGTTCCGTGGGGAGAACTTCCTCTGCTCCATAGACTAGAGCAAAAGGTGTCTGGCTAGTGGCTCGATTTGGCGTCGTTCTGATCGACCAAAGAACCACCGGCAGCTCCTCAATCCAGTTTTTTCCGCACTTGTGCAGCCTGTCGAAAGTTCTGGTCTTGAGCCCGCGCAACACTTCAGCATTTGCCCTCTCTGCTTGACCGTTGCTTCTCGGATGAGCAATGTATAAAGCGCACCTTGGCACCAAGATCTTGGACGTCTTGCATGAAGGTGCGACTCAGAAATTGTGTGCCGTTGTTGGTGATGATCCTGTTAGGGATTCCAAACGGCAAACAATCGACCAAGAACTTGATTGTCGATCAGGCTGTCACCTTCCTCATCGCTTCCACTTCCGGCCACTTTGTGAACTTGTCGATCGCGACGCATAAGTACTCAAAGCCCCCGACAGCTCGAGGAAAGGGGCCGAGAATGTTGAGCCCCCAGATCGAAAATGGCCAGGATAAAGGGATCGTCTGGAGAGCTTGAGCTGGCTGGTGTACCTGTTTGGAATGGAACTGGCACGCTTCACACTTGGTTACTTGTGCAGTTGCATCCTGGAGGGCTGTCGTCAAAAGAAACCTTGCCGGAAAGCTTTGCGGCAAGTGCTCTTGGCGCCAATGTGGTGACCACATATGCCTCCATGTATCTTCGCCAACAGCTTTTGTCCGTCTTCCCGATGAATACACTTCAATTTCACCTGTTGAGTCTTCTTACATGCAAAGTGTGCTGTCGACAAACCGGTACATACTTGACCGCCGGGCTACTCTTTCAGCTTCTTCTTGCTCTTCGTAAGTTCTCCGTCTCAAGGAAATGGACAATCTGCTGCGCCCATGCCGGAGCTTGCGGCTCGACAACAAGGACTAAAGGCACATCTGCTGCGGGAACATCAGCTTCTACGGCAAGAACCTGCGGTTCGGCCGAGCTTGATGTTCCCCGGCAAGCTTGCCGGAGCAAAGCTTGTCGGGAGCGTCTGCTTCAACGAAACAAACCCTGGGGCTTGTCGGAGCAGACTGCCCCTCAGCACTGTTGGTGTCGATCTTGGGGACCTTCTTGGCGGCGGCTTCGGGAAGCTCTGCCGAAAAATAGTCACCAGAGATCAACTTCCTCTTCTTGCTCTGTCCAGTTGATGGTGTTATGGTTGGTTGAGTTAGCTTGAGCACAAAAATCCCTGGTTCCACAGCAACTTAAGTGCAGCGCACTTTGACAAACCATCGACAATATCATTCTCGAGCTCTTGGAACATGTTCCATTTGTAGGCCGTCAAAGTGTTCTTCTAGCTTTCTCACTTCATCAACGTAGGCTTCCATCAATGGACTCGATAATCTTTGTTCACTTGGCGGACGACAAGCTGCGAATCACCCCGACAATAAGCTTCTTAATCCCAAGGTCTCATCGCAATCTCGAGACCGGCAAGCAAACCTTCATACTCTGCTGTATTGTTTGTTGCTTGCTCCTTGGGAAAATGCATTTGGACTATGTACTTGAGGTGCTCTCCGGTAGGTGCTATAAGCAGCACGCCAGCACCGGCGCCTTGCAGCGAGAAGGCACCATCAAAGTACATCAGCTACTCTTTGCTCGCTTCCTTGACGGGACTGCTCGTCTCTGGAATTTCTTCATCTTGCGTTGGGGTCCATTCCGCTATGAACCCTGCCAATGCTCTGCTTTGGATAGTTGATGTGCTCTTAAACTTGAGGTGGTGTCACGGGTGAGCTTCTTCTGCTCGTCGGGGCGGATCGGCACTTCTTCCAAGCTGTCGAAGAATTGCTGCACGACATCGTCCATGAGCTCTTGCCAAAGTTGGAACGATCCCATGAGAATCGCACAACGGCATCATGGCACGGATGCGGTCGAGCGCAGAGTTGTTGCACAATGGGACGACCCCCCTCGGCAACCTAAACCACTCGGGGTGATCGGGGTCATGCTTGAACAGCTCTAGCAGCATCGCATCCAACTCCAAGACAG
This sequence comes from Aegilops bicornis, assembly GCA_021605145.1. Classification (NCBI taxonomy): domain Eukaryota; kingdom Viridiplantae; phylum Streptophyta; class Magnoliopsida; order Poales; family Poaceae; genus Aegilops; species Aegilops bicornis. The sequence continues at coordinate 390,186,458 of CM038673.1, read as the reverse complement.
TGAAATTCCAGTTGAGGCCCGGGCGCAGCCTCATGATATCCGCCGCGTTTTGGAACTCCCAAGCAGGTCTCCTCCTCTCCTGCAAGGGAGCGATGCGGCGGCGAAGGAAATCCGCGCCAACTGCGCCTACAGTGAGTCCGGCAAGCCTGAGGCGCAAGATCCGGGTCACAGCTATCTTCAACCTAGCATCCTCCGGCGCCAAGTTGCTCCAATCGTTGCCGCGCACTATTGGGGTTTGGCGCAGGGCAGTGAAGGGCTGCGGGTTCTCCTCAATGATCCAACCCCAATTGGCTCTCCACTACTCCCACTTGCTACGGAACTCTCCTTCCAAATAAGCTTCTTTCTTGCCGATCCTGGAGACCCAAGCAATCCCTCCGGCAAGCGGCTCCCCTCTCTCAACGCGGGGCATGAAGAAGTGGCGGAAGAGGGCTACGTTTGGGTGGATCCCGACAAAGTATTCGCAAAGGTGTGCGAAAACTGCCATGGTCAGGACAGTATTGGGGGTGAAATCAAGGAGGCGAAGGCCATAGGTGTTCATGACATCGCAGAAGAATTCAGAAAAGGGCGGGCAGAGCCTGCAATAGAAGAAAAGCGCAAACAAAGGGTACCCAGTTGGGGCTAGTTCCGAAGCGGTGGCGGGAGTACCTTCGTCGCCGGATGCGCACGCGTCTCCGTCGACCGTAAGAGGTAGAAGCCCTCCCTCGGCTCCTTTGCGTCGAGCTGGGGGAGAAGATGGCCCGCTCCTTTCGCGGCGCCCGCGAGCAGCTGCGCCTCGGCCGACTTCACGCCCTTCCCTTGTCGGCTTTGAGCCATGGCGGAGGCGGTGGAGGAGACCGACGGCGTTGATGGCGCATGGCGAAGAGGGCGGAGCGCTGCCTCTTCGCACTAGAGAAGAAGGGGGAGCGGCGGTGGTTTTTAGATGAGACAGCAATGGCGAGGTGGGCGACCGGCCCCTGGTGCCCCTGTTTCTAAGGAGGGAGAGGGGGCGGACGTTCCGCTTTTCCTAATAAAGAAACCCCCCACGATCTCTCCCACGACGCCACGTTCGACGCGTGCCGTTCGTGGGAGACGTGGTGGGTTCAAAGCAAGTTACGGCGTGATCAAGGCCATGTGTGCCCGTGCACTGTTTTGGGCCTGGCCCAACAGCGCCGACTGCAGGTGGCCCAGCCCGGGGCTCTGTCGGTGTACTAGAGTAGGGGTACCCTAGTATCCCGAACTCGTGCACGGGCAGTTGCAGCACCTCCGCGGCAAGGCTTGCGTGGTCACCGCCAAGATCCTCCGTGGTTCCTTTGGAGCCATTCAAGAACAAAGTATTTAGAGGGTGCTTGGATCCAAGGGACTATTTTTAGTCTGACTAAAAATAGTCTCTTTTAGAGGCTAAAGTTCCAAGCACCCCTGATTAAAGAGAGGCTAGGACTAGTCTTGAGGCTAAAATCTTTTAGTCATAGGAAACCTACTAAAATATGTATTAGCCCTCTCTCTCCTCATTTAATTCCTCTCTTTTAACACATGCGAGTTCTGGATTGGAGGGTTTGGAGGATAATAAATGCTCAATAACTTGATTTTAGTCTATTTAGTATTTGAATCCAAGCATGGGTGAGGCTAGCAAGTTTTAGTCCCACTACTTTTAGTCATGGGACTAAAACGTATCCAAGCACCCTCTTAACCAAGAAGACAAGGCCCCGGCAAGAGGAGCTTGCCGGGAAGGCCACTCAAGGCACGCAGAAGACAAGACCCCGGCAAGAGGAGCTTGACGGGAAGGCTCGGAGAGCGACAAGCCTCCGGACGCGACAAGGATTCAATCGCGGCAAGGCACTTCCCGCGGCAGGCAACCTCTCTTCATCTCCGCTCTAGCTCATCCACCAACGTGTCGCCATGGGGCCATTCCATGCGCGCGTGTCAAGAGGCTGTGCAGCCAGCGTGGAGCAGCAATAAGCGGCGCTGACAAGCTTGCCATCGTGGCGAACGGTGGCGCCCCTGACGGTCCCTCACAGACTGTTTAGGCGGCAGGACGGGCATTTAATGCTTTTGTCCCTTGCCGTCGTGGTTAGGTAGAGTACATCGCATAATCGCATAAGTAGGTGTAACAACTACTATTTTTCCATTTGTACCCTCATCTACGTTGCCACCTGTCGGAGCCCCTTTGTGCATATAAAAGGAGGCCCATGCGCAACGTAGGGTGGGTTCGGTCCGTTCGATTCCAACGTAACCAGAGAACACTCACGCTAGGTCTTGTAGCTCTCATCGCTGCCTAGCAAGAACACAATACGAAGCAGACAAGCAGCAGTAGGAGTATTATCTCTCCGGAGAGCTCTGAAGCTGGGTAAACAGCTCGTGTGCTTCGCCTCGATCCGCTCTTCGTGCGATCTCCGCCCCCCTCCGAACCAAAAGGGGCTCGGTCCGCCAGTCCCATAGGTGTTCGTGGGTCCGATCAGCCTCCCCTACCTGGCGCGCCAAAGATGTCGGAGATGAAGAGAGGTTGCCTGCCACGGCAAGTGCCTTGCCGCAGCTGAATCCTTGTCGCGTCCGGAGGCTTGTCGCTCTCCGAGCCTTCCCGGCAAGATCCTCTTGCCGGGGTCTTGTCTTCTGCGTGCCTTGAGTGGCCTTCCCGGCAAGCTCCTCTTGCCGGGGCCTTGTCTTCTTGGTTAAATACTTTGTTCTTGAATGGCTCCAAAGGAACCATGGAGGATCTTAGCGGTGACTGTGCAAACCTTGTCACAGTGGTCAAGAATCGCCTGCTGCACGAGTTCGGGATACTAGGGTACCCCTACTCTAGTACACCGACAATGTTGCTATTAAATATCTTATGGAAAAGAAAGATGCTAAACCTAGACTTATTAGATGGGTTCTCTTGCTACAAGAATTTGATTTACATATTATTGATTGAAACGGAGCTGAGAACCCCGTTGCAGACAATTTGCCTAGTTTAGCGAAAGCACAAGTGCTCCCTATGTGGTTTTGGTAATTAATGTCAACATATCTCTTGTTGGACTAACACTTTTATCTAGTATGTTTCAGATAAGTTCAACAATGGAGTGGCATGGACTAAAGGATGTGGGAACTCCTTCAAGATGCTGAGGACAAAGGATTGGCTCAAGCTTCAAGCTCAAGACTCTTCATTTTACATTTTAGTGATCCAAGATCACATTGAGTGAGACTCTTGCTTCATGTGCTTAGTGATATGCTCCAAAACCCTCAACTACTTACCCACTTCCACACATATGACCTAAACCTAAACTCAAACTCGGCCCTACCGATTCTTTCTATCCGGCGCCACCGAGTTCAGTTGTCATAGCCACTGCCACAAACCCTAGGCAAATCGGTTTCACCGATAGGGATCTCGGTCTCACCGAGATGGGATTTTAATCTCTCTGTGTATGTCCATTACCAAAATCGGCCTCACCGAGTTTGTGCAATCGGTACTACCAAGATTACAATGCAAACTTTCTGGTTAGCTTATTACCAAAATCGGTCCCATCGAGTTTGTGTAATCGGTCTCATCGAGTTTACCTGACCAACTCTCTGGTTAGCTTATTACCAAAATCGGTCTCACCGAGATTACGTTATGCCCTAACCCTAACCATATCGGTCCTACCGAGTTGCATATCGGTCCCACCGAAAACCCTAACGGTCACTAGGTTTACTAAATTGGTCCGACCGAGTTTGATGATTCGATCCCACCGAGTTTGGTAAATTGTGTGTAACGGTTAGATTTTGGAGGCTATATATACCCCTCCACCTCCTCTTCATTCGTGGAGAGAGCCATCAGAACAAGCCTACACTTCCAAAGATCCTATTTCTGAGAGAGAACTACCTACTCATGTGTTGAGGCCAAGATATTTCATTCCAACCATATGGATCTTGATCTCTAGCCTTCCCCAAGTTGCTTTCCACTCAAATCTTCTTTGCACCAGATCCAAATCCTACGAGAGAGAGTTGAGTGTTGGGCAGACTATCATTTGAAGCACAAGAGCAAGAATTTCATCATCAACACACCATTTGTTACTTCTTGGAGAGTGGTGTCTCCTAGATTGGCTAGGTGTCACTTGGGAGCCTCCGACAAGATTGTGGAGTTGAACCAAGGAGTTTGTAAGGGCAAGGAGATCGCCTACTTCGTGAAGATCTACCGCTAGTGAGGCAAGTCCTTCGTGGGCGACGGCCATGGTGGGATAGACAAGGTTGCTTCTTCGTGGACCCTTCGTGGGTGGAGCCCTCCGTGGACTCGCAAGAACTGCTACTCCTCTTCGTGGGTTGAAGTCTCCATCAACGTGGATGTACGATAGCACCACCTACCGGAACCACGACAAAAACATCCGTGTCTCCAATTGCGTTTGAATTCTCCAAACCCTTCCCTTTACTTCCTTGCAAGTTGCATGCTTTACTTTCCGCTGCTCGCATACTCTTTGCATGCTTGCTTGCTTGTTATGTATTGAAAAAGTTAAACTTGTGCCTAAACTCCATTTAAACCAAAAGATGTTAAGAACTGCAACTTTGGTACTTAGTGTCTAATCACCCCCCCCCCTCTAGACACCTCTTCTCAAGATCCTACAAGTGGTATCAGAGCTCTGGTCTCCATTGCCTTGGTTTAATCACCTTTGGAGGAAGATGGATGAGTCTACTTTGGGGAGTCTTAGTAATAGAGTGCCTATTCTTGATGGAGAGTATTTTCATGAGTTGAAAAATGAGATACTTGTAATTTTTGATCAGTATCATTTGAACAAGTACATTGCTAGCCCTTGTGCACCTCATGTTGATCCTATGCATCCTACCCTTGATGAATCTATTGACATGACTAGAAATCTTAGAACTGTTAATCTTATCACTAGAGGCTTGCCTAGAAACTTAATTAGAATCTTGCCTACTCTTGAGTGTGCCTACACTATATGGAAATTTCTTGAGGAACGCTTTCCAAATTATTCCTTGAAAAATCTAGATGAAATTCTCTATAAGTCTATTGCCTTGAGTAAGATGAATACTAGTGACCCTATGTTTGGTGATCGTCTATTTGAACTTACCGACCTTATGCATGCCAAAGGGGATGTTGGAATTATTGGTGATATTATTTCCGAAGCTATAAGAATTCATAAGCAATATCATTATCAAGCTCACTCTAACAAATTACCCTCTCTAGGACTTGATCCACCACATGACGATGTTGAACATGGATACTATGATGAGGATGATGATAGTGACTTCGATCTTGATGATGCAATGAGACATTTTGGTCTTATGGCAAATCTTCGGGGATATGTGTCAGGAGGAAAGGAATGGGTTCTTGACAGTGGATGTACCGATCACATGACCAGAGATAAGGACATGTTTCATGAGCTTGCTGAAAATGATAGTCCTCGAAAGTATGTCACTTTCGGTGACAACTCAAAGGGTAAGGTGGTTGGCCTTGGTAAGGTGGCCATCTCACATGATAGCTCCATTCAGAATGTCATGCTCATTGAATCTCTTGGCTAGAACTTACTTTCAAGATTCTAGACTTGCTGATTTCGGTTTCAATGCCCTATTTACTGAAGTAGATTGTCAAGTGTTTCGTCGAGACAATCATAAAATGGTCTTTACCGGTATACGAAGAGGAGATCTTTACATTGTTGATTACTCTAAGAAGGCACAACCAAAAACTTGCTTCATTGCTAAATCCTCAAAAGGTTGGTTATGGCATTGACGACTAGGTCACGTTGGCATGAGAAATCTTGACAAGATTATTAAAGGAAATCATATCCTTGGAGTTAACGATGTCATATTTGATAAGGATAGACTATGCAGTGCTTGTCAAGCAGGTAAACAGGTTGGAGGAAGGCATCCCGTGAAGAACATCATGACCACAAGGAGGCCACTCGAGCTACTTCATATGGATCTCTTTGGTCCCAACGCTTACAAAAGCCTCGGTGGAAATTCTTTTGGTCTAGTTATAGTTGATGATTTTTCAAGATTTACATGGGTGTTCTTTCTCGATGATAAATCGCAGGTTCAAAAGATCTTCAGAAACTTCTCTAGAAAGGCCCAAAATCAGTTTGAAGTGAAGATCAAGAAGGTTCGCAGCGACAACAGAATGGAGTTCAAGAACGCAAATGTGGACACCTTTCTTAACGAAGAAGGGATTTCACACGAGTTCTCGGCTACGTACACACCTCAACAAAATGGAGTTGTTGAGAGGAAGAACCGGACGCTCATCGAAATGGCGAGAACGATGCTTGATGAGTACAAGACACGTAAGCACTTTTGGGCGGAAGCGGTTGAGACAGCTTGTCATGCAACAAATCGCTTGTATCTTCACAAGCTACTCGGCAAGACGGCATACGAGGTCCTCACCGGTAACAAACCCCAAGTTGGATACTTTCGAGTATTCGACTCAAAGTGCTACATTCTTGATAAGCATCATCGTTCAAAGTTTTCTCCTAAGTCTCATGAAGGTTTTCTACTAGGTTATGGCTCAAACTCTCACACTTACCGTGTCTACAACAATTTCACCCGAAAGGTTGAAGAGACGGTAGATGTGAAGTTTGATGAATCTAACAGCTCGCAAGTAGAGCAATTGCCAATTGATGTAGGAGACAAAGACCCGTCGGAACCAATCCAAGACTTGTCTATTGGCAAGGTCCATCCAACGGAGGTGAAGGAGAGTACCTCGTCTGTCAAAGTGGAAGCTTCTACATCACGACAAGGTGAACCGAGACTTGATACGGAAGCATCCACAAGTGGAACACACCAAGATGAAGAAAATGAGGAAGAACATCACGAACGTCAACAACCTCCTTCCCCACCTCGACAAGAAAACGCCAACGCCAACAATGAAGAAGATCAAGAAGAATAAGAAGAACAAGATGAAGAAGATGTTCAACCGAGACCCAAGCAAAAGCTTTCACGAGTTCGAGCAAGAATTGCTAAAGACCACCCCGTCGAGCAAATCTACAATGATATTCAAACCGGGAGAATCACTCGCTCTAAAACTCGTTTAGCTAACTTTTGTGAAAACTATTCTTTCATCTCTAGCATTGAACCTATGAAGGTCGAAGAAGCATTGGAAGATCCGGATTGGATAAATGCTATGCATGAAGAGCTGCAAAACTTTGAGAGAAACCAAGTTTGGACATTGGTTGAGAAGCCCGACAACAACCACAACATCATCGATACCAAATGGGTGTTTCGCAACAAGCAAGATGAAGATGGACAAGTAGTTCGCAACAAAGCACGTCTCGTCACCCAAGGCTACACACAAGTCAAAGGTTTGGACTATGGTGAGACTTATGCTCCCGTTGCTAGACTTGAGTCCATTCACATCTTACTTGCCTATGCTAATCACCATAATATCACCTTGTACCAAATGGACATTAAAAGTGCTTTTCTAAATGGTAAAATAGAGGAGGAAGTTTATGTTAAACAACCTCCCGGCTTCGTCAATCCTAAGAAACCAAATCATGTTTACAAACTTCACAAAGACCTTTATGGTCTTAAACAAGATCCTAGAGCATGGTATAAATGCTTGACCAAGTTTCTTCTTGAAAAAGGATTTGAAATTGGGAAAATTGATTCCACACTTTTTACTAAAAGGGTTAATGGAGAATTATTTGTATGCCAAATTTATGTTGATGATATCATATTTGGATCAACTAACCCTCATTTTAGTGAGAAGTTTGGAATGCTAATGTCGGAGAAGTTTGAGATGTCAATGATGAGTGAACTCAAATTCTTTCTTGGGTTGCAAATCAAGAAAACTAAGGAAGGTACTTTTGTCTCTCAAACGAAGTACACTAAGGATTTATTCAAGAAGTTCAATATGCAAGAGTGCAAAGGTATGTCCACACCCATGCCTACTAGTGGACATCTTGATTTGACCAAAGATGGTAAACTGGTTGATCAAAAGGTTTATCGCTCTATGATTGGATCATTGTTATACCTATGTGCTTCACGTCCCGATATTATGCTAAGTGTGTGCATGTGTGCAAGATATCAAGCTGCTCCTAAAGAATGTTATCTTAATGCCGTAAAAAGGATAGTGAGATACTTAATTCATACACCAAATTTTGGCATTTGGTATCCTAAGAGGGCCTCTTTCGATCTTGTTGGCTATTCCGACTCGAACTATGCCGGAGACAAGGTTGATATAAAGTCCACTTGGGTACTTGTCAATTTCTTGGTAGATCTCTTGTGTCTTGGTCCTCCAAGAAACAAAACTCGGTATCCTTATCTACAAACCAAGCGTAGTACATTGTCATTTGGTTCATGTTGTGCTCAATTACTTTGGATGACCCAAACTCTTAAAGATTATGGGATATATGTGAAACATGTTCCATTGCTTTGTGACAATGAAAGTGCTATCAAAATTGGTCATAATCCCGTACAACATTCTCGAACTAAGCATATTGAAGTTCGTCATCACTTCATTCGAGATCATGTTGCTAAGGGTGACATTAAACTTAAGCATGTTCGCACCGAAAAGTAATTAGCGGATATATTTACTAAACCCCTTGATGAGAAAGTGTTTTGCAGGTTGAGAGGATAATTGAACATCATTGATGCTTCAAACTTGGAGTAGAAACTCCATTGGATACATGCAAGACATGAGCTTATAACTAATCCATGATATCTCTCTTATGCTGAAAATATTATGTCTTGGATATATTTGCATCTTGCATGTTATCTAACCCATGTAGGTACTTGGTTGAATCAAATTCCATGAGATTGTAATCTACTCACATCTTGAGCAATCTCTACATCACCAAGTCTCTACACTATGATGGCTGAATACAAGGAAGCACGGAATCATTCAAACATATCCTTTGACAAACTCTTTGTTGAGCTTCATGACTATCATTTTTGGATACACAAGTGCTCTTCCTTGCAAGAACTAACCCATGTAGGTAGAAGGACTCAAATTCCAAGTGGTGCTCCTAACTCTTGATGAGCTACATCAACCTTGAGCAACCCACACAAGTTCAACTACATGGGCAACACCACCGACCAAGGTATGTTATTCCATCTTCGAGAAGCTTTACTCCGAGTCATGAGCTAAAGCAACTCGACAAGATGTGAATACATCAAGATGCTTAAACGAAAAACGGAACCCCATTTTGAGCTTAAACGATGAGTATGACCTATGATCAAGTGATCTCACTTGACTCCTAAGTCAATATACTCTAACATAGGTGACATTGTCGCCGACCATCTCTAGATGAAGTTCTCTCGTGTTCTTTTTCTGTGTTTTTGCATTTGTCTCATGCATATTTGTTTCCCCTTTAAAAAAAACTTCATCTAGATTTCTTTCTTTTCTTTCTATTTGCTCCGCATTTTCTGCATCTAATTCATTGCATATCATTCAGTTGATTCCTTGCAAATCTTTGTGAGATCTTACTAGTAAAGTGAGCTAAGGTGACAAGTGCTTTCTCTGAGATGAACTTGGTTTCACCGATTTGTTGTTTTCGGTCCAACCGAATCCTTTCGGTACCACCAAAGCATACAACTCGGTGCCACCGATTTCACAACAGGAAAAACAGTTTGCCACTTATTATGTGTTTCTTCTGATCCAGCTCCACTCAATGAATCTTGTCCTCTATAAGCATCACAAATTTTATCCAGTGCTTTGTGTTGTGACTCAAGGACCAAACCCATTCACAACAAATTCCAGAAGACCCTTCTTGGAAATTGATGTCAAAGGGGGAGAGAGAGATCACATCAAAGCTTATCACTTCCAAAATGGAGAGAGTATTAAGGGGGAGAAAGAGATCTCCAGGGGAGAGAATACTCAAGTAGAAATTATTTATCACGGATCCCAGATGCTTGGTGTTCAAGAGGAGAGATGCCACATGCCTTTTTGGGGGAAAGACATGTTCATGTGTGCTTATTTGCATTAAGCTCTGTTCATTTATATCTTTCAGCTCTGATTTTCTGTTCCCTATCTTCTCCCAGTGTCCCATGCTAGATTCGAGGGGAGCAAGACATCTAAGGGAAATGAATCATTCAAATTCATTGCATATCTTTACTCTTGGGGACATGTCTAGTCCAATGTGGTACTTAGTACTCACTCTCTACATGTCAACCCATTCTTGGTATTCTTGTGGTTTCTTTTGTTTGCTCTGGCTAGTAGATGTACCTGTGTTGTCTAACCTTGTTTGTGCAGGTTCATTTCACCCTAAGCCAACTCAAGACTACAAGGTAAGTATATGCATCACACTCATGTGTATGAGGAATTCTTGCTGATGTACATACTGTTTGCAAGAAGGACTCATGAGCATGAAGGTACTTTCTTTAATATTCTTTGCTCTGATGCATATGGCCAAGATACATGTAACACATTGCCTACTCTATCATGGCTATGCTCTCACATGTTTCTATATTCAATATTCACATGATTGCATCCATATAGGGGGAGCCTATGCTTGTTACATGTCTTTCCGAATCTTTACTTGCTACTCTTTACATCTTTATCTAAAGCTTTGATGTATGTTGTCATCAATTACCAAAAAGGGGGAAATTGAAAGCACAAGTGCTCCCTATGTGGTTTTGGTAATTAATGTCAACATATCTCTTGTTGGACTAACACTTTTATCTAGTATGTTTCAGATAAGTTCAACAATGGAGTGACATGGACTAAAGGATGTGGGAACTCCTTCAAGATGCTAAGGACAAAGGATTGGCTCAAGATTCAAGCTCAAGACTCTTCATTTTACATTTTAGTGATCCAAGATCACATTGAGTGTATAGGAAAAGCCAATACTATCAAGGAGGGATGAGGTGTTGCTTAATGAGCCTCTTGCTTCATGTGCTTAGTGATATGCTCCAAAACCCTCCACTACTTTCCCACTTCCACACATATGACCTAAACCTAAAGTAAAACTCGGCCCTACCGATTCTTTCTATCCGGCACCATCGAGTTCAGTTGTCATAGCCATTGCCACAAACCCTAGGCAAATCGGTTTCACCGATAGGGATCTCGGTCTCACCGAGATGGGATTGTAATCTCTCTGTGTATGTCCATTACCAAAATCGGTCTCATCGAGTTTGTGCAATCGGTACTACCGAGATTACAATGCAAACTTTCAGGTTAGCTTATTACCAAAATCGGTCCCACCGAGTTTGTGTAATTGGTCTCACCGAGTTTGCCTGACCAACTCTCTGGTTAGCTTATTACCAAAATCGGTCTCACCGAGTTTGTGTAATCGGTCTCACCGAGATTATGTTATGCCCTAACCCTAACCATATCGGTCCTTCCGAGTTGCATATCGGTCCCACCGAAAACCCTAACGGTCACTAGGTTTACTAAATCGGTCCGACCGAGTTTGATGATTCGGTCCCACCGAGTTTGGTAAATTGTGTGTAACGGTTAGATTTTGTGTGGAGGCTATATATACCCCTCCACCTCCTCTTCATTCGTGGAGAGAGCCATCAGAACAAGCCTACACTTCCAACATCCTATTTCTGAGAGAGAACTACCTACTCATGTGTTGAGGCCAATATATTTCATTCCAACCATATGAATCTTGATCTCTAGCCTTCCCCAAGTTGCTTTCCACTCAAATCTTCTTTCCACCAGATCCAAATCCTATGAGAGAGAGTTGAGTGTTGGGGAGACTATCATTTGAAGCACAAGAGCAAGGAGTTCATCATCAACACACCATTTGTTACTTCTTGAAGAGTGGTGTCTCCTAGATTGGCTAGGTGTCACTTGGGAACCTCCGACAAGATTGTGGAGTTGAACCAAGGAGTTTGTAAGTCCAAGGAGATCGCCTACTTCGTGAAGATCTACCGCTAGTGAGGCAAGTCCTTCGTGGGCGACGGCCATGGTGGGATATGCAAGGTTGCTTCTTCGTGGACCCTTCGTGGGTGGAGCCCTCCGTGGACTCGCATAACTGCTACCCTACGTGGGTTGAAGTCTCCATCAACGTGGATGTACGATAGCACCACCTATCGGAACCATGACAAAAACATCTGTGTCTCCAATTGCGTTTGAATTCTCCAAACCCTTGCCTTTACTTCCTTGCAAGTTGCATGCTTTACTTCCTGCTGCTCTCATACTCTTTGCATGCTTGCTTGCTTGTTATGTATTGAAAAAGATAAACTTGTGCCTAAACTCCATTTAAACCAAAAGAAGTTAAAAACTACAACTTTGGTACTTAGTGTCTAATCACCCCCCCCCCTCTAGACACCTCTTCTCAAGATCCTACAGTTAGAAAATATTCTTGATGATCCACTACCTATTGATGATAGCTTGCCTGACAAACAATTAAATGTCATAAATGCTTCTCGTACTGCTCCATGGTATGCTGATTATGCTAATTACATTGTTGCTAAATTTATACCACCTAATTTCACATACTAGCAAAAGAAAAAGTTTTTCTATGATTTAAGACATTAGTTCTGGGATGACCCACAACTTTATAAAGAAGGAGTAGATGGTGTTATTAGACGTTGTGTACCAGAGCATGAACAGGAACAGATCCTCATAAGTGTCATTCGAAGCTTACGGAGGACACCACACTGGAGATAGAAACGCACATAAGGTATTGCAATCCGGTTTTTATTGGCCTACTCTCTTCAAGGATGCCCGTAAGTTTGTCTTATCTTGTGATGAATGTCAAAGAATTGGTAATATTAGTAGACGTCAAGAAATGCCTATGAATTATTCCCTTGTTATTGAACCATTTGATGTTTGGGGCTTTGATTATATGGGACCGTTTCCTGCCTCTAATGGGTATACACATATTCTAGTTGCTGTTGATTACGTTTCAAAGTGGGTAGAAGCTATTCCAACTAGCAGTGCTGATCATAACACCTCTATTAAGATGCTTAAAGAAGTTGTTTTTCCAAGGTTTGGAGTCCCTAGATATTTAATGACTGATGGTGGTTCACATTTTATTCATGGTGCTTTCCGTAAAATGCTTGCTAAGTATGATGTTAATCATAGAATTGCATCTCCATATGACCCTCAATCTAGTGGTCAAGTAGAATTGAGTAACAGAGAACTCAAATTAATTTTGCAAAAGACTGTTAATAGATCTAGAAAGAATTGGTCCAAGAAACTTGATGATGCATTATGGGCTTATAGAACTGCATATAAAAATCCTATGGGTATGTCTCCGTATAAAATGGTTTATGGGAAAGCATGTCACTTACCTCTCGAACTAGAACATAAGGCTTATTGGGCTATTAAAGAACTCAATTATGATTTCAAACTTGCCGGTGAGAAGAGGTTATTTGACATTAGCTCACCTGATGAATGGAGAACTCAAGCCTATGAGAATGCCAAGTTGTTTAAAGAAAAAGTTAAAAGATGGCATGACAAAAGAATACAAAAGTATGAGTTTAATGTAGGTGATTATGTATTGCTATACAACTCTCATTTAAGATTTTTTGCAGGAAAACTTCTCTCTAAATGGGAAGGTCCTTACGTTATCGATGAGGTCTATCGTTACAGTGCCATAAAAATCAACAACTTCGAAGGCACAAATCCGAAGGTGGTGAACGGCCAAAGAATCAAACATTATATCTCAGGTAATCCCATAAATATTGAAACCAATGTTATTGAAACCGTAACCCCGGAGGAATACATAAGGGACAGTTTTCGGAACGTTTCAGACTCCGAAAAGGAATAGGTATGTGGTACGGTAAGTAAACTGACTCCAAAACAGGTCTAAAGGCAATTTTTCTCCGTTTTGGAATATTTAGAAAAATAGAAAAATAAGGAGTAGTACGGGAAGGATACGAGGGCTCCACGAGGGTGGAGGGCGCGCCCTACCCCCCTGGGAGCACCCCCCTGCCTCGTGGGCACCTCGTGTGCTCTCCGGACTCCATTTTCTTGCACGTTACGTATTTTGGTCGGTAAAAATTCATTATATAATCTCCCGAAGGTTTTGACTACCGTATCACGCAATTATCCTCTGTTCTTTTTTTGAGCTGTTTCCTGTCAGGGTTGGCAAGGCCAGGCATCATGTCGTCCCCCTCCTCCATCAATGGTGACAATGATGCTTGGCTAATGAACATAAAGTTAAAGAGGGAAGAACCCATGGAGATCAACAAAGATGAAGGGATCAAGAAGGCCACGGAGGACCAAGTTCCGGCAATAGAAGACATCCTTCAACTTGATCACAATCTTCTTACCCCAACTGAGATTGAAGCTTTCAATATGATTGAGCTAGCTCGTATACAAAACAACTATCTCACACGTGAAAATATTTTGTCGAAGGAGCATATCATCGCACTCAAGGGCATTATCCGCAAGCTGGAGGACCTCTTACGCTCAATGTGCGACTATCCATCATCACCATCCCCGAAGGAGATATAATCATATGGGTATGGGCACTCCCCTTGGCAACTGCCAAGCTTGGGATATCACCATCACACTCCTTTCTTTACCGTTTTTCTTAGTTTGATCCTATTAGTAGTATCTTGATCTAGTAGAATAAAAGTTTTGGTATGATCTAGTTTTGAGTTTTGCTTTATGATCCCTCTATGTAATCGAGTCCATGAGCTATATAATAAAGATTAGTGTTGAGTCGAGGGCTTGATTATTTTGCCATGATCTTGAGTGAATAAAAGAGAAGAGAAAATAATAAAAAGAAACAAAGAGATCATATTGATCTTATGGAGAGTAATGACTTCACATATAAAGAGTATGATGATTAAAAATTGTTGGGAGTTGACAGACATATCTTTGGTCATCGTTGCAATTAATACGAAGTAATAAAGAAAGAGAGGTTTCACATATAAATATACTATCTTGGACATCATTTATGAATTAAAATATGACATGCTAAAGAATTGATGTTGGACAAGGAAGACAACGTAATGGGTTATGTTTTCTTATATCTGAGATAAAGTATATTGTCATGGATCATCCAACACGTTGAGCTTGCCTTTCCCCCTCATGCTAGCCAAATTCTTTGCACCAAGTAGAGATACTACTTGTGCTTCCAAATACCCTTAAACCAGTTTTGCCATGAGAGTCCACCATATCTACCTATGGATTGAGTAAGATCCTTCAAGTAAGTTGTCATCTGTGCAAGCAATAAAAATTGCTCTCTAAATATGTATGATTGATTAGTGTGGAGGAAATAAGCTTTATACGATCTTGTGATCTGGAAGAAATAAAAGCGACGGACTGCATAATAAAGGTTCATATCAAAAGTGGCAATATAAAGTGACGTTCTTTCGCATTGAGATTTTGTGCATCCAACCATTAAAGCGCATGGCAACCTGTGCTTCCCTCTGCGAAGGGACTATCTTTTATTATTATCTTCTACCTTATGCAAGAGTCATGGTGATTTTCACCTTTCCTTTTTACATTTTATCCTTTGGCAAGCACAATATGTTGGAAAGATCCTGATAAATATATCTAATTGGATGTAAGTTAGCATGAGCTATTATTGTTGGCATTACCCTTGAGGTAAAAGGTTGGGAGGCGAAACTATAAGCCCCTATCTTTCTTTGTGTCCGATTAAAACTCCGTAACCACAAGTATTGCGTGAGTGTTAGCAATTGTGAAAGACTAAATGATAGTTGAGTATGTGGACTTGCTGAAAAGCTCTGACATAGACTCTTTCTGATGTTATGACAAATGGCAATTGCTTCAATGACTGAGATTATAGTTTGTTAGTTCTCAATAAAGTTTCTGATTCATACTTTGCATTGTGAATAGATTGTTACTTAAGCATAAGAAATCATATGACAATATCCGTATATGTTGCTGTTATAAGAATAATCATGATGCCCTCATGTCCATATTTTATTTTATCGACACCTCTACTTCTAAACATGTGGACATATTTATCGTTATTGGCTTCCGCTTGAGGACAAGCGAGGTCTAAGCTTGAGGGAGTTGATACGTCCATTTTGCATCATGCTTTTATATTGATATTTATTGCATTATGGGCTGTTATTACACATTATGTCATAATACTTATACCTATTCTCTCTTATTTTACAAGGTTTACATGAAGAGGGAGGATGCGGCGTGGAATTCGAAATTTGGAAAAGGAGCAAATATTAGAGACCTATTCTGCACAACTCCAAAAGTCCTGAAACTCCAGGAAAGTTATTTTTGGAAATAATAAAAATATTGAGCTGAAGAAATACGGAGGGGCCCCACACCCAGCCACGAGGGTGGGGCGCCCTACCCCCTGGCGCGCCCCGCCTCGTGGGCCTCTGGCCCTCCGGTGCCCATCTTTTGCTATATGAAGTCTTTCGTCCGAGAAAAAAATCATAAGCAAGCTTTCGGGACGAGACTCCACCGCCACGAGGCGGAACCTTGGCGGAACCAATCTAGGGCTCCGACATTGCTGTTCTGCCAGGGACACTTCCCTCCGGGAGGGGGAAATCATCGCCATCGTCATCACCAACGCTCCTCTCATCGGGAGAGGGCCAATCTCCATCAAAATCTTCACCAACACCATCTCCTCTCAAACCCTAGTTCATCTCTTGTATCCAATTCTTGTCTCTATGTGTGGGATTGGTACCTGTAGGTTGCTAGTAGTGTTGATTACTCCTTGTAGTTGATGCTAGTTGGTTTACTTGGTGGAAGATCATATGTTCAGATCCTTTATGCATATTAATACCCCTCTGATTATGAACATGAATATGCTTTGTGAGTAGTTACGTTTGTTCCTGAGGACATGGGAGAAGTCTTGCTATTAGTAGTCATGTGAATTTGGTATTCGTTCGATATTTTGATGAGATGTATGTTGTCTCTCCTCTAGTGGTGTTATGTGAACGTCGGCTACATGACACTTCACCATTGTTTGGGCCTAGAGGAAGGCATTGGGAAGTAATAAGTAGATGATGGGTTGCTAGAGTGATAGAAGCTTAAACCCTAGTTTATGCGTTGCTTAAATAAGGGCTGATTTGGATCCACTTGTTTCATGCTATGGTTAGGTTTACCTTAATACTTCTGTTGTAGTTGCGGATGCTTGCAATGGGGGTTAATCATAAGTGGGATGCTTGTCCAATTAAGGACAGCACCCAAGCACCTGTCCACCCACATATCAAATAATCAAAGTACCGAACGCGAATCATATGAACGTGATGAAAACAAGCTTGACGATAATCCCCATGTGTCCTCGGGAGCGCTTTTCTCTATATAAGAGTTTGTCTAGGCTTGCCCTTTGCTACAAAAGGGATTGGGCCACCTTGCTGCACTTTATTTACTTTTGTTACTTGTTGCTCGTTACAAATTATCTTATCACAAAACTATCTGTTACCTATAATTTCAGTGCTTGCAGAGAATACCTTGCTGAAAACCACTTATCATTTCCTTCTGCTCCTCGTATGGTTTGATACTCTTACTTATCAAAAGGACTACGATAGATCCCCTATACTTGTGGGTCATCGGGTGTCTAGATTGGATCTGGTGGTTTTGGACTCTGCGGCGGCTGGATGAATATTTCACGGATGTTCCTAGGGTTTCTGGAATATTGGGGTATTTATAGAGAAAAGAGGCGGTCCGGGGGGCTCCCGAGGTGGGCACAACCCACCAGGGCGCGCCTGGGCCTCCTGGCGCGCCCTGGTGTGTTGTGCCCCTCGGGCACCCCAGCGTAGCTGTGGCCCGTTAATGTTCTTTCTGGCCCATAAAAATTCTCCATAAAATTTCGTGGCATTTGGACTCCGTCTGATATTGATTTTCTGCGATGTAAAAAACATGGAAAAAACATCGACTGGCACTTGGCACTATGTCAATACGTTAGTACCAAAAAATGATATAAAATGACTATAAATGATTGTAAAACATCCAAGATTGATAATATAATAGCATAAAAATCAAAAATTATAGATACGTTGGAGATGTATCACACAACGCTACGTACGCTTCGACCAGGTGGGTCCCAACTGTCAGGCACTCCCTTGCGTGCGAAGATGTAGCTGGTGGTCCTAGCAGTCGGGGGGGGGGGACTTTTTTTGTGAAATACAGTGGCCCGTCCGGTGGGTCCCTGCTGTCAGGTGGATGAATCATTATTTTCCGCGTATTAAGGAGGCACTTGCTGCGGCTGTGGACCCAGCTGTCAGCCTCTCCATGTACAGTACTCTTCTGATGGAAGTCGTTCCTTGACCACGTTGACCACGCCACGCCGAGAGCACCAGGGCGATGGACGATGGCGAGGCCTAGGAAGGGGACGACGCGAAGCCGGGGAATACACGGCAGTGGAAGCCCACGCGAGGAGTACGAGGGTTCATTGGTTCGGCTGCGGTGTGAGGCTGCAGTCGTCGCAGAATAACAGGGGGTGTGGGTGAGTAGAGGGATGGCCTGGCCAGCGGCGGGAGTAGTAGGGGGTGGTGAGGCCTTCGCGGCAGCACAACCGGCCACGGGAGGCAAGAGCAGGTGGCATGACCGGTGCTGGTTTGGGCGGCTGGAGCAAGAAGACGAGAGGTTGAAGAAGCACTGCGGCAGTTGGATGGACATCGTACCGTCACTGGAGCTAAAATCGTTCATATTGACTAAGTTGACAAAGCCCTCCATCCCCGTCAACTTAGTAGGCCCACAAGTTAGCCTCCCACTACGGTGGGTCCCAGCTATCAGGGGGAGTATTCATTTTTTGTGCGTAATAAGGAGGCACTTCCTTGCGTGCGAAGGTATAGCTCTTGGGTCCGAGCTGACAGCGGGGGGAATGTTTTTTTCGCAAAATATAAAGGCCCTTCCGGTGGGTCCCAACTATCAGGTGGAGGAATCATTATTTTGCGTGTAATAAGGAGGCATTTCCTTGTGTGGGCCCCTACTGTCAGCCTCTTCCGGTGGCTGTTGTTTGTTGACCATGTTGACCTCGCCGCGCCGATAGCATAAATGCAGTGGACGAGGGCGAGGCCCAGGAAGGGAACGACCCGGAGGCGGCGAAGCCACCACAATGGATGCCCACGCTGAGGGGAGTACGAGCGCTGACTGGTCGGCTGCGGGGTGAGGCTGACGTCGCCAGAAAATAACAGGATGGCGGGTGGGTAGAGGGATGGCCTGGCGGCAGCACAGCCAGCCACGGGAGGAGGGAGCAAGCAGTCCCGCCGGCGCTGGTTTGGGCGGCTGGAGCAGGAATATCAGAGTTTGAAGAAGCACGACGGCCGTTGGATGGACATCCAACAGTCACTACTCTGTGTTGACTAAGTTGATAAAGCCTTGCGTACGCATCAAAAAAAATTTAGGACAGCGTCATCGTCAACCTAGTAGGCCTAGAAGTCAGCCTCCAAATCTGTGGAAAATAGCATACAACTCATTAGCCATTATTTTCAATAATTTACAGCCCATTTGCTAATTCTTCAGGATATTTGAAGCCCATATTCTTTTTATCAGCATTACAGACCATATATTCTAGGCACTTCTAAAAAATTCATCGAAATTTTGCATATTTCGGTGGGGTCCGAACTCTTTTAATCATGAAATTTTGAGTCACATTAAAAATAATTTTTTAAATATTATATGAAAATAAAATTCAAAAAAATGAATGAAATTTAAAATATTAACTAGCAAGATGCCTGTGCGTTGCACGGAATATGAAGATGCATTTGTATGAGTAGTTTATCTTGTGGGAGAAAAGACGATATTTTAATGTAATTGTCAGTTGGCTTGGTTTTTATAAGAGTAGAGAGTAGAGAAATCCAGAAAAAAAATGATATTTTAATGTAATTGCCGGTTGGCTTTGGTTTAAAAATTTATAGCCCATTTCTTACAACTTATAGCCAATTTTCTGGGGAAGCCCATTTCTTACTCTTTACATCCCTCCTCGTCTAGAAAGATTTGCATCCCAGCAGGGCTGAGAAAAGCAAGTAGGCCTCGGTTTTGGTATTCTCCAAAAAAAGAACGGGGCTAGCCTTTTTCAGAAAGAAAAAAGATATCAACTGGGCTCGTCATGTGCTTAAATAAAAGCATAAGCACGGGCTAGACGGGCCACAGCCCCCGCACAGCGTGTAGTTGAGCTCCGTCTCTGAAACTAAAAGACAACTGGGCGAGCTGTTGGGTCCCTGGTGTTATCCGCTGTTGTGTAATTTTATCGTTTATTGACTACATTGACAATGGCATGGGACCTAGTTGTCAAACGATTAGGAGGAAGTATTTTTTTGGCTTGTAATAACGAGGCACCTGCTTGCGTAATGCAATGACCCTGGTGGTTCCCTACTGTCAGCCTCTCCATGTACAATCATCTCATGATTCCTCTTGGTTGTTGACCATGTTGACAACGCCAGACGGCGGCGGGCACAGGGAGCGAACCAAGGCGGAGAACGACGGCGAGGCCTCGGATGGGAACAGACAGCAGCCGTGGAAGATGCGGGAGTGTAGTGGCAGGTGGAGGGGAGTACGAGGGCAACAACATGCAACTCAAGCTTACAAACGGTACAAAAAGCCCAAGGATTAATTGTTCATCAAATTTTTACAAAACCTAGATTGAACATGGCAGTAACATCTAACCCAGCCACTCTTTTTTGCAGTCACAGACAAATGGATCGGTCTGATCCATAAAATCAACATCCTGTGCAAAAAAATTTATTTCAGGATGACTACAACTTGCTGTTGTAACATCCAAAATTTTCAATTTGGCATGTTATACACAGGTCATCCATGCATATCATATTTTATTTGCATTTTCATTTGCTATCCTCGAAATCCTAAGCAACTCAAGGACCCTCGGAGAGAGTTGGGGATTTTCCGATTTTTCCTATTTGAATTTATCAAATAAAGAAAGACGAGGATTTTGGATTTTATAATTTTTCACTCCGGAAAATATTTCATGTTTCAAAATAAACGAGAGGAGATAATATGACTTCTCCAAAAATAATTGAAATACCGGAGGAAAAATGTTAAAATCATTTTTGGGATTTTATTTTACTTATTTGAAATTTTAATTGCCTAGGGAAAAATTTGCATATATTTAAAATTTGCATTATAGGGGCCAAGAAAAGTTCATCTTGTTCTAAATATTTTATTTAGGCAAAGAAAACTTGTTTTGGCATTTTTAGATTTTTATTTATTTTTCAAGGATTTTTACAATTTTCGGCGGAATGTTTTAAAAAAAAGGAATCATACCGATCGGGCTAACGGCCCACCAAAGCAGCCCAAGCCGCCGCCCACCCACACCTTGCCGCCGCCGTCACACGGACTCCTCCCGCTGCCTTGCCCTCCTCCAAGCCACCTCCCTCCCTCTTTATATACCCCCTCTCCCCTTAGCCATCACCACCGCCGCCGCCACCGACCGAACCCGGAGGAGCAGGCAGCCGCCGCCCGCCACCCCGCCCGCCGCCGCGCCGCCTCCATCGCCGAGCCGCCACCCTAAGCCGCCCTCGCCGCCCGCAGACCCACGAAGCCGCCGCCCGCCCGCCAGACGATCGGGACGTAGCCCGTCAGCGGGTTTTTAAATAACCCTTCGGGTTTTTTTTGGAAAACCCTAGCCTTTTTTTATTATTAGATCGGTTTATTTTCCCGGTTTATTTATTTTGAGAACGTTCACCCGTTCGTTCATTTTTACAAACTGTTCATTGTTTAGTTTCTGCTAACGAACGTTCGTTCGTTTAGCCGTTCTTCGTTTTCTTTTATCGGATTTATTCCGCGGTTATTTCGAATTCAATTTCTGAACCAATGTTCAAATTAGTATAACTTTTCGCTCGTTTATCGGAATCAGGCGATTCAAGCGCCAGGAGTTTCATCTCGAAACTCTCTTTCCGAATAGTCAACTTAAACCAGTTTTTGTCTTTGTAAAATTTGACTCTAGTCCAGATTAGTAAACGGACCTTGTTTCTCTCGCCGTTTGAGTTTCGTTGTTCCGTTTGGTTTGATTCTTTTTGCAAACCGGAGTTCTTAAGTTGAACTCTCCGGTCAACCTTTTTCAGTTGAAGTTTCGTTTGTGCATCTTTGTTTGTTACTTATGTATGTATTGTTTTCTTGCGATAGAATTCCCGGAGTGCGAAGCGTGTTACTACGAGTCTCTAGGATTCACGGATCATCAGCAAGGCAAGTAACACTTGATCATACCTTTTCATACCCAGTTTTATGCTTTAGCTCAACCCTCCAACATTGCATGGTTAGGATGTCATTAAATTGTGGGTTGGGAAGTAGATGATGAGGTAGGAACCTATTGGCTGTTACTATCAAACCCTTGGGAGTTACTTCTACGTTATGCTTATATTGCCATGCTATGCTCGTAGACGTGGTTTGGGTTTGAGAGATATTCACGACAGATGTGAGATTATTAATTAATGGTTTACTTTAAGGTGGCAACTTAAATAAACATCTGGGTGGATTGAGGCACTTGGGGAACCCAGTGTTGTTTGTTTTATTTTTGGAAATCCCGGGGTACCCGTGTGATCTTCCTATGGACCGCCACCCAGGCTCAAAGGGAACTGAGATTTATTCATGCTAGAAACTTCTGTGTGCAGCCACAAGCTATTATGGGCTCTAGCATAGTTGAGTAAGTTACGTGAAGCTTTCGAAGAGGTAGATCAGCAGGTAGTGGGTTTTATAGGTTTGGTATGATCTATCCGGAGTAGAGAGTTAATGTTTCTGAAAGACTGTGTCTCGGTCATCCGTTTCTCAAACACCATGCAGTGCGATAAATCAACAGAGGTGATCGAGTCTTGTGGGGAAAAGTGCGCAAACATCTGCAGAGTGTACAATCTAATCATGGTTAGCCGTGTCCCCGGTTATGGACAATTCTGAGTATCT
The DNA here is from genome assembly GCA_021605145.1 of Aegilops bicornis. Taxonomy (NCBI): domain Eukaryota; kingdom Viridiplantae; phylum Streptophyta; class Magnoliopsida; order Poales; family Poaceae; genus Aegilops; species Aegilops bicornis. Next base: position 390,163,828 of record CM038673.1, on the reverse strand, counting down.
AGTACTTGAGTATTCACATGTATCTCATCACTCTAAATTAATACTGCTGGGTTGTTAATCACTTTAATTGGGATTGAGTTGGGGTTATACCTTCTCAATGATGTTTCAACCACCATGATAGTTAAAATAAAATTTATTCTGTTGGCATAGGGAAAAATCGGCTTTTTGCAAAGCTGTAACCATAGAGCTTTCCACCAGCCATATATGCATGTAGTATAGCTTATTCTTTCATTACTCTCTATGTGTTACATTGCCAGCATATTCCATGTGCTGACCCATTCTCAGGCTGCAACATTTTATGTTGCGGACTTCTCAGACGAGGAGTAAGGATTGTAGGTCGTTGCCGTGCAGCTCAGTTATGCCGTTGGAGTTGATGGACTCACTTTGTCTTCCAAGCCTTCCGCTGTTATCGCATTAGATGGCCTTAAGCCATATTTTTTGTAATAAGTTCCCTTTTGAGACATTCGATGTAATAAGTGTGTGATTGCTACTCTGTTATAAATCCTTCGAGTACTGTGTGTGTCAGCATTACCGATCCAGGGATGACATGTACACGTAGACTTGACCATCGAGGTCGGGTCGCTACAAGATGGTATCGAGCACCTGTTGAGTGTAGGACACGACCACTAAGATAAAACCATAGGTCACTCCTCTCTACTCATTTCTGACCTCTCTCCATTTTTCCACTCTTTAGGATGACGGAGATGAAGTACAAGTTTGCCCAACCGGATGAAGACACACCCTTCGGACGCCACTTAAAGGAAGTCACTAGGTACCTGAATATTGGAATACCAAGCTTCACCGGGACGTACAACGCCACCTTACCAGAGGAAGAATGCTGGAAGATTCAAGCTCTAGTTCCCGGAAGGACGTTTGCGCCAAGCACGGAGCCCATAGTATGTGTTTTCAATGCACCAACATGGAGTTTGGGAAAGAGTATGGCAGATCACATTACCATGGGACGCATTGGAGAAGTCTACAATAAGGAGCTTAAAGACACCATATACCAAATATGTGGGCGCCGAGACGAGAAATGGGAAGTAATCAGCACCAAGAAGGATAGATCCATTGCAGCCTACATCCAGGAACTAAACCAGCACATTCGACGTCATGAGAACCAGATGTGCGCAGACATGATGGATTTGAAGAAGGCGAAAACTAAGATCATCGAGCTGGAGGAAGAACTCAAGTCTACACGCCGATGGATATGAGGAAGAAATCAAAATACTACTGGAGAAGAACGACGACCTAGTCAAGAAGATTGGAGTCTTCATGGGAGGACCAGCACCCAAGGAAGAAGAGCAAGAAGAGGAAGAAGATCCCGCTTGCCTAGACAACTACATCATCATCGACGACACCGACTCAGATCCAAGTGATGATGACTATGAAGACGAAGCTGGAGCAGACATCATGGAGTCTTCCACCGATCAAAATTTCTAGATGACCACCATATAATAGTAGTATTACCCCCATGTAACTAGTAGTAGTTGAGCACTTATGCGATAGTCCTAGATCGTTTTGGTATGCCCTTGCTTGCTTGATTGAATGAATGTGTGTTTGCCGCATGTGCATATGGGTAGTGTTTTCTCACTAGACCTCTTTCTATTCTAATCTCTCCCATCTAAACCTTCAGATGCCTCCGAGATGTGACCCCGGTTTTGTTTTCCCACCGGAGCTCACTCAGTTGATCCAACAGCAGAATGCCTTGATGCAATTGCTAGTTCAGAACCAGGGCAATGCCAACAACAACAACAACAACAACAACCACCCGCCGCTAGTGGACAATTTAGCCCGTTTTCTAAGGTTACAACCGCCGGTGTTTTCCAGTAGCACCGAGCCAATAGTTGCAGATGACTGGTTACGCCGTATTGGAAGGGAGTTAACCACCGCAGGATGCACGGATGCTGAAAGAGTGTGTTTTGCCGCACATCAATTGGATGGACCAGCAGCCGCATGGTGGGAGAATTACACGGCTACTTTTCCTATAGCCAATGTCACTTGGGACCAGTTCCAACAAGCCTTTCGCACGGCCCATGTTTCAACTGGATCCATGCAGATAAAGAAGCGTGAGTTCCGCAACTTACGCCAGGGGAACCGTACTGTTGCTCAGTACGTGGATGAGTTTAGCAAGTTATCACGCTATGCCCCTGATGATGTGGCCACAGATGCCACGAAGCAAAAGAAGTTTATGGAAAGGCTGAATTATGAGATGAGTATGCAGCTGATGGTGGCAACTTTCAATAACTACCAGGATTTGGTAGATAAGGCCCTAATGATTGAAGGAAAGCAGCATCAAATTGAGAGTCGTAAGAGGAAGTGTGGACAAGGGAAGTATAACTCAGGAGCTCACCAGAAGCCTCGCTTAACCCCGAACTCGGGAGGACTAGTTCATAACCATACTAGAGGAGGATCGCATAATGGTGCGAAGAATGGGAATGGAAATGCAGCCAACAATAATCAGAATCGCTCAAACCCAGCTACACCCGCCAAGAGAGACTTGAGCCAAGTTATTTGGTTTAAGTGCGGGAAGACAGGGCACTATGCCAACGACTGCCCTGAAGGAAAGAATGGAAACGGAAATGGGAGCGATGGGAAGAAGCCCAATCCATTCAACAAAGGACAAGTGAACCACGTCAACATGGAGGAAGTTGAAGAACAGCCGGACGCGGTAATAGGTAAGTTTATGGTTCAGTCATTTACCGCTATTGTTCTTTTTGATACTGGTGCATCGCATTCATACATATCAAGGGGATTTGTGGATAAGTTTAAGTTACCAACCCAGACCCTTAGGACCCCTCTTTTAGTGAGCTCGCCTGGAGCAGAGTATATGGCTAGCAAGTGGTGCACCCAGATACCCCTAATCATTGGCACGCATGTTTTTCCGTCTGACCTAATTATCTTGGAGTCGCAAGGATTGGATGTGATATTAGGTATGGATTGGATGTCAAAGTTTGGAGGAAGTATTGACTGTGCTAGCAAGTCAATTTATCTTACCACCCCGGAGGGAAAAAGGATTAAGTATGTATCTAGGCATGTGCCTAGAAGGACCCAAGTGAATACCCTCACGGGAGTTGTACAAGAGGAAGTACCTGTAGTGAAGGATTATCCAGATGTTTTTCCAGAAGAGTTACTAGGCATGCCACCGGATCGAGACATCGAGTTTCTGATAGAACTAATGCCAGGTACATGGCCAATATCAAAGAGACCCTATCGAATGCCCGCAAATGATCTGGAGGAAATTAAGAAGCAGATCAAGGAGCTATTGGAGAAAGGTTACATTCGTAGAAGTTCATCACCTTGGGGAGCTCCAGTAGTTTTGGTGGAGAAGAAGGATAAATCCCTAAGGATGGTTGTTGATTACCGAGCTCTGAATGAAGTAACGATAAAGAACAAGTATCCCTTACCAATGATTAATGACCTGTTTGATCAGTTGCAAGGAGCTAAGGTGTTTTCTAAGATTGATCTACGATCAGGATACCATCGATTGAAGATCCGAGAGAAGGATATACCAAAGACAGCATTCACCACACGATATGGATTATATGAGTATACGGTCATGTCGTTTGGACTGACTAACGCCCCTGCCTATTTCATGAATATGATGAACAAAGTGTTCATGGAGTATTTGGACAAGTTTGTTGTCGTGTTTATCGATGATATTATGGTTTACTCGAAGAACGAAGAGGAGCACGCAGAACACCTACGTTTGGTTCTTGAGAAACTCAATGAACACCGATTATATGCCAAATTCAGCAAGTGCGAGTTTTGGTTGAAGGAAGTTGGATTTCTTGGGCATGTTATATCGTGAGAAGGTATAACAAGAGATCCCAAAGAAATTCAGTCACCATCGAATGGTTGGCACCCACTTCAGTCAGCGAGATTCGCAGTTTGCTTGGACTGGCAGGATATTATCGGAGATTTATTGAAAAAAATTCCAAGATTGCTAAACCAATGACAGAATTGCTAAAGAAGGATACCAAGTTCAAATGGACAGAGGATTGTGAGACAAGCTTCCAAGAGTTGAAGAAAGCGGTTGACTACAGCCCCAAAGGTCTTGACATTGCCAGATATACATAAGGAGTTTCAAGTGTATTGTGATGCCTCTCGCTTGGGACTTGGATGTGTTCTTATGCGAGGCGGAAAAGTTGTTTCGTATGCCTCACGACAACCGAAGCCTCATGAGTTGAACTATGCCACGCATGATTTGGAGTTAGCAGCTGTAGTACATGCGTTGAAGACACAGAGACATTATCTCATGGGAAACCGTTGTGATGTGTACACGGATCATAAGAGTTTAAAGTACATTTTCACACGTATGAGTTAAACCTCGGATAGAGGAGATGGCTGGAACTTATAAAGGATTACGACATGAAGCTACACTATCATCCGTGAAAGGCCAACGTTGTAGCAGACGCTTTGAGTCGGAAGAGTTATGCCAATATCCTTGAAGGTAGAGGACTGCCAAAGGAGTTAGCAGAGGATATTATGGAACTTCGGTTGGAGATTGTTCCAAGATGTTTTCTTGCAACAATGGAGGTCCAGTCGACCTAGTTAGACAAGATTCGAGACGCTCAAAAGGAGGATAAAGAGATTGCTGAGATAAAGGAAAAGATGGGCAAAGGAAAAGCCAAAGTTTTTCGCGAGGATGAGCACGATACCTTGTGGTTTGAGGATCGGATTTATGTGCCCAACAATTGAGATCGTGAAGTTAATACTTCAAGAGGCCCATGACTCACCATACTCGATTCACCACAGAAACACCAAGATGTATTTGGACTTGAAGGAACGTTTACGGTGGACTGGTATGAAGAAGGATATTGCCGAGTATGTAGCCGCTATGCGATGTATGTCGAGAGTGAAGGCAGAGCATCAAAAGCCAGCAGGACTGTTGCAGCCTATGCCAATACCCGAATGGAAGTGGGACAAACTTGGCATGGATTTTATCACCGGATTACCCAGAACCAAAGCATGATATGATTCAATATGGGTAGTTGTGGATCGTTTGACCAAAGTAGCTCACTTCTTCCCAGTGAAAACAACTTATACAAGTGCCAAATTGGCCAAGATATATATGACCAGGATCGTATGTTTGCATGGAGTTCCGAGGAGCATCGTATCAGATAGAGGAACACAGTTTACTTCAAAGTTTTGGCATCAACTACACCAGACTTTGGGTACCAGATTGGAGTTTAGTACCGCATTCCACCCATAGACGGATGGACAGACAGAGAGAGTTAACCAGATTCTAGAGGATATGTTAAGAGCCTGTGCGCTAGATTATGGATCTAGTTGGGATGACAATTTGCCGTACGCAGAATTCTCATATAACAACAGCTACCGAGCCGGTTTGAAGATGGCACCGTTCAAGCTCAGACGGACGCAGGTGTAGAACACCCTTGATGTGGGATGAGGTCGGAGACCGTTAGTTGTTTGGACCAGATTTGATCAAAGACTCGGAGGAGAAGGTTAAACTGATCGAGAGATGTACTAAAGATTGCTCAGTGTAGACAGAAGAGTTACGCAGATTCAAAATGCAAGAAAGTAACCTATGAAATCGGAGACAGAGCCTATCTGCGAGTATCACCCCTGAGGGGAGTGAAATGTTTTGGAGTAAAGGGAAAGTTAGCCCCAAGATTTGTAGGACCGTATCGTGTTTTGGAACGAATGGGAGAAGTTGCCTACAAGCTGGAGTTACCCAAAGGACTATTAGGAGTTCACGATGTGTTTCACGTATCACAACTGAAGAAGTGCCGCGCTGAGATGGCCAACATACCGTTAAAGGATACAGTGCCCCTGGAGGCGATACAATTGGATAGTAATTTGACTTATGAGGAGAAGCCAGTAAAGATTTTGGATTTCGACAGCCGAGTCACTCGCAGCAAAGTTATCAAGTTTGCAAGGAGGAAGCCACCTGGGAGCGAGAAGATGATATTCGCAAGGACCATCCGCACCTATTCGAGGGCGAGATTCATATTAAGGGGGGTAGGTTTGTAACATCCCAAATTTTCAATTTGGCATGTTATACACAGGTCATCCATGCATATCATATTTTATTGCATTTTCATTTGCTATCCTCGAAATCCTAAGCAACTCAAGGACCCTCGGAGAGAGTTGGGGATTTTCCGATTATTCCTATTTGAATTTATCAAATAAAGAAAGACGAGGATTTTGGATTTTATAATTTTTCACTCCGGAAAATATTTCATGTTTAAAAATAAACGAGAGGAGATAATATGACTTCTCCAAAAATAATTAAAATACCGGAGGAAAAATGTTAAAATCATTTTTGGGATTTTATTTTACTTATTTGGAATTTTAATTGCCTAGGGAAAAATTTGCATATATTTAAAATTTGCATTATAGGGGCCAAGAAAAGTTCATCTTGTTCTAAATATTTTATTTAGGCAAAGAAAACTTGTTTTGGCATTTTTAGATTTTTATTTATTTTTCTAGGATTTTTACAATTTCCGGCGGAATGTTTTTTTTTAAAACAATAGGAACCGCGCCCGACTGGGCCAACAGCCTAGCCGAGCAGGCCGGCCCAAGCCGCCGCTTCTTGCTGGCCTTGCCCGCCGCTGGGACTCGAGTCCGAGCCGGACTCCTCCCCGCCGCCTTGCCCTCCTCCAAGCCACCTCCCTCCCCTGCTTATATACCGCCCTCCTCTCCCCTTAGCCATCATCACGCCGCCACCGACCGCCGGGACCCGGAGGAGCCGAGCCGCCACCCGCCACCCCTTCCCGCCCGCCGCCGCTGCATCCCAGCCGTCGCCCCCCCCCCCTCGAGCCGCCACCCTAGCTGCCCCTCGCCGCCCCGCAGGACCCCGCCGGAGCCGCCGCCCGCCCCGCCGGATGATCGCCGGAGGTAGCCCCATCGCCGGTTTTTTTAAATAACCCTTCGGTTTGTTTTGGAAAACACTAGCCGTTTTTATTATTATTAGATCGGTTTATTTCCCGGTTTATTTATTTTGAGAACGTTCACCCGTTCGTTCGTTTTTACAAACTGTTCATCGTTTAGTTTCTGCTAACGAACGTTCGTTCGTTTAGCTGTTCGTCGTTTTCTTTTATCGGATTTATTCCGCGGTTATTCCGAATTCAATTTCTGAACCAATGTTCAAATTAGTATAACTTTTCGCTCGTTTATCGGAATCAGGCGATTCAAGCGCCTGGAGTTTCATCTCGAAACCCTCTTTCCGAATAGTCAACTTAAACCAGTTTTTGTCTTTGTAAAATTTGACTCTAGTCCAGATTAGTAAACAGACCTTGTTTCTCTTGTCGTTTGAGTTTCGTTGTTCCGTTTGGTTTGATTCTTTTTGCAAACCGGAGTTCTTAAGTTGAACTCTCCGGTCAACCTCTTTCAGTTGAAGTTTCGTTTGTGCATCTTTGTTTGTTACTTATGTATGTATTGTTTGCTTGCGATAGAATTCCCGGAGTGCGCGTGTTACTACGAGTCTCTAGGATTCACGGATCGTCAGCAAGGCAAGTAACACTTGATCATACCTTTTCATACCCAGTTTTATGCATTAGCTCAACCCTCCAACATTGCATGGTTAGGATGTCATTAAATTGTGGGTTGGGAAGTAAATGATGAGGTAGGAACCTATTGCCCTGTTACTATCAAACCCTTGGGAGTTACTTCTACGTTATGCTTATATTGCCATGCTATGCTCGTAGACGTGGTTTGGGTTTGAGAGATATTCACGACAGATGTGAGATTATTAATTAATGGTTTACTTTAAGGTGGCAACTTAAATACACATCTGGGTGGATTGAGGCACATGGGGAACCCAGTGTTGTCTGTTTTATTTTTGGAAATCCCGGGGTACCCGTGTGATCTTCCTATGGACCGCCACCAGTGCTCAAAGGAACCGACATTTATTCATGCTAGAAACTTCCGTGTGCAGCCACAAACTATTATGGGCTCTAGCATAGTTGAGTAAGTTACGTGAAGCTTTCAAGAGGTAGATCAGCGGTAGTGGGTTTTATAGGTTTGGTATGATCTATCCGGAGTAGAGAGTTAATGTTTCGAAAGATCGTGTCTCGGTCATCCATTTCTCAAACACCATGCAAAGGCGAGAAATCCAACGGAGGCGATCGAGTCTTGTGGGGAAAAGTGCGCAAACCTCTGCAGAGTGTACAATCTAATCATGGTTGGCCGTGTCCCCGGTTATGGACAATTCTGAGTATCTAGTGCTTGAGTATTCACATGTATCTCATCACTCTAAATTAATATTGCTGGGTTGTTAATCACTTTAATTGGGATTGAGTTGGGGTTATACCTTCTCAATGATGTTTCAACCACCATGATAGTTAAAATAAAATTTATTCCGTTGGCATAGGGAAAAATTGGCTTTTTGCAAAACAGTAACCATAGAGCTTTCCACCAGCCATATATGCATGTAGTATAGCTTATTCTTTCATTACTCTCTATGTGTTACATTGCCAGCATATTCCATGTGCTGACCCGTTCTCGGGCTGCAACATTTTATGTTGCAGACTTTTCAGACGAGGAGTAAGGATTGTAGGTCATTGCCGTGCAGCTCAGTTATGCCGTTGGAGTTGATGGACTCACTTTGTCTTCCAAGCCTTCCGCTGTTATCGCATTAGATGGCCTTAAGCCATATTTTTTGTAGTAAGTTCTCTTTTGTGACATTCGATGTAATAAGTGTGTGATCGCCTCTGTTATAAATCCTTCGAGTACTGTGTGTGTCAGCATTACCGATCCAGGGATGACACAGAAGCACAGAGACTTGACCATCTGAGGTCGGGTCACTACAACTGTAAATAGAAGCCGAGCACGTTTAGAAGCCCATTTGTCCACCTGAAACTTCTTTCTTTGTTGTTCAACGTGTCCGTCCGTGAGAAATCTCTTGCGGTAAAACTTAAGCCTCATAGACAATAGTAACCTCGCATTCAACAGGAAGAATGTGACAAAGCTTCTGTTTGCCTAGTTGGATGCATATCCTTCCATCGTTATTGTCCTCAAATGAATGTCATGAGAACTGAGAAAATCAGGGTGCTTATTATGCCACCGATTAGTTATACGTTTTTCTCCATGTGGTTGCAGTACCTAAGTAGACATGAAGATTTGGAAACAGTTAAGGTCTGAAAAAAGAGTACGTCGAAAGAGCAACAACTGAATGGTTAATTCTAGTACAATATATATGGTCTTTCAATGTGCATGAAATGATCACCTTTATATATAAATTCTCCAAAGACCAAAAGCATCGCAGCAAGCCAATAATTATGTTCAGATCATAACTAAACATTCCGATATATAAGATCTTGATAGAATCCAGCAGCATTGATAGGCTATCCATGGACGAACTCTTCATTGAGCATATAACATAATATTAGTACCCAAAGTGTACTCCAAGATGATATAAAACTTATGCGCATGAAAGAAAAATGCAGCTTATGATTACAAATGTGTAGATGATAATATACGGTACCTGAAAAAGTGTGGAGCCAAACACCAACTTGTTGTGATCATCAAACGGAGCACTAATTAGACCACTAATTAGACCCAAGGTCTCTAGTTTGGGCGCAGATACGTCAATTATTTGTGAAGGTTTATAAAAATTATCAAGGAGCAACCTTTGAAGTGAAGGGGCATCTTTGATGATGAGCTGATGTCCTTCAAAACAAATTTCAATGCTTTTAAGGTGAGGCGACTTTATTTGGAGACAACTGATAGGGATTTCTATTCCCAAAACAATCAGCAAGTGCTCCAGGGCAGGGCAACTGGAGTGGATGATGTTGTGCAGTGAGGCCTCCGACAGATAAACCACCACAAGCAAAAGTTTTTTTAGCAGTGGGAGTTGAAGCATTTGTACCAGATAATCTGGCAGATGGCACCGGCCGAAGGTGGTGGTGTGGAGAGAGGAGGAAACCCGTGAGATGGACAACGGTGGTGTGTGCACGAATTCTTGGTGTGTTCGTGGTATGAAACTTTTGTGGTAATGGTAGAACTCAAACTGCTGGAGTTTTCCGAATTCATGGGATGTCAGCCAAGCCTCCGCTGTGTCGGGTATGGACAACATGTAGCGTGTCAGGATGTAGAGGCGTTAAACGAGGCCCTGCTGGTGAGAGGAGACGATGGCTCTGAGGAGATCAAATTCAGGAAGGACAGATATCTAACGACAGTCAAGATTGAGGGGCGCGGTGCGCCATAGAGGGTGCCACCGAGTTGAAAGGACTTGTGTGCGGTAGCAATCCTTGGTGGGGAGAAGCGAGATGATCTCCTCAAGGATCACGTCTGCGAGATCGCTGATGTGGTCCACCGGAGATTCTACCGGTTCCTCAGATTCGGGTGGGAGGGGGCCTCGCCGCTTTTCCCCACGCTGCCGGGTGCGGGATCTACAACCGGCGTCGCCGCTGGCGGGAGCCTCATCTTCTTGGCGCTGGGGCCAGCCGACTCCATTTTCCATGTGGGCGTCTCGCCGAGCTCACGGGTTTGAGCAGAGTAGCTAGAGACTAGCCTAGTGGCAGTGCGAGTGGGGAAGAAGGAGGGCTGTGGTTTTCTTTAAGAGTGGAAGAAGAGGAGCAGGCGTTTTCTGTATGAGTGAGGAAAAAGGTGAGCGGGGTTTTCTTTGTACGAGTGAGGAAGATGCGGAGCGGGGGGAATTGGGGGGGGGGCGATGGAAGCGGGAGAGTCCAGCGAGCTGCAGTATAAGTGGAAGGGAGGAGGAAGGAGGGTTTTTCTGGGATCGCCCCCTCTTCAAGAAATATGGGCTTCTCCTCGCAAAAAACAAAAAAAAATGGGCTTTAAGATGGATAGGATTTTCTATCGGCCCAGTCGGCTGCCCGTGTTTCGTACTGGAGGGCCTTAACACTAGAGGCAGCCCATTAGAGACACCCTCCAGCTCTCCAGCTTATTTCCCATTCGAAAGATAATAAGAGATGCCTCCAACTTAATTATGGCTCCTCGTTGGTAACATTTTTCAACTTGAAAGAAAAGTTATAGGGCCTAATGTATTCTTTGAGGATGCCTTTGACTATTGATAAGATTTTATATAATTTGAAAATTATATCATCCGAAGATCCTTTCACGTTCCATTTTCAAAAAAAAAAGATCCTTTCGCGTACGAATTTGACTGTATGCTTTGAGCAACTTGCATGTCCTATAATGCTCCTGTTTGGATACTCTAACTTAGCTAGAGGTTAGACTAACTCATGACTAACCCTGAACTAAATGTAGCCAAAGAGGTGTTTGGGTGACAGGGTTAGATTGACAATAAGTGCACTTCATGGAGAGAGAAAAGTGATTTTTCAGTCGGCCCAATGAGAACTATCTCCAATTAGCACCTCTTGGGTGGGATAGTTTTTTTTGGTGTGTTCGGTGCAACTTGCTCCAATTTAACCCTCATGATTGGATACTTTAGGGCTATTTGAGCCCCAACTAGCTCAAACTAACTCTAACCCATGGATCCAAATAGGGCCAAAGTTAGTCTCGGAAAATGCATTAAGCCCTATATACATGGATGTATCGGAGTACATGATACTAGCAAACGCTCACCATTAGTAGTAGTTCATTGGTTGGTTTCGATTTTTGATTCAGTTGTTGTGCTGCTACCGTCCAATATTCGCGTGTGGTTGTTTCTAGAGTAAAAAAAGGAGGTACTAGTACTTACTGTGGGAAAGGTGAAGTGATGGTTGCTTCGCCCGAGCAACTTATTACTCTGGGAATATGGGAGTACCAGTGGATTCAAGGAACAGAGAAATGATGGTTGCTTCATCCGAGCAACTTACTGTGGCGAAGGTGGGGCTCTGTGATTTGACTGCTCACTAGTCATTACTACTACGGCGCAATGACCGGGGTGAATCTTTCCCTGCAGCTGTGCACTCAATATTGCTGCATGGCAGGTGGAGCCAGATGAAGGATGTCCCACATGTCGGCGAAACAAAGTTGAATTGCTTCTGGCATTGCTATCAATCCTTCAGGATTTGTTTATATGTACACATAATTTTAATGAAATTGTACTATGATGCTATGAAGGTTTCAACTTTGGTTCCCGCAGGAAAAAAAAGGTTTCAACTTAGGATTCATGTGTCCTCTTGCCTCAAGATTATCTCGTTACAACATTCCATCAAATACAAATGAAACTACCATGGCTGCTAATGCATCTCAATGGTTCGTAGATCAGCGGCAATATTCACATCACAACTAAAGACAAAGTTGTGAGAAGGTGTACAAATAAAGAAATATATATAATTGATCGATGTTGTTCGTAGGCATGGCTCCATTTCCTAGGAACAGTGTTCATTGCTTGGCAGCTAGTTTCACCCAGCTCTGTAGCCAAAAAAGAGGTATGGAGGACACCACAATCCGATCATTTTGGGCAGCTCCACTAAAATCGAGTTGACCATCTCTGTTTGCAAAGATATCCAGCCAGTGTGATTACAATAATAGTGGAACTAGATGATGAAACATAACACACACAAATAGAAGCCAATCACCTCTGTGATCTCTCTTTAGGACTAACTACTTGTTGGAGAAGACTAGGCAGGGAGTTGGATGAGGAGGATAGCAAAACCAATCTCCCTTTCTGCAGTCCCATAGAAATGTAAAAACGTTGCCCGTGTGACATTTTGGCGGAACTGCACAAAGCACTCTTAAGAAAAAAGTGATTTGTGCAGTTCACCAAAAGGTCGCAATAGCAACAAGGTGAAATGGATAGCCCTGTTTGCAAAAGGAGGTAGAAAGGAAACAATTACTTCCCAATAACACGAGTTGAAGACACATATGCCGACAAAAAAGAAGCATATTCCATGTAATAAGGGAAAGATAGCAGCATGGTGGTTTATCAAAAATGGTTTTAGGATGATATTGCAAGATGGAAAGTATGTCGGTCGAGATACGTTTTAAGCAAACAACTAAAGAAGATCCACATGCAGCAATGTGGGAAGATGGGAAGTGGAGCAAGGCCGGAGGAAGCTGTACCTGAGGGTCGTTGGGATGTTACTAGGAGGGCGCCGGCGGCCGAGATCTGCCCATACTGCGGCAGCGAGCAAGTGGTGAAGGCCCTACTGTGCCGGAGCTTGATCAGAGAGAACAACGGGTACCGCAGATTGGGACGTGCTACCTCAACACCGTCGAACGGAGAAACAATGCACACCGTCCCTTTCCATCGGCGGACGGGATGCGGCCGGATCACTGACACACGGTGAGAGAGAGAGAGAGGCCACTGATAATCCCCAAGTGCAGGGAATCATCGTAGCAATTTCCAAAGGTGGAAGTGATAAGTATGGAGTGTCGAACCCACAAGGAGCTAAAGGTAAGATCAATATTCTCTCAAGCCCTATCTGCCACGGATATGACTCTACGTGCACCGAACGTTTACTTCGAACTAGCAACGAGAAATAAAACTATGTTGTGGGTACGAAGAAGATAACTTTGTATGATATCGGAGAGCTAAAATATAAAAGTAGGTGCTGTTATCATAAAGTTAGAATATATTACTAAGTATTATAAATAGCGAGTGTGGAATAGTGGTGGATCGGTGTGCGGAATTGTCCTAAGCAATTATTAACAAGACCGGTGATCACTATTGCAGTTTCATATGAGGGAGAGGCATAAGCTAACATACTTTCTCTACTTGGATCATATGCACTTATGATTGGAACTCTAGCAAGCATTCGCAACTACTAAAGATCATTAAGGTAAAACCCAACCATAGCATTAAAGCATCAACTCCTCTTTATTCACATAGGCAACAATCCCTCTTACTCGGGTTTGTGTTTCAATCACTCACAAACCCACTATAAGCGAATCATGAACGTATTGAAACACCCTACAGCGGGAATCCCTCACGCTTGCGCGACACGGAGGGCACCATAGGACAACACCAAAGCAAACAAAAAACTCATACCAATCTAGATCATCAATCAACCCAAAGACAAAAGATATCTACTCAAAACATCATAGGATGGCAACACATCATTGGATCATAATATGTGGCATAAAGCACCATGTTCAAGTAGGGATTATATCGGGTGCGGGAGAGTGGAACGCGTAAAAGAGATGAGGATGGTGATGATGGAGGTGATGTTGATGAAGACGATCACCGCGGCGATGATTCCTCCCGATGGCACTCCCAAGACCACCCAAGAGAGGAGGAGAAGTTCTCCCCCTTGTGCTTCCTCCTCCATGGCCTCCACCCTCTGGTCCTTGGCCTTCATGGTGATGATGGCCCCTCCGGGATACTCCTCCATGGCCATCGGTGATGATGGCACCCTCCGGCAGGTGCCGGAGAGGGCCTAGATTGACTTCTCGTGGCTACAGAGGCTTGCGGCGGCGGAACTTCCGATCTAGGTTTCTTTCTGGAAGTTTGGGTATATATAGAAGAGTTTTGCGTTGATTTCACGTCAAGGGGGTCTCTGGGCTGTCCACAAGGCAGGGGGGCGCCCTAGGGGGTGGGCGCGTCCCCCACCCTCGTGGGCAGCCCGGGACTCTTCTGGCCTGCTTCTGGTACTCCGTGGGCTTCTTATGGTCCAAAAATGATCTCCGTCAAGTGGCGCATCAATTGGACTCCGTTTAGTTTTCGTTTTCTGTGATACTCTAAAACAAGGAGAAAACAGAAACTGGCACTGGGCTCTAGGTTAATAGTTAGTCCCAAAAATCATATAAGATATCATATAAATGCATATAAGACATCCTAGAAGGATAGTATAATAGCACAAATACTTCATAAATTATACATACGTTGGAGACGTATCAGCATCCCCAAGCTTAATTTCGGCTCGTCCTCGAGTAGGTAAATGATAAAAGAAATAATTTATGAAGTGTGAATGCTAGCAAGTGCTTAGTTTGATCAATGATAAATCCAATCACTTTTTCTAGCATCATTATTTGTCATAACAATAGCTCATATCAAAAAACTTTTCATGATCAAGTAACAAGTGAATCACAGGTTAAAGTATAGATCATAAACTTTCTTGAAAATATTTTCAGTCATCAAACAATTAAAATTCATCCTATTTTCAGGAAGAGTCTATGTTAGAGCTTCGATTTAGCAAACTCCACATACTCAACTATCATTTAGTCTTTCACAATTGCTAACACTCACGCAATACTTGTGGTTATGGAGTTTTAATCGGACACGTAGAAAGATAGGGGCTTATAGTTTCGCCTCCCAACCTTTTACCTCAAGGGTAATGTCAAGAATAATAGCTCATGCTAACTTACATCCAATTAGATATATATATCAGGATCTTTCCAACACCATGTGCTTGCCAAAGGATAAAATGTAAAAAGGAAAGGTGAAGATCACCATGACTCTTGCATAAGGTAGAAGATAATAATAAAAGATAGGACCTTCACAGAGGGAAGTAGAGGTTGCCATGCGCTTTCGTGGTTGGATGCACAAAATCTTAATGCGAAGAACGTCACTTTATATTGCCACTTGTGATATGAACCTTTATTATGCAGTCCGTCGCTTTTATTTCTTCCACATCACAAGATCGTATAAAGCTTATTTCCTCCACACCAATCAATCATACATATTTAGAGAGCAATTTATTGCTTGCATCGATGACAACTTACTTGAAGGATCTTACTCAATCCATAGGTAGGTATGGTGGACTCTCATGGCAAAACTTGGTTTAAGGATATTTGGAAGCACAAGTAGTATCTCTACTTGGTGCAAAGAATTTTGGCTATCATGAGGGGGAAAGGCAAGCTCAACATGTTGGATGATCCATGACAATATACTTTATTTCAGATATAAGAAAACATAACCCATTACGTTGTCTTCCTTGTCCAACATCAACTCTTTAGCATGTCATATTTTAATGAGTGCTCCCAATCATAAAAGATGTCCAAGATAGTATATTTATATGTGAAACATCTCTTCCTTCAATATTCTTTTCATGAATTGTTCAAGTGACCAATTCTACGTTTGCTAACTTTCAATAAGTTTACTACCTATATTTATTATGTGTGAAGTCATTACTCCCCATGTTATAAGTATATGAAACATATATAAATTCAGATTTATGACATTCGATTCATTCAACCATTTAGTCATAGGATATACATGAAGCACGTGAGCAAATGACAAACTACTCCAAAAAGATACGAGTGAAGAACACTGAGTAGTCAAATAATTAACTAGCCATGGGAGGATTATGTTTCATTCAATATTTCAGATCCAATGATTTTATTCAAACAGAAAGTAAAATTTAAAATACGCTCCAAGCAAAACACATATCATGTGGTGAATAAAAATATAGCTCCGAGTAAGGTATACCGATAGTTTTGAAGACGAAAGAGGGGATGCCTTCCGGGGCATCCCCAAGCTTAGGAGCTTGAGTCTTCCTTGAATATTACCTTGGGGTGCCTTGGGCATCCCCAAGCTTAGGGTCTTTCCACTCCTTATTCTCCTCATATCGATATCTAACCCAAAACTTGAAAACTTCAACCACACAAAACTTAACCAAACTTCGTGAGATAGGTTAGTATGATACAGAGCAAACCATTCACTTTGGTACTGTCAAAGACAAGGTTCATAATTGTTCTCACACAATTCCTACTGTAACATATCATTTATACAATTTATATTGAGGAATATAAGTCATGGAAACTAGAAAACAAGCAAACTATCCAATGAAAACAGAATCTGTCAAAAATAGAACAGTCTGTAATGATCTGAACAATAACCATACTTCTGCTACTCAAAAAATTATGAACTAAATTGGTGGACGTGAGGAATATGTATATTAATCCTATGCAAAAAGAATCAACTCAAGAGCACTTTACTGTAAAAAATGACATCTATTCTCGTGAGCGCAAAGTTTCTGTTTTTTACAGCAAGATCGCATTAACTTTCACCCAAGTCTTCTCAAAGGTCTTACTTTGCACTTTATTGAAACAAAAGCTATAAAAAATGATTACTACAGTAGCTTAATCATGTAAACACACAAAAACAGTAATTGTAAATATTGGGTTGTCTCCCAACAAGCGCTATTCTTTAATGCCTTTTAGCTAGGCATGATGATTTCAATGATGCTCACATAAAAGATAGGAACTGAAGCACAAAGAGAGCATCTTGAAGAATATGACTAGCACATTTAAATATAACTTACTTCCTATGCCTAGGGATTTTGTGAGCACACAATTTATAAGAACAACAATCAACTAGCATAGGAAGGCAAAACAAGTATAACTTCAAAACTTTAAGCACATAGAGAGGAAAGTTGATATTATTGCAACTCCTACAAGCATGTATTCCTCCCTCATAATAATTTTCAGTAGCATCATGGATAGCAACTTTGTTCTCATGCTCAATTGGAACCTCTTCCTAAATAGTGGAATCATTACTAGCTAAAGTTGACACTCTTCCAAATCCACCTTAAATGATAGTATTATTCATACTCCAAAAGATATAAGTGAACTTCATGGAGCATTCTACAATTAATATAGACTAACCAATATCCATGCTCAAAATGTATAAGTTAAGCACATGAAGCATTCTATAAAACCATACTCAAAAGATTTAAGTGAAGCACAAAGAGCAATTCTATAAGATCATCCTTAAAAGATTTAAGTGAAGCACATGAATTATTATATAAATAATTGAAGGGATATCTCATGCTATCATGCTTCTTGAAGAAAAAGAAAAACACAAAAGACACAAATCATGTGAACAAAACAAAAACTGAGGTATACCGATAATTGTTGAAGAAGAAAGATGGGATGCCAACCGGGGCATCCCCAAGCTTAGATGCTTGAGTATCCTTGGATTATTTACTTGGGGTGCCTTGGGCATCCCCAATCTTTAACTCTTGCCTCTCTTTATTCTTCTCACATCGGTAACTCCTCGTTCTTTGAACACTTCATCCAAAAAAACTTAACAAAAACTTTGTGAGATCCGTTAGTATAACAAAGCAAATCAGTACTATAAGTACTTTTGAAAACCAATTCATATTTTGTTTTTGCATTATAGCTACTTTAATATAACTTTTCCATGGCTTAATCCACTAATAGAGACCGATAGTTTCATCAAAACAAGCAAGCAATGCATCAAAAACAGATTCTGTCTTAAACGGGACAGTCTGTAGTAATCTGGAAGTTTAGCAAACTTCTGTAACTCCTAAAATTATGAAATAAATTTGAAAATTTGAAAATTTTGTACAGAAGTAATGTGCAAAAAGTTTCAGACCCATTTGACCTTACAGTAAAAAAATGTAAATTCACGCACTACAGCCAAAGTTTCTGGTTTTGTTCTGCACATAGTAAACAAGCAATCTAATCATCCTAAAACCAAAGCCTCACACATTATTTTTATAATACATTGGATATATTCAAGGAGATAATTATTTACAGATAAACTTCCATTAAAAATTCTACATTGTTTCCGTGAGCATGAACACGAGTGCTCAAGGTCGGCCCTCACTTCTTCAATGCATAACTTTCCAATCGCTTCTCTTTTTGAAAAACTTTTTTAGGCATGAAAGGCAAGTAAATTTTTTTGTATTTTCATTTTTTAATTTTTTTGTATGTTTCACCCACAACTAAACAGAAACAAAAAGGAAAAACAAAATCTACTTAGTGAAGAAAGCAAACAAGCACACACAAGAATATCAACCCCACGCTATTGCTCCCCCGCAACGGCGCCAGAAAATAGCTTGATAATCCCCAAGTGCAGGGAATCATCGTAGCAATTTCCAAAGGTGGAAGTGATAAGTATGGAGTGTCGAACCCACAAGGATCTAAAGGTAAGATCAATATTCTCTTAAGCCCTATCTGCCATCGACACGACTCTCACGCAATCAACGCTTGCTTCCAACTAGCAATGAGAAATAAAACTATGTTGTGGGTATGAAGAGGTTAACTTTGTATGATATCGGAGAGCTAAAATATAAAAGTAGGTGCTGTTATCATAAAGTTAGGATATATTACTAAGTATTATAAATAGCGAGTGTGGAATAATGGTGGATCGGTAAAAGCGGAATTGTCCTAGGCAATTATTAACAAGATCGGTGATCACTATTGCAGTTTCATATGAGGGAGAGGCATAAGCTAACATACTTTCTCTACTTGGATCATATGCACTTATGATTGGAACTGTAGCAAGCATTCGCAACTACTAAAGATCATTAAGGTAAAACCCAACCATAGCATTAAAGTATCAAGTCCCCTTTATTCACATAGGCAACAATCCCTCTTACTCGGGTTTGTGTTTCAGTCACTCACCAACCCACTATAAGCGAATCATGAACGTATTGAAACACCCTACAGCGGGAATCCCTCACGCTTGCGCGACATGGAGGGCACCATAGGATAGCACCAAAGTAAAACATACAACTCATACCAATCTAGATCATCAATCGACCCAAAGACAAAAGATATCTACTCAAAACATCATAGGATGGCAACACATCATTGGATCATAATATGTGGCATAAAGCACCATGTTCAAGTAGGGATTACAGCGGGTGCGGGAGAGTGGACCGCGTAAAAGAGATGAGGATGGTGATGATGATGGTGATGTTGATGAAGACGGTCACCGTGGCGATGATTCCTCCCGATGGCACTCGCGCCACCGGAAGAGAGGAGGAGAGGTTCTCCTGCTGTGCGTCCTCCTCCATGGCCTCCACCCTCTGGTCCTTGGCCTTCATGGTGATGATGGCCCCTTCCGGGATACTCCTCCATTGCCACCGGTGATGATGGCCCCCTCCGGCAGGGTGCCGGAGTGGGCCTAGATTGACTTCTCGTGGATACAGAGGCTTGCGGCGGTGGAACTTCCGATCTAGGTTTCTTTCTGGAAGTTTGGGTATATATAGAAGAGTTTTGTGTTGATTTCACGTCAGGGGGGTCTCCGGGCTGTCCACGAGGCAGGGGGCGCGCCCCAGGGGGGTGGGCGCGCCCCCACCCTCGTGGGCAGCCTGGGACTCTTCTGGCCTACTTCTGGTACTCCGTGCGCTTCTTCTGGTCCAAAAATGATCTCCGTCAAGTGGCACGCCAATTGGACTCCGCTTAGTTTTCCTTTTCTACGATACTCTAAAACAAGGAGAAAACAGAAACTGGCACTGGGTTCTAGGTTAATAGGTTAGTCCCAAAAATCATATAAGATATCATATAAATGCATATAAAACATCCTAGAAGGATATTATAATAGCATGACTACTTCATAAATTATAGATACGTTGGAGACGTATCAGCCACCACCGCCTTGTGTGAGATGGTGTGACGAGAGACAAACCCCGGCAGGCAGGCTCCGTTGTATATAGTGGAGCGGATTTTTCCATTTTCCCCACGGCAATCGTTTTACATTCTGTATGTGCCATTGAGGAATATATAACTTTATTTAATACTAACGCGTCAAGTCGAACTTTGTTCCATCTAGGCGTGGTACCCGACCCTCCTTCGAGTAAACAACCGCTACACGCGTCAAATTATCACGTGGGCTGCCTTTTCGTACAGAAACGAACTCCATCGTGTACATGCGCGGGTGTGGCCGAGAACAAGACGTGAGTACATGCGTCCTGCGTGCACCTCTTCTTTAGGTGCATGTATGTACGTGGGTGGGTGTGAGAGAGAGATGGTTTGTGCGAAACAGAGGCAATGTGTTGATGATATCTCAAACAAAAAAAGTAACAAATGCAATGTGTGTGAAACAGAGTCATGGATATATCATATATAGAGGCAACAATCCACGAGAAGAGAGTGGAGGGATCATCGGCCTGAGTTATCGATAGAATCAAAAACAGGGATGAAGTGTGTGGCTGCGCGATCGATAAAGAGTGTCATCAAATTTGTGTTTGCCCACATCAAAGATACAGGGCGGCTGGCCTACTGGAATTTGAGAGGACAGAGGTGTAGTTTTTCTCTGTGGCATGGATACCTACCTACAACATTCGACTATCAATGTGTGTGTGTGGGGGGGGGGGAGGGGGCAAAGGCCTAACTATAGAGAGGTAGATCAACTAGTATATGTGTGGAGAAGGAGAGAGACCTAGATATGTATTGAGTGAGATCGATCGACATCCATGGATATGTGTAGCAGAGGAATAAGGTTGGGAGAAAGACAAAGGTAGAGTGTCGAAGGGTTGGTGGTGGAGTGGCGTCTCACAAATGGTGGGAGAGGCCTGCTAGACAAACGGAGGGTACGAGTGCAATATCAATAAGAGAGGGTCGGGGATGTCTGTCTGTCTATGCACATGCGTGTGAGAGACGGGTCGGGAGGTATGCAAGGATGATGAGGGGAGACGATATGGTCGTGGTAAGCATACGTAACTACATAGGAAGATCAACGTCATGTGTCCAAGAAAGGGAGAGACGTAACTAGTGAGGTAAGTCTATCGGTGCGTGAGGAAAACGAATTATAGTCGACCTAGCTATATGTAGGGAGATCGGTACGTATACATGCATGCATGTGTTAGAAGCAAATAAGGTTTGGAGAGACAGACATGGGGAGAGGGGTGCGGCTAGGAGGTGGTGCGAGAGGCCTACCATGTCGAGGGGGGAGGAGTGTGCGAGTATGAGATCGATGAAAAGAGGGGCGGGAGTGTGCATCTGCATGGAACCGTATTGGACATAGGGGGGCATGGACGGTGAGAAGAGAAGAGGCGAAGTATGTGTTTGTGGTAGGCACACTTGGCTAGAGAGGTATATCGACCGGTGTGTGCCGGAAGAAGGAGCCGGGGGGCCTACACACACCGCGGGTGAATGACCTAAACAGAAATAACGAACGTGCGCGATGGAGGGGACACTAAGGGAGGGTGAGAGGGGGGCGGGCGTGTGCATGCACGATAGAAAGTTAGCGCAAGCTAGCTACAAAGAGAAGAGGATCGTGAAGGTGTAAAAGATGAACAGAGATAATAATTCATTATAAAAAAGTGGATAAGGATACTTGAAGAAGATATCATAATGTAGAACATTGATTATAATTTGGGCTAATGTGTGGCTTTTGCAGCTCAGGGCTAAATACTTGTCATAATGTAGGGGGCGATGCACTATACTTTGTGTGATAAACATGGGGTACGTATGGAACATGGTTTAGATTATGAATATATAGTTAGTACACCAAATGTACTATTATTTGGAATCAACATCAAGTGCATTCAAAAAATTGAATTCGAGTTCATATAGTACACACAGTTCATATCTACCTCTATAGTAATCATGTCGTCTGTTGTTAAGGTAATACACGAATGATGGTTCAAGTTGGCAACAATCATGCTTGTAGATTTCGAATTGCAGCGGTAGTATAGATATTTGGAATGCACTAAAATGTTGGTATAAGTAGGTCACATGCATTATATAGCCAGCCAAAAAATTTAATTGGACATAACATGGATTCATACTCCCTCCTTCCATCTATATAGGGCCTAATGCATTTTTTAAGACCGCCTTTGACTATTGACAAGATTAATAGTACATGACATGCACAATGTGAAAATTATATCATTGAAAGCTCCTTTCACGCACGAATTTAACGGTGTTCTTTCTGTAAGTTGCATGTCATATATTATTGCTCTATTATTTGGTCAAAGTTAGCCTCGAAAAACACATTAGGCCTTATATAGATGGAAGGAGGCAGTAGCTTTGAATAGCATTTGTATAGTAAAACGAGACAAGACTCTCTCTTTGTGTGGTGTGAATAGTTTTATTTTTTTATTATTTTTTTCGTTGAGGGAAGTGTGAATTGATTTGGTACGTACAAGTACAATATTACACGTTAGGCTTGTCCCTAAAATTCAACACACGCCTTGCTATATCGCGAAAATTCAGACATCATGCTCCCAAAACTGGCGCCTTCACAACCCATGCCTTGCTATCCCAAAATTACAATGCGCGCGAAAACTCCCTCCAACTGCCAAAACCCAACACGTGAAATCCCCCTTCTAACCCTGAGCCGAAAGGGCCACTAGTTCAAATCGGTGGGGGTACTTTTGTAACACACCCTACATTTTGGACAAGCGCGTCCCTAAGTCATGGTTCCCCCTCCCATTGCCTCCTTTTCACCATTCGAAATCCCAGGCCGCCATAACCTCTCCGCTCCAGCCGCGAAACCCCACCCTCCTGCGTCCGCCACCTCACCGCTGCCCAGTCGGAGCCTCTTCCCTGACGATGTCGTCCACCGCAACAGCTCAACGTCCCTCATTCACCTCCCCGGATGAGGATCCGTCGTCCATCTCGTCGTCCCGCCGGTTCAGCTGCCCCGTCCTCCACCTCCAAGGAGCTGCTCCGACGATCACCTCTTCTATCGCGGCTGCTCCATCCCCACAGTGCTGCCTTAACCTGCTCCACTGGAACCGCAGCATCCTCACCGACTCCTCGGACAAAGCCGAGGCCTACTCGGCGCCACCAAAGAGGTTGCACACTCATCGCATCGCACCTTCTCTTCAACTCGACCTCCCGGCGTCGACGGTGCTCCATCCCGCACCCCCATGGAGCGGCTACCTCGAAGCCGGCGCCGCAGGCGACATCTCCACGGTGGCTCTCCTCCAGTGAAAGGCCCCTTCGGCGGCGGCGTCCATACCAGCCGGATCTACTGCTGCTGCTCCGTCTCTCGCTCGCTCGCTCACGCTGCTGCTGCTGCTGCTGCTCGGCTGTTTTGCTATTCTTGCTCTGCTTTGCTCGGCACTTTCGCTTGCTTCCTTCGCTTCTTCTTCTTTGCTTTGGCTCTCGCTTCGCTTCATGCTTCTGCTACTGCTTTGGCTCTCGCTCGCTTGCGCTGCTACTGCTGCTCTCCCCCTCGCTCATGCTGCTGCTCTGCTCCGATTTAGCTACACTTCAGTCGACCGAATTGACTTTTGGGTCAGTCAATTTTCAGGGGGTGGGGGGGGGGGCTCGCCGGAGTTAAGGAAGAACCACCTGCAGCGGGGAGGGGGGGTTTGCCGGAGAGGTACCCCACTATCTATATTAGGGTTCAGGGTGGGACGATGGTCGCCGGCGGTGGGGGGCGTGATGGTTGGGCGATGGCGTGGGGATCGCCGGAGAAAAATCTCGGCGCGGGAGGGGGGGGGGCTAGAGGGCTGACCGCGGCGGCGGCGGACCGGCAGTGGGGTGTTATTTCGGGGCGACGAGGCGGCGGCGGACCGGCGGTGGGGAGTTGTTTCGGGCCGGTGGTGGCTGGCGGCTCAGGGGGGTACAGGTTGAAGATGAACTGCAGGCCCTTCCTAAACTACATGTTGTGACACTCAAAAAAAAATTGTTTGGTTTTTCAACAAAAACTTTGTTGGTTTTGAAGAAGGTCATTTAAACCCTTCCAAAAATCTCTCTCTCAAAATTTTCCCCTTTGGCAAAGGATTTTATTTTTGGCATCTTTTTCAACTCTGGTGTTTGGTTATTAAAAACCTTTCCTCTGATTCTCCCCCTCTCAAATTTATTTTTGGGATTTATTTTCTTTTAAAAGAAAACCCTAGGAGTTTTGGGTCTTCTCTTATATTGAAACCACCCATGGTTTTACCATGCCTCTTGTGGTAAATCTTTTCAAAAAACCCTCCTTCCACTTTGGGGCAATCCAAATATTCTGTCCCAACAAGTCCAACTCATTTTTGGATTTTATTTCATTTATTTCTTTCCCCAAAACATTTCTGTCCATTATTTTGAGCCTAGGTGATTTGCAAAGCAAGTACCTAATTGCCTTTGAACTTTGATCTCAAACCAACTCCTCTGGATAGTCCCTAGCACCCACAACCTAGAACCATCAAGATCCACTCTTCTTCTCTTCAAAATTTTTAAGTTTCAGCTTCTGCAAGTTTGGACCATATTTGTCAAATTTGGTGAAATTCACATCTCCTCTTCTCCAAAAATTCCACCAAAATTCAGGCAGCCCCCAGATGCAGTGAGAGGCCACCTCACCAAAATTCAGCTCAAGGAAAAATCCCCACATACCAAAATCATTTCGTCGAACACTTGGCCTGCACTGTTACCTTGCACTTTCAGAGAAATTCAGAGATTCAGAAGGTTCAGTGTCGTTTCTTCGTCAGAGTTCAGTCACCTGTCAACAGTGCGCCCTGGCGCGTTGCGCATGGCCCCTCCTCCACAGCCGGGCGCCCTTGCGCCCCTTGGACGGGTGCAGGCGTCGGTGGCGGCGAGCCTCGCCGGCGTTGGCAGTTTCTGCGGTGGCTGTGCCACCCGTGGCGGCCAGCGAGGGCCTGAGCCTGCTCGCCACGCCACCCGGCGCCGCCCATCGCTCCCTGGCCCTCCGCGTGGCTCATGCATGCCAGCGCACTCCCGCTGCACCGTCGCCGTGGCCCGGCAAGCACAGGGCACGCCCTCTGCCGCCGACGGGCCCGCGCCGCCCCGTTCCGTCGAACCCACCCCAAAGCTTCTA
Source organism: Aegilops bicornis (assembly GCA_021605145.1). Lineage (NCBI taxonomy): Eukaryota > Viridiplantae > Streptophyta > Magnoliopsida > Poales > Poaceae > Aegilops > Aegilops bicornis. Next base: position 390,138,546 of record CM038673.1, on the reverse strand, counting down.
ATCCAAGCTCGTTTAGTGCCTAAAAGGAGCCAGTGGACGTCCACGATGACGCTCAACCACTGAACCACCCCAACCAAGCCCTGCGCCGCCGTAACCTTCGCAGGAGAACTCCGTTCACGGCCATCACCTCGGATCGCCTATAAAAAGGGGCCCCGAGCTCGCCCTCGAGCACGCACCACCTCTGCACACCTCACCAACACTCCGCCAGGCCACTAGGAGGGCCTCGAGGAGGTCTCCTCCCCCAACTCCAGCCGCCTCGTTCCGCCTCGGCCTCCACCTTGATTCACTCCGCACTCTCCGGCGAGATCCAACTCCACCCGAACCGCCGTCCGCCGGAGCAAGGGCCGCCGTCGACGTAGTGCTCGCCGGCGACCACCACCACCACCCACCGACGCGGAAGGATGCACTGAGCACGGAGATACCGAAGGAGGTGACGGAACCGCAAACTTCACCGAGCTAGGCCCCGACTACTCCGAACCAGGCAAGCATGTTTGAACTTTCGATATGATGAGTGTTTTGGCATGTTTGCATTAAGTAGTTGCATGGCATGATCATGAGCACCTCGATGAATGTCATATTACCTGCAAAGTGGAGACAAGTGAGTTTCAAAATCCATAAGATATTGGATACGAAGTTTGCATGGCCATGTGATGGCGTAAGAATGGGTAAGATGGCGGTGTTGTAGCATGCTAGTCTTATGCCCGACTGTTTGACCGGTGTCAACATGAATCGGTCCAGTTTCCATCCGCTTTCCCTCTGTGCTACCACATGTTTTTCCGCAAGGAAATATGGCTTAGTAAGTTGCAAACTGCTTTCTGGTACACACCAAATCGAGAGGCCGGGACGAGGGTTCCATGGCCCTGGATTAAAGCCTGTCATCCGGTCAGGGGGCATGGGTGTTTCAGGTTGGGACCGAGAGGGGGGCACCCTTAGAGTCTTGGCGTATATAAATTTGATCCCATGCTATTCGAGATTGTGATCTCCCCGTCTCAAAGTTTTTCTTGAACGCTGTCTAGGGTGATTCCTAGCATCGTGAGTTGGGATGGGTGTGTAGTGGTTAGATGTGTTTCCTCCAAAATACCGTAAACGGAACTAGTCCCTCGTGACTACGGAAATCCGTTGGCTGTGGATAATTTAGTACAAACTCTGCAGAGTCAATAATCCTTGAAATCATCTTATCCATGTCCAAGTACTGTTTTCATCTTATCTTGTCAAGTGTCAGACTCGGTGACAGAAACTCCGGAGGACCATATGAGTGTTAAGTCCGGTTAAATGTTTATTCCTATGGATGGACTAACCCGTTTACTATCATGTGTTGAATATTTTCCTATGAGCACTATTCCTTGCAAGTTAACAGATATGAAAAGTGAATTTCAAGCCCTTTCTGCGATGTCACTCAGACGTCCGACTGCGGCATTGTTATTATTTACTCTTGATATAAGCCCTTTCTATGATGTCGCTCAGACGTCCGACTGCGGCATTGTTATTATTTACTCTTGATATAAGCCCTTTCTGTGATCTCGCTCAGACGTTCGACTGCGGCATTGTTATTATTTACTCTTGATATAAGCCCTTTCTGTGATGTCGCTCTGACGCCCGACTGCGGCATTGTTATTATTTATTTTTGATATAGGCCCTTTCTGCGATGTCGCTCAGACGTCCGACTGCGGCATTGTTATTATTTATTTTTGATATAGGCCCTTTCTGTGATGTCGCCCCGACGTCCGACTGTGGCACGCATGTCTCTTATTTTCAATATAATCCCTTTTTGTGGTGTCGCTCAGACGCCCGACTGTGGCATGATTTATTTATTTGTTCACGCTTCGAGGCGTCGCTTCAGACACCCGATCGGTTTTCAATTATTTTTACTACCACCTGACTACCTTCTTACTAATTAATGTCGTGTTACTTCCTCATTTGGATGTACCATACTAATTGCTCATGATGCATTCATGCATGCATTTGTTATATCTTATGTCCGAACCGTCTTGCGAGTACTTTCAAAGTACTCACCTGGCTTGTTGATTTGGCCAGATGTCTTGTGGCGATCTCATGGATGAAGAGTTCGATAGCGAGTTCGACGCCTAGAGGAATCCCAGTCAGTCTCGTGCGCCCCTGGATTGGTCACTATGTTACTTCCGCTTCAGCTACCCAATTAAATTCATCGAGCCTGACCTCTACGCTCGATGAGCTGCCAGTGTAGGAGTCATGTTATCCTCTCCACTGTGTTATTCCACCACCACTCTACCTCGAGTCAGTAGAATGCCACCCCACTCCATTGTGTCATATCCGCCATTATGTATAATTATTGGCGTGCTTGTAATAATTGGTTGAGCACCCCAGCTCGACCATGTAATATATCCTAATGCTCGGCTTATTGTATCAAGATTTTGTCTACCGGTCGGGAGGATTTTTCCTCAGATCGACTCAAAAGGTCGGTTTCTCAATAAACATTTTATTGGAAAACCCGTCGTGACAAGCTTGGTACCAGAGCCAGGCTGACTGTAGGAAGCCGCTAGGTGTGATCGCTAATCGGTTATTAGCATAATAGAGCTAATTTATATTTTTACAAATGTAGTTAATTTACGGCGATCGGCATAAATTTATGATCGACCACTTTAATTTTTGCCTATTTTTGTAGATGGCTGGCAACGACTGCGAGTCCCAGATGTTCGCCAACATACCTGATGGGTTCGTCAAGCTTCTCTCTTTCATCGTCCAAGTCGCGATGGGGCCATCTGTGCGCCCAGTCTTCACACTCTCTCAGCACTAGGTCAACGACAGTCTAACCATGCACCAGGCCGTGGTGCAATTCAAGGGAGGGCGTGTTGAGTTACGCCGTTTCTGGTTCTTGGGGAGAGCCATGCCTACGGAGAAGCATGCGATGCAGATGGCAGCCCGTGAGGCGATAGCTCGTCTCAGGGATGCCCTTCCTTCGATGAAGACTCGTCGTTACCGCTACCTTCCATGTCACGTGCCATACAACTGTCACTACGCGTTCTCTTGCCCCAGAGGAGAACGAGACGAGGCTTTTGAGATGCTTATCGAGTATCTCCGGGCTCTGGAGGCAGCCTTCGACAACTGGTGGACGAGCTTGTGGTTGCCCGCATGGACTCAGTCCATGGCTGTGCCGCCAACAGGAGGGAGCTCCTGCGCACCACACCGCCACTGACTTTCGTCTCGTCATCGGCATCTTTTGCACCTACTACTCTCACCACTACTCGTCGCCTGCCTTCCACTGAGGAGTTCAACCAAGTCATTGCACCTACTCCAGTTCGTTCTGCACCATCCCTTGCGCCCACTCCTGTTCGTGGTATTCCACATAGGGCGCCATCTCCACCAACTCAGTGCAGCACTTCACGTTTGGAGCCTATTAACGAGGAGGAGGTTGAGTCCCCAGCCTCACTGCGCCTCACCCTCGGCAGGCCAAGGGAAATCCTTACCATCTCAGACTGAGTACGCTTAGCTGCCATGCGATGTACCGACTTGTACGATATGTTTATATGTACATAGGCTGTGAGAAGTAGCTTGCTTAGCATCATGTAGGAACTGGGAGAAGTGCACTAGCCTAAATAACATGTCAGGTATATGTACGCATATCCTGAGTGATGTATTGTATAATTACTGCTTGCGTGTAAGATATGTAATGAGCAGTCCTTCTCAAATGTGCCGTCTTTATGAGCAAAGTCAGCAACAACATCAGGAAATGATGAACCAAGTAATCAATATGGGAAATCACCGTGGATAGTATCAGCAGCAATCAAAGTTATCTGAGCTACAGAAGACGCGTCCCAAAACATTTTCTCATACTGACAAACCTCTTGAGGCCGAGGACTGGCTTCGAGACACGGAAAGAAAATTAATTATTGCCCAGTGTTCAGATCTTGAGAAAGTGCTATATGCACCGCACTATCTCACTGGAGCAGCTGCATCATGGTGGGAAAATTTCCTACACATGCACCCCAACGAAAATAATATAACCTGGGAGGAGTTCAAAGAAGGCTTTCGTGGGGCACAAATTCCTAAAAGTCTTAGGAAGATCAAAAAGAGAGAATTTGATGACCTCAAGCAAAGGACCATGACAGTGTCAGAATACAACCGTTAGTTTACTCTGTTGTCTCGCTACGCCAACGAGGAGCGTATGTCTGAAAGCAAGAAGATGGAAAAATTCCTAGATGGTCTGACGCCCGCGCTTAAATGCCAGCTGGTTGTGCACACCTTCCCAGATTTTAAGACGCTGGTGGATAAGGCCATTACCTTGTAAAATGAGAGACGCAGCTTGGAAGATTTCCGCAAGCGAAAAAGGGACCAGACTAATCATGCCCGCAACCACCGTAGCAAGACGGATTTTCAGAAAGGTGGGACACCCAAACCCACGACAAACATCTCACGCCCAATCAAGAATTTCCATGCAAGGGACAAGGAGTTCACATACCGCCCAGGCGTTACTTGCTACACTTGTGGAGAAGAAGGGCACTATGCCAAGCGATTGCCCCAAGCCAAGGAACTTCGACCCCAAAGCCGAACAACGGAGGCAATAATTCGCACCAAAGCGCAACAATTTCAACCCAAATAACAACCACATGAAGGGTCACCGAACCACGTGACCAAAGAGGAAGCACAGAATGCCCCGTGATATCGTGACTCGACGCTTTCACATCAACACAATACCTGCCATGGTTTTGTTTGATTCTGGAGCTTCTCACTCATTCATTTCGAAAAGTTTTGCCTTGCAAAATAATTTTTCGATGCTTCCCTTGGAAAAATCTATGATCGTCAAGTCCCTTGGGATTAAGCAAGTTACCCAGAGTTTATTGCCAAGGAGTGGTTATTGAGTTTGAAGGGTTGAAGTTTCACGCCAACCTTATTGTGTTGGAAAAATAAAGGACTGGATGTCATCTTAGGGATGGATTGGTTAACCACCAACAAAGGTTTTATTGACTGCTTCAACCGGAACGTAATTCTCACCCACCACCACGGGAAGACAATAAAAGTTTCAGCCAAAGAAAGAAAAATATCCCGCAACCGAGATTGAACAAGGTGGATATTTCTGAATTAAGCAAGGTTCCAGAGTGTGTGAATTTCCGCATTTATTTCCCGAAGAACTACGAGGCATGCCACTGCACCGAGAGATAGAATTCAGCATTGAGCTAGCACCCGGAACCACCCCCATATACAAGAAACCATACAGAATGGCACCATCCGAATTGGTAGAACTGAAAAAGCAAATAAAAGAATTACTGGACAAAGGATATATACGAGCCAGCTCCTCACCTTGGGGTTCACCAATTTTATTTGCCAAATAGAAGGATGGAACTCTGAGATTATGTATAGACTATCGAGCGCATAACATGGTCACAATCAAGAACAAATACCCAATGCCACGGATAAATGATTTATTTGATCAGCTCGCTCAGGCCAAGGTATTCTCAAAGATTGACTTAGGGTCGGGATACCATCAATTAAAAGTACGAACAGAAGATATTCCCAAGACGGCATTCACCTCCAGATATGGAGTATGAGTTCACCGTAATGCCATTTGGACTAACAAACGCCCCCGCATATTTTGTTCACCTCATGAACAAAGTATTTATGAAGTTTATGGACAAGTTTGTGGTGGTATTTATCGACGATATTCTGATATACTCCAAGACACCAGAAGAGCACGCTGAACATCTCTGAATTGTACTAGGGGAACTCAGGAAACATCAATTGTACGCAAAATTCAGCAAGTGTGAGTTTTGGCTAAGGCAAGTAGGTTTTCTGGGCCGCATTACTAACCCAAGAGGGTATTGCCGTGAACCCGGAAAAAGTCAAGGCCGTGCCTTGGCTGGAAACCACCAGCCAACAGAATGGACGTCTGAAGTTTCTTGGGAATGGCAGGATACTACCGAAGATTTATTGAAGGATTCTCCACCATAGCGAAGCCAAGGACGCAGCTACTCAAGAAAGACAAGAAGTTTGAATGGACGGAAGCTTGCGAGAAAAGTTTCCAAGAATTAAAAAGGAAATTAACGACAGCACCAGTATTAATTGTACCAGACATACACAAAAATTTTGAGGTGGGGACAGACGCATCCGGAAGGGCCTCGGATGCGTGTTGATGCAAGAAGGCAAGGTAGTCGCATATGTCTCCAGACAACTTCGCAAGCATGAGGAAAATTATCCTACTCATGACCTGGAGTTAGCAGCAGTTATTCATGCACTCAAGGAATGGAGACACTTTTTGTTGGAAATATGCCCTAGAGGCAATAATAAATTAGTTATTATTATTATATTTCCTTGTTCATGATAATCTTTTATTACCCATGCTATAATTGTATTGGTAGGAAACTCAGATACATGTGTGGGTACATAGACAACACCATGTCCCTAGTAAGCCTCTAGTTGACTAGCTCGTTGATCAACAGATGGTTACGGTTTCCTGACCATGGACATTGGATGTCGTTGATAACGGGATCACATCATTAGGAGAATGATGTGATGGACAAGACCCAATCCTAAGCCTAGCACAAAGATCGTGTAGTTCGTATGCTAAAGCTTTTCTAATGTCAAGTATATTTTCCTTAGACCATGAGATTGTGCAACTCCCGGATACCGTAGGAATGCTTTGGGTGTACCAAACGTCACAACGTAATTGGGTGGCTATAAAGGTCCACTACAGGTATCTCCGAAAGTGTCTGTTGGGTTGGCACGAATCGAGACTAGGATTTGTCACTCCATGTAAACGGAGAGGTATCTCTGGGCCCACTCGATAGGACATCAACATAATGTGCACAATGTGACCAAGAGGTTGATCACGGGATGATGTGTTACGGAACGAGTAATGAGACTTGTTGGTAACGAGATTGAACAAGGTATCAGTATACCGACGATCAAATCTCGGGCAAGTACAATACCGTTAGACAAAGGGAATTGAATACGAGATTGATTGAATCCTCGACATCGTGGTTCATCCGATGAGATCATCGTGGAACATGTGGGAGCCAACATGGGTATCCAGATCCCGCTGTTGGTTATTAGCCGGAGAGTTGTCTCGGTCATGTCTACGTGTCTCCCAAACCCGTAGGGTCTACACACTTAGGTTCGATGACGCTAGGGTTATAAAGGAAGTTTGTATGTGGTTACCGAATGTTGTTCGGAGTCCCGGATGAGATCCCGGACGTCACGAGGAGTTCCGGAATGGTCCGGAGGTAAAGATTTAGATATGGGAAGTCCTATTTTGGCCACCGGAAAATGTTCGGGATTTTTCGGTATTGTAAGGAAGGTTCTAGAAGGTTCCGGAGTGGGGCCCACCTGCATGGGGGACCCACATGAACGTGGGTAGTGGGGCAAGGCCCCACACCCCTGGTCAAGGCGCACCAAGATCCCCCTTAGAAGGAATAAGATCATATCCCAAGGGATAAGATCAAGATCCCTAAAAAGGGGGATAACAATCGATGGGGAAGGAAATGATGGGATTTCTTTCCTCCCACCTTTGCCAACGCCCCAATGGACTTGGAGGGCAAGAAACCAGCCCCCTCCACCCCTATATATAGTGGGGAGGCGCATGGGAGCTTCACCCAAGTTCTGGCGCAGCCCTTCCCCTCTCCCAAGTCCTCCTCCTCTCCCGCGGTGCTTGGCGAAGCCCTGCAGGATTGCCACGCTCCACCACCACCACACCGTCGTGCTGCTGCTGGATGGAGTCTTCCTCAACTTCTCCCTCTCTCCTTGCTGGATCAAGGCATGGGAGACGTCACCGGGCTGTACGTGTGTTGAACGCGGAGGTGCCGTCCGTTCGGCACTAGGATCTCCGGTGATTTGGATCACGACGAGTACGACTCCTTCAACCCCGTTCTCTTGAACGCTTCCGCTTAGCGATCTACAAGGGTATGTAGATGCACTCTCCTTCCCCTTGTTGCTAGTCTCTCCATAGATAGATCTTGGTGACTCGTAGGAAAATTTTGAATTTCTGCTGCGTTCCCCAACAGTGGCATCATGAGCTAGGTCTATTGCGTAGATTCTTTGCACGAGTAGAACACAAAGTAGTTGTGGGTGTTGATTTTGTTCAATATGCTTACCGTTACTAGTTCAGTCTTGATTCGGCAGCATTGTGGGATGAAGCGGCCCGGACCGACCTTACACGTACACTTACGTGAGACAGGTTCCACCGACTGACATGCACTTGTTGCATAAGGTGGCTAGCGGGTGCCAGTCTCTCCTACTTTAGTCGAATCTGATTCGATGAAAAGGGTCCTTATGAAGGGTAAATAGCAATTGGCATAGCACGTTGTGGCTTTTGCGTAGGTAAGAAACGTTCTTGCTAGAAACCCATAGCAGCCACGTAAAACATGCAAACAACAATTAGAGGACGTCTAACTTGTTTTTGCAGGGTATGCTATGTGATGTGATATGGCCAAGAAGAATGTGATGAATGATATGTGATGTATGTGATTGATCATGTTCTTGTAATAGGAATCACGACTTGCATGTCGATGAGTATGACAACTGGCAGGAGCCATAGGAGTTGTCTTTATTTATTGTATGACCTGCGTGTCATTGAACAACGCCATGTAAATTACTTTACTTTATTGCTAACCGGTAGCCATAGTAATAGAAGTAATAAGTTGGCGAGACAACTTCATGGAGACACGATGATGGAGATCATGATGATGGAGATCATGGTGTCATGCCGGTGATGATGATGATCATGGAGCCCCGAAGATGGAGATCAAAAGGAGCAAAATGATATTGGCCATATCATGTCACTATTTGATTGCATGTGATGTTTATCATGTTTATGCATCTTATTTGCTTAGAACGACGGTAGTAAATAAGATGATCCCTCATTAAAATTTCAAGAAAGTGTTCCCCCTAATTGTGCACCGCTGCGAAAGTTCGTCGTTTCGAAGCACCACGTGATGATCGGGTGTGATAGATTCTTACGTTCACATACAACGGGTGTAAGCTAGATTTACACACGCGAAACACTTAGGTTAACTTGACGAGCCTAGCATGTATGCATATGGCCTCGGAACACAAGAGACCGAAAAGGTCGAGCATGAGTCGTATGGAGGATACGATCAACATGAAGATGTTCACCGATGATGACTAGTCCGTCTCACGTGATGATCGGACACAGCCTAGTTGACTCGGATCATGTAATCACTTAGATGACTAGAGGGATGTCTATCGAGTGGGAGTTCATGAGATGAACTTAACTATCCCGAACATAGTCAAAAGATCTTTGCAAATTATGTCGTAGCTCGCGTTTTAGTTCCACTGTTTAGATATGTTCCTAGAGAAAATATAGTTGAAAGTTGACAAGATGGCGATTATGCGGATGTAAGAAAGCTTATGTCCTTAATGCACCGCTCGGTGTGCTAAACCCCAAACGTCGTCTGTGGATGTTGCGAACATCGGACATACACGCTTTGATAACTACGTGATAGTTCAAGAAACGGTTTAGAGTTGAGGCACCAAAGACGCGTTTTTGAAACATCGCGGAACATATGAGATGTTTCGAGGGCTGAAATTGGGATTTCAGGCTCGTGCCCACGTCAAGAGGTATAAGACCTCCGACGATTTTCTTAGCCTGCAAACTAAGGGAGAAAAGCTTAATCATTGAGCTTGTGCTCAGATTGTCTGAGTGCAACAATCTCTTGAATCGAGTGGGAGTTGATCTTCCAGAGATAGTGATCTTTCTCCAAAGTCATTGCCACCAAGCTGCTAGAGCTTCGTGATGAACTATAACAAATCAGGGATAGATATGTTGATCCTTGAGATATTCGCGATATTTGACACCGCGAAAGTAGGAATCAAGGAGCATCAATTGTTGATGGTTGGTGAAACCACTAGTTTCAAGAAGGGCAAGGGCAAGAAGGGATACTTCATGAAACAAAGCAAATCAGCCGCTGCTCTAATGAAGAAACCCAAGGTTGAGCCCAAACCCGAGACTAAGTGCTTCTGTAATAAGGGGAACAGCCATCGAGCAGAATCACCCTAAATACTTGGTAGATGCGAAGGCTGACAAGGTCGATAGAAGTATATTGGATATACATTATGTTAATGTGTACTTTACTAGTACTCCTAGTAGCACCAGGGTATTAGATACCGGTTCGGTTGCTAAGTGTTAGTAACTCGAAATAAAAGGCTACAGAATAAACGGAGACTAGCTAAAGGCGAGGTGACGATAGGTGTTGGAAGTATTTCCAAGGTTGATGTGATCAAACATCGCACGCTCCCTCTACCTTCGGGATCGGTGTTAAACCTAAATAATAATTATTTGGTGTTTGCGTTGAGCATAGACATGATTGGATTATGTCTATCACAATACAGTCATTCATTTAAGGAGAATAATGGTTACTCTGTTTATTTGAATAATACCTTCAATGGTCTTACACCTAAAATGAATGGTTTATTGAATCTCGATCGTAGTGATACACATTTTCATGCCAAAAGATGTAAGATAGAAATGATAGTACCACTTACTTGTGGCACTGCCATGTAAGTCATATTGGTGTAAAACGCATGAAGAAGCTCCATGTTTATGGATCTTTGGACTCACTCGTTTTTGAAAAGTTTGAGACATGCGAACCATGTCTATTGGTGTATACGCATGAAGAAACTCCATGCAGATGGATCGTTTGGACTCACTTGATTTTGAATCACTTGAGATATGCAAATCATACCACATGGGCAAAATGACTGAAATGCCTCGGTTTCAGTAAGATGGAACAAGATAGCAACTTGTTGGAAGTAACACTTTTTGATGTGTGCAATCCAATGAGTGCTGAGGCATGCAGTGAATATAGTTATGTTCTTACATCACAGATGATTCGAGTAGATGTTGAGTATATTTACTTGATAAAACACAAGTCTGAATTATTGAATGGTTCAAGTAATTTCAGAGTGAAGTTAAAGATCATCGTGACAAGAGGATAAAATGTCCATGATATGATCATAGATATGAGTATCTGAGTTACGAGCTTTGGCACGCAATTAAGACATTGTGGGAATTGTTTCACAATTAATACCGCCTGGAACACCATAGTGTGATGGTGTGTCCGAACATCATGGTTGCACCCTATTGGATATGGTGCGTGCCATGATGTCTCTTATCGAATTACCACTATCGTTCAAGGGTTAGGCATTAGAGACAACCGCACTCACTTTAATAGGGCACCACGTAATTCCGTTGAGATGACACCATTTGAACTATGGTTTGGAGAAACCTAAATTGTCGCTTTCTTAAAAGTTTGGGGTTACACGCTTATGTGAAAAAGTTTCAGCTTGATAAGCTCGAACCCAAAGCGTATAAAATGCATCTTCATAGGACACCCAAAACAGTTGGGTATACCTCCGATCTTAGTTCCGGAAGCAAAAGGATTGTTTCTAGAATTAGGTCCTTTCCGAGGAAAAGTTCCTCTCGAAAGAATTAAGTGGGAGGATGGTGGAGACTTGATAAGGTTATTGAACCGTCACTTCAACAAGTGTGTAGCAGTATGCAGGAAGTTGTTCTGTGGCGCCTACACCAATCGAAGTAGAAGCTTATGATAGTGATCATGAAGTTTTGGATCAAGTCACTACTGCATTACCTCGTGGGGTGACAAGGATGCGTACTACTTGAGTGGTACAAGAATCCTGTCTTGAAGGTCATGTTGCTAGACAACAATGAACCTACGAGCTATGGGGAAGCGATGGTGGGCTCATATTCCGAAAAATGGTTAGAAGCCATGAAATCCGAGATAGGATCCATGTATCAGAACAAAGCATGGACTTTGGTAGACTTGCCCGATGATCGGCAAGCCATTGAGATAAATGGATCTTAAGAAGAAGACGGACGTGGACGGGTCTATGAAGCTCGACTTGTGGCGAAGAGTTTTTCACAAGTTCTAGGAGTTGACTACGATGAGATTTTCTCATCCGTAGTGATGCTTAAGTCCGTCGGAATCATGTTAGCATTAGCTGCATTTATGAAATCTGGCAGATAGATATCAAAATGAGTTTCCTTACCAATTTTCGTAAGGAAAGGTTGTATGTGATACAATTAGAAAGGTTTTGTCGATCCTAAGGATGCTAAAAGGTATGCTAGCCCAGCAATCCTTCCATGGACTGGAGTAAGCATCTCGGAGTTGGAATATGCACTTTGATAAGATGATCAAAGATTTTGGGTTTATACAAAGTTTATGAGAAACTTGTATTTCCAAAGAAGTGAGTGGGAGCACTATAGAATTTCTGATGAGTATATGTTGTTGACATATTGTTGATCAGAAATGATGTAGAATTTCTGGAAAGCATATAGGGTTATTTGAAAGGTGTTTTTCAATAGAAAACCTGGATTAAGCTACTTGAACATTGAGCATCAAGATCTATGAGGATAGATCAAAAATGCTAAATGGTACTTTCAAATGAGCACATACCTTGACATGATCTTGAAGGTGTTCAAGATGGATTAGTCAAAGAAGGAGTTCTTGCCTGAGATGTAAGGTACGAAGTTAAGACTTAAAGCTCGACCACGGCAGAATAGAGAGAAAGGACAAAGGTCGTCCCCTATGCTTCAGACGTAGGCTCTATAGTATGTTGTGCTGTGTACCGCACCGTAAGTGTGCCTTGCCATGAGTCAGTCAAGGGGTACAAGAATGATCCAGGAATGGATCATTGGACAGCGGTCAAAATTGTCCTTGGAGTAAATAAAGGACATGTTTCTTTATTATGGAGGTGATAAAGAGTTCATCGTAAAGGGTTACGTCGATGCAAGCTTTAACACCTATCGGAATGACTCTGAGTAGCAAACCGGATACGTATAGTGGAGCAACCATTTGGAATAGCTCCAAGTAGAGCGTGGTAGCTGCATCTAGGAGATGACATAGATATTTGTAAAGCACACACGGATCTGAAAGGTTCAGACCCATTGACTAAGAACCTCTCTCACAAGCAAAACATGATCAAACCCCAGAACTCATTGAGTCTTAATCACAGGATGATGTGAACTAGTTTAGTGTCACTAGTAAACTCTTTGGATGTTGGTCGATGGCGATGTGACCTGTGAGTGTTAATCACATGGCGATGTGAACTAGATTATTGACTCTAGTGCAAGTGGGAGACTCATGGAAATATGCCCTAGAGGCAATAATAAATTAGTTATTATTATTATATTTCCTTGTTCATGATAATCGCTTATTACCCATGCTATAATTGTATTGGTAGGAAACTCGGATACATGTGTGGGTACATAGACAACACCATGTCCCTAGTAAGCCTCTAGTTGACTAGCTCGTTGATCAACAGATGGTTACGGTTTCCTGACCATGGACATTGGATGTCGTTGATAACGGGATCACATCATTAGGAGAATGATGTGATGGACAAGACCCAATCCTAAGCCTAGCACAAAGATCGTGTAGTTCGTATGCTAAAGCTTTTCTAATGTCAAGTATCTTTTCCTTAGACCATGAGATTGTGCAACTCCGGATACCGTGAGGAATGCTTTGGGTGTACCAAACGTCACAACGTAATCGGGTGGCTATAAAGGTGCACTACAGTATCTCCGAAAGTGTCTGTTGGGTTGGCACGAATCGAGACTGGGATTTGTCACTCCGTGTAAACGGAGAGGTATCTCTGGGCCCACTCGATAGGACCTCATCATAATGTGCACAATGTGACCAAGAGGTTGATCACGGGATGATGTGTTATGGAACGAGTAAAGAGACTTGCTGGTAACGAGATTGAACAAGGTATCAGTATACCGACGATCAAATCTCGGGCAAGTACAATACCGTTAGACAAAGGGAATTGAATACGGGATTGATTGAATCCTCGACATCGTGGTTCATCCGATGAGATCATCATGGAACATGTGGGAGCCAACATGGGTATCCAGATCCCGCTGTTGGTTATTGGCCGGAGAGTTGTCTCGGTCATGTCTACGTGTCTCCCGAACCCGTAGGGTCTACACACTTAAGGTTCGATGATGCTAGGGTTATAAAGGAAGTTTGTATGTGGTTACCGAATGTTGTTCGGAGTCCCGGATGAGATCCCGTATGTCACGAGGAGTTCCGGAATGGTCCGGAGGTAAAGATTTATATATGGTAAGTCCTATTTTGGCCACCGGAAAATGTTCGCGATTTTTCGGTATTGTACCGGGAAGGTTCTAGAAGGTTCCGGAGTGGGGCCCACCTGCATGGGGGGGCCCACATGAACGTGGGTAGTGGGGGCAAGGCCCCACACCCCTGGTCAAGGTGCACCAAGATCCCCCTTAGAAGGAATAAGATCATATCCCAAAGGGATAAGATCAAGATCCCTAAAAAGGGGGATAACAATCAGTGGGGAAGGAAATGATGGGATTTCTTTCCTCCCACCTTTGCCAACGCCCCAATGGACTTGGAGGGCAAGAAACCAGCCCCCTCCACCCCTATATATAGTGGGGAGGTGCATGGGAGCTTCATCCAAGTTCTGGCACAGCCCTTCCCCTCTCCCAAGTCCTCCTCTCCCGCGGTGCTTGGCGAAGCCCTGCAGGATTGCCACGCTCCTCCACCAGCACCACGCCGTCGTGCTGCTGCTGGATGGAGTCTTCCTCAACCTCTCCCTCTCTCCTTGCTGGATCAAGGCATGGGAGACGTCACCGGGCTGTACGTGTGTTGAACGCGGAGGTGCCGTCCGTTCGACACTAGGATCTCCGGTGATTTGGATCACGATGAGTACAACTCCTTCAACCCCGTTCTCTTGAACGCTTCCGCTTAGCGATCTACAAGGGTATGTAGATGCACTCTCCTTCCCCTCGTTGCTAATCTCTCCATAGATAGATCTTGGTGACTCGTAGGAAAAGTTTGAATTTCTGCTATGTTCCCCAAACTTTTTACTTGGAAATCGTTGTGAAATATACACGGACCATAAGAGCCTCAAGTATATTTTCACACAACCGGAACTGAATTTACGGCAACGACGCTGGTTGGAATTAGTGAAGGATTATGACGTTGGAATCCACTACCATCCAGGAAAAGCAAATGAAGTGGCAGACGCTCTAAGTCGGAACCCTAGCCCAAACGACGACAACCTACCAAACCTAAGACCTGTATTTCGGCAGGAGTTTACTAAACTCAACTTGCTGGTAGTTGCCAAAGGCAGCATATCAAATTTAGAAATGCAACCTACCTTGATAGAAAAGATTAAAGAGGCTCAGCATGGACACCCCAGCATTGAAGGCATTAAACGGAAAGTGAGTTTGGGCAAGGCCTCAGAATTCGTTATCGACGAACAGGGAATATTGTGGTACGGAAATAGACTTTATGCATCAAATATCAAGGACCTTAAACAACAGATCTTAGCTGAAGGCCACACCGCCCGTATTCAATCCATCCCGAGGGACAAAAATGTACAAGGATATTCAGGAAAAATTTTGGTGGCACGGTCTAAAAGGGACATATCCATGTTCATCGTGATGTTGTGACTCTTGTCAACGCATCAAGGCCGAGCACCGTAAACCGCCAGACTTTTACAGCCAAATAAAATACCCGAGTGGAAATGGGACGAGATTGGAATGGATTTTATTGTTGGGCTACCTCGGTCACGGCACGTAAATGATGCCATATGGGTCATCACCGATAGATCGACTAAAGTAGCACACTTCATCCCCGTGAAGACAACCCACACCACTCGAAGCTTGCCAGGCTTTATCTCTCCCGTGTATCGCCGCTTACATGGAGTCCCAAAGACAATAATATCGACAGTAGGCACTCAATTTATCTCCCGATTTTGGGATCACTTACAACAAGCTCTGAACTCAAATGGCGTTCAAGACCGCATACCACCCCTGCATCGATGGACAAACTGAGCAACGTAAACCAAATTCTAGAAGACATGCTAAGAGCATGTGTCCTCACCTGTGGGACCAGTTGGGAAGAAAGCTTACCATACACAGAGTTCGCATACAACAACGGTTACCAAGCCAGCCTGCAAATGGCACCATTTGAGGCTCTGTACGGGCGGAGATGTCGTACCCCGCTAAATTGGTCAGAAACCGGAGACAGCCATATCTTCGGCCCAGACATGCTCAAGGAGGCTGAAGATAAAGTTAAGGTGATTAGGGATCGACTCAAGACAGCCCAAAGTCGACAGAAGAGTTATTACGATCAAAAACATTGGGGAGTCAGTTTTGAACCCGGTGAGTTTGTGTACCTACGGGTATCTCCTATGAGGGGCCTGCAATGATTCAAGATTAAGGGGAAGCTAGCACCAAGATTCATCGGACCATTACGCATAGTGGCACGGAAAGGCACGGTAGCCTACCAGCTAGACTTACCCGAAGATTTATCCGACGTCCACGACGTGTTCCATGTCTCGCAGTTGAGGAAGTGCGTAAGCAACCCAGAGAAGCAGGTACCCCATGAAAACATTGACGTGCAGCCAGACCTCACATATCGGGAGCATCCAATAAAAAACTTGGAGGAGTCTGAAAGGAGGACCCAACAGAAAACCATCAAGTTTTTCAGAGTTCAGTGGGGCAATCACACCGAGAGTGAAGCCACTTGGGAAAGGGAGGATTTTCTTTAGACAGAGCACCCACATTTATTTGAGGATCAGCTGAAATCTCGGGGACGAGATTTTTCCTAAGGGGGTAGGTGTTGTGACACTCAAAAAAAAATTTGTTTGGTTTTTCAACAAAAACTTTTTTGGTTTTGAAGAAGGTCATTTAAACCCTTCCAAAAATCACTCTCTCAAAATTTTCCCCTTTCGCAAAGGATTTTATTTTTGGCATCTTTTTCAACTCTGGTGTTTGGTTATTAATAACCTTTCCTCTGATTCTCCCCTTCTCAAATTTATTTTTGGGATTTATTTTCTTTTAAAAGAAAACCCTAGGAGTTTTGGGTCTTCTCTTATATTGAAACCACCCATGGTTTTACCATGCCTCTTGTGGTAAATCCTTTCAAAAACCCCTCCTTCCACTTTGGGGCAATCCAAATATTCTGTCCCAACAAGTCCAACTCATTTTTGGATTTTATTTCATTTATTTCTTTCCCCAAAACATTTATGTCCATTATTTTGAGCCTAGGTGATTTGAAAAGCAAGTACCTAATTGCCTTTGAACTTTGATCTCAAACCAACTCCTCTGGATAGTCCCTAGCACCCACAACCTAGAACCATCAAGATCCACTCTTCTTCTCTTCAAAATTTTTAAGTTTCAACTTCTGCAAGTTTGGACCAGATTTGTCAAATTTGGTGAAATTCACATCTCCTCTTCTCCAAAAATTCCACCAAAATTCAGGCAGCCCCCAGATGCAGTGAGAGGCCACCTCACCAAAATTCAGCTCAAGGAAAAATCCCCACATACCAAAATCATTTCGTCGAACACTTGGCCTGCACTGTTACCTTGCACTTTCAGAGAAATTCAGAGATTCAGAAGGTTCAGTGTCGTTTCTTCATCAGAGTTCACCACCTGTCAACAAGGCGCCTGGCGCGCTATGCACGGCCCTCCTCCTGGCCAGAAGGCCAAGACGCCCCTTGACGGTGTGCGGCGTCGGTGGCGGCGAGCCTCACGACGTTGGCGATTCGGGTGGTCATGCGCTACCCGTGGCGGCCAGCGAGGGCCTCGAGCTTTCGCCACGCCATCCGGCGCCACCCATCGCCTCCTCGGCCCTCCGCGGCTCATGCATGCCAGACTCCCATCGCACTGCCGCTGCGGGTTCGGCAAGCAGGCACGCCGCCGCCGACGGGCCCAAGGCCGCCCCATTCCGTCGAACCCACCCCAAAGCTTCTAATCCAAGCTCGTTTAGTGCCTAAACGGAGCCAGTGGACCACCACGATGACGCTCAACCACTGAACCACCCCGACCAAGCCATGCGCGCCAGAATTTTCGCCGGAGAACTCCGTTCACGGCCATCACCTCGGATCGCCTATAAAAAGGGGCCCCAAGCTCGCCCTCGAGCACGCACCACCTCTGCACCTCACCAACACTCTGCCAGGCCACTAGGAGGGCCTCGAGGAGGTCTCCTCCCCCAACTCCGGCCGCCCCGTTCTGCCTCGGCCTCCACCTCGATTCACTCCGCACTCTCCGGCGAGATCCAACTCCACCCGAACCGCCGTCCACCATAGCAAGGGCCGCCGTCGATGTAGTGCTCGCCGGCGACCACCACCACCACCCACCGACGCGGAAGGATGCACTGAGCACGGAGATACCGAAGGAGGTGACGGAACCGCAAACTTCACCGAGCTAGGCCCCGACTACTCCGAACCGAGCAAGCATGTTTGAACTTTCGATATGATGAGTGTTTTGGCATGTTTGCATTAAGTAGTTGCATGGCATGATCATGAGCACCTCGATGAATGTCATATTACCTGCAAAGTGGAGACAAGTGAGTTTTGAAAATCCATAAGATATTGGATACGAGTTTGCATGGCCATGTGATGGCGTAAGAATGGGTAAGATGGCAGTGTTGTAGCATGCCAGTCTTATGCCTGACTGTTTGACCAGTGTCAACATGAATCGGTCCAGTTTCCATCTGTTTCCCTCCTGTGCTATCACATGTTTTTCTGCAAGGAAATATTGATTAGTAAGTTGCAAACCGCTTTCTGGTACACACCAAATCGAGAGGCCGGGATGAGGGTTCCATGGCCCTGGATTAAAGCCTATCATCCGGTCAGGGGGCATGGGTGTTTTCGGTTGGGACCGAGAGGGGGCACCTTAGAGCGCTGCCAGATATAAATTTGATCCCATGCTATTCGAGATTGTCATCTCCCCGTCTCAAAAAATTTCTTGAACGCTGTCTAGGGTGATTCCTAGCATCGTGAGGTGGGATGGGTGTGTACTGGTTAGATGTGTTTCCTCCGAAATACCGTAAATGGAACTAGTCCCTCGTGACTACGGAAATCCGTTGGCTGTGGATAATTTAGTACAAACTCTGTAGAGTCAATAATCCTTGAAATCATCTTATCCATGTCCAAGTACTGTTTTCATCTTATCTTGTCAAGTGTCAGTCTCGGTGACAGAAACTCCGAAGGACCATATGAGTGTTAAGTCCGGTTAAATGTTTATTCCTATGGATGGACTAACCCGTTTACTATCATGTGTTGAATATTTTCCTATGAGCACTATTCCTTGCAAGTTAACAGATATGAAAAGTGAATTTTAAGCCCTTTCTGCGATGTCGCTCAGACGTCCGACTGCGGCATTGTTATTATTTACTCTTGATATAAGCCCTTTCTACGATGTCGCTCAGACGTCCGACTGCGGCATTGTTATTATTTACTCTTGATATAAGCCCTTTCTGCGATGTCGCTCAGACGTCCGACTGCGGCATTGTTATTATTTATTTTTACATAAGCCCTTTCTGCGATGTCGCTCAGAAGTCTGACTGCGGCATTGTTGTCATTTACTTTCAATATAAGCCCTTTCTGTGATGTCGCCCCGACGTCCGACTGTGGCACGCATGTCTCTTATTTTCAATATAAGCCCTTTATGTGGTGTCGCTCAGACGCCCGACTGTGGCATGATTTATTTATTTGTTCACCCTTCGAGGCGTCGCTTCAGACAACCGATCGGTTTTCAGTTATTTTTACTACCACGTGACTACCTTCTTACTAATTAATGTCGTGTTACTTCCTCATTTGGATGTACCATACTAATTGCTCATAACGCATTCATGCATGCATTTGATATATCTTATGTCCGAACCGTCTTGCGAGTAGTTTCAAAGTACTCACCTGGCTTGTTGATTTGGCCATCTTGTGAAGGCGATCTCATGGATGAAGAGTTCGATAGCGAGTCCGACGCCTAGAGGAATCCCAGTCAGTCTCGTGCGACCCTGGATTGGTCACTATGTTACTTCCGCTTCCGCTACCCAATTAAATTCATCGAGCCTCACCTCGACGCTCGATGAGCTGCCAGTGTAGGAGTCATGTTATCCTCTCCACTGTGTTATTCCACCACCACTCTACCTCGAGTCAGTAGAATTCCACCCCACTCCATTGTGTCATATCCGCCATTATGTATAATTATTGGCGTGCTTGTAATAATTGGTTGAGCACCCCAGCTCGACCCTGTAATATATCCTAATGCTACTGGCTTATTGTATCAAGATCTTGTCTACCATTCAGGAGGATTTTTCCTCGTACTGGACTCAAAAGGTCGGTTTCTCAATAAACATTTTATTGGAAAACCGGTCGTGACACATGTGAAGTGCCTCTCTGCTACCATTGCATTCAGTTTTGACAGTAACATTCAGATTCCACAGTAAATTTCAGTTTCGACAGTTAAGTTCAGAGTCAACAATTTTTACCTCATCTATTGTAGTCAGGTGGTTTTTGGTGATGTAAATTTTACATCTATTATTTTTTGGGTAATGTATTTTACATCATCTATTGGACATGCTATTAGAATCCCACTTGAGATTAACGATGGTTGTCTTGTGCTGCTTCAGCCTTGACGTCTTATGTCTCACCGGAGCCGCTCCAATGACAGAATGATCCGTCACAACAGAGCGGTGCCCTGGACGATGTCTACAGATTCCTCAGATCTTCCTCCACACCTCCGACAGCCACCTCTGCCTCAACTTCTTCAGCGACCAACCCAATGATGCTCAGGTCGACACGGCTACGCCAAAGAGGTTATACACTTTTTGCATCACTTATTACTCTACATTCATGTCGATCCACTAGGGCTATTTTGGTTTAACGGAAAAACATAGCAATAGGAAATTTTCCTATGGCACTCTACTATTCAATTATTCATGCATTTTGTTGAAAGGAATGGAGCAAAACATCCACCTGGACCTACTTTTAAAAATCCTATGCATGAAAAGAAGACCAAGTCCATTAGTGGCAGAATAACATTCTAACTGTACACACTTTCATATGGTTTCACTTTATTTTGGCCATGTTTCTTTGCATTCCTTTGCTCTTCAATTCTTGTGAACCAAACACCCGAGTTGAGAGAAATCCTGTGTTTACAAATGCTCTATTTACCATGTGCATTCCTATCCTATTCCGGTGTTTTTCCTATCCCTGCGTTTTTAGAATCACGCAAGCCAAATGAGCCCTTACAGAATTACTTTAGTTACAGGTAGGTGTCGAAGGAAACTTTGTGTGGTTTGTCCTGCTCCTGCCGCGACGTCGTCCACCTCACCTGAGCTGCTCCATCAACAGAAGCACCCACCAAACCAGACATCACGACTCCTGACCGTCTTTCGCCGCTTCAGATCTCCTTCCCTGCCGCCGGCACCCACCGCAACGGCATAACCATCATCGACTCAGCAGATGAACCTGAGGAGTACACGGGTCCACAAGAGAGGTCACACTCTTTTGTTTCTGCTTATGTTAAGCATTGCTTAAAATTACCTGCTACTTTATCATCATGTTCACCTCATAGACTCCAAGTCAGGTCCAAATTAATGTTCAAACTTGAGTTCTAAATTAGTTGTGGGGCACATATCGAGGCAGCAATGAATAGTATCCGTGTCTAATATCTGGTTCACCTAGGGTATGCCTATGTTGTTCATCTTGGGTGGGAAACAAATAGTAAAGAAATCATCATCCGTCTTTTTATTAAATCAAAGCAATCATCTGCATGCTAACATTATTTTTGGATCCATCCACTGGTTGTTACCATCACTCTATATTTCTGCATGCTCTCCTTACATAATCTCACCATATTTTTTTCGTATGCATGTCAGATATTGTACACAGTCATGCTGAACATGTAGAGAAAAAGAGAAGAGTTTCGCGTGGCAATACAATGTCATGCAGACATTGCTCCATGGTGGGTTTCAATGGCAAACCCTTCCCCCCTCTCCAGATTGTAATCCAGAGGAAGATATCTGTTCCGAGGCAGATTCAGACGCATCTGACCACTCCTATTTACCCCCCAAGGTGTTTGCTCTACCTTGGCATGATGATGTTAGTCATATCATGCATATGTTGCCTTGCGGTGCCTACTTTTGACATCATATATGTCATCTGCTTAGTTTAGACCTGTTCAGAATGCCACCTATTTAGTTTCTATATCATATATGGGAATTATGCAGTCTCATGTCTTTTAGCCAGCCATAATATATGTGAAATGTGCAATGCCATCCTGTTTAACTAGGCACCATATATTTGAATGATATCTTCTTCATTACATTTCCATTTGTCGACAATATTTGTACATTGAACTAATCTTCCTGTGAATCAGCCATTTGGGTGGGAGATGGAAAAATCTGGAGTGAAAACAAGGCCTTCAGAGCGCATGCTACACTGTCAAAGCAGATCTCTTGTTGGGTCCCGATAGCTCCTCAGAGATGGATTCAGAGATAGATGACCAATCCTATTCCCCCACCGAGGTGTATGCTCTAACTTGGCACGGTTATACTGCCCATATCATGCATATGATGTCTTGCATTGTTAGACATCATATACACAATATTCAACACCATGTTCTTAATTCAAACATCATATATGCGAATGCCCTCTGTTTAGCATATAAATCACATATGTGAATTGAATCATGCGATCCTGATTGCTTAGATAACATGTATGTGAATTATGTCATACAATCCTGTTTAGTTATTCATCATATCTTTGAATCATGTTATGCTATGCTATCCAGTTAAAATAGACATCACATATGCGAAATTATGTCATACTGTCCGTTTTAGTTAAACAATATACATGTCAACTATTTCATGCCCTCTTTTTTCCACACTATCTATTGCATCTGTCTCTCATACAATGTCTGTACATTCAACTATGTTTCCTGTTTATCAGCCATTTGAATTGGAGCGGGTGATGCCAGTATCTAGCAGAGTAAAAACATGGTCTTCAAATAAAACAGTGCTACCTCTTGGTGGAGATAGCACCCTGGTTGTACATGCATGAGAACCAACCCTACCACACATAATCCAGACTCTCGCAAATTGTACCCGTGCTGCAATGGACAACGAACCAGCTTCACCCAATCTAACCCCAACCCTAGTAGATAGTAACCCAGTTCCTATTGACACAGCACCATCTCCACCACAGAGCTCCCAAACAAGAGCAGTTAGTAAGGCAACTCCCGTGCCCAAAGGGCTAGTACTACCACGGTGAACCCCAACTCCACCAGTTAGTATGCCTATTCCTATGGAGGAAGCACAATCAGCGAGTCATAGTTTAGCATCTATCACATTTGATGTTGTTAAATCCTATGTGTCTATCTTCCCATCTTGGAAATATTATACTAAAGATGAAGGAAAATGCCAGTTGCATGCGTTTGTCCAGGAGTTATGTGTAAGTAATGTCATTCATGGCAATTACTTTGCTTTATCCCATACATTCTACCTCCATGATGGTTATAATACATCAAATTTTACCTTTTTTGTCTATAGAGAAGGACCGATTTGGAAACTCTGGATGAGGTAACCTGTGCTAATACCTCTGCCGTCTTTAAGAATGCTTGGTGGAAGTATCGGAATTACCTGAAGAAAACGTGCTTCACTGGCAAACAAACTCATCAAATTCCCTTATGTTCTACTGAGACACATTTACTGGACGATGACTAGGAACGCCTTGTTCTGTATGTTGGGGAACGTTGCAGAAAATAAAAAAAATCTACAGTTTCACCAAGATCAATCTATGAGTTCATCTAGCAACGAGAGAGAGGAGTGCATCTACATACCCTTGTAGATCGAGCGGAAGCGTTCAAGAAAACGGGGTTGAGGGAGTCGTACTCGTCGTGATCCAAATTACCAATGATCCTAGTGCTGAACGGACAGCACCTCCGCGTTCAACACACGTACGGTTGGGGAAGATGTCTCCTCCTTCTTGATCCAGCAAGGGGGAAGGAGAGGTTGATGAAGATCCAGCAGCACGACGGCGTGGTGGTGGATGCAGCAGCAATCTTGGTAGGGCTTCGCCAAGCGTCTGCGAGAGGGAGAGGTGTAGCAAGGGGAGAGGGAGGCGCCAAGAGCATGGGTGCGGCTTCCCTCCCTCCCCCCTCTTTATATAGGCCCCTTAGGGGCGCACCGGCCCTGGGAGATGGGATCTCCAAGGGGGGGGGGGGCGGCGGCCAGGGGGGTGGTCTGCCCCCCAAGCCAGGTGGAGGCGCCCCCACCCCTAGGGTTTCCAACCCCTAGGCCCAGGGGGAGCCCAAGGGGGGCGCACCAGCCCACCAGGGGCTGGTTCCCCTCCCACTTCAGCCCATGGGGTCCTCCGGGATAGGTGGCCCCACCCGATGGACCCCCGGGACCCTTCCGGTGGTCCCGGTACAATACCGGTGACCCCCGAAACTTTCCAGATGGCCGATACCTGACTTCCTATATATAATTCTTTACCTCCGGACCATCCCGGAACTCCTCGTGACGTCCGGGATCTCATCCGGGACTCCGAACAACTTTCGGGTTACTGCATACTCATATCTCTACAACCCTAGCGTCACCGAACCTTAAGTGTGTAGACCCTACGGGTTCGGGAGACATGCAGACATGACCGAGACGCCTCTCCGGTCAATAACAACCAGCGGGACCTGGATACCCATGTTGGCTCCCACATGCTCCTCGATGATCTCATCGGATGAACCACGATGTCGAGGATTCAAGTAACCCCGTATACAATTCCCTTTGTCAATCGGTACGTTACTTGCCCGAGATTCGATCGTCGGTATCCCAATACCTCGTTTAATCTCGTTACCGCAAGTCACTTTACTGCATCAGTAATGCATGATCCCGTGACCAGACACTTGGTCACATTGAGCTCATTATGATGATGCATTACCGAGTGGGCCCAGAGATACCTCTCCGTCATACGGAGTGACAAATCCCAGTCTCGATTTGTGGCAACCCAACAGATACTTTCGGAGATACCCGTACTGCACCTTTATAGTCACCCAGTTATGTTGCGACGTTTGGCACACCCAAAGCACTCCTATGGTATCCGGGAGTTGCACAATCTCATGGTCTAAGGAAATGATACTTGACATTTGGAAAATCTCTAGCTAAACGAACTACACGATCTTTGAGCTATGCTTAGGATTGGGTCTTGTCCATCACATCATTTCCCCAATGATGTGATCCCGTCATCAATGGCATCCAATGTCCATAGTCAGGAAACCATGACTATCTGTTGATCAACGAGCTAGTCAACTAGAGGCTCACTAGGGACACGTTGTGGTCTATGTATTCACAAGTGTATTACGATTTCCGGATAACACAATTATAGCATGAATAATAGACTATTATCATGAACAAAGAAATATAATAATAACCATTTTATTATTGCCTCTAGGGCATATTTCCAACAGTGTCCCACTTGCACTAGAGTCAATCATCTAGTTACATTGTGATGAATCGAACACCCATAGAGTTCTGTTGTTGATCATGTTTTGCCCTAGGGAGAGGTTTAGTCAACGGATCTGCTACATTCAAGTCCGTATGTACTTTACAAATATCTATGTCTCCATCTTGAACATTTTCACGAATGGAGTTGAAGCGACGCTTGATGTGCCTTGTCTTCTTGTGAAACCTGGGCTCCTTGGCAAGTGCAATAGCTCCAGCATTGTCACAGAAGAGTGCGATCGGCCCCGACGCATTGGGTATGACTCCTAGGTCGGTGATGAAATCCTTCACCCAGATTGCTTCATGCGCTGCCTCCGAGGCTGCCATGTATTCCGCTTCACATGTAGATCCCGCCATGACGCTTTGCTTGCAACTGCACCAGCTTACTGCCCCACCATTCAAAATATACACGTATCCGGTTTGTTACTTAGAGTCATCCAGATCTGTGTCGAAGCTAGCGTCGACGTAACCCTTTATGACGAGCTCTTCGTCACCTCCAAAAACGAGAAACATGTTCTTTGTCCTTTTCAGGTACTTCAGGATATTCTTGACCGCTTTCCAGTGTTCCTTGCCGGGATTACTTTAGTACCTTCCTACCAAACTTACGGCAAGGTTTACATCAGGTCTGGTACACAGCATGGCATACATAATAGATCCTATGGCTGAGGCATAGGGGATGACACTCATCTCTTCTTTATCTTCTGCCGTGGTCGGGGCATTGAGCCGAGCTCAATCTCACACCTTGCAATACACGCAAGAACCCTTTCTTGGACTGATCCATATTGAACTTCTTCAATATCTTATCAAGGTATGTTCTTTGTGAAAGACCTATGAGGCGTCTTGATCTATCCCTATAGATCTTGATGCCTAATATGTAAGCAGCTTCTCCAAGGTCCTTCATTGAAAAATACTTATTCAAGTAGGCCTTAATGCTGTTCAAAAGTTCTATATCATTTCCCATCAAAAGTATGTCATCTACATATAATATGAGAAATGCTACAGAGTTCCCACTCACTTTCTTGTAAAC
The DNA here is from genome assembly GCA_021605145.1 of Aegilops bicornis. Lineage (NCBI taxonomy): Eukaryota > Viridiplantae > Streptophyta > Magnoliopsida > Poales > Poaceae > Aegilops > Aegilops bicornis. Next base: position 390,112,260 of record CM038673.1, on the reverse strand, counting down.
GCAGGCTTCTCCATAAGTATGCATAAACCCAAACGCTTTGATCATCTCATCAAAGCGAATGTTCCAACTCCGAGATGCTTGCACCAGCCCATAAATGGATCATGGAGCTTGCATACCTTGTTAGCATTCTCGGGGCCGACAAAACCTTCCGCTGCATCATATACAGTTCTTCCTTAAGATGGCCGTTAAGGAATGCCGTTTTGACATCCATTTGCCATATCTCATAATCATAGTATGCGGCAATTGCTAACATGATTCGAACGGACTTTAGCTTCGCTACGGGAGAGAATGTCTCATCGTAGTCAACCCCTTGAACTTGTCGATAACCCTTAGCGACAAGTCGAGATTTATAGATGGTAACATTACCATCTGCGTCCGTCTTCTTCTTAAAGATCCATTTGTTTTCTATCGTCACGATCATTGGGCAAGTCTGTCAAAGTCCATACTTCGTTTTCATACATGGATCCTATCTCAGATTGCATGGCTTCAAGCCATTTGTTGGAATCTGGGCCCGCCATCGCTTATTCATAGTTCGAAGGTTCACCATTGTCTAACAACATGATTTCCGTGACAGGGTTGCCATACCACTGTGTGGAACGTGTCCTCATGGACCTGAAGTTCGTGAGTAACTTGATCCAAGTACCTTGATCATCATCATTAACTTCCTCTTCGCTTGGTGCCGCACCACAGAACATCTTCCCGAGCTGCGCTACTCACCGGTTCAAGAGGTAGTACTTCATCAAGTTCCACTTTCCTCCCACTTACTTCTCTCGAGAGAAACTCTTTCTCCGTAAAGGACCCGTTCTTGGCAACAAAGATCTTGCCTTCGGATCTGAGGTAGAAGGTATACCCAATGGTTTCCTTAGGGTATCCTATGAAGACGCATTTTTCCGACTTGGGTTCAAGCTTTTCAGGTTGAAGTTTCTTGACATAAGCATCGCATCCCCAAACTTTTAGAAACGACAGCTTAGGTTTCTTCCCAAACCATAATTCATACTGTGTCGTCTCAACGGATTTAGACGGTGCCCTATTTAAAGTGAATGTAGCTGTCTTTAGAGCGTATCCCCAAAATGATAGCGGTAAATCGGTAAGAGACATCATAGATCACACCATATCCAATAAAGTGCGATTACGACGTTCGGACACACTGTTACACTGAGGTGTTCCAGGCGGCGTGAGTTGCGAAATGATTCCACATTTCCTTAAGTGCGTACCAAATCCGTGACTTAAGTATTCTCCCCCACGATCTGATCGTAAGAACTTTATCTTTCGGTCACGTTGATTCTCTACCTCATTTTGAAATTCCTTGAACTTTTCAAAGGTCTCAGACTTGTGTTTCATCAAGTAGACATATCCATATCTACTCAAGTCGTCAGTGAGAGTGAGAACATAATGATATCCTCCACGAGCCTCAACGCTCATTGGACCGCACACATCAAGATGTATGATTTCCAATAAGTTGGTCGCCGCTCCATTGTTCCAGAGAACGGAGTCTTGGTCATTTTGCCCATGAGGCATGGTTCGCATGTGTCAAATGATTCATAATCGAGAGACTCTAAAAGTCCATCAGCATGGAACTTCTTCATGCGCTTGACACCAATGTGACCAAGGCGGCAGTGCCACAAGTATGTGGGACAATCGTTATCAACTTTACATCTTTTGGTATTCACACTATGAATATGTGTAACATCACGTTCGAGATTCATTAAGAATAAAACGTTGACCATCGGGGCATGACCATAAAACATATCTCTCATATAAATAGAACAACCATTATTCTCGGATTTAAATGAGTAGCCATCTCGTATTAAACGAGATCCAGATACAACGTTCATGCTCAAAGCTGGTACTAAATAACAATTATTGAGGTTTAAAACTAATCCCATAGGTAAATGTAGAGGCATCGTGCCGACGGTGATCACATCGACCTTGGAACCATTCTCGACGCGCATCGTCACCTCGTCCTTCGCCAGTCTCCGCTTATTCTGCAGCTCCTGCTTTGAGTTACAAATATGAGCAACGACACCGGTATCAAATACCCAGGAGCTACTACGAGTAATCGGTAAGGTACACATCAATTACATGTATATCACATATACCTTTAGTGTTGCCGGCCTTCTTGTCCGCTAAGTATTTGGGGCAGTTCCGCTTCCAAAGGTCCGCTTCCCTTGCAATAAAAGCACTCAGTTTCGGGCTTGGGTCCATTCTTTGACTTCTTCCCGGCAACTGGCTTACCGGGCGCGGCAACTCCCTTGCCGTCCTTCTTGAAGTTCTTCTTACCCTTGCCTTTCTTGAACTTAGTGGTTTTATTCACCACCAACACTTGATGTTCCTTCTTGATTTCTACCTCCGCTGATTTCAGCATTGAATATACCTCAGGAATGGTCTTTTCCATCCCCTGCATATTGAAGTTCATCACAAAGCTCTTGTAGCTCGGTGGAAGCGATCGAGGATTCTGTCAATAACGCGTCATCCGGAGATTAACTCCCAGCTGAGTCAAGCGGTTGTGCAACCCACACATTTTGAGTATGTGCTCACTGACAGAACTATTTTACTCCATCTTACAACTGAAGAACTTGTCGGAGACTTCATATCTCTCGACCCGGGCATGCGCTTGGAAACCCATTTTCAGCTCTTCGAACATCTCATATGCTCCGTGTTGCTCAAAACGCTTTTGGAGCCCCGGTTCTAAGCTGTAAAGCATGCCGCACCGAACGAGGGAGTAATCATCAAGACGAGACTGCCAAGCGCTCATAACGCCTTGGTTCTCTCGATGGGAGCTTCACCTAGCGGTGCTTCTAAGACATAATCTTTCTTCGCAGCTATGAGGATGATCCTCGTGTTCGGACCCAGTCCATTATAGTTGCTGCCATCATCTTTCAGCTTGGTTTTCTCTAGGAACGTGTTGAAGTTGAGGGTAACGTGGGCCATTTGATCTACAAGACATATTGTAAAGATTTTAGACTAAGTTCATGATAATTAAGTTCATCTAATCAAATTATTTAAAGAACTCCCACTCAGATTAGAATCCCTTTAGTCATCTAAGTGATACATGATCCGAGTCGACTAGGCCGTGTCCGATCATCACGTGAGACGGACTAGTCATCATCGGTGAACATCTCCATGTTGATCGTATCTTCCATATGACTCATGTTCGACCTTTCGGTCTCTTGTGTTCCGAGGCCATGTCTGTACATGCTAGGCTCGTCAAGTTAACCTAAGTGTTTATGCATGTGTAAATCTGTCTTACACCCGTTGTATGTGAATGTTAGAATCTATCATACCCGATCATCACGTGGTGCTTCGAAACAACGAACTTTCGCAACGGCGCACAGTTAGGGGCAACACTTTCTTGAAATTATTATGAGGGATCATCTTATTTACTACCGTCGTTCTAAGTAAATAAGATGCAAAAACATGATAAACATCACATGCAATCAAATAGTACTGACATGATATGGCCAATATCATATAGCTCCTTTGATCTCCATCTTTGGGGCTCCATGATCTTCGTCACCGGCATGACACCATGATCTCCATCATCATGATCTCCATCATCGTGTCTCCATGGGGTTGCTCGCCAACTATTACTTCTACTACTATGGCTAACGGTTTAGCAATAAAGTAAAGTAATTACATGGCGTTGAATCAATGACATGCAGGTCATACAATAATTAAGACAACTCATATGGCTCCTACCGGTTGTCATACTCATCGACATGCAAGTCGTGATTTCTATTACAAGAACATGATCTCATACATCACATATATATCATTCATCATTCATCACAACTTTTGGCCATATCACATCACAATCACATGCTGCAAAAACAAGTTAGACGTCCTCTAATTGTTGTTGCATGTTTTACGTGGCTGCAATAGGCTTCTAGCAAGAACGTTTTCTTACCTACGTAAAAGCCACAACGTGATTTGCCAACTTCTATTTACCCTTCATAAGGACCCTTTTCATCGAATCCGCTCCAACTAAAGTGGGAGAGACAGACACCCGCTAGCCACCTTATGCAACTAGTGCATGTCAGTCGGTGGAACCTGTCTCACGTAAGCGTACGTGTAAGGTCGGTCCGGGCCGCTTCGTCCCACAAATACCGCTGAAGAAAAACAAGACTAGTAGTGGCAAGAAAGTTGACAACATCTACGCCCACAACAAATTTGTGTTCTACTCGTGCAAAGAGAACTACGCATAGACCTAGCTCATGATGCCACTGTTGGGAACGTTGCAGAAAATAAAAAAATTCTACGGTTTCACCAAGATCAATCTATGAGTTCATCTAGAAACGAGAGAGAGGAGTGCATCTACATACCCTTGTAGATCAAGCGGAAGCGTTCAAGAGAACGGGGTTGAGGGAGTCGTACTCGTCGTGATCCAAATTACCGATGATCCTAGTGCTGAACGGACAGCACCTCCGCGTTCAACACACGTACGGTTGGGGAAGACGTCTCCTCCTTCTTGATCCAGCAAGGGGGAAGGAGAGGTTGATGAAGATCCAGCAGCACGACGGCGTGGTGGTGGATGCAACAGCGATCTCGGTAGGGCTTCGCCAAGCGTCTGCGAGAGGGAGAGGTGTAGCAAGGGGAGAGGGAGGCGCCAAGAGCATGGGTGCGGCTGCCCTCCCTCCCCCCTCTTTATATAGGCCCCTTAGGGGCGCACCGGCCCTGGGAGATGGGATCTCCAAGGAGGGGGGGCGGCGGCGGCCAGGGGGGTTGTCTGCCCCCCAAGCCAGGTGGAGGCGCCCCCACCCCTAGGGTTTCCCAACCCTAGGCCCAGGGGGAGCCCAAGGGGGGCGCACCAGCCCACTAGGGGCTGGTTCCTCTCCCACTTCAGCCCATGGGGCCCTCCGGGATAGGTGGCCCCACCCGGTGGACCCCCGGGACCCTTTCGGTGGTCCCGGTACAATACCGGTGACCCCCGAAACTTTCTCGATGGCCGAAACCTGACTTCCTATATATAATTCTTTACCTCTGGACCATCCCGGAACTCCTCGTGACGTCCGGGATTTCATCTGGGACTCCGAACAACTTTCGGGTTACTGCTTACTCATATCTCTACAACCCTAGCGTCACCGAACCTTGAGTGTGTAGACCCTACGGGTTCGGGAGACATGCAGACATGACCGAGACACCTCTCCGGTAAATAACCAACAGCGGGATCTGGATACCCATGTTGGCTCCCACATGCTCCTCGATGATCTCATCGGATGAACCACGATGTCGAGGATTCAAGTAACCACGTATACAATTCCCTTTGTCAATCGGTACGTTACTTGCCCGAGAATCGATCGTCGGTATCCCAATACCTCGTTTAATCTCGTTACCGGAAAGTCACTTTACTCGTACCATAATGCATGATCCCGTTACCAGACACTTGGTCACATTGAGCTCATTATGATGATGCATTACCGAGTGGGCCCAGAGATACCTCTCCGTCATACGGAGTGACAAATCCTACCTTGATTCGTACAACCCAATGTGATACTTTCGAGATACCCGTAGTGCACCTTTATAGTCACCCGATTACGCTATGCGGCTTTGGCACACCCAAAGCACTCCTACGGTATCCGGGAGTTGCACAATCTCATGGTCTAAGGAAATGATACTTGACATTTGGAAAATCTCTAGCTAAACGAACTACACGATCTTTGAGCTATGCTTAGGATTGGGTCTTGTCCATCACATCATTTCCCCAATGATGTGATCCCGTCATCAATGACATCCAATGTCCATAGTCGTGAAACCATGACTATCTGTTGATCAACGAGCTAGTCAACTAGAGGCTCACTAGGGACACGTTGTGGTCTATGTACTCACACGTGTATTACGATTTCCGGATAACACAATTATAGCATGAATAATAGACTATTATCATGAACAAATAAATATAATAATAACCATTTTATTATTGCCTCTAGGGCATATTTCCAACACTGTACTGGTCCCAAACCAAGAATGTGGTAAGGTCTATGAGCTCATTTTCTATTTTTAAGTATTATATTCTTGCGTCTTACTGTACTCTGTTCATGTAGAACAAGTGCTTAAACCTGAAGAACAACTTTTCTAATTTAAGATTCCATTGCTATCATGGGTACTGCTTTGCTCTTGTATCATTGTTTTTACTCATACAAACTTATTTTTAAATTGAAGGATCCAATCGAAACTCCAATGGCACAGCAGGTATGTTCACGCATGTTTCTTTAACAAGTTTGCTCTTATCAATAGCTCTGTTGACTTCTCATATCATGCACATTACTAGCATCACAACAGAGCCAATAGTGTTGTTGTACATGTAGACCCTTGGTACCCATCTGAAATCTTGTTTTGCCGTGTAATTTCCCACGCTTTATATATGTTTGTTTGTTTGATGCTTTTATTATGTACTACTTGGCAATAGAAGACTTGGTAGTTTAATCATGTCCACTTTACTAAAGAACTGGTTCACCAAAATGAGTTTCATATACTAGTACATGCTAAACATGTTATGTGTCTGCTTGTTTCTTCTTTTAGAATGCTGACAGAATATTGGGAAAGAGTGCCTTATTAAGCAATGGTAAAGGAAGTAATGCAGATAAGGTACAGGAGAGTGAGACATCCGTATTGGTCTCCAACAAAGCTGATCAAACAGCTAAGGAAGATTATCTTGAAGACAGTGAGACAACCCCAAAGTACTGTCTTGGTTTAGTGTTTGAGTTACTGGCCACTACCGCTTGCACAAGCTATACAATCTTCTTATCTAATAAGTTCGGTTTCTTGAGTCTTACAAGTTGAAAGACATCGATCAGCTATGCTGCGACAAGAAGCGGAAGGACTGCGGAAGTCCCTGGAGCATTCAGATGCATACTTTCTTGTGCAACAACAAGCGTTGGAGGATTTTAGCGCCAAACATGACAAAGCTAATAAGATTGCTAAGCTTATTGCTAGCATGGTGGATACCCAGGATAACGTTTCTTTAGCTCTTCTGAAGTTGTTTCAGTTATGGACTTGTTTTGCTGCCGCGTTTATTTGCACTGGTGGCCAATTTAGACGGCCAGTGTATGTAATATGCTACTTTGTTCCCTATATTTGCACTAGTGGCGAACTTTGATGCCCAGTGGCAGTCGATGTAATATGTGTAATAGCCGAAATAGCCTAGCGTTAGTTCCTTGCTTATTTATTTCCTTATTGTCTTGTTTAGTTGTTTGCTTGTAGTCATTGTAGTTCTTTTTCCGCGTTTTTCTAGTGGCCACAATAAACTAGGCCACAATAACCATGGCAACACACGGACTATTGTGACCATGGTCCTGCTACCTGCATAGTGACCATGGCCCTCCACGGGCTGTACTATCCATGGGCCTTCCATGGGTCGTAGGATCCATGGGCCTTCTACGGGCTGTAAGATCCATGGGCCTTCTACGGGCCGTCTCATCTATGGGCCTTCTACGGGCCGTATAATCATTTCGCCAAACATGGGCCGTACTATTCGTGGACCAATGACGGACCGCAAAATGGGCCGTAAATGGGCTAGAGTGGAAATCGTATGTTTTATGGCCCGACCATAACGGGCCGTTAATAGGTCGTAATTGATGACACTATGAAAACAACCCAACGTGTTAACGGGCCACAAGCAGGCCGACTGTAACCACGGGCTGAATTTGGCCCACAAGCTGAACAGGCCAGTAACGGACCGTAAGTAATTGAATTCTGGAAATGAGCCCAAGAATAAATGGGCCCTTAGAAGGCTGAAAGTTAACACGGGCTGGAAATGGCTGACAGACTAATGGGTCGTTAATGGGTATAAAGTGATAGACTGTTCATTATGGGCCAGTTTCACCACGGGCCGTTAATGGGCCAATATTTACAAAGGGCCTCATATGGGCAGAAAGACGTCATGGGCCAGACATGGGCCGGAAGTTACAATGGGCTGGAATCATACTGGATGGCCCAGATGACGCTACTGGGCCTAATTCGGGTAAGCCGCAACGGTCCGTGACCTAGCGGGCTGTATATGGGCTATATGCTAACAGGCCGTTAACGGGCTTTCTGTGGGCCGGCTCGCTACCTCTTTGACCAAGTCAAATGGGTCGGCCTTTTCACCGGAAGTCGTGCCACGTGTCGACGTATCATAGGCGCCTCTTGTCCAGTGAATGGATGATATCTGTCCCAGCGGTGAGCCAACACGTGTTTCCTCCGGCCAATGAGAATTTTACATGTGGAAAATCCCCATTGGTCCGGGCTGTTAACGGGTTATCGGGTCCAAAACCGAACCCGATAGCTTAACGGCGACCCATTACAGTGGATGCCACCTATCGGTCACCCTTGACGAAAGCACTTCCATGACGCGGCATTTATTGTCATGGAAATGGACACTTCCGTGATGATAATTTTGGTAATGTCATGGAACACTTCTATGACAGCACAAGTATGACTATCTTGATTCTGTCATAAAATCGTCATGGATGTACATGCATGACAGAAAATGTGACCTACTGTGACTGTAGGATCGAAAGTATGTCTAGAGGGGGGTGATTAGACTACTTGACCAATTAAAAATCTATCCTTTTCCAAACTTTAGTCTTTGGCGGACTTTAGCTATCTTAGCAAAAGTCAAGCAATCTTAACACAATTCAAGCAAGCATGCAAAGAGTATATGAGCAGCGGAAAGTAAAGCATGCAACTTGCAAGAATGTAAAGGGAAGGGTTTGGAGAATTCAAACGCAATTGGAGACACGGATGTTTTTGTCGTGGTTCCGATAGGTGGTGCTATCGTACATCCACGTTGATGGAGACTTCAACCCACGAAGGGTAACGGTTGCACGAGTCCACGGAGGGCTCCACCCATGAAGGGTCCACGAAGAAGCAACCTTGTCTATCCCATCATGGCCGTCGCCCACGAAGAACTTGCCTCACTAGCGGTAGATCTTCACAAAGTAGGCGATCTCCTTGCCCTTACAAACTCCTTGGTTTAACTCCACAATCTTGTCGGAGGCTCCCAAGTGACACCTAGACAATCTAGGAGACACCACTCTCCTAGAAGTAACAAATGGTGTGTTGATGATGAACTCCTTGCTCTTGTGCTTCAAATGATAGTCTCCCCAACACTCAACTCTCTCTCACAGGATATGGATTTGGTGGAAAGAAGATTTGAGTGGAAAGCAACTTGGGGAAGGCTAGAGGTCAAGATTCATATGGTGGGAATGGAATATCTTGGCCTCAACACATGAGTAGGTGGTTCTCTCTCAGAAAATGTGTATTCGAAGTGTAGGTATGTTCTGATGGCTCTATCCACGAATGAAGAGTGGGTGGAGGGGTGTATATAGCTTCCACACAAAAACTAACCGTTACACACAATTTACCAATCTCGGTGAGACCGAATTGAGAAACTCGGTCGGACCGATTTAGCAAACCTAGTGACCGTTAGGATTTTCGGTGGGACTGAGATGCAACTCGGTAGGACCGATATGGTTAGGGTTAGGGCATAACATAATCTCGGTGTGACCGAATACACAAACTCGGTGGGACCGATTTTGGTAATAAGCTAACCAGAGAGTTGGTCAGGTAAACTCGGTGGGACAGATTTGCTCATTTCGGTGGGACCGAAATGTTACAAAAAGGAAACAGAGAGTTTACATTGCAATCTCGATGGGACCGATCGCTCATCTCGGTAGGACCGAAACGTTATGAAGGGAAACAGAGAGATTACAACCCCATCTCGGTGAGACCGAGATCCCTATCGGTGAAACCGATTTGCCTAGGGTTTGTGGCAGTGGCTATGACATCTGAACACGGTGGCGCCGGATAGAAAGAATCGGTGGGGCCGAGTTTGACTTTTGGTTTAGGTCATATGTGGATGTGGGAAGGTAGTTGAGGGTTTTGGAGCATATCACTAAGCACTATGAAGCAAGAACCTCATCAAGCAACATCTCATCCCTCCTTGATAGTATTGGCTTTTCCTATAGACTCAATGTGATCTTGGATCACTAAAATATAAAATGTAGAGTCTTGAGCTTTGAGCTTGAGCCAATCTTTTTGCCCTTAGTATTTTGAGGGGTCCACTTTCCTCATCCATGCCATGCCATTCATTGAGCTTTTCCTGAAATATTAATCTTGGAATAATGTTAGCTCAATGAGCTATATGCTGTTAGGAATTGCCAAAACCACCCAGGGATAGTTGCACTTTCAATCTCCCCCTTTTTGGTAATTGATGACAACATATAGATCAAAGCTTCGACGAATGATAATAAGAGTGAAAAAACATTGTCGCTTTGAGAGGTATGTGAAAAGCAAGAGCTCCCCCTAAAGTTGTGCATAGTTTAAGATTTGCTTTGGACTGCAAATGCACAAAGAGTTAGGCTCATGGGTTACTCTTCCATGTCACATACATCTTGGTGGAGCACTCAAAATGATAATAATTAAATACATGCACTCATCACCAAGCAAAGTGAATGATCATACAGGGATAGAATGGTAATGCCATCCAACAAGCATTAATGTAGCATATGATCAAACACATATGATCATCCAAGTATCACACAGACATAAAGTATCTCAATCAAGCAAATAAAGTTCAACCACCAAAGCAAGAGAGAATAAAAAGCAACGCTCTCTCTCGAAGCCTATGATCTATACATTTTCTCCCCTTTGGCAACAAGTTACCAAAAGTTCATAGAAAATGCATAGCACTAAATCGCCTCTCGTGCTTGATCTTCGTGGTGGTGTCCGGAGAACTCCAAGAACGAAGGCTTCAGTCGATATAGATGGAGTTGTTGGAGTAGGTGCTGGAGCTGGTGGCACTGAAGCTGTAGCTGGTGCAGATGAAGTGGCTCGATGTCCGGCATCGCACCGCAGTTGACCTCTGAGCTCTAGGCACTCTGGCAAATGCCTCAGTGGTTGTCTTTCCCTTCCTCTCCTGCATATCATCCTGTAGTTGCTCCACAATAGACTGGATCTCAGTTACCTTCACATCCATGTCATAGAACTTATGCTCCATGATCCTTTCCAAGCTCTGCTGGTTTCGAGTCAGGGTGGCCAGCCCTTTCTCAATCCTTAGAGTGGATGCAATCAAGTAGCCAAGCTGATCTTGCTTGCTCTTTAGAAGATACTGAGATGCCTCTTCCATGGTTGGCATCTTTGCAGCTTTCTCAGCCTTTGCCTTCTCCCTTTTTGCTTGAGCTTGCACAGACGATGATTCATCCTCATTCATAACCACTTGGTTGTCCTCAAAATCTGGATAGATAGGCAAGTGCTCCTTATCCAACAAGTATGTGCCAGTTCCCATCTTGGAGTTAATCAACTCCTAGATATGTGGTGCATACCCACAGCTTCTCTTTTGGTCAGCAGCTGTCCTCTTGATAGTTTCAACTATAAGACTCATGACCTTGAACTTTTGTGGCACATCAAATATATGTAGCAGATTGATGGAGTGGCCTCTGATCATTCTGTGATCACCAGACTTGGGCAAAAGAGTGTGCCTGAGTATCCAATTGATAGTAGGCAGTCCTGATAGTAGGTGTTTCACTGATCCAAATTGGTGAGTCTCAAGATCTGCATCAGGAATCTCCTTGTACATGCTAGCCATGGAGTTGTGACCCTTCTTCTTATTGGCATAGACATCCAAGTCATCTTCATTCTCGTCAGGAGCATTGATTAATTGAGCCCATTCTGCTATTGTTGACTGGTATCTAGTGCCTTCAGACATCCAGACTATCTTGCCATCTGGGTAGAAGTGAGTTGTGGAGTAGAACTGCATGATGAGCTCATCTTTCCACTTTGTGAGCTTCTGAGCCACAAACTCATCAACTCCACAAGCCTTGAAACTATCATATACTCCTGGATAGTGTTCTTCATTCTCCTTGATGTACTTCCAGTTGACCCATCTCATGTCACATACTATTGGTTTCTTGTCAAGCAACACTGTCTCATAGAAATCCTGATGTTCTTTGGTATGGAACCTGTAGTCCACAACAGTTCTCCTCCTGGTGGCATATGGATCTGCCTCTCTCCATAGCCTCAATCCTGAGTCCTTCCCGATCTTCATGTTTTGTGCTACAGGATGAGCATCATTATGATCTGGAATCTTTGGCTTTAACTTCCTCAAAACATGTGTCTCGTCATCTTCTTCTTCAGCAACAGTTTCAGGCACTGGGGACTTGTTTTTCTCAGCAGCTGGAATGTTCCTGGTACTCCTCTTTGGTGCAGACTTGGGCTTGGAGGCAGCCTTGGGTGCTTCTATGGGCTTTGATGAAGCAGCCCCTGACCTGATAGCATCACCCATAAGCTTCTGAGCTTTGGGTGTTGGTGCAGCAACCTCTTCTTCTTCTTCCTCTTCAGAGTCTCTCCTCATAGAGGGTTTGCCAAGAACTCTGGCAGTAGTGGTTCTACTCTCTTTTTCTTCTTGTCTTGGCCAACAGCTTCCTCTTCTGACTCAATGGTAAACTTCATGGTTTCTCCTGTGGCAACCTTCCTAGGTTTGGAAGTGGGAATCCTTCTTGCAGGTGCCTTCTTTTGCATTCCTGGCTTAGTGGCCGCAGCTGATCCATACTCCTTTTTAAGCACTTTCTTCTTGGAAGTGGCCTCATCCTCAACTGCCACATAGTCTTCATCCTCAGATTCAGAAGTTTTCTTCTTTCTGGCCCTGGTGGCAGCTTTGGGTAGGTTGCTTGGGTACTCCTGCTTCCATCATCTGAGCTGCTAGAGGGACTAGTGCCCTCACTCATGTGAACCTGCTCCTCTGACTTGTTCTGACTGTCACTTTGATCATACATGATGCAAACTCTGACAACTGACCCTGTGAATAGATTACAGATGAGGTAGAGTGGATGAGCATCACAAAATCCAGAGGTTTTTGCAAAAGAATGAATCAAAAACTTAGTTTTAGTTTTCCTCAGAAAGCATTTCGGATCAACCGATTTGTAAACTCGGTGATACCAAAGCAGTTGTTGGAACCTAAACTAGTGAACTCGGTCAGACCGAGTCACAGTTTGGTGGCACCGAGAGTGCTAGTGTTTCACAAAGTCCTATGCTCGGTCACACCGATTTTCAATTCTTGGTCAGATCGAAAATCACATGTGCAATGGCCTAAGCCGAATCGGTGGTACCGAGTTCCACCACTCGGTTGGTCCGAGATGGTTTCGGTGGAAACCTAACCCTAAATTTTCAAATCGTCTCTAATCTACGGAGTGTTTTTGACTGGATAAGATAGTTTCAATCGTGGCAAGATTCATGGCGAACACAATGTGCTAGGAATCAGATAAGGATAGCACTGTGATCGAGTTCATACCCTAGTTCGGCGATGAACTCGCTACGGCGGCAACGGCGGGGATGATTCCCTTTGACGGTGGCGGAGACCAGCGGCAGGAGGCAATTGGCGACGAGGAGGACGATCCGGAGACCCTGGAGGCAGAGCAGGCTAAGCGCGGGCGAAAGAGTTCGGAGAAAATTTCCAATATTTTGCCCATGGGTATATATAGCCCGACCCTGTCGGTGTGACCGAGTGGAACAACTCGGTGGCACCGAGATGCATAACTGCAAGCTCTGTTGGAAAAGGCAGTGCCTAGGAGGCACTTAGGCACGCCTAGGCGCTAGGCAACGGCCAAACGCCTCGCCTAGGGCATAAATGGAGGTCTAGGCAGGGCAAGTAAGGAATTGCCTACCCAAGCAAGAAATCATGCCACGTACTACACTGATATGCCAAACGAGTTATATTCCAATGGCAGTAGATGGTAATTAACTTATTTATATGCCCTAAACTAATAACAACATCTATATAATAATCACAAATACACTACGAGTAAAAACTATATTACCGCCTAGGCCGCGCCCAGGGCGCTTAGGCACCGCCTAAGCACTAGGCGAAGGCCAACCGCCTCGCTTACGCCTACCGCTTTTTCTGCAAGCAGTTACTGCAACTCGGTGTGACCGAAAAGTTCAAATCGGTTGCACCGAGATTGAAAACGTAGATCGACTTAGTGATCTCGGTATGACCGAAATGGGTGAATCGGTCAGACCGAAACGCACAAAGAGGTTTTGGAAGTTTAAGTCTATGACGAATCGGGACTCCGAGTGCTCCTCACACGTAGTGGTTCGAATCTGACTTGATCAAATTTTGTGATGTAGCATGAATAGAGTTTGAGACGAGAAAAGCATAGATAGCTAGAGAAGGTTCTTAGGCATTCTTGTCAATCCACTTGGCAAGAGAAAAAGAAACCAATCAATCAAAACAACAAGTGGATGTCCTTGAATGAGTAAATTATGTAACCAACATGCTCACACAATAAAATGGCAATTGAAATATGTGGCAAAGCATGCACAGCCAATTCTAGCATCTATCAAGCAATTGGCGATGACTAGGTCATCTATATATGAGTATATTGACTTAGGAGTCAAATGAGAACATTTGATCATAGGTCATACTCATCGTTTAAGCACAAGTGGGGTTACCACTTTTACATAAAGCGTTGTTGTTTTCACACCATTAGAGTTACTTTAGCTCAGTTCTTAGAGTAAAGCTCCCCTTAGATGTGAGATCCCCCCTAAGAGGTATGAACTAACCTTGGGTTTTGTCGATGATGACTTCATGTAGATGTTGAAGATGTGGATGCTCAATGTTGATGTAGATCATTTGGAGCTATCCTTTGGAGTGAGTTGCACTTTCAATACCTACATGGGTTAGTCCCACAAGGAACAAACAAGGATATCCATAGACATAGAGTGAAGCACACACAAGATGATGTCTATGAAAGCTTTAGGTTACCATGTCCCTTGTCTTACCAACAAGAGGGTTTGTGACTCCTTGAACTAGTGCAAGATGTGGAAGTTGATTGCACTCGTCCTCGCCAATATGATAAGAGTGAAGTATGTTGGCGGAGTCACCCTCAAGAACTCTCTAGTTCTTCTTCTTTGGGATCCACACCATCTTGATGGGAATCCTCAGAGTTGTAGTTGTACTTGATGAAGTGGAACTTGATATAGTCTTGGGAACCCACTTGACCAAGGCCTTAGGAGCTTCTTCAAATGCATCAATTTCCTCTTGAAGCTTGTCCTTGCCTTTTTGCTTGTGGTCTTGTGGTGGAAGATCATCTTGAGCTTGTGTCCCTTTGAAAGAAGTAGGATCATACTTCTCTTGTTGAGGAACAAATTTCGTCTTGGGGTATTGATCTTCTTCCCACTCAACTCCATTGGCATTGAACTTTCGTTCAAAACCAACACCTTGGTTCTTCCGATGCCTTCCTTGCTTATGCATAATTTCCTCGAATTGCTTACTCCCGGCAAGGCTCTTGTAGACACATTTCTCTATAATTCCCTTCAATAAGCTATTTTCTTGCTCAAGTGTAACTTGGCTAAGAGAATCATTTGTGGAATCAAGAGAACTACTAGAAGCAACAACATTGGATTTAGCATGATTATTGTTACTACTAGAGGAAGAATCTTTCTTGTTCTTGTTACTAGACTTGACTTGAGGCATGTAAGTGGATAAGAGTAAACGCTTGGCAATATAAGAAGAACTTTTCTTGCGAAGATCATCATTGATTGCCTTTAAGAACTCATGCTCTTGCTCAAGGTTGAGCTTTTCAAAACGTAATTTCTCACGAGTCCTTAAAAGTTCTCGATGATCTCCTAAGATAGTTTCATGAGCTAACTTAAGAGTGTTTAGTTCTTTAGTTAGAGACTCAATCTTCTCCTTATCATTGTCATTCGTTTCATTTTGATTAGCATGATTAATTGACGTTTCATCATAGTATTCATCACTAGAGTTGTCAACAAGTAAATCATCATCACCTAACGAGTCATCTTCATCACTATTGAAATGAACATACTCGGGGTGTGATACCTTTGGACCTTTGGCCATGAAGCATCCTCCAATTCCTTCATTTGGTGACTCAAATATGTCGTAGGAGTTGGTTGACACAAGTGCTAGACCGGCAACACCTTTATCTTGAGTACATTCGGAGTCGGAGTGATAGCTTCTCTCGGAGTGATTGTCGGAGTCGGAGCCGGATACCCATTCACCAACATGAGCTTGATGTCTTCGTTTTGTGTAGCTCCTTGATGACTTGTCCTTTCTTTCTGAATCCTTGCTTCTCCGTGAGGGTCATCGTTCATAACAATCATCTCTACTCCTTCTTTCTCTAGGTGGTGATTCTTCTCTTCTACTTCTTCTTTTTGGAGAATCTTCTCTTCTTTTGTGGGGTTCCATACACTCATTAGAATAGTGTCCGGGCCTTCCACAATTGTAGCAGTTTCGCTCTCGACTAGAAGATCTTTTTTCATTGTAGGACCTTGACTTGGAGCTTCTCTCTTTGCTTCTACTCTTGTAGAATTTGTTGAAGTTCTTCACCATTAAGCTCAGTTCTTCATTGAAGGTTTGTTTCTCACTTGATGATGTGGGGGATTCACATGAGGCTTTGTAAGCACCACTTGATTTGTTGTGAAGTTCCTCCTTATCCTTGAGTGACATCTCATGAGCAACAATTCTTCCATTGACTTCCGTTATTTGAGATCTTTGCAATTGGGCATCATTTGAATCAATGTGCACACAGTATCATATTTTCCATCCAAGGCTCTTAGGATCTTCTTGATGATGAATCTGTCGGTCATCTCTTCACTTCATAAGTCGGCAATCTCATTTGTGATAAGAGCAAGCCTAGAGTACATTTCAGCGACACCTTCACCATCCTTCATTTTGAACTTGTCAAGTTGACTCTGAAGCACATCCAACTTGGATTCCTTGACGGAGTCGGTACCTTCATGCATGTCAATCAAAGTATCCCAAATTTCCTTTGCATCCTCAAGATGGCTGATTTTGTTGAATTCTTCGAGGCACAATCCGTTGAAGAGGATATCACAAGCTTGAGTGTTGTATTGCAGCATTTTCAACTCTTCCGCGGTGGCTTCACGATTCGGTTCTCTCCCATCAAAGAATTCACCTTGCAAGCCAATACACAGAATAGCCTAAACCGGGGGGTTATGTCCAAGAATATGCATTTTCATCTTATGCTTCCAACTAGCAAAATTAGTACCATCAAAGTAAGGACCTCTACAGTGATAATTTCCCTTGCTAGACGCCATACTCTCCTAGGTTGTGAAACCAAGGCTATGACCACCAAAAGCTATGGAAATCAAAGCAAATGGAGACCAGAGCTCTGGTACCACTTGTAGGATCGAAAGTATGTCTAGAGGGGGTGATTAGACTACTTGACCAATTAAAAATCTATCATTTTCCCAATTTTAGTCTTTGGCAGATTTTAGCTATCTTAGCACAAGTCAAGCAATCTTAACACACTTCAAGCAAGCATGCAAAGAGTATATGAGCAGCGGAAAGTAAAGCATGCAACTTGCAAGAATGTAAAGGGAAGGGTTTGGAGAATTCAAACGCAATTGGAGACACGGATGTTATTGTCGTGGTTCCGATAGGTGGTGCTATCGTACATCCACGTTGATGGAGACATCAACCCACGAAGGGTAACAGTTGTACGAGTCCACGGAGGGCTCCACCCACGAAGGGTCCACGAAGAAGCAACCTTGTCTATCCCATCATGGCCGTCGCCCACGAAGAACTTGCCTCACTAGCGGTAGATCTTCACGAAGTAGGCGATCTCCTTGCCCTTACAAACTCCTTGGTTCAACTCAACAATCTTGTCTGAGGCTCCCAAGTGACACCTAGCCAATCTAGGAGACACCACTCTCCAAGAAGTAACAAATGTTGTGTTGATGATGAACTCCTTGCTCTTGTGCTTCAAATGATAGTCTCCCCAACACTCAACTCTCTCTCACAGGATATGGATTTTGTGGAAAGAAGATTTGAGTGGAAAGAAACTTGGGGAAGGCTAGAGGTCAAGATTCATATGGTGGGAATGGAATATCTTGGCCTCAACACATGAGTAGGTGGTTCTCTCTCAGAAAATGTGTATTGGAAGTGTAGGTATGTTCTGATGGCTCTCTCCATGAATGAAGAGTGGGTGGAGGGGTGTATATAGCTTCCACACAAAAACTAACCGTTACACACAATTTACCAATCTCGGTGAGACCGAATTGAGAAACTCGGTCGGAACGATTTAGCAAACCAAGTGACCGTTAGGATTTTCGGTGGGACTGAGATGCAACTCGGTAGGACCGATATGGTTAGGGTTAGGGCATAACGTAATCTCGGTGTGACCTATTACACAAACTCGGTGGGACCGATTTTGGTAATAAGCTAACCAGAGAGTTGGTCAGGTAAACTCGGTGGGACCGATTTGCTCATTTCGGTGGGACCGAAATGTTACAAAAAGGAAACAGAGAGTTTACATTGGAATCTCGGTGGGACCGATCGCTCATCTCGGTAGGACCGAAATGTTAGGAAGGGAAACAGAGAGATTACAACCCCATCTCGGTGAGACCGAGATCCCTATCGGTGAAACCGATTTGCCTAGGGTTTGTGGCAGTGGCTATGACATCTGAACTCGGTGGCGCCGGATAGAAAGAATCGGTGGGGCCGAGTTTGACTTTTGGTTTAGGTCATATGTGGATGTGGGAAGGTAGTTGAGGGTTTTGGAGCATATCACTAAGCACTATGAAGCAAGAACCTCATCAAGCAACACCTCATCCCTACTTGTTAGTATTGGCTTTTCCTATAGACTCAATGTGATCTTGGATCACTAAAATATAAAATGTAGAGTCTTGAGCTTTGAGCTTGAGCATATATTTTTGTCCTTAGTATTTTGAGGGGTCCACTTTCCTCATCCATGCCATGCCATTCATTGAGCTTTTCCTGAAATATTAATCTTGGAATAATATTAGCTCAATGAGCTATATGTTGTTAGGAATTACCAAAACCACCCAGGGATAGTTGCACTTTCGGTGACAAACACGTATCATCACGGAAGTGTATTTTTTTGTAGTGGTGTTTGATGCCCTTTGAGGCTTTTGTACATGCCCGTTTCAAGCAAAGTCTTCAACCTAGCATTCTCATCAGCAATAGTAGTGGTATCCTCAGAAGAGGGGTTAGTCACCACATCAGCAGTTGAAGATATTGCAACACTAGTAGCAGTTGAACATTCAGCAACAGAGCCATCATTATCATGCTCAAGACATTTTAAACATGGTGGCTCAAAGTCTTCCTGAGCGGGACTGATTTGTTGAGCGCGAAGTGAATCGTTCTCCTTTTGAAGATCTTCATGAGAGGCTCTCAGATTATCAAGTTCTTGCTTCCTTTGAAGATAATCATAGGAAAGCTTCTCATGAGTAGCTGAGAGAGTTTCATAACGACTTTCAAGTTCCTCATACTTAGCGTGAAGATTTTTAATGTCTTCAATTAAGGACTGAGTTCGATTCATTTCCGCGTCCAACAGGTCATCGCTTTTGTCTAGCAACTTTTGAATATGTTCCATAGCAGTTTGCTGTTCAGTTGCAATTTTAGCAAGTGTCATGTAGCTAGGTTTAGATTCACATTCAGACTCATCTTCACTGGATGTTTGAAAGTAAGCATCGCGTGAGTTTACCTTGGCACCTCGTGCCATGAAGCAGTAGGTAGGAGCAGGGTCATCATCATCATCAGCTTCAACGTCGGTGACATGACCATTGTCTTCAATGTTGAAGATGGACTTGGTGACGAGTGCGGAAGCTAGAGCTAGGCTTGCCACGCCTGAGTCAGACTCCTCCTTAGACTCCACACCCGCCTCCTCAGAAGCAGACTCCTCCTCTGAATCCAGTTCCTTGCCAACGAACGCACGAGCCTTGCTAGATGAGCTCTTCTTGTGAGACGAAGACTTTGATGAAGACTTAGAAGAAGACTTTGAGGATTTCTTATTATTCTTGTCGTCAGAATCATATTCCTTGCTCTTCTTCTTCTTTGAGGGCACTCACAGACGTAGTGCTCTGGCTTCTTGAATTTGTGGCATGTTCTCTTCTTGTGGTCACGAGTGCAAGCCTCATCATTTTTTGAGCTGGATCTTGAAGACTTTCCAAAGAGTTCTTTTTGGAGAACTTCTGGAACTTCTTCACTAGCATAGCAAGCTCCTTTCCTATGTCTTTAGGATCCTCAGAACTGCAGTCAGATTCTTCTTCAGATGAGGAAACAACCTTTTCCTTCAAAGCATGGGTTCGGCCATAGTTGGGGCCATAGATGTCTCTCTTCTCAGATAGCTGGAACTCGTGAGTGTTGAGTCTCTCAAGTATGTGAGACGGATTGAGATCTTTGAAGTTAGGGCACTCTTATATCATCAGGGCTAGGGTGTCAAATGAGTTATCAAGTGATCTCAGAAGCTTCTTCATGATTTCGTGCTTGGTGATCTTAGTGGTGCCAAGAGCGTGAAGCTCATTTGTGATATCAGTGAGGCGATCAAATGTGAGCTGGACATTGTCAATGTCATTTCTCTTGAAGCGGTTGAAGAGGTTGCGAAGAACATCAATCCTTGAATCTCTCTGAGTTGAGATGCCTTCGTTGACCTTGGAGAGCCAGTCCCAGACTAGCTTCGCAGTTTCCAGTGCACTCACACGGCCATACTGTCCTTTGGTAAGATGACCACAGATGATGTTCTTGGCAGTAGAATCTAGTTGAATGAATCTCTTGACATCAGTAGCCGTGACACCTTCACCGACCTTGGGAACGCCTGTCTTGATGACATACCATAGGTCGACGTCAATGGCTTCAAGATGCATGCGCATCTTATTCTTCTAGTAGGGGTAATCAGTGCCATCGAAGACTAGGCATGCAATGGACACCTTGATTATCCCTACAGTCGACATAGCTGAAACTCCAGGTGGTTAAACCGAATCACACAGAACAAGGGAGCACCTTGCTCTGATACCAATTGAAAGTGCTAGTTATCGACTAGAGGGGGGGTGAATAGGCGATTATTATGAAAGTCTTCAAAACACGAGGTCTTTCAAGCCAAACAGATGAAATGAACCTACTGATATGTAGCGGAAGATAGACTACACTAGACAAGCCATAGTCAAGTAAGCAATGTAGTGAAAGTACGAAGACTATCAGCAGCTAGGTAGTATGGATCAGGATGGAAGACAGTATGAAGCCAAATAGGTAATAGTCTTCACAGAGTGAAGTCAAATAGATCAGACAGGTAAGCAATGACTTCACGAAGACAAATAGTAAAGTAAAGGGAAGTGGGGGAAAGAACCAGTTGCTTGGTGAAGACAGGGATTTGGTAGACCAGTTCCAGTTGCTGTGACAACTGTACGTCTGGTTAGGGAGGCTGAGATTGAACTCAAAAGACTGCGTCTTCACCTTGTTCCCCTTGAGCTAAGGACACCCAGTCCTCGCCCAATCACTCTGGTAAGTCTTCAAGGTAGACTTCCAAACCTTCACGAACTTCGTTCATCGGCGATCCACAATGGCTCTTGGATACTCAGAACGCGACGCCTAACCGGCTGGAGGATTCACAGTCCTCAAGTGTAACAAGTCTTCAGGTCACGTGGACATAAAGACTTCAGTGATGCCTAACACTCTTTGGCTCTAGGTGTTTTGGGCTTTGTCCTCGCAAGGATCTCTCTCTCAAAGGCTTCGGAGGTGGGTTGCTCTCAAACGACAAAAGCCATGCACTAACTCTGAGCAGCCACCAATTTATGGTGTAGGGGGTTGGCTATTTATAGCCAGGAGGCAACCCGACCTGATATGTCTGAAATGACCTTGGGTCACTAAGGAACCGACACGTGTCCAACGGTCGGATTTCAAACACACGTGACAGCTTTACTTGGGCTACAAGCAAAGCTGACCCATCCATCTCTGGATAAGATTTGCTCTCATTGTCTTTGCTCAAAGACAAAGGATTTTGGTTGAGCATCACATTGGTCACTCTAACTTTGTTCACTTGGACCCCACTTAGCAGTACGGTGGTTCCTATGACTCAATAAAGAAGAAAAGGAAACTACAAAACAACTATGTCTTCGCACTCCATAGTCTTCAAGTGAATGTCTTCACATGTCATAATCTTCATCGTGAATGTCTTCACGAACCACCATTGTCTTCAATGTCTTCACACATTTTAGGGGTCATCTTTGGTAGGTAAACCGAGTCACTAAGGGACTACTACCGGTGTTATCCTGCAATTCTCACAAACACATTAGTCCCTCAACCAAGTTTGTCGTCAATACTCCAAAACCAAGTAGGGGTGGCACTAGGTGCACTTACAATATGGAAATATAATAATACAATAATGTTGCCTCTAGGTCATATCCCAACAGTCTCCCACTTGCACTAGAGTTAATAATCTAGTTAGCACTTTTAACTTTTATACTAATGGCAATCCGGTGTCAGTCCATGCTTTGCTTGTGGTATAGACTTTGTCCTATTGAATCTGAAAAGTTCAGATCCACGTGCATCATTTGCATTTCTATGCATCTATCATGCTTTCACAAGAATTCATAATTTGTGTGAAACCGTCTTTGTATATATATTGCATCATTGGTAGAACCTTTTGATTCCTTAGGCTGAGTCATGGAACCACTATTAAGAATAGTGTTCCAATGATACAATCATCTAGAAACCATATCGGGTTCATAAATGAACTTTCAATTAATCACCCTTCATTTTTGCTTCTAAAGCAATAATGTACTTAGCCTTCTGTTATAGAATTCACCGCGGTAAATTTCTTGGACCAATTCCAACTTATTGTGCCACCATAAATCACTTTAATTTTGAAATCAAAAAATCACTTAGAGCACAGATGAAGATTTTATCAGTGTACTACTTACAACGAGCCTTCATTGATGTAACTCCTTACAACAATCTATTCGTTTTCCCCGTGTGTTAATCTTTAACGACATTTTCGTTGTTGTCCTATGATCAACAATTTGACCATACTAGTAACTTTTACTTGTGACTAACTTGGAGTACTGGAAATATCTGGTTGCCTAGATACCATGGAATACAAGTGTGGTAAAAATCATATTCCGCTCATTGGTATTTCAGGATATTGAATGCTTCCATGTGACATTGACAAGAAACTCTTCTTGACATTTTTCATACTAAACAACTTTAGTATTCTGTCAATGTGTATTTTGGCTAAGCCCGACTAGACACTATTATATCCATAGATCATTATGTCTAATACCAAGACTATTCATTGCTTAAGTATTTTACTAAAAAACTAGTTTCAATAAAGTATTAATTCATGTAAAAAATAACTTCTAATCAACAATATGTCATGCACATATATTGTTTAGAAATATTATCATGCTCCCACTTACTTTCTTGTAAATACAAGCCTCTTTGCTTTACTCGATGAAATCAATTTATTTGACCATTTCATCAGTACGAAGATTCCAACTCCACTTTGCTTTCTTCAGATCATTATAGGATCTATTGAAGTTTGCATACTTACTAGCATCCACTAGATCGACAAAATTACCTTTATCGTATCAAATATACAATCTTGGTGCTATTTCCATCTCATGGGAATCATTTTTTGACATCCATATGTTTTATCTCATAATTGAAATATTTAATAATTGCTAGTTTAACCCGATATGACTTTAAGTATTGCTATGATGAGACAATCTTGTCATAGTCAATTCTTTGATCTTGTCATAAACTATTTGTAACAAGTCAAGCATTATAAAACATTTTTATCTTTGTCAGTTTATAGATCCATTACTATTCTTTAGACTCTAAGTCTTTCGAAGGGTTCATCAAGTTCTAAGCTTGAATTATGTGAATGGATACTATCTTGGATTATGTTGGCATATAGCCAATTTCTGGAGTCAGGGCCCATCAATGCTTCTCTGTGAATTATAAGTTCATTGTTTGCCCAACAATATTTTGTCTGCATACCACAAAGGTCTGCACGAATTTTCCCAACCTATATAGTTCAGCTGCAAGTTTGACATAGTCTCTATATCTCGTGTAGAGGCTTTCATATCAGTCGTAGTAAGAAATTCTAGAATCACTTCCACAATTTTTCTTTTCTTTCAGCTGATTACAAAGATTCTGCAATCTCGTCGAGTTGCACTGTCCTCCCACTCACTCTTTTATAGAAAACATTTTCTTCAAAACTTTCACACTTTGTGGCAAAACACTTTGCCTCGGCGTAGTGATAGAGGAATACCCAATTATTTGGGATAACCTACAAAGTAGCACTTATTTCAATAAATTTGATGGTGCTCCTTTTCAGTGTAAAAGCCGCAGTCTCTAAAGCATCACTTTGAAAGTATATTGGTAAAATAATTAATGTCATCTTTGATGTCACCATGTCATACATAGCTTGATTGCATTTACTTAAAACACTCTACTCCTAGTAGTGTTCTAGGATATGCAAGCTATAAAAACTATTTTATAGCTCATCAGACATTCGCTAAACTTGTAACTCAAATATTCCTTTCTGCAATCTGATTGAAGAAACATAATTTTATTGTGACGATAAATTCTACTTCATTCTAAAAAACCTTCTAAAATATTTCAAAAGATCCAGTTTTATGTCTCAATAAGTAAATATAAATATCTACTTGAGTCATCCTTGAAGATAGATAAATCCACTTCTTGCAACAACACTTATTGGACTACACACATCGATATGCATATTGCCAATTATTTTGTTGCTCGTTCTCATGGCCTGTGAACTGTTTTTTTAGTTTACTTGACTGATTGGACGAAACTTGCAAGTTTCAGATGATTCTCAATTAGATGACTTCAAAATTCATCACTATGAAATTTCTCCATGATGGTTTCTCTAATGTGACTAAATGCAGTGCCACACATATGTGGTATTCTTTTAGTCTTGCAACGTTTAGCGTCAGCGTTATGTATGTTCAGTTTTATTATTAATATTCTTAACATACATCTTATTCACAATAAGTGTATGCCCCTTTTGTTCATAACATCGAACAACTATTTTTCTATCATGAACAACCTCCTTGCAACTTGTATGCAATGCGCTAAAGTGTACAAAAACTCTAGAATAAATTATGATAATAAATACAAAGGAAATACACTGATAGAAATACTGTAACCTTTTACAATCCATAAAAATATTTTAACCTCATTATTTGTTGGTCATTTAGGCCGTTCGAAGTTTCTTACAACGATTTGCAATAATTTGCAATCGAGTTAATATCCTTGTGATTAACCTTTTAACCACATTACCGAAGAATCAGTGATCAACAAATCGATCATATTTACCAAGAGCTACACTTTACTTGACCAACCACCTCTACATCTCATAACTTGTATGACATGCATACCTGAGCTGGACATTCTAGACTTCTTTTCTTTCTGCCTTTTACTTCTTATAGTTTTACTTCAATATTTCTCTTACTCTCAGAAGAAACAACAACTTTAAGAGTGGCGTGAGACGTGAACTTCCCTAGGCATGTAAGTCTCATTACATCCTTTGGTTTTGTTCTTTCTCTACAAGTTTTCACCATCAACACATGACTGGCTTTCTTCCGGATATTACGCATTCAGTCTTAAACATAGTTGAGCACTTCACTAGAATTTGCAAACAAAACACTTCTTTAGATATCACATATCTTTTAGCCTTAGTTTGTTTCTAGAAACAATTTTTAGTTCCAAGAATATCACATAACTATCTCAAACATTTTGAAGTTCAGGTTTCTTGGAAGCAAGCAGACCGTAATGCAATTCTAGCTTTTGGATCGAAGAACGCTAGTCTCATCATCCATAGCATCAACAAGAGAGTATTGTAAACATGCAGTAGGACAAAATCCTTCTTGGCACTTTAGAGGACGATCCTCTCAAACATAAAGTTTCAACCAGATAAATAGTGGTCAATCAATTTCAAAAACAAAGGTGGAACCGTGAGCCATAATTCTACAACTATACTGCAAACCACACATTTCATAATTAATTTGCACTAGTTATTAAACTTAATTAATACATAATTGTGCTCCCACTCAAATCAATATCTCTCGTAATTGATAGTGAGTTATTCAAGATCCAAATCTAGTTCTCAGCCATTGGTGTGGACATCACTGATGACGAGAATTTTGACCGGTAGGCAAACTTTTGCCGATCATATCTCCATTTGACTCTTGTTCATCTTTCGATGCTTTGTGCTCCGAGCTCAGAACAATTCTACCAGAACTTAAAGACAATTGTGTGTTATCTGCCTACATGGTCTGACCATCTCCGTCTTAAACATCTCGCCCCGTTTGTACTCATGTGGACATGACGCACTCCGGAACGTTACGTGTTATAGACGGTTGCAACACTAGGAAGAGCACCTTTTAACTTGATATTTACTGTGAGAGATCGTCCTAATAATTGAATACTGCGCAATCAAAGGGTGCAAACAAAAAAGGGATAAACATATCGGGCAATTCATAATAGCATTATATGGCATAGCCTGGGCACCGGGAGTTCTCCATGACCGTCTTCAATCTCTAGTTGAAGGGACGTGCCGGCAAATTCGTTGCCATGGCAATCATTTCAAAAACATTGCCGTGGTGGCAATCTCAGAAAAGGTTGCCGTGGCAACCGTTTCAAAAACGTTTTTGTGGCACCGAGATCTGAAATTCCACTATGGCATGAAATTATAGCTCCTCTTCCCGCGCCTTGGAACACCTTCTCCTTGTCGGGGTCCTCCATGTATGTCTTGCCACCATCATGTCGTGACGTGCAGACCACTTAACATTACAACATATAACCATCTCATACATAAACTCATTATCATGACGAAGGCTATACCACATCATATGCAAACCCTGCAAAACCAAGTTAGACATCCTCTAATCGGTTTGGCAAATTTTAATTACGTGGCTTCTAGGGTTTCCGAATAAATCTAGCTACCTACATGCACACCATAAAGTGATAATCCCTTGTTGCTAGATAAACTTTTCGGGTGTGTGTGAAAGAAGAAACTTAATTAAGAATCTTGTTCGCCCACACTAAACTTCGTCTAATACATGTGACCACCTAGAAGATCATCCATCTTCATCTCCCCCTTGCGTACATGACGGTTCACTATTCTTAACTATGGTGAAGCCCAAGGAACTATTAGCAGATCATTGACAACCAGAGTCGATCGCTAGAACCTTGTGAAAAGCGACACCATGCTGTCAATGAACTTAACTGAAGCAACACTCAAGGGAAGCAAAGCAAGAACACCACCCTCACATCCACATGTGATCTAGATCGCAACCTGCATGTACTCATAGAACCACTCATGATGCCAGTGTTGGGAAACGTAGTAGAAAATAAGAAAAATCGCCCTACGATCAATCGGGAACAATATGAAGATGCATAATGGGTTGTGATCAACAATCGTTACCGACTCCGGGCGTGCAATGTAAGTAGACGAGTCCGTGTAGATCGTACTTGGAGTCCCTCGAATATCGTTAACGATCCCGCGATCCGCCCTTGAACGATCCCTCGAACACAAGACTGAAAGCACGACCTCTCTACTTGGTTGCAAGCGTACGACCTTCACGATACGGCATCACTTAACCGTCCAGAGCTAATCGTCGCTGGAGAATTATAGGGAGGAGTTTAGAACCACATGATACGTCTCCGTCGTATCTATAATTTTTTATTGTTTCATGCCAATATTATACACCTTTCACATATTTTTGGAAACATTTCATATGATTTATTGGACTAACCTATTGATCCAGTGCCTAGTGCCAGTTCCTGTTTGTTGCATGTTTTTTGTTTCACAGAATATCCATATCAAACGAAGTCCAATTGCGATAAATATTTACGGAGAATTATTTTGGAATATTTGTGATGTTTGGGAGGTGGAATAATCGCAAATAGGGGCCCACAGCTACCACATGACATATAGGCGCGCCAGGCAGCCTAGGCGCGTGGTGGTGGGTTGTACCCTCCTCGTAAGTCGTTTGGAGCCCTACTTCGGGCGCAAGCTGGAAGCTTATATCTAGAAAAATTCGTGTTAAAATCTTAGCACAATCGGAGTTACAGATCTCCAGGAATATAAGAAACAATTTTCGGTCAGAAAACAGGAGCCCAAAACAGAAGAGAATAGGGAGACAGATCCAATCTCGGAGGGGCTCCCGCCCCTCCACCGCCATGGGCCATGTACCAGAGGGGGAACTCTCCTCCCATCTAGGGGGAGGCCAAGGAAGAAGAAGAAGGAGGAGGGGGCTCTCTCCCCCTCTCTCCCGGTGGCACCGAAACGCCCCGGGGCAATCATCGTGTGACGGCCATCTACTCCAACAACTCCGTCATCTTCACCAACATCTTCATCACCTTTCCCCATCTATATTCAGCGGTCCACTCTCTCGCAACCCACTATACCCTCTACTTGAACATGGTGCTTTATGCTTCATACTATTATCCAATGATATGTTGCCATCCTATGATGTCTGAGTAGATCTTTGTTGTCCTACTGGTAATTGGTGAATTACTATGGTTGGTTTAATTTGCTTGTGGTTATGTTGTTGTCCTTTGGTGCCCATCATATGAGCGCGCATGTGGATCACACCATAGGGTTAGTTGTATGTTGATAGGACTATGCATTGGAGGGCAAGGGTGACAGTAGCTTCAGCCTACCATAGAAATTGATGCATACGGGATTGAAGGGGGACCAATATATATATTAATGCTATGGTTGGGTTTTACCTTAATGAACGTTAGTAGTTGCGGATACTTGCTAATAGTTCCAATCATAAGTGCATAGAATTCCAAGTAAGGGACGACATGCTAGCAGTGGCCTCTCCCACATAAAAACTTGCTATCAGTCTAGTAACATAGTCAATTTCTAGGGGACAATTCTGCAAATCCTACCACCACTAATCCACACTCGTTTTACTAAATTTAATTATTTCTTTATCTAAACACCATCTAACTTTTATTTTCACGTTCTTTATTATATTGCAAACCTATCCACACCTACAAAGTACTTCTAGTTTTATTCTTGTTCTAGGTAAAGCAAATATTAAGTGTGTGTAGAGTTGTATCGGTGGATGATAGAACTTGAGGGAATATTTGTTCTACCTTTGGCTCCTCGTTGGGTTTGACACTCTTATTTATTGAAAAAGGCTACAAACGATCCCCTATACTTATGGGTTATCAAGACCTTTTTAAAGCGCCCGTTCTTAGGGAGCAATAGCGTGGGGTGAATATTCTCGTGTGTGCTTGTTTGGTTTATCACTAATTAGTCTTTATTTTCTCTTCTAAGATGTTCTCTATCTTAAGTTATGGATATGGAATAGGAAATACCAAAAAAAATTAGTTGTACTTGCTACTCATGGAGATGGGGAACCTCCTAAAACCCTCGATGCTCATTATGTGAAAAATATTAAAACACTACTTTGATAATCCTGAGAAAACCCCATTCAACATGATAATGGGAGACACGTTGGATCAACTTGAATACTTTAGGGATTATCGCTTAACTCAAAAAGGTAAACTGTTATGGGATCAAATTCATATGTTGCATTGGTATACTCGGGATCTATGCTTGAGATATAATTAAACTTGTTGCTCTAGGATGAAGGATCCACACCTTCCCTTTTCATGTGAATTTATTGATAATGAAACCTTGGCTTCTTATGCTAATGGTAGATATGATTACTACAATGTGGAGCGAATAGAAGAATTTGTTGCTTTTAAGGGTGCTTATGAAATTGAATCTTTATTTGAGAAGTATGAAGATTTTGATGATGGAGTTTATAGACCTGAAAATTTTGCTATACTTAAATATTGCTATGAGAATTATGAATCAAGTTATGATATTAATGAGCTTATTTAGAAAGTCTTTGTTGTCAAAGAAGAGACTAATATTTTGCAGGAATCTATGGAAGAGGAAATTGATGAAATTGTGAGCTCATTGGATGAAAAAATGATGATGAAAGCGAAGAACAAAAGGAGTAAGAGCGGATTAGCTACCCGTTCCCACCTTCTAATGAGAGTAACTTTTCACCTCATACATTGTTTAGTTTCCCTTTGTTCTTACCGAAGGATGAATGCTATGATTATTGCTATGATCCCAATGATTCATTTGAAATATCCTTTTTTGATGAACTTGATGCTTGCTATGCTTGTGGCCAAGATGCCAATATGAATGATGCTTATGAAGATGAACTTGCTATATTTCCTTATGTTAAGAATGAAATTGTTGCTATTGCACCCACGCATGATAGTCCTATTATCTTTTTGAATTCTCCAAACTACACTATATCGGAGAAGTTTGCACTTATTAAGGATACATTGATGGGTTGCCTTTTACCGTTGCACATGATAATTTTGATGAATACAATATGCATGTGCTTGCTGCTCCTACTTGCAATTATTATGAGAGAGGAACTACATCTCCGCCTCTCTATGTTTCCAACACTATAAAATTGCAAGAAACTGCTCATGCTATGTATTGGCCTTTACTTGATGTGCATGAATTGTTCTTTTATGACACGCTGATGCACATGAAGAGAGTTAGACTTCATCATTGCATGATATATGTTGCTTTGTGCTCACTACTAACTTCAAAATTATTGTTAATTAAAATTGGCTTTGATATACCTTGGGATCCGGGTGGATCCATTACTTGAGCACTTTATACCTAGCTTAATGGCTTTAAGGAAAGCGCTGCCAGGGAGACAACCCGGAAGTTTTAGAGAGTCATTCTATTCTTTTGAGTGCTTTTATAAAGTTTAAAAACAAAAATATAGAGGGGAACTTAAAAAACATTTTCAAAAAGAGAAGCGATTGTAAGGTTATGCATTGGAGAAGTGAGGGTCGACCTCGAACACTTGTGTTCATGCTCATGGAAACAATGTAGAATTTTTTCATGAATTTTCTCACAAAAATAATTATCCCCTTGTACAAATCCATTGTATTATAAAAATAATGTGCCAAGATTTGCCTTTAGGATGATTAGATTGCTTGTTTGTATGTGCGGTGCAAAAACAGAAACTTCCGCTGTAGTGCGTAATTTTACATTTTTTACTGGAACCTCAAAAGTTTCTGAAGTTTCTACACAGTTCTTCTATGCAATTTTTTATTTTTTCCTAATTTATCGGAATTTTTGGAGTTACAGAAGTATGGTCAGTGTTCATATTACTACAAATTGTCCTGTTTTTGATAGATTCTGTTTTTTGATGCATTGTTTTGCTTGTTTTGATGAAACTATCAATTGTATCGGTGGTATAAGCCATGGAGAAGTTATAATATAGTAGCTACAATGCAAAAATAAAATATGAATGGGTTTGCAACAGTACTTAGAGTAGTGATTTGCATTATTACACTAACGGATCTTACCGAGTTTTTTTGCTGAGTTTTGTGTGGATGAAGTGTTAAAAGATCGAGGAGGTATCGATATGTGGAGAAGCAGGAGAGGCAAGAGTTCAAGCTTGGGGATGCCCAAGGCACCCCAAGTAAATATCCAAGGAGACTCAAGTGTCTAAGCTTGGGGATACCCCGAAAGGCATCCCCTCTTTCTTCAACAAGTATCGGTATGTTTTCATTTTTGTTTCGTTCATGTGATATGTGTAAATCTTGGAGCGTCTTTTGCGTTTAGTTTTCATTTTTCTTTTATGCACCATGATGGTATGAGAAGTCCATGGTTTATTTATAGAATGCTCATTGCACTTCATTTCTAATTTTTTAGTATGGCTTTATAGAATGCTTCATGTGCTTCACTTATATCATCTGAAGTTTGTACTACCTGTTTCTCTTCACATAGAAACCCGTTATTTGTGGAATTCTCTTTTGCTTCACTTATATTGATTAGAGTGTGATATTTTCTAGAAATATTTAAGCTCTCATGCTTCACTTATATCGATTTAGAGAGTCAACAGGAATTGGTCATTTGCATGGTTAGTCATGAAATCCTACATAAAGCTTGTGGATCACTGAATATGATATGTTTGATTCCTTGCAATAGTTTTGCGATATAGAGATAATAATATGTGGGAGGTACTAGTCAATGATCGTGTTTAGTAAGATATTGGTGTTAAGGTTTGTGATTCCCGAAGCATGCACGTATAGTCTCTCGTTATGCTATGAAGTTGGAGTATGATTTATTATTGATTGTCTTCCTTATGAGTGGCGGTCGGGGATGAGCGATGGTCTTTCACTACCAATCTATCCCCATAGGGGCATGCGTAGTAGTACTTTGCTTCGAGGGCTAATAAACTTTTGCAATAAGTATATGAGTTCTTTATGACTAATGTGAGTCATGGATTATATGCACTCTTACCTTTCCGCAATTTGCTAGCCTCTACGGTACCGTTGTCGGTGTCAAAACCGGCGGATCTCGGGTAGGGGTTCCCGAGCTGTGCGTCTAAGGTTGATGGTAACAGGAGACGGGGGACACAATGTTTACCCAGGTTCGGGCCCTCTCTATGGAGGTAATACCCTACTTCCTGCTTGATTGATCTAGATGAATATGAGTATTACAAGAGTTGATCTACCTCAAGATCGTAATGGCTAAAACCCTAAAGTCTAGCCTGTATGACTATGATTATCCTCGCCTCTACGGACTAAGCCCTCCGGCTTATATAGACACCGGAGGAGTCTAGGGTTGTACAAAGTCGGTTACAGAGAAAGGAATCTTCATATCTAGACGCCAAGCTTTCCTTCCACACCAAGGAGAGTCCCATCCAGACACGGGAGAGAGTCCTCGGTCTTGTATCTTCACAGCCCATTAGTCTGGCCCATGTACCATAGTCCGGATGCCCGAGGACCCCTTAGTCCAGGACTCCCTCCGTAGCCCCTAAACCAGGCTTTCAATGACGATGTGTCCGGCGCGTAGATTGTCTTCAGAATTGCAAGGCGGGGTCCTTCTCCGAATACTCCAACACAGTCTTCAAACACAATGAACATGTCCGGCTCTGCAAAACAAGTACCACACACAACCGTAGAGAGTATAATATTTCACGAATCCAATCCGCTGACAACTTTTTTGTAGCGTGATATCACGTCCCTGCCCGGTTATTATTTCGAACCGTTTTTCGGCCTGCCGCTTCACATTTCAAGATGCGGTTTCTATTGGCACGTCTTGTCGCAGTAGAGTTCGTGTCCCCTTATTACGGGATCCTCGTCAATACGGGCGTGGGTAATCCAACCGTGCCGCCTGCACAACCCTTGGGAACAGGCGAGTTTTAAGGCGAGTCGGGAGGCGCTTGATATTCACTACCTTTATAAGGAGATAAGGATTCCTTTCTTTCACCCACGCCTTCTGTCTTTCTCTGCCCTCCTACTCTCGAGCTCCAGCGCCCAAGTCCTCGTCTTTTCCGCCTCAAGAAAGCACTCGATCATGTCTCGATTTGGAGCACAAGGCAAGTGGATGGCCTCCTCCGTCAAGGAGAAGGACATCACCCAGCTTCGGGAGGCCGGATATCTGGACAAGGAAATCGCCCACCGGTTTCCGGCCAAGGGGCAGATCGTCCCCACCCCAAAGCCCAATGAGATGGTGGTGTTCATCCCCCACTTCGTCTGTGGGTTAGGGTTTCCTCTCCACCCTTTCGTCCGCGGACTCATGTTCTACTACGGGCTAGATTTTCACGATCTGGCCCCAAATTCTTTCCTCAACATCTCGGCATTTATTGTCGTGTGCGAGGCCTTCCTCCGCATTCCACCCCACTTCGGACTTTGGCTCAAGATCTTCAACATGAAGCCAAAGGTGGTGGATGACCAACACGCAGAGTGCGGAGGTGCCATGGTGAGCAAGATGCCCAATGTCACATGGACCAAAGGTACTTCTGTAGAGATCGTCAAAGGGTGGCAGCAACTATGGTTCTATGTCACAGAGCCCCGCGACGCCACCTGGGCCGCGGCTCCCGAATTCAAGTCTGGAGCCCCAATGCGGCTCACATCCTGGCTAGAGAAGGGCCTGGATTGGTCTTCGTCGAATGAGCTGACAGCGCTGCAAACGCGCATCCAGAGCATGGTGGACAAGAATGTCAAGCTCGTCAATGTGATCTAGGTGATGCTAGTTTGTCGGATCCTTCCATGCCAGAGCCGGACTTGCCATTTATGGGAATTCAATCCGGCCGAGCACCAGACCTTGCGATGGTTCTTCAGAACTACGCACGAAGATATCTGGAAGGTGCTCTTCAAGGGCAACGAGACGCGGCCGGAGACGACCGAGGACCATGGGCATGCCCTAGCCCATCCCGCCAGTGCGGTAAGTCTTTTGTGTTTCAAGGTGTATACTTTATTTGCTTATCTAGGGGAGATATCTAAACCTCACTATTTATTTTTCCAGGCTGGACAAAGAAGGCGGAGCGGATTCGGTTTCCAGCTCCGCTGCCCGAAGAACCAGCAATTCCGCTTCTGACGAAGATGCTGGTTCCGGCGCTCTACCAGGCGTCGGAGAAGAAGGCCAAGAAGAAGGCCAAGGGGGCCAGGAGTGGCCCCTGCCGCAAGGGCGCTTCGGACGTGACATCTGAAGATACGGAGACTCGCTCCTCCACCGCCGAGGACGACGAGGAGGAGGAGGAAGAAAGCAACTCTCCCCGTGAGGGGGGAAGGAAGAAGACGGCGGCTTCCACAAATCTGGAGGAAGAGGCGTCCAGGAGGGGGAAGGGCTCCCTCGTGGATAGCTCCGCGTGGGACATCGACAGCAGCCCAGAGCGGCGCCCCCGAGACAAGCCTCTGGTTGAATCATGAGTACTCAAAAAACGAACTTATGTATCCGGATCCTTTATTCCATGGCTTTAACATGTTAAGTCATGTACTGCAGCCCGGCCCATGACAGCTCCATGCGATCCTCATCAGGGGGTTCGCTGGATTCAAAGGCGATGGCCAGCGAGTCACCACCGGCGGCTTACTATCCCAAGGCCAAGGGCGACGCCGAGGTGCTGTCCCAAAGGACCTTCCCAGGCCAGGGAGAGGTTCAGGAGGCCGTCAGAGTGGCCCCAAAGGGTGACCCCTCGGCCACCGGACACCTGGGGGAGAAAATCCCCATGGAGACTGGCGATGGGGGCCATATCCAATTCGGCCCCCAGCTGAATACCATCCCGGAGACCTAATAACCCACAAGTATAGGCGACCGCAACAGTTTTCGAGGGTAGAGTATTCAACCCAAATTTATTGATTCGACACAAGGGGAGCCAAAGAATATTCTCAAGTATTAGCAGTTGAGTTGTCAATTCAACCACACCTGGATAACTTAATATCTGCAGCAAAGTATTTAGTAGCAAAATAGTATGGAAGTAACGGTAACGGTGGCAAAAGTAACAGTAGCAGCTTTGTAGTAATTGTAACAGTGGCAACAATAAAGTAACTAAACGAAGATCAATATGTGAAAAGCTCATAGGCATTGGATCGGTGATGGAGAATTATGTCGGATGCGATTCCTCATGCAACAGTTATAAACTAGGGTGACACAGAACTAGCTCCAATTCATCAATGTAATGTAGGCATGTATTCCGAATATAGTCATACGTGCTTATGGAAAAGAACTTGCATGACATCTTTTGTCCTACCCTCCCGTGGCAGCGGGTCCTAATGGAAACTAAGGGATATTAAGGCCTCCTTTTAATAGAGTACGGACCAAAGCATTAACACATAGTGAATACATGAACTCCTCAAACTACGGTCATCACCGGAGTGGTCCCGATTATTGTCACTTCAAGTTACCGGATCATAACACATAGTAGGTGACTATTGACTTGCAAGATAGGATCAAGAACTCACATATATTCATGAAAACATAATAGGTTCAGATCTGAAATCATGGCACTCGAGCCCTAGAGACAAGCATTAAGCATAGCAAAGTCATAGCAACATCAATCTCAGAACATAGTGGATACTAGGGATCAAACCCTAACAAAACTAACTCGATTACATGGTAAATCACATCCAACCCATCACCATCCAGCAAGCCTACGATGGAATTACTCACGCACAGCGGTGAGCATCATGAAATTGGTGATGGAGGAAGGTTGATTATGACGATGGCGACGAATTCCCCTCTCCGGAGCCCTCCCGAGAGAGATTAGGGCTTGGCGGCGGCTCTGTACCTTAAAACGCGATGAATCCTTCTCTCTGATTTTTTTTTCTCCCTGAACGTGAATATATAGAGTTGGAGTTGAGGTCGGTGGAGCACCAGGGGGCCCACGAGGCAGGGGGCGCGCCCCCACCCTCGTGGACAGGGTATGGGCCCCCTGGCCTTGATTCTTTCGCGAGTATTTTTTATTAATTCCAAAAATATTCTTTGTGAAGTTTCAGGTTATTGCGAGAACTTTTGTTTCTGCACAAAAATAACACCATGGCCATTCTGCTGAAAACAGCGTCAGTCCGGGTTAGTTCCATTCAAATCATGAAATTGGTGATGGAGGATGGTTGATGATGCTGACGGCGACGAATCCCCCTCTCCGGAGCCCCGAACGGACTCCAGATCTGCCCTCCCGAGAGAGATTAGGGCTTGGCGGCGGCTCCGTATCGTAAAACGCGATGATTTCTTCTCTCTGATTTTTTCTCCACGAAAGCCAATATGTGGAGTTGGAGTTGGCGTCGGAGGGTCTCTCGGGGCCCACGAGGTAGGGGCGCAAAGGGGCGCGCCCCACCCTCGTGGGATGTGTGTGGGCCCCTGGTCTTCATCTTTGGCAAGGATTTTTATTATTTATTCTAAGATATTCCGTGGAGTTTCGTGTCATTCCGAGAACTTTTGTTTTCTGCACATAAAACAACATCATGGCAATTCTGCTGAAAACAGCGTCAGTCCGGGTTAGTTCCATTCAAATCATACAAGTTAGAGTCCAAAACAAGGGCAAACGTGTTTGGAAAAGTAGATACGACGGAGACGTATCAACTCCCCCAAGCTTAAACCTTTGCTTGTCCTCAAGGAGTTCAGTTGACAGACTGAAAGTGATAAAGAAAAACTTTTACAAACTCTGTTTGCTCTTGTTGTTGCAAATATGTAAAGCCAGCATTCAAGTTTTCAAAGAAAGATTATGAACTAACCATATTCACGATAACACTTAGGTCTCATATTTACTCATATCAATGGCATAATCAACTGGCGAGCAATAATAATAAATCTCGGATGACAACACTTTCTCAAAACAATCATAATATCATATAACAAGATGGTATCTCGCTAGCCCTTTCTGAGACCGCAAAACATAAATGCAGAGCACCTCTGAAGATCAAGGACTGACTAAACATTGTAATTCATGGTAAAAGAGATCCAGTCATACCCAATATAAATTATTACTAATGGGCCGAAAATGACAAGAAGGTTTCTCCGGTGGTGCTTTTTAATAAGAGGGTGATGACTCAACATAAAAGTAAATAGATAGGACCTTCGCAGAGGGAAGCAGGGATTTGTAGAGGTGCCAGAGCTTGATTTTAAAGAAGAGATGAATAATATTTTGAGCGGCATACTTTCATTGTCAACATAACAACCGAGAGATCTCGATATCTTCCATGCTACACACATTATAGGCGGTTCCCAAGCAGAATGGTAAAGTTTATACTCCCCCACCACCAACAAGCATCAATCAATGGCTTGCTCGAAACAACGAGTGCCTCCAACTAGCAACAGCCCTGGGGGAGTTTTGTTTGCAATTATTTCGATTTGATTTGCTTAGAGCATGGGACTGGGCATCCCGGTGACCAGCCATTTTCTCGTGAGTGAGGAGCGGAGTCCACTCCTCTTGAGAATAACCCGCCTAGCATGGAAGATACAGAAAACCCTAGTTGATACATATTCGAGCATACAAAACAGAATTTCCTTTGAAGGTTTAGAGTTTGGCACATACAAATTTACTTGGAACGGCAGGTAGATACCGCATATATGAAGGTATAGTGGACTCATATGGAATAACTTTGGGGTTTATGGAAGTAGATGCACAAGCAGTATTCCCTCTTAGTACAAGTGAAGGCTAGAAAAAGACTGGCAAGCGACCAACTAGAGAGCGACAATAGTCATGAACATGCATTAAAACTAATAAACATTGAGTGCAAGCATGAGTAGGATATAATCCACCATGAACATAAATATCGTGAAGGCTATGTTGATTTTGTTTCAACTACATGCGTGAACATGTGCCCAAGTCAAGTCACTCGAATCATTCAAAGGAGGATACCACCCTATCATACCACATCACAACCAGTTTAATAGCATGTTGGCACGCAAGGTAAACCATTATAGACTCCTAGCTAATTAGGCATGGCATAAGCAACTATAATCTCTAATTGTGATTGCAAACATGTTTCATTCATAATAGGCTGAATCAGGAATGATGAACTAATCATATTTACAAAAACAAGAGAGGTCGAGTTCATACCAGCTTTTCTCATCTCAATCAGTCCATCATATATCGTCATTATTGCCTTTCACTTGCACGACCGAACGATGTGAATAATAATAATAATAATAGTGCACGTGCATTGGACTAAGCTGGAATCTGCAAGCATCTGACACACAGGATAAGACAAGGTAATATGGGCTATTTGTTAAATCAACAATGATGCATATAAGAGCCACTTCAACATTTTCATTATGGTCTTCTCCTCTCGACCCCCAAAGAAAAGAAATAAAACTATTTACACGGGAAAGCTCCCAACAAGCAAAAAGAAGAACACGAAATCTTTTTGGGTTTTCCTTTAATTATTACTACTACAGGCATGGAAAGTAAACTAGCTAAAAGCTACAACTATTTTTTTTGTTTTTCTTAAGGTTTTTCAAACACACAAGAAGAAAGCGAGAAAAAGGAAATAAACTAGCATGGATAGTACATTGAAAAAGTATGAGCACCGACAACTAGAATGAGTGTGTGAACATGAATGTAATGTCGGTGAGAAATACGTACTCCCCCAAGCTTAGGCTTTGGGCCTAAGTTGGTCTATGGCCACGGCTGGCCTGGCGGATATCCAAAGTTGTAGTTGGGGTCGTACTGAGAGGCAGCAGCTATTGCCTCATGAGATGCAGCTTGGAGGTGGGCTGCCTCCGTCCTCCTCTTATACTCGTTCACCTCCTCCCTGGTTATAATATATCTCCCTTTTGCCTGAAAGTCAAAGAAAGTAGGTGTAGCGACCCGACCCGAATGGATCAAGTCTCTGTGCTCAGGTGTCATCCCTGGATCAGTAATGCTGACACCACACAGTACTTCGAAGGATTTATAACAGAGTAGCAATCACACACTTATTACAGCGTTGTCCAAAAGAGGACTTATTACAATAAATATGGCTTAAGGCCATCTAATAACGATAACATCGGAAGACTTGGAAGATAAGTGAGTCCATCAACTCCATCGGCATCATCGAGTATAGAACCACGACCTAAAACACCTTACTGTCGTTCGAAAAGTCTGCAACATGAACGTTGCAGCCCGAAACGGGTCAGCACATGGAATATCTTTGGCAATGTAACACATAGAGAGTAATGAAGGAATAAGCCTATACTACATGCATATATGGCTGGTGGTAACGCTCTCTGATTACAGCTTTTGCATAAAGCTAGTTTTTCCCTCATCGCAAAGGAATAAATTTGTTTAACTATCATGGTGGTTGTTAAACATTGAGAATGGTTGACAAAGATCCTCAATCCCAATTAAAAGTACTCATTAAAAACCCAATAACATTAATTAGAGTAACATGTTGAGATTCACATGATATTCAAGTACTAGATACTCAAGATGTCCATAACCGGGGACACGGCTAATCATGATTAGTTTGTACACTCTGCAGAGGTTTCATGCACTTTTCCCCACAAGACTCGATCGCCTCCGCTTGGTTCTCGTGACTACATGGTGTTTGAGAGACGGCCGACCGAGACACAGTCTTTCATAAGCGCTAGCACCTTACGATGGGTGGACCGGTACACCTACATCCCCTACATCTGCTAGTCCACCACTATAAGAGTTCGCACGACTTACTCAACTATGCCAGAGCCCATAATGGCTTGTGGCTGCACACGGAAGTTTCTAGTTTGAATAATCTTATGATCCCTTTGAGCCTGGGTGGCGGTCCGAAGAAAAACAGGCAAGTCCTGATAGAAACCAAGTGCCTCAATCCACCCAGATGTATGTTTAAGTTGCCACCTTAAATAAACCATTAGTTAACAATCTCACATCTGTCATGGATATTCACTCACCCAATCCACGTCTACTAGCATAGCATGGCATAATAAGCAAACGTAGAAGTAACTCCCAAGGTTTCATAAGTAAAACAGGTATAGGTACTACCTCAATCTACTTCCCATCCCACAATTTAATTAGATCGTAATCATGCAAGTGTTTGAGGATTGATCTAATGCATAAAAACTGGGTTGTAGAAAAAATATGATCAAGTGTTACTTGCCTTGCTGACGATCCGCGAAACCTAGAGACTCGAAGTAACAAGCGGCGCACTCCGGGTGATCTATCGCAGACAAACAACAAGCATACAATAAGTACTCATCTAATGCATAGGTAAATCTCGAATAGAAGATCTGACCAGAAAGTTCAACTTAAGAACCACAGGTTGCAAAAAAAAATCGAATCAAATAAAGCAACAAAAGTCAAACGTCGAAAGAAAACGACTCGGTTCTAGCAATTTGAAACTAGGTCAAATTTTACAGTAGCAAAACTTTGTTTAGGTTGATTAGTCGGAACGGCGGTTTCGAAACGAAACTCCAGGCGCTTGAATCACCTGATTCCGATAAACGAGCGAGAAAACAAACTAGATCGAAGATTGGATCTGAAATCGAGATCGGAAAAATAACGGATTAAATCCGGTTAAAAGAAAAACGACGAACGGTTAAACGAAAGGACGTTTGTTAACAGAAACTAACCGGTGAACGCGTTCGTTAAAACGAACGGATCGGTGAACGTTCACTAAATAACTAAATCAAAAAAAAAACCGATCTAGGGTTTTTTTTTAAACCAAACAACAAAAAGAAAACCGGAACGGTTTTTAAAACAAAACCGAACCGGGGGGGTGGCGCGTTGGCTACCTCCGGCGAGGTCGCCAAAGGCACCGGCTCCGTGAGGTCGGCGACTAGGGGCGGCGGGCTCCAGGCGGGGCACCGGGCGGCGGTGGCTATGGGCAGCGGCCGGGCTGCGGGTTGGGGCGTGGCGCGGGTTGGGAGGAGAGGGGGTTGGGGAGTATATAAAGAGGGGGTTGCTTGGGAGGGGGCAAGGGGAGGAGGAGGAGTCCTCCTCGGACTCACCTCACCGGCCGGGCGGCGGTCTTGTGGCCTTGAGGGAGGCTGGGCCCTTGGCCCAAAGTGGCGCTGCATTTTTTTTTTCTCATGTGAGAAAAACGAATAAAATAAAATCTAAACGAACTCCAAAATTTACAAAGTTAATTTTCCCCGACTCATAAAAATGAGTCAAACAAAATGAACTTTTACTCGGGCGAAATGCAATTTTTTGAAAATACGAAGTTTTTTTCCTAGAGCAAATAAACTCCGAAAAAATCCAAAATTTGATTTATTTATTAAGTCTTCATTTTTCCTAAATTTTGGGAAAGTCATATTATTCCCTCTCATATTTTTTTGGAAAAATATTTGAAGATAAAATAAATAAATCCAACGATCCTCTTTCCATAGTTTTGAGAGAACTCAAATATGAAAATAATGAAATCTCCAACTCTCTCCGAGGGTCCTTGAGTTGCGTGAAATTTTCTAGGATCGGAAAATGCAAGAAAATATGATATGCATGACTTAATGTATAACATTCCAAATTGAAAATTTGGGATGTTACAAACCTACCCCTTAAGATGAATCTAAGCCCTCGAGATTCGGGTTGGCTAGAAAATAGGTGAGGGTGGTCCTTAAGCAAATCTTCTTCTCTTCCCAGGTGGCTTCATCCTCAGTGTGGTGGCTCCACTGAACCTTGCAAAACTTGATAACCTTGCTGTGAGTAACTCTGCTGGCATAATCGAGAATCTTGACTGGTTTCTCCTCATATGTCAAATCATCCTTCAACTGAATCGCTTCAAGTGGCACTGTATCTCTTAACGGTACCTCTGCCATCTCGGCGTGGCATTTCTTCACCGAGAAACATGGAATACATCATGAACTCCCGACAGTCCCTCCGCAGTTCCAAATTATAAGCAACTTCTCCCATGCGTTGCAAAATCATATACGGTCCAACGAAACGTGGTGCTAATTTTCCTTTAACTCCAAAACGCTTAACTCCTCGGCGGGGATACTCTAAGATATACTCGCTCTCCAACTTCATATTCCATCGCCTTGCGTTTTGAATCCGCTGTAGCTTTTTCATGCAGACTGGGCTACCTTGAGCCTATCGCGAATCAACTTAACCTTCGCTCAGACTCCTTAATCAAATCTGGTCCAAACAACTGAAGGTCTCCAGCTTCGTCCCATGATAACGGTGTCCTGCACCTCCTTCCGTACAAAGCTTCGAAACGTGCCATCTTCAAGCTGGTTTGGTAACTGTTGTTATAAGAAAATTTTGCATACGGCAAATTATCATCCCAACTAGATCCATAATCTAGTGCACAAGCTCTCAGCATATCCTCCAAAATCTGATTAAGTCTCTCAGTCTGTCCATCGGTCTGTGGGTGAAAAGTTGTACTGAATTCCAGCCTGGTTCCCAATGTTTAGTGCAACTGATTCCAAAACTTTGAAGTAAATTGAGTTCCTCTATCTGATACGATACTCCTTGGAACTCCGTGTAAACACACAATTCTGGTCATGTATATCTTTGCCAACTTAGCACTGCTATAGGTAGTCTTGATCGAATGAAATGAGCTACCTTCGTCAAGCGGTCGACTATAACCCAAATTGAGTCATAGCCAGAACGAGTCTTTGGCAAACCTGTGATGAAATCCATGCCTAGTTTATCCCACTTCCATTCG
The DNA here is from genome assembly GCA_021605145.1 of Aegilops bicornis. Classification (NCBI taxonomy): domain Eukaryota; kingdom Viridiplantae; phylum Streptophyta; class Magnoliopsida; order Poales; family Poaceae; genus Aegilops; species Aegilops bicornis. Next base: position 390,069,605 of record CM038673.1, on the reverse strand, counting down.
GGTATCGGCAATGGCTGCAACAATCTTGCTGGCTTCTGATGTTCTGCCTTCACTCTCTGACATACATCGCAAACTGCTACATACTCCGCAATATCCTTCTTCATTCCGGTCCACCAGAACGTTTCCTTCAAATCCAAATACATCTTGGTATTTCCTGGGTGAATTGAATATGGTGAATCATGTGCTTCTTGCAAAAGCAACTTCCTGATCTCCGGGTTATTTGGCACATAAACACGGTCCTCAAACCATAGGGTATCGTGCTCATCCTCACGAAATCCCTTAGCTTTTCCTTCGCTCATTTTCTCCTTTATAGAGGCAACTTCCTTGTTCCGCCTTTTGAGCTTCTCTGATTTTGTCCATCAACGTAGACTGAATCTCCAATGCTGCCACAAAGCCTCTCGAAACTATTTCTAAACATAGCTCTCAAGATCCTCGGCTAACTCCTTGGGTATTCCTCCCATCATTAGGGTATTGACGTGGCTCTTACGGCTCAATGCGTCTGCTACAACGTTAGCCTTTCCGGGTGATAATGTAATCTCATATCATAATCCTTTATTAGCTCCAACCATCTCCTCTCGTCTGAGATTTAATTTCCTTCTGCGTGAAGATGTACTTCAAACTCTTGTGATCCGTGTACACCTCACAATGATTTCCAATGAGAAAATGTCTCCAGGTCTTCAATGCATGCACAATTTGCTAACTCCAAGTCATGTGTGGCATAATTCAACTCATGAGGCTTAAGCTGTCGTGAGGCATACGAAACAACTCTTCCTTCTTGCATAAGCACTGCTCCAAGTCCTCGACGTGAAGCGTCGCAATACACCTCATAATCCTTGGTCTGATCTGGCAAAATTAACACTGGTGAGGTAACCAATCTTTTCTTCAACTCCTGAAAACTTGCCTCACAATCCTCAGTCCATATGAACTTGGTATCCTTCTTCTACAATTCTGTCATAGGCTTTGCAATCCTTGAGAAATTCTCAATGAATCTTCGGTAGTATCCTGCGAGTCCAAGGAAACTCCGAATCTCTCCAACTGTCGTTGGTGCTTCCCATTTGGTTACGGTCTCAACCTTTGTGGGGTCAACTGCTATCCCTTCTCCGGATATAACATGTCCAAGAAATCCAACTTCCTTTAGCCAAAACTCACATTTGCTTTGAACTTGGCATATAACTCGATGTTCCCTTAGTTTCTCCAAAACCAATCGCAAATGTTCCTTATGTTCCTCTTCATTCTTCGAGAAAATCAAAATATCATCTATGAACAGCACGACGAACTTATCCAAAAACTCCATAAACACTTTGTTCATCAGATTCATGAAATAGGCAGGCACGTTAGTCAGTCCAAATGACATAACGGTGTACTCATATAGTCCATATCTCGTGGTAAATGCTGTCTTAGGTATGTCCTGCTCTCGAATCTTCAACTGATGGTACCCTGACCGCAAATCGATCTTGGAAAATACTTTAGCTCCTTGCAAACGATCCAACAGATCATTTATCATAGGTAGAGGGTACTTGTTCTTGATTGTTACTGCATTCAATCCACGATAATCTACAACCATCCTTAACGATCCATCCTTCTTCTCCACTAACAGTACGGGTGATCCCCAAGGCGAAGAACTTGGGCGTATAAAACATTTATCCAATAGCTCCTTAATCTGCTTCTTGATTTCCGCCAAATCCTGTGCGGGCATCACTGTATGGTCGCTTCGATATTGGGCCTGTTCTCGCAAAAGTTCAATCAAAAACTCAATGTCTCTATCCGGTGGCATTCCTGTCAATTCCTCAGGAAATACATCAGGGTAATCCTTCACTACTGGTACTTCTTCCTGCACAACTCCTGATAAGCAATTTACATGAGCTCTCCTCGGCTGATGCCGTGATACATACTTAATCCTTCTTCCTTCTGGTGTTGTGAGCAAAATCGTCTTACTTGCGCAATCAATGTTCCCTCCATACATCGACAGCCAATCCATGCCTAATATCACATCAAATCCTTGGGATTCCAGTAATGATCAAATCCGTCGAGAACACATGCCTTCCTATACTTAATGGCACTTGAAAACATCCTTGTTCGGCCATATACTCCGCCTCTGGTGAGCTTACTAGCAAAGGGTTTTAAGAATCCGAGTAGGTAGACTATACTTCTCTACAAATCCCCTTGATATGTATGAATGCGATGCACCGGTATCGAAAAGAACTAGTGCAAGAAATGACTTAACCAAAAACTTACCGACATCGCATCGGGCTGATCTTCAACCTCCTCCACATCAATGTGGTTTACATCCCCTGTTGAAAGGGTTGGGCTTCTTTCGAGCTTCCATTGCCACCTTGGCCTTACGGGACGATCATTTGCATAATGTCCGGTCTTGGAACACTTGAAACAGGTGACATGGCTTAGGTCTTTCTTGGTTGGGGTTGATGGTGTGGTGCGGTTCTGTCCATTGCTTCCTCCATTCCGTTCCCATTCTTGGTGCCATTATGGTTGTGCGAATTACTTCCTCCGTGGGTATCTTTGGCCGAACTCCTTGTTTAGGGGTATAATGAGGCTTCTGCGGGGCTCCAGAGTTACACTTCCCCTGTCCATACTTCCTCTTGCGATTCTCAATTTGCTGTTTCTTTCCTTCAATCATGAGGGCACGGTCTACCAACTCCTGGTAGTTATTGAAACTTGCTACCATCAACTGCATGCTTAACTCATCATTCAGTCCTTCCAGAAACTTCTCCTGCTTAGCTGCATCTGTAGTAACGTCATCCGGGGCATAACGTGCTAACTTACTAAAATCATCCACATCTTGCCAACAGTCCTTCCTCCTTGGCGTAAGTTGCGAAACTCACGCTTCTTCATGGCCATAGCTCCTGCCGAGACATGGGCGGTCTTGAAAGCTTCTTGAAACTGATCCATGTGATGTTGTCTCTGTGGTAAGTGGCTGTAAAATTCTCCCACCATGCTGCCGCTGGTCCTTCAAGTTGGTGTGCAGCAAACTTCACCTTCTCTCCATCTCATGCATCCCGCAGTGGTCAACTCCCTTCCTACCTTACGGAGCCAATCATCTGCTACTATCGGCTCGGTGCATCTTTGGAAAATCTTGGCGGATTCAGCCTTAAGAAACATGTCAAGTGATCCGCAGTGGTGGTGGTGGCGGTGGGTTGTTGTTGTTGTTGCCTTGATTCTCGCACCAATGTTTGGATCAAAGTGTTCTGCTGCTGAATCAACTGGGTGATCTCTGGCGGGAAAACAAATCCGGGGTCGCGTCTCGGAGGCATCTGATGGGTTTAGAAAAGACGAGAAATAAAGAATAGAGTGGGGTCTAAGGAGAAACACTACCCAAATGTATATGAGCAAATGCACACAAAATCACTTCATTCAATTCAAACAAAAGGGCTTACAACGGTCTAGCTATCGCAAAAGTGCGTGAACTAAAAAGGTTACATGGAGGAAATACTACTAATATGTGGGGGTCATCTATTAATTTGAACCGGTGGAAGACTCCATGATGTCTGCTCCAGCTTCATCTTCAAAGTCGGGTTCACTTGGATCCGAATCGGTGTCGTCGATGTTGATGTAGTCGCTTGGACAACCGACGTACTGGTCTTCATTCTTGAGTGCCAATTTCTTCTTGAGTTCTGCAATCTCATACTTAAGATCGTTATTGTGTCTTGCTAACGCTACGATCTCGTCCATGTAGTCCTTACGTGTTGACTTTAGTTCTCCTTCAAGTTCGATGATCCTTCCCTTCGCATTCTTCAACTCGAGCATATCATTACACATCTGGTTCTCCTGGCGTCGAACGTGTTGGTTTAACTCCTGGATGAAAGCTGCAATGGATCGGTCCTTCTTGGTGCTGACTATCTCCCATTGTTCATCTCGGCGTACGCAAATCTGATAGATGGTGTCCTTGATGTCTTCTTGATAAACTTCTCCAATGCGTCCCATGGTGATATGAGCTGCCATGCTCTTTCCCAGACTCCAGGTTGGTGCACTGAAAACACTATCTATAGGCTTGGTGATTGGGGCGAACGTCCTTCCTGGTACATGAGCTTGAATCTTCCAAATTCTCCTCTTCAGCAGAGTGGCGTTGAACATCCCTGAAACTTGGTAGTCCAATGTTCAGGTACTTGGTGACTTCCTTCAAGTGAAATCCAAAAGGTGTGCCTTCATCCGGTTGGGTGTACTTGATCTTCGTGTCCTTCATCCTAAAAGAGTGGAAAAGATGAGGAGTTAGAAATTGAGAAGAGAGTAGTGATCTATGGCTTTAACTTAGTGGTCGTGTCTCTACAACAGGCGTGTGCTCGATACCATCTCCAGAGCGACCCGACCGAATGGATCAAGTCTTCCGTGCTCAGTGTCATCCCTGGATCAAGAATGTCGACACCACACAAGATTCTCAAGGATTTATAACAGAGTAGCAATCACACACTTATTACAGCGTTGTCCAAAAGAGGACTTATTACAATAAATATGGCTTAAGGCCATCTAATAACGATAACATGCGGAAGACTTGGAAGATAAGTGAGTCCATCAACTCCATCGGCATCATTGAGTATAGAACCACGACCTAAAACACCTTACTCGTCAGTTCGAAAAGTACGCAACATGAACGTTGTAGCCCGAAACGGTCAAGACATGGAATATGCGGCAATGTAACACATAGAGAGTAATGAAGGAATAAGCCTATACTACATGCATATATGGCTGGTGGTAACGCTCTCTGATTCTGATTTTGCATAAAGCTAGTTTTTCCTCATCGCAAAGGAATAAATTTGTTTAACTATCATGGTGGTTGTTAAACATTGAGAATGGTTGACATCATCCTAAATCCCAATTAAAAGTACTCATTAAAAACCCAATAACATTAATTAGAGTAACATGTTGAGATTCACATGATATTCAAGTACTAGATACTCAAGATGTCCATAACCGGGGACACGGCTAATCATGATTAGTTTGTACACTCTGCAGAGGTTTAGCACTTTTCCCCACAAGACTCGATCGCCTCCGTTTGGTTCTCGCACTACATGGTGTTTGAGAGACGGATGACCGAGACACGATCTTCGAGCGCTAGCACCTTACGATGGGTGGACCGCACACCTACATCCCCTACATCTGCTAGTCCACCACTATAAGAGTTCGCACGACTTACTCAACTATGCCGAGCCCATAATGGCTTGTGGCTGCACACGAAGTTTCTAGTTTGAATAATCTTATGATCCCTTTGAGCACAGGTGGCGGTCCGAAGAAAAACAGGCAAGTCCTGATAGAAACCAGTGCCTCAATCCACCCAGATGTGTGTTTAAGTTGCCACCTTAAATAAACCATTAATTAACAATCTCACATCTGTCATGGATATTCACTCACCCAATCCACGTCTACTAGCATAGCATGGCATAATAAGCAAACGTAGAAGTAACTCCCAAGGTTTCATAAGTAAAACAGGTAATAGGTACTACCTCAATCTACTTCCCATCCCACAATTTAATTAGATCCTAATCATGCAAGTGTTTGAGGATTGATCTAATGCATAAAAACTGGGTAGTAGAAAAAGTATGATCAAGTGTTACTTGCCTTGCTGACGATCCGCGAAACCTAGAGACTCCAAGTAACAAGCGGCGCACTCCGGGTGATCTATCACAGACAAACAACAAGCATACGATAAGTACTCATCTAATGCAGGTAAATCTCGAATAGAAGATCGACCAGAAAGTTCAACTTAAGAACCCTGGTTGCAAAAAGAATCGAATCAAATAAAGCAACGAAAGTCAAACGTCGAAAGAAAACGACTCGGTTCTAGCAATTTGAAACTAGGTCAAATTTTACAGTAGCAAAACTTTGTTTAAGTTGATTAGTCGGAACGGCGGTTTCGAAACGAAACTCCAGGCGCTTGAATCACCTGATTCCGATAAACGAGCGAGAAAACAAACTAGATCGAAGATTGGATCTGAAATCGAGATCGGAAAATAACGGATTAAATCCGGTTAAAAGAAAAACGACGAACGGTTAAACGAAAGGACGTTCGTTAACAGAAACTAACCGGTGAACGCGTTCGTTAAAACGAACGGATCGGTGAACGTTCACTAAATAACTAAACCAAAAAAAAAAAAAACCGATCTAGGGTTTTTTAAAAAAACGAACAACAAAAAAAAAACCGGAACGGTTTTAAAAAAAACCGAACCGGGGGGGTGGCGCGGTGGCTACCTCTGGCGAGGTCGCCAAGAGCACCGGGCTCAGCGAGGTTGGCGACTAAGGGGCGGCGGGCACCGGCGGGGCACCGGGCGACGGCAGCTCCGTGGGGCACCGACGGTTATGGGCGTGGGGCTGGTTAGAGGCGGGCGGCGGGTTGGGGAGGAGAGGGTGGTGGGGAGTATATAAAGAGGGGGGTTGCTTGGGAGGGGGCAAGCGGGGAGGAGGAGGAGTCCTCCTCGGACTCGCGGCGCGGCCGTGTGGCGCTGTGAGGAGGGGGAGGCCGGCTGGCGGTGGCCGGCTGGGCCCTTGCCCAGTGGCGCGACATTTTTTTTCGTCTGAGAAAAGCGAATAAAATAAAATCTAAACGAACTCCAAAATTTACAAAGTTAATTTTCCCGACTCATAAAAATGAGTCGAACAAAATGAACTTTTACTCGGCCAAATGCAATTTTTGAAAATCTGAAGTTTTTTCCTAGAGAAAATAAACTCCGAAAAAATCCAAAATTTGATTTATTTATTAAGTCTTCATTTTTCCTAAATTTTGGGAAAGTCATATTATTCCCTCTCATATTTTTTTTGGAAAAATATTTGAAGATAAAATAAATAAATCCAACGATCCTCTTTCCATAGTTTTGAGAGAACTCAAATATGAAAATAATGAAATCTCCAGCTCTCTCCGAGGGTCCTTGAGTTGCGTGAAATTTTCTAGGATCGGAAAATGCAAGAAAATATGATATGCATGACTTAATGTATAACATTCCAAATTGAAAATTTGGGATGTTACAGTAGGAGCAGGGAGAGCAACATGGAAAGTGCGGCGCCTGTCAAACATTAGTCGGTACTGGAGAGGTTGTTCGTTCCTCTCAATAAATTGATGGCGAACCATAGCATCATAATCTAGATAAGCAGGAGGCAATTCCATATCATTCTCATGTATGGGTATCTCAAGAAAATTAGCCAAATGGGTTGCATAAATACCACCAAACAAGTCTCCACTTAAACCATTATTATGCAACCTTCGTGCAAAAATGCCCCCCAAGTTATATTGTTTATCTCCTAAAACAACACTCTTGAGAACACTAAGGTCAGGAACACACATGTGACATGCCTCATCCTTACCATTTATGCATCTACCTATAAAGAGAGCAAAATAATGTATAGCAGGAAAATGAATGCTCCCTATGATAGCTTGTGTTATCTCTCTAGATTTCCCCACAGTAATACTAGCAAGAAAATCTTTAATCTCATATTTGTGAGGTTCACTAGCACTACCCCATTGTGGAAGTTTGCAAGCAGTTTTAAAATCTTCTAAGTCCATTGTGTAAGATTTACCATAGATATCAAATAGGACGGTGTGAGAATTACGTGATGAAAATTTGAACCTTCTCACAAGGGAATCAGTTAGGTAGTAATACTGACGACACTTATCTAGCATGAAGCCCTCGTGTTCAGCATTACGCACATATGCGTCAAATTCCTCCTTAATTCCTTCTTGGACCATGAAATCTTCTGACGGCCATTCACAAGGCCGCACTTGAGCTTCTCTTGGTGGTTCATGGTCTGGCTCACTCATTGCGGGCCTGGGTCCTTGCTTCCTTGAAGAACCACCTTCGTACAATTTCCTAGACATATTTCTTCCTATGAAAAATTTCTGAAAATTTTAGTGACTCAAAATAAAAGTGAACCAAACTAAAAATAATTGATAGCAACTACTCCCACAAGTGCCTAGAGACTATATCATGTGTTAGAACTACTTGGGACCATATAAATTTGACAAGCAATCTCAAGAACAGGGTCACCTAGGAAGCAAAAATTTGCAACGAATAAAGCACTAGAACAAAAACTAATTGGACCATTCGAGGAGTCACATACCGAAGAACAATCCCCCAAAGTTGTTTTGTGAGTGGAGCTTTGAGCAAGGAGATCGAAAATCGCAGCAACATGAGCAAGAACTTGTGCTTGAGTTGGTTGGTGATTTTTTTTGGGGAGGAAGAAGGAGTGTGTGGTGGCTAGAATAAGTGGAGGGGGGCCACCAGGGGACCACGAGGCAGGAGGCACGCCCAGGGGGTGGGTGCGCCCTGCACCCTCGTGGCCAGGTGGCTGCCCCCTCTGGTGTGTTCTCTGTGCCAAATATTCTCAAATATTCTAGAAAAAAAACATATTTCATTTTTGGGGTATTTTTTATTGCACAGATAATTCAGAAAACAGACAAAAAAAATACTATTTTTGCTTTATTTAATCTAAATAACAGAAAGTAAAAGAAGGGTACAGAAGGTTGTGCTTTCTAACTTCATCCATCTCATGCTAATCAAAAGGAATCCACTAACAAGGTTGATCAAGTCTTGTTAACAAATCATTCCGAATAACATGGAATCAGAGAAATTTCGAATAACACTAGGTTACCTCGATGGGGATATGCACATCCCCAACAATAAGACTATCATATTTCTTCTTGACAGTAGGAAGAGGAAATTCAAAACCTCCAATAATAATCGATGAAAATTTTCCAATAGAATTGATACTGTGGACTTGAGGTTGTTTCCTCGGAAAGTGTACCATATGCTCATTACCATTAACATGAAAAGTGACATTGTCTTTGTTGCAATCAATAACAGCCCCTGCAGTATTCAAAAAGGGTTTACCAAGGATAATCAACATACTATCGTCGTCGGGAATATCAAGAATAACAAAGTCCGTTAAAATAGTAACGTTTGCAACCACAACAGGCACATCCTCACAAATACCGACAGGTATAGCAGTTGATTTATCAGCCATTTGCAAAGATATTTCAGTAGGTGTCAACTTATTCAAATCAAGTCTACGATATAAAAGGAGAGGCATAATACTAACACCGGCTCCAAGATCACATAAAGTAGTTCTAACATAGTTTCTTTTAATGGAGCATGGTATAGTTGGTACACCTGGATCTCCTAGTTTCTTAGGTATTCCACCTTTAAAAGTATAATTAGCCAGCATGGTGGAAATTTTAGCTTCCGGTATCTGTCTCCTATTTGTGACAATATCTTTCATATACTTAGCATAAGGATTCATTTTAAGCATATCAGTCAAACGCATACGCAAAAAGATAGGTCTAATCATTTCAACAAAGTGCTCAAAATCCTCATCATCCTTTTTCTTGGATGGTTTAGGAGGAAAGGCATGGGTTTCTGAACCCATGGCTCTCTTTCTTTATCGTGCTTCCTAGCAACAAAGTCTCTCTTATCATAACGTTGATTCTTTGATTGTGGGTTATCAAGATCAATAGGAGGTTCAATTTCTTTATCATTGTTATTACTAGGTTGAGCATCAACATGAACATTATCATTAATGTTGTCACTAGGTTCATGTTCATCACCAGATTGTGTTTCATCATTAGAAATAGAAATATCATTGGGATTCTCAGGTGTGTTAACAACAGGTTCAGTAGAAGCATGCAAAGTCCTATCATTTTTCTTTTTCTTCTTTTTAGAAGGACTAGGTGCATCAACATTAGTTCTCTGAGAATCTTGCTCAAATCTCTTAGGGTGACCTTCAGGATACAAAGGTTCCTGAATCATTTTGCCCCCTCTAGTCATAACTCTAACAACATTATCATTCTTCTTAATATTTAATTCATTGAGCAAATCATTCTGAGCTTTAAGCACTTGTTCTACTTGAGTGGTAACCATAGAACCATGTTTACTAATGAGTTTAAGTTCACCTTTAACTCTAGACATATAATCACTCAAGTGTTCAATCATATAAGCATTTCGTTTCAATTGTCTACCAACATAAGCATTGAAGTTTTCTTGTTTAACAATAAAATTATCAAACTCATCTAAGCATTGGCTAGCAGACTTATAACGAGGAATATCACCTTCATCAAATCTATAGAGAATTTAACTTTACTACCTGTGTCGGGTTATCAAGACCATGTATTACTTCAATAGGCGGCAAATTAAGACCATGTATTTCTTCAATAGGAGGTAAATTCTTAACATCTTCAATTTTAATACCTTTTTCTTTCATAGATTTCTTTGTCTCTTGCATATCTTCAGGACTGAGAAATAGAATACCCCTTTTCTTCGGAGTTGGCTTAGGAGTTGGTTCAGGAAGTGTCCAATTATTTTCATTAGCCAACATATTATTCAATAGCAATTCAGCTTGATCAACAGTTCTTTCCACGAAAACACAACCAAAGCACAACTATCCAGGTGGTCTCTGGAAGCATCGGTTATTCCATTATAAAAGATATCAAGTATTTCATTTTTCTTGAGAAGATGATCAGGCAAATCATTAAGTAATTGGAGAAGCCTCCCCCAAGCTTGTGGGGGACTCTCTTCTTCAATTTGCACAAAATATATATTTCCCTTAAAGTAGCTTGTTTCTTATGAGCGGGGAAATATTTAGCAGAGAAGTAATAAATCATATCACAGGGACTACGCATACAACCAGGATCAAGAGAATTAAACCATGTTTTAGCATCACCCTTTAATGAGAACGGAAATAACTTAAGGATATAATAGTAGCGAGTTTTCTCATCATTAGTGAACAGGGTGGCTATATCATTTAATTAGTAAGATGTGCCATAACAGTTTTAGATTCATAGCCATAAAAAGGATCAGATTCAACCAAGGTAATTATTTCAAGATCAACAGAGAAATCATAATCCTTATCAGTTACAAAGATAGGTGAAGTAGCAAAAGCAGGGTCATATTTCATTCTAGCATTCAAAGACTTTTCCTTCAACTTAGCTAATAATTTCTTAAAATCATTCCTATCATTGCAAGCAAGAAAGTCTCTAACAGTTTCTTCATCCATAACATAACCCTCGAGCTGTGGGCAATTCATATCTAGGGGAGAATCTTCATCATCACTTTCATCAATATTATCAGTTTCAATAATTTCATTCTCTCTAGCCCTAGCAAGTTGTTCATCAAGAAATTCACCTAGTGGCACAGTAGTATCAAGCATAGAAGTAGTTTCACCATAAGTATCATGCATAGCAGAAGTGGCATCATCAGTAACATGCGACATATCAGAATTAATAGCAGAAGCAGGTTTAGGTGTCGCAAGCTTACTCAAAATAGAAGGTGAATCAAGTGCGGAGCTAGATGGCAGTTCCTTAACTCCCCTCGTAGTTGAGGGAAAAATCTTAGTTCTTTTGTCTTTCAAGTTCCTCATAGTGACCAACAGATATAAATCCCAAGTGACTCAAAGAATAGAGCTATGCTCCCCGGCAATAGCGCCAGAAAATAGTCTTGATAACCCACAAGTATAGGGGATCGCAACAGTTTTTGAGGGTAGAGTATTCAACCCAAATTTATTGATTTGACACAAGGGGAGCCAAAGAATATTCTCAAGTATTAGCAGTTGAGTTGTCAATTCAACCACACCTGGATAACTTAATATCTGCAGCAAAGTATTTAGTAGCAAAGTAATATGGAAGTAACGGTAACCGGTGGAAAAAGTAACAGTAGCAGCTTTGTAGTAATTGTAACAGTGGCAACGGTAAAGTAACTAAACGAAGATCAATATGTGAAAAGCTCGTAGGCATTGGAACCGTGATGGAGAATTATGTCGGATGCGATTCCTCATGCAACAGTTATAAACTAGGGTGACACAGAACTAGCTCCAATTCATCAATGTAATGTAGGCATGTATTCTGAATATAGTCATACGTGCTTATGGAAAAGAACTTGCATGACATCTTTTGTCCTACCCTCCCGTGGCAGCGGGGTCCTAATGGAATCTAAGGGAAATTAAGGCCTCCTTTTAATAGAGTACCGGACCAAAGCATTAACACATAGTGAATACATGAACTCAAATTACGGTCATCACCGGGAGTGGTCCCGATTATTGTCACTTCGGGGTTACCGGATCATAACACATAGTAGGTGACTATTGACTTGCAAGATAGGATCAAGAACTCACATATATTCATGAAAACATAATAGGTTCAGATCTGAAATTAGGGCACTCGGGCCCTAGTGACAAGCATTAAGCATAGCAAAGTCATAGCAACATCAATCTCAGAACATAGTGGATACTAGGGATCAAACCCTAACAAAACTAACTCGATTACATGGTAAATCTCATCCAACCCAACACCGTCCAGCAAGCTTACGATGGAATTACTCACGCACGGCGGTGAGCATCATGAAATTGGTGATGGAGGAAGGTTGATGATGACGATGGCAACGGATTCCCCTCTCCGGAGCCCTGAACGGCCTCCAGATCAGCCCTCTCGAGAGAGATTAGGGCTTGGTGGCGGCTCCGTATCGTAAAACGCGATGAATCCTTCTCTCTGATTTTTTTCTCCCCGAACATGAATATATAGAGTTGGAGTTGAGGTCGGTGGAGCACCAGGGGGCCCACGAGGCAGGGGGGCGCGCCCCCCACCCTCATGGACAGGCTGTGGGGCCCCTGGCCTTGATTCTTTCACCAGTATTTTTTATTAATTCCAAAAATATTCTTCGTGAAGTTTCAGGTCATTCCGAGAACTTTTGTTTCTGCACAAAAATAACACCATGGCAATTCTGCTGAAAACAGCGTCAGTCTGGGTTAGTTCCATTCAAATCATGTAAGTTAGAGTCCAAAACAAGGGCAAAAGTGTTTGGAAAAGTAGTTACGATGGAGACATATCAAGACCTACATGGCTCCAGAATCAAGCAAGCAGACTCCTTCGAAGGGAGGAGGTGCGCCTATTCCGCCGGTGACCTCTATCCATCCAGAGGCACCGGATAATCTGGTGGAAGCGCTGTGAGGCGCTTCCATTGTGGAGGAACACCGTATCCTTATGGGTACGGTGGTTGTGAGGGTTCAGTCCGTTAAGAGTGGACTGACTGAAGCCTGCACCATCCTGCTAACAGGCTTTGAGGTAAGCAGCGTAATTGTGTAAGAATAATGCACAGTGTAGACAGTAGACCCTGAGACTCTGTCCAGTGTTCAGAAAGAAAAGCCGGACAGAGGGTCAAATAACTGTCGCAGAAGACTAACTTGACATGTCTATGTGAATAAGCAGGCGTCGTTGCTGGCCGCAACCTCTCATGTTGCTGAGGTCTCCGGACTAAAGCAGAGTCTGGAGCGGGCCGAGGAGGAGCTCGGTCGTGTAAAAAAGAAGTTGGAGGACAAGCAAGGTATGTGATGACCTTGTGTATATCCGGAAAAGGATGAATGACTTGTGCTGACCGCAGTGCCATGATATTTGTAGGAGCGGCTACTGAGGTGGAAACCCTCAAGAAAGCGTTGGCTGAGGCCAAAAAGAAAGTGGCAAAGGAGCAAGCCCCCCGTGAAAAACACGAGGCCAGGGTTGGTCAAGTCCAGCAGGAGCTCCAGGACGCCGTCAAGAAATGCGAGTCCTTGGAGCGCGACATTGCAGATCAAGAGTCCGAACTCGCCAAGGCTCGCCAAAGCGTACAAGAGGCCCGGGTTGAAGCCCAGGGCGCCCTCCAGGAAATCTAGGAGGCCAAGAAAATCACGACGGGTAAGGCTTTTATTATGCATAGCAAGTATGTGAAGAAGAGGTATCTCTTACTAACCCGGATTTGAAGTTCTCCAGGGGCGTTTGCGGATCTGCCGCGCAATGTTTCTGACGCTGCGGAATTCTTCCGAGACGAAGAGGGGAGCTCAACGGAGAAGCTGTTCTGGTCGCAATATCTTGCGCTAGAACATCCGGTGCCCTTTAGCGATCTACTAAAACAGCTGGTCGAACTGCATAGGGTGGCCGCACTGGCCATGAAGGATTTAGTAATCCGGCTGTGGCCTGCCGAAGCTATACCTAGCAGCTACTTCGGGCTCGTGAAGCGGCTGGTCAGTGCCTATCCCCGGCTTGACGCCATCAAGCGGTTGGTCTGTATCGAAGGTGCGCGGATGGCCTTCGCCCGTGTCAAGGTGCAGTGGGCGAAGATGAATGCCGTCAAGCTCGCGATCGAGGGACCGCCCGAGGGCAAGGAGCACCGCACGCCCAAGCGGTATTTTAGCGATGTCCCGGAGGGATCCCGCATTGTAGCGGGGCAATGTACGAAAGATGTAATCTTTGAATAAATACATTTATGTTATCTCGCCCTGTATTTTGAAACAAAGTCGATTGTGTGATATAATGCTTGTTACCATTAAAATTTACCTCCTGTGCGGCCGTGTTTATGAAATCTGAGAGTTGGCCAGTCGTCGGCTTCAGCCCCCACGTAGGTAGTACGGGGGTGTTCGGGATGGAATCTAAACACTCTTGATCCAATTGTTTGGTCCTTGAAGGAGGTGTTTCACGCAACGAACCAGGTAATCGGACTATGTGGCTTTATCACCCTCACTTAGCCATAGGAGTTTGACAATAAAAATTTAGGCGCAACCTCTAGTATCCGAACTAGGGTGCTGTAAACACCTGATCGGGTAAGAACCGATTCATCGTGTAATGCGGAAAAAATCGCTAAAGATTTGAAACCTCCGAAGAGCTGACCGGCTCACGCCGCATCATGACAGTCAATTTGCGGCTTTCTCTACTGATTTGCTCATTCGGATAAACCAGGACACAATCGCAGTAGTTTTCCCTTTACTACCCTAGCCGATATAGAGGAACGTAGGGTAGTAAGCACATGAGCCGGGCAACCCAACTATTGACCAAAGACATGATTGAGAGCCTTGCATATAATGCTAGATTCGGGGTGCCGAACTATACTGTAAAAAGTGTTCGGACTTTGTTGCCATATTATGGGGCGCAATGAAGCCCCTGGCAGATTAAAGCGTACCAAAATGTACGGGTGCAATTTGATAAGAATATCAAAAAAGAGAGGTAGCAAGTTAGTGCCGCAGAAGTTGGGCGGCAAACTGTTTCCATTATAGTTTGATTAATACGTCAAAGCGTATTTGTACAAGTAGTGCAATAAGCAACAGGGCTATTTAACATGCCACAACCAAGGGAGAGCTGCATGCGGGTCCTAAAAATAGGTAGAGTGATCATTAAAGATACCACCTAGAAATTCCCTTATACGTCAGTGCTTCGTGCCGTCTTGGTGTATCTATCCTTTTGAAAGGACCGGTGATCAGGTCGTCAGAAAAAGCCTGTGGAAAAGAAACATGAAAAGGATAAAAAAGAAAAGGTGAAAGTGTGTGTTTCCAGGGGCGGTCGAGCCGTATTATGGATCACAATCTAGTTATGCCTCTTTCTATGCCCATGGTATTTTGAGTGTGTAATTATGTACGCGCGGTACAAACGCCACCACTTGATCAGGACTGGGACGGAGGCCAAATTGCTAGTTGAGCTCTTGATAAGCCGGGTTGTCCTACTGCAGAGTGGTTCGGGCTCGTTTGACAGTGTCCGGGAGCACGGCCGCTGAATTAAGGTTCTACTTGAAAAGGCCGCTTTGTACTTCTGCTGCTAAATCAGCGGTGTGCTCCTCGGTACGGAGGGAGCGTTTCGTGTTTCCATTGACTGTTATGACCCGCGTGGTCCGGGCATCTTGAGCTTGAGATAAGCATAGTGTGTCACCACATTGAATGGAGCAAATGCGGTTCGTCCCAGCAGTGTGTGATAGCCGCTGCAGAAGGGGACGATATCGAAGATCAATTCTTCGCTTCGGAAGTTGTCCGGGGATCCGAAGACAACCTCTAGTGTGATTGAGCCCGTACAGCAGGCCTCTACACCTGGTATGACTCCTTTAAAGGTAGTCTTTGTGGGCTTGATCCTTGAGGGGTTAATGCCCATTTTGCACACTGTATCCTGATAGATCAGGTTCAGGCTGCTGCCACCATCCATGAGGACTCACGTGAGATGGAATCCATCGATGATTGGGCCGAGAACCAGTGCGGCTGAACCGCCATGATGGATACTAGTCGGATGGTCCCTGCGATCAAAAGTGATCGGACAGGAAGACCATGGGTTGAACTTTGGGGCGACTGGCTCCATCGCGTAGACGTCTCTAAGCGCGCGTTTGTGCTCCCTCTTGGGGATATGGGTAGCGTATATCATGTTCACTGTTTTAACTTGGGGGGGACTTCTTCTGTCCCTCTATGTTCGGCGGACGGGACTCCTCGTCATCGTCCTTGCTTTGTGACCCCTTCTCCTTGTTTTTGGCACTTAATTTGCCAGCCTGTTTAAAAACCCAACAATCTCTGTTGGTATGATTGGCTGGTTTGTCTGGGGTGCCATGGATCTGGCATGGACGATCGAGTATGCGGTTCAAGCTGGATGGCCCCGAATTGTTTCTTTTATATGGCCTCTTCCACTGGCCTGACTTGGAGCCACTGAATCCGGTGTTGACTGCCGTGTCGTCGGTATTGTCACCATTGCTTCGATGCTTATGCCTGTTGCGTCGGGGCTTGTCGTTGCTGTTTTTGGTCTCAGAGGTGCCATCTTCGCTTGCAATGTTATTGCTACGGGCTAGCCAACTATCCTCGCCCGCACAAAAATGGGTCATGAGTGTCATGAGGGCTGCCATGGACTTCGACTTTTCTTGGCCGAGAGGACGGGCGAGCCATTCGTCGCGGATGCTATGCTTAAAGGCCGCTAGGGCTTCGGCATCCGGACAGTCGACGATCTGGTTCCTTTTGGTTAGGAACCTAGTCCAGAATTTCCTAGCTGACTCTCCAGGTTGTTGAACTATGTGACTTAAGTCATCGGCATATGGAGGTCGTACGAATGTACCTTGGAAGTTGTCGCGGAAGGCGTCTTCCAAGTCCTCCCAGCTGACAATAGAGTTTTCAGGCAAACTACTTAACCAGTGCTGAGCTGGCCCTTTGAGTTTTAGCGGGAGGTATTTGATGGCGTGAAGGTCATCACCGCGGGCCATATGAATATGGAGAAGAAAATCCTCAGTCCATACCGCGGGATCTGTTGTTCCATCATATGATTTGATATTCACGGGTTTAAACCCTTCTGGGAATTAATGCTCCATTACTTCGTCAGTGAAGCAAAGGGGGTGTGTGGCGCCTCTGTATCGGGCCAAGTCGCAACGTAATTCAGATGTAGTCTGTCTGCGATTTTTGGCCGGGGCGTGGTTATGTTTGTCATGTCCGGCAAAATGGCCATCATCGCGCGTCAGGGCACGCCCCCGCGATCCGTAGATTGATCTGGTCTGACCTTTTCTGTTCTTTAGGTCCTGCCGCAGGTCATATGAGGTAGGACAGGCTGGTGTTCGGCTTGAGGTGCCACTTTATCCCGGCCACGTGGTGGTCGGTTAGCCGCATTACACGCTGATGGTACGGGCTCCAACGCCTCGTCATCGAATTGAGGTAACTATTTGTGCTTCGGGTAACTTTTAGTTGGGCGATCGAGGCCCTGTTCCTCGGCTGCCAGGACATTAGCCCATCTGTCGTTGAGCAGGTCTTGATCAGCTTGAAGCTGCTGCTGCTTCTTTTTCAGGCTCCTCGGAGTGGCTATTAGCCAGCACTTAAAGCGCTCCTACTCGAGAGGTTCCTCAGGCATGATGAAATCTTCATTGCCGAGGCTCACCTCATCCTCGGAGAGTGGAAGATAATTACTGTCCTCCGAGTCTTCGTTTACGGCCTGTTCATCAGGGCTAACTCACCCATCCTCCCGTTCGTCCTATTTAGAGGTTGGCTCAACGGGGTATTCCTTGTCTTCCGCATCGTCCTGAGTATTGATTTCTCTACCGCCTGTATCGCTGTCCTTTCCACGGCGTGACTTAGAGCGGCGCCGCTGACGTTGGCGTTTTGGCTGTATCTCAGGAGGTTTATCCTTGACTGGATCCTTCTCGTTATCGCCCTTGTTCTCTTTAGGTGTATCCACCATGTACACATTGTATGAAGAAGTGGCCGTCCAGTGCCCGGTGAACGCCGGATTTTGGCCCTGCTCCTCTTCGACATCGTCGTCCATACCGCCTTCGGAGCCATAGTCGAGCGTGTCGGTTAAGTCTTCGACAGTGGCTATGAAGTGGGCGGTGGGTGGGAAGCGAAATTCTCCGTCATCAGCCTCCAGTTCGGACCGGATATAGTTCGGTTGTGAGTCCCCTGCTAAGGAGAGTGTTTTTAGTGAATTTAGCACATCGCCTACAGGTGAGAGCCGGAAGATGTCCGCGAGCTGAATTCGACGATCGATGCCCGATCAAGCTCGACGTACGTGGATGCACGTGGTTCGGAACCTGTAGCCGGAAACGAGTCTGAGGCTCTGGTGGCGCAGATTCCACCCGAGGTTGGGTCTGTGTGCGGCTCCAACGCTGCTGAGTCTGCGGCTTCCGTAGCGGGGTTGAGCTTCCCGTCCCCGGACGGTGCGATATGCTCCGGATCTAGGGCGACATCAGTTACAGGCGCTATCTCCTGGGTGTGGTCCGATGACAGATTTAAGTCATGTTCATCATGATGGTAGGGAGCGGCTGCCATGGGCTCGAATCCATCAAAGATCAAGTCGCCGCGGATATCAGCGACGTAGTTCAAGCTTCCAAATCTGACCTGATAGCCAGGGGTGTAGCTATCGATCTGCTCTAGATGACCAAGCGAGTTGGCTCGCAGTGTGAAGCCGTCGAATACGAAGATTTGTTCGGGGAGGAAGACTTCCCCCTGGACAGCTTTGTTGTAGATAATTGACGGGGCCATCGAACCTCTTGGAGACGACGCAGCGGAACTCTCATGAAAGCACCAATATCGGTGTCAAAACCGGCGGATCTCGGGTAGGGGGTACCGAGCTGTGCATCTAAGGTTGATGGTAACAGGAGACGGGGGACACAATGTTTACCCAGGTCCGGGCCCTCTCTATGGAGGTAATACCCTACTTCCTGCTTGATTGATCTTGATGAATATGAGTATTACAAGATTTGATCTACCTCGAGATCATAATGGCTAAAACCCTAAAAGTCTAGCCTGTATGACTATGAATATCCTCGCCTCTACGGACTAAGCCCTCCGGCTTATATAGACACCGGAGGAGACTAGGATTGTACAAAGTCGGTTACAGAGAAAGGAATCTTCATATCTGGACGCCAAGCTTGCCTTCCACGCCAAGGAGAGTCCCATCCAGACACGGGAGAGAGTCTTCGGTCTTGTATCTTCACAGCCCATCAGTCCGGCCCACGTGCCATAGTCCGGATGCCCGAGGACCCCTTAGTCCAGGACTCCCTCAACCGTGCATTGCCCTTTCTCACCTCGAAATTCGGTGCAAACTTCGCCGGTGCATCCAAACCTTGTGATATGATACGCTCTGTCACACATAAGCCTTATTATATCTTCCTCAAAACAACCATCATACCTACCTATTATGGCCCTTCCATAGCCATTCTGAGATATATTGCCATGCAACTTCCACCGCTTCCATTTTGATGACTTGAGCATTCATTGTCATATTGCTTTGCATGATCGTAAGATAGCTAGCATGATATTTCCATGGCTTGTCCGCTTTTTGATACAGTTGTTATGCTAATCATTACACATCTTGGTACAGCGCCAGAGGCATTCATATAGAGTCATACTTTGTTCTAGGTATCGAGTTGTAACTTTTATTTCTTTTGAGTTGTAAGTAAATATAAGTGTGATGATCATCATTATTCATTATTAGAGTATGTCCCAGTGAGGAATGGATGATGGATACTATGATTCCCCCACAAATATAAAAATAAAAAAAGTGAGGCCGAAAAGAGCCCAAGAAAAAAAACAAAAAAAAGAAAGAAAAATGAGAGAAAAGAGAGAAGGGGCATGCAAATTCCCCACTTGTGCTTCAAAGTAGCACCATGTTTTTCATATAGAGAGTCTCCTATGTTGCCACTTTCATATACTAGTGGGAATTTTTCATTATAGAGTTAGATGCACACCCACTTAGTTCTCCTGTTGAGCTTTCGTACACTTATAGCTCTTAGTGCATTCGTTGCATGGCAATCCCTGCTCCTCGCATTGGTATCAATTGATGGGCATCTCCATAGCCCGTTGGTTAGCCGCGTCGCTGTGAGAATTTCTTACTTTTTTTCTTCTCTATATTTACCCCTATCATCATACTCTATTCCACCCATAGTGCTATATCCATGGCTTGCGCTCATGTATTGCGTGAGGGTTGAAAAAGCTGAAGCATGTTAAAAAGTATGAACCAATTGCTTGGCTTGTCATCGGGGTTGTGCATGATAAATACTTTGTGTTAAGAAGATAGAGCATGACAAGACTATATGATTTTGTAGGGATAGCTTTCTTTAGCGTTGATATTTTGAAAGACACGACTGTTTGTTGGGATGCCTGAGTATTGATGTCTTTATATCAAATTATAGACTATTACTTTGAATCATTCGTGTCTTAAAATTCATGCCATGATTAGATATATGATCAAGATCATGCTAGGTAGCATTCCACATAAAAAATTATCTTTTTTATCATTTACCTACTCGAGGACGAGCAGGAATTAAGCTTGGTCTGTACAAAGATCTGCATGCCACTACGCAAGCGCCCCTGGGCCTTGGTCTTGACATTGTCGATGGTGTCAGAGCTGTCAACCTCAAGGGTGGTGTTCTTGTCGGTACTTTGCAAGACGCCCCGGCAAGGTCTTGCCGGGGGTCCAGCTTGTCTTCTGTTCTCTGTTCACTTGCTTGGATGCCGTCCTCGTCGCCTTGTATTTTGTCACCAGCTGCCCCGTCAAGCCTCGCCGCTGGTGCGGCTGCAACTGTCCGTGCACAAGTAAGGGGTACCAAAGGGCCCATACTTTAGTGCACCAACAATTGTGCTTCAGCATCAGAAATAGAAATATCATTTGGATTCTCAGGTGTTTCTAGGTGCATCAGTGTTAATCCTCTGAGATTCTTTCTCAACTCTCTTAGGATGGCCCTCAGGATACAAAGGTTCCTGAGTCATTTTACCACCTCTAGTCATAACTCTAACGGCATGATCATTGTTTTTATTGTTCATCTCATTAAGCAAATCATTTTGTGCTTTAAGTAATTGTTCCACTTGAGTTTTTACCATAGAAGCATGTTTACTGATAAGCTTAAGATCATTAACAGTTCTACACAATCACCCAAGCGTTCAAGCATATAAGCATTATGTTTCAATTGTCTACTAACATATGCATTGAAGTTTTCTTGTTTAACAATAAAGTTATCAAATTCATCCAAGCATTGACTAGAAGACTTATTATAAGGAATATCGCCTTCATCAAATCTATAGAGAGAATTACCTCTACTACCTGTGTCGGAACATTAAGACCATGTATTTCTTCAATAGGTGGTAAATTCTTAACATCTTCAGCTTTAATACCTTTTTATTTCATAGATTTCTTTGCCTCTTGCATATCTTCAGGACTGAGAAATAGAATACCTCTTTTCTTTGGAGTTGGATTAGGAGGTGATTCGGGAAGAGTCCAATCATTATCATTGCTCAATATATTATTCAATAACACTTCAGGTTGTTCCACAATTTGTTCCTTGAAAACACAACCAGCACAACTATCTAGGTGGTCCCTAGAAGCATCGGTTAGTCCACGATAAAAGATATCAAGTATTTCATTTTTCTTGAGAGGATGATCAGGCAAAGTATTAAGTAATTGGAGAAGCCTCCCCCAAGCTTGTGGAAGTCTCTTTTCTTCAATTGCACAAAGTTAAACATTTCCTGTAAAGCAGCTTATTTCTTATGAGCAGGGAAATATTTTTGAGAGAAGTAATATATCATATCCTGGGGACTACGCACACAACCAGGAGCAAGAGAATTAAACCATAGCTTAGCATCACCCTTTAATGAGAAAGGAAACAATTTAATAATATAGTAGTTGCAAATTTTTTCCTCATGAGCAAATAGGGTAGCTATATCATTCAATTTAGTAAGATGTGCCACAACAGTTTCAGTTTCATAACCATGGAAAGGATCAGATTCAACCAAAGTAATTAACTCAGGATCGACAGAGAATTCATAATCCTTATCAGTAACAAAGATAGGTGAAGTAGCAAACTTAGGGTCATATTGCATTCTAGCCATCAAAGATTTTTCTTTAAGCTTAGCTAACAGTTTCTTAAGATCATCTCTATCATTGCAAGCAAAAAAAGTCTCTAGCAGTTTCTTCATCCATAATATAACCCTCGGGTACCTTTGGTAATTCATATCTAGGGGGAGAATCATAATCTTCAGTTTCAATAATATCATCGGTTTTCAGTAATTTCATGCTCTCTAACCCGAGCAAGTTGTTCATCAAGAAATTCACCTAGTGGCACAGTATTATCAAGCAAGACGGTTGTATCATCATAAGCATCATGCATAGAAGAAGTGGCATCATCAATTACTTGCGACATATCAGAATTACTAGCAGGTGGTGGTGTCGCAAGATTACTCAAAACAGAAGGTGAATCAAGTGCAGAGCTAGATGACAGTTCCTTACCTCCCCTCGTAGTAGAGGGATATATATTGGTTTTGGTATCTTTCAAATTCTTCATAGTGATCAACAAATATAAATCCCAAGTGACTCAGAGAATAGAGCTATGCTCCTCGGCAACGGAGCCAGAAAAGGGTCTTGATAACCCAGAAGTATAGGGGATCGCAATAGTTTTCGAGGGTAGAGTATTCAACACAAATTTATTGAATCAACACAAGGGGAGCCAAAGAATATTCCTAAGTATTAGCAGCTGAGTTGTCAATTCAACCACACCTGAAAGACTTAATATCTGTATCAAAGTGTTTAGTAGTAAAGTAGTATGGAAGTAACGATAACAGTGGAAAGAGTAACAGTAGCAGTTTTGTAGCAATTGTAATAGTGGCAACGACAAAGCAAAGTAGCAAAGATCAATATGTGAAAAGCTCATAGGCAATGGATCAGTGATGGATAATTATGCCGGATGGCATTCATCATGCAACAGTTATAACCTAGGGTGACACAGAACTAGCTCCAATTCATCAATATAATGTAGGCATGTATTCCGTATATAGTCATGCGTGCTTATGGAAAAGAACTTGCACGCCATATTTTGTCCTACCCTCCCATGGCAGCGGGGTCCTAATGGAAACTAAGGGATATTAAGGCCTCCTTTTAATAGATAACTGGAACAAAGCATTAGCACTTAGTGAATACATGAACTCCTCAAACTATGGTAATCACTGGAAAGAATCCAAATTATTGTCACCTTGGGGTATGCGGATCATAACTCGTAATAGGTGTCTACAACTTGCAAGATCGGATCAAGAACACACATATATATTCATGAAAACATAATAGGTTCAGATATGAAATCATGGCACTCGGGCACTAGTGACAAGCATTAAGCATAGCAAAGTCATAGCAACATCAATCTCAGAACATAGTGGATACTAGGGATCAAACCCTAACAAAACTAACTCGATTTACATGATAAATCTCATCCAACCCATCACCGTCCAACAAGCCTATGATGGAATTACTCACGCACGGCGGTGAGCATCATGAAATTGGTGATGGATGAAGGTTGGTGATAATGATGGTGACGAATCCCCCTCTCCGGAGCCCCGAACGGACTCCAGATCTGGCCTCCCAATGAAGAACACGAGCTGGCGGCAGCTCTGTATCGTAAAATGCGATGAATCCTTCTCTCTGATTTTTTATCTCCGGATGTGAATATATAGAGTTGGAGTTAGGGTCAGAGGAGGTCTAGGGGACCCACAAGCCAGGCAGAGGGTAGGGCACGCCCCCCACCCTTGTGGTCTCCTGGTGGGTCCCCTCTGGTTGATTCTTTCACCAATATTGTTTATATATTCCAAAAATATTATCTGTAAATTTTTAGGTCAATCCGTGAACTTATATTTCTGGACAAAAATAACACCATGGCAATTCTGCTGAAAACAGCGTCAGTTCGGGTTAGTTCCATTCAAATCATGCAAATTAGAGTCCAAAACAAGGGCAAAAGAGTTTGCAAAAGTAGGTGCGATGGAGATGTATCACGTTGCTCTATTCTTATGAGCTTATTACTCTAGATGCAGGCAGGAGTCGGTCGATGTGTGGAGTAATAGTAGTAGATGAAGAATCGTTTTGGTCTACTTGACATGGACGTGATGCCTATATTCATGATCACTGCCTTGGACATCTTCATAACTTTGTTCTTTTCTATCAATTGCTCGACAGTAATTTGTTTACCCACCGTATGTTTTCTTTCAAGAGAGAAGCCTCTAGTGAAACCTATGCCCCCTGGGTCATTTTCCATCATATATTTTCAGATCCATAAACCAAAAAACCCAAAATAACTTGCTGTGATTAATTTAGATTTATTTTAGTTTGCCTTTTTATTTATCTTTTATACCTATCTCTATTAGATCTCACTCTTGTTCGAGACCGTGAAGGGATTGACAACCCCTTTTTTCTTTGAATGCAAGTGTTTGTTAGTTTGTGCAGGTGCATAGATTGGAGACTTACTTGTGCCTCCTACTGGATTGATACCTTGGTTCTTAACTGAGGGAAATACTTATCTCTACTTTGCTGCATCACCCTTTCCTCTTCAAGGAAAAATCAAAGCAAGCTCCAGAAGTAGCAGGGTAGGGGGTCCCGAGTTGTCGATCTTGGATCGATGGGTAACAAGGGGAGTAGAGATAGTGTTTACCCAAGTTCGGGCCCTCTTGATGGAGGTAAAACCCTACGTCCTTCTCTTGTTTATATTGATGGTGGTGTATCAAGTACATAGTTGATCTACCTCGAGACCGTATGTTGTGTATGATTCTAATGATCTAGCATATATCTATCGACTAGCCTGGGCTCGGCTTATATAATGTACCAGAGACCTAGGATAACAAGAGTCCTAGTTGGTTACGTCAATGGAGAGGAGTCCTTGTCTTGATCACCAAGTCTTGTGGAATCCTCCTTGTATGCGTCATGGCTGCCTGAAGTGGCCCATGAGTGAACCGCCCTGGGAGTCCTCGACCCGATCCACCTGGTCAGGAGACGACGTGGTGAGTACCACCTAATCCAGGATACCATCACCCGAGTATTCTCTTAGTTTGTTACTTTTGCAAGAGGCTCATGGAGGAGGACTTATGGGACACTTCAGATGCGACAAGACATTCGCAACGCTCTCCAAGAACTACTTTTGGCCCAAGATGTTTCGTGGCATCTCCCGTGACACCAACTGATTCTCTACATGTCGCAAAGCTAAGTCTAAATCTCAATCCCATGGTCCCTATATGCCACTTCCTATTCCATATCACCCATGGGAAGATATTAGTATGGACTGTGTGCTTAGTTTGCCTAGGACTAGAAATGGAAAAGATTTGGTATTTGTTGTTGGGGACCGTTTCTCTAAGATGGCACACTTTATTCCATGTAACAAGATAGACGATGCTTCACATGTTGCAAACCTCTTTGTTGGGAAATCTTGCGTCTACATGGAGTGTCCAAGACTATTCTGTCGGACCACGACGTCAAGTTCCTTAGCTACTTTTGGAAGACCCTATGCGCCAAGCTCGGAATCAAGCTACTCTTCTCATCTACATACCATCCTCAAACCTACGGCCAAACGAAGGTCACGAACCGGACGCTATCGACTCTCATCCGCATGTTGATCAAGAAGAACATCAAGGAGTGGGAGGAATGCTTACCTATTGCCTAGTACGCCTACAATCAAGAAAGACATTCGACTACCAGCAAGTCCCACTTCGAGGTCGTCTACGGTTTCAATCCGTTGTCCCCATTGGACATTCTACCGCTTCCTCTACAAGAGCGCAACAAAATGGATGTGAGCACATAAGCGAGCTATCTCAAGAAGGTGCATCAAGATACAGGACAAGCACTCGAGCGTCAAGTACACCGCCTCGCGACCAAGCTCAAATCAACAAGAAACCCATGTTATTAAACATTGGAGATCTTGTGTGGCTACACCTTCGCAAGGAACGCTTCCCCAACGAACACAAGTCCAAGCTACTACCTCAAGCCGATGGACCCTTAAAGGTGATCACATGCTACAACAACAATGCATACAAGATCGGCATACTGTCGGATCACGGGTTCCAGCAAAATCCTTGAGGTTCAAACACTGGGGTGCGCGCGAAGATCTCCTCCCTACCGATCCACGCCCTAGCTCTCTAAGATCTCGCGGACGAACTCGCAACACAAAGACACGAGATTTATACTGGTCCGGGCCACCGTTGTGGTGTAATACCCTACTCCAGTGTGGTGGTGGTGGATTGCCTCTTAGGCTGATGAAGAACAGTACAAGTGGAAGAATAGCCTCCTAAGGTTGAGGTGTTCTTGTGCTTGGTCTGTGGGTAAGGGCTGGCTCTAGATCAGGTTTTCTTGCCCTCTACTATGGTGGCTAGTTCTATTTATATAGGCCCTGGTCCTCTCCCAAAATATTGAGCGGGAAGGGAGCCAACAACGGCCAATTTGAAAGGGGACAGCTAGTACAGCTTATCCTGACAAAAGTAGTCTTCGCCTGCAAAAGGCTCAGGTGGTGACGCCGCCTTGGGCTCGATGGTGACCTCCGTCTTGCCGTCCTTCGGGTCCTGGTCTCATTGCACCGATGTGGAAACCTTTGCTTGATGCCTCGGTACTCCGTGCTTGCGCCTGCCTCCTTAGCACCAAAGAGGAAACAAGGACGCTACGCGCGCTGGCACCTGCCTGGCGCCCGCTTGGCGCCCGCCTGGTGTCGATCGTCATGGCTCACGTCACAAGAGCCTCGTGAGGTTTGCCTTGCCTTGATCTCTCCGCCCCTCGTGAGCCTGCCCGGCAAGGCCGCTCCTGAGGAGGTCTTGTGTCGTCCGCCTCGCGAGGCTTGGCCCCGCGCGAGGGTCTTGAATGCCTTGTTGATGAAGATGGGCCGTACAGGCCTGCTAGCAAAGCCATGCCATGGGCCGCAGGCAGGCAAGTCTGGGGACCCCCATTCCCAGAATGCCGATAGTAGCCCCCGGGCCCAAGGCGCGCTCGGGCTTGGCTTCGAGGCGAAGCCAAAGGTCAAGTGCGGAGCACTACGGGCCCCAAAAGCGTGCGGCCTCGATCGACGCGTGGCGGTTGATAGGACGTGGGCGTCTCTGCTTCCCCACGTTGCCTCGACAACTGCCTGACTTGACAAGTCCCTGCGATATGCAAGGAAAATCATCGTGGGGGGTGCTGGTTGGCCTTCTCCTGGTATGAATGAGGGAGGGGCGGAGCCCCCGTCGCCCATCTCTTCCCATTCCACTCGCTTCTTCCTTCTCTGCTCCATCACCAGCTCCAATGGCGCCATCGAAGAGGTTCTCCGTCGCAGAGAAAGGAAAGGCCCCTCGCGAGGGGCCCGGCTCCCCGGCACCCAAGCGGGGACGCGGTCATCCCCGTAAGCACACCGCGACTCCCGCCGTGGCCCCCCGCTCTCGGGGCGGCACCGCTGCGCGTGGCGGGGGTCGCTCCGGTCGCGGTAGCCCCACCGATGAGGGGAGATGTGTCGTGGTTGTGCAGCCTCCCCGGCCGCGCTTCCACTCGGCGGAGGTGCTGCCGGAGTTCGTTGTCTGGTCGGAGAATCCGGCCGGCAGCTGGCTTCAGCTTCCGCGCTTCTTCGTCGACGAGCTGTCGGTCTCTCCTCTAGGCGGGCTCTGGCTGCAGGCGGACGGCTGCTGCAGCAGGGCCTCCTGGGTCGTGGTCGAGGTCTCCGCCGTGGGCAATATAGCCCTGGCCCACGGTTGGCAGACGTTCGCTCGCGCGCGCGGCCTGGGCAAGCGGTGCACCCTCCACTTCAAGTACGACGGTGATCTGACCCTCTACGTGAGGGTGTTTGGGGAAGATGGTCGCCGCACCGGGTGCTGTCCCGAGACGAATGACGATGGGGAGGTGCTCGGTCTCAGCGTCAACCGTGACAAGGGCGAGGGCGAGCCCGCCGGCCGCACCTCATCCAGCTACAGGGGCTCTTCTATCGGCAAAAGTTCCAGCAGCGGCGGCTACGACCAGCCACCACGCCGCCGCACTCGCTTCGGAGGTGGTAGTGGGTCGTCTCGTTGTCGTGCCTCCGTGAAGCGCGAGGAGGGATCCGGCTAGGCTCGGGACGTCGCCAGGGGCCTGCCCCCGTGGATCGCTGCAACACTGCTTTTGTTTTAGTCCTCCTATCTTTCCTGCATAAAAAATGAAACCAGTATGGGCCCGAAGGGGCGTGTATCGGACTGTGGTTCCTTGATCATTACACTATGCTTGTTGTTTCCGTGCTGTGTCGTTTGTTTGGTGCAGAGATAACTTACCCTGGCGTGTTCAGGGTAGCCTCCTCTTCGCAAGGCACTTGTTTCCTTGTGCTCGTCTTGGCTTAGTGGTTGCTCAGGAACTGCAGAAAACTCGTTAGGAAGCTCGCTAGGAGACTTATCGTTCACCCGAGCCTTGACCCAGCGCTTCATATCGCGGTACCTGAGGGGCGCGGATTAGGAGAGGTGCGCCAGCTTGCGGACTCGAACAAGGGTGCCTCGCGAGAAAGCAGACCGAAGGCAGAGAGAAGAAGCAACTCAGAAGGGAAAAACGCTCGCGAGGGCACCTTCCGTCGGTGTCAAAACCGGCGGATCTCGGGTAGGGGGTCCCGAACTGTGCGTCTAGGCGGATGGTAACAGGAGACTAGGGATACGAAGTTTTTACCCAGGTTCGGGCCCTCTCGATGGAGGTAATACCCTACTCCTGCTTGATTAATATTGATGATATGGGTAGTACAAGAGTAGATCTACCACGAGATCAAGGAGGCTAAACCCTAGAAGCTAGCCTATGGTATGATTGTTGTTAGATCCTCTGGACTAAAACCCTCTGGTTTATATAGACATCGGATAGGTTAGGGTTACACAGAGTCGCCATTACAATGGTAGGAGATCTACATATCCAGATCGCCAAGCTTGCCTTCCACGCCAAGGAAAGTCCCATCCGGACACGGGAACGAAGTCTTCAATCTTGTATCTTCATAGTCTTGGAGTCCGCCGTGGACGATAGTCCGCTATCCGGACACCCCTAGTCCGGGACTCCTCGGTAGCCCTGAACCTGGCTTCAATGACGATGAGCCCGGCGCGTTGATTGTCTTCGGCATTGCGAGGCGGGTTCCTCCTCCGAATACTTCATAGAAGGTTATGAACACAAGGATAGTGTCCGGCTTTGCAAAACAAGTTCCACACAACACCGTAGAGAGAATAATTTTTGCACAGATCTGCTGACGTATTCCGCGGCGTGACATCACACCACGGCCAGGCCTTTATATGAATCGTTTTTTTAACGTCCACCTTAGCGCGTTTAGCGAGGCGGTTTCCTTGGCACGTCTTATCAAAGCATAGATCGTGCCCCCTTATTCCGGGATTCTCATCAATACGGACGTGGGTAACCCATCCGCGCCATTGATTATGGCGCTTGGGAGATAAGCGAGTTTTACCAGGCTGGTGGGGGACGCATAGCTCCGTCCGTCCATATAAGGGGATAAGGATCCACCTTTTCACCTATGCCTTCTTCCTCCTTTGCTTCTCCATTTCCGCGCACTCGAGCTCCAGCGCCCAAGTCCGCACATCCCACCTCAACCTTCTCCAACCATGCCAGGAGCGGGAGGTAGGTGGATGGCCTCCTCCGTCACGGAGGGGCACATCATAAGACTGCGGGAGGCCAGATACTTGTCCAGTGACATCGCGCATAGGCTGCCCGATGCGGGGCAGCTCATTCCAACCCCCAGACCCCATGAGAGGGTGGTGTTTCTCCCCCACATCCTCCGCGGACTAGGTTTCCACTTCACCCATTTGTCCGGGGGCTCATGGTCTCCTATGGCACGGACTTCCACGACCTGGCCCCGAATTTCATCCTCAACATCTCGGCGTTTATCGTCGTGTGCGAAACCTTCCTCTGCATCCAGCCCCACTTCGCTTATGGCTGAAGATCTTCAACGTCCTACCGAAGGTAGTGGGCGGTCATTGCCGGAGTCTTGAGGCACCATGGTTGGCAAGATGGCCAAAGTCCCATGGCTCGAGGGCGCCTTCATGGAGACAATAAAGGGGTGGCAATCGGGGTGGTTCTACATCACCGAGCCACGCGACCCCGAATGGGTGGCGGCCCCCGAATTTAGATCTGGCTTCCCCACACGGCTCTCATCATGGAAAGAGACGGGCCTGACGTGGGGGAATTCGGAAGAGCTATCCGGACTCCAAACATGCGTCTGAAACCTGATGGGCAAGAATCTCAGGCTTGTCGACGTGATCCAGGTGATGCTAATCCGCCGGATTCTCCCCTGCCAACAACGGACCTTTAACTTGTGGGAGTTCGATCCGGCACAGCACCGAACCTTGAGCCGGCTCTTCGACACTACGTACAAAGATGCCTGGAAGGTGTTGTTCAAGGGCGCTGAAGCCCCAGCATCCGCTAACAAAGATCGCGGATACAGCTCGCGGCGTCCAGCCGGCGAGGTAAGTTATTTTACCCTTTACGGGACTCTTTTTTCATAGATTGACTCTATGTGGGATCTAAAAACTCCCTATTCTTTGACAGGACTGGCTGAAGACGTCCGGACAGATTAACTGTCTGTCTCCTTTGCCAGAAGACCCAGCGTACGCCCGATTGACGGGGCTGCTGGCTCCGGAACCCCATGTGGTGCCGGAGAAGAAGGCCAAGAAGGAGGCCACGGAACTCGAAGGAGCTCCCAACGCCAGGTGTTGTCAGATTCTGAAGCGGAATCTTCTCCTGAAGACGAGGAGGAAGAAGAAGAAGCTCCTCCCCAGTGAGAGGAGAAGAAAAGGAAGGCCGCCCGACCGGGAGGCCGGAGGGTCCAAGAAGGGAAGAACCCTTCCTCCGGACTTCTCCACCAACGTAGACGACGACGAGGAGGATTGGCCTACAAGGGCCAAGCCCCTGGCAAGATCGTAAGTGTCCGGATACCCATGGATTTTTATTATTGCAAAGTGTTCTCTAATGTCGAACAACCGTGCAGCTCGCCCAAGGGCGAGTTCGCCGATTCATCGAGCGGGTCCCTGGGCTCGTCGGAAATGGAGAGTACCTCACTTCCGACCGCCTCCTCGCCTCACGCTGCGGACGACACCGCGGCGGGGCCCCAAGAGGGGCTTGGTCAAGAGGAGGTAGCGCAGGAGGTGCCACAAGGCAACCTCCCGGACTCCAGCGCTGCTGAGGCAAGACCCCAGGGCTCTAGGCCCGACCCTTGTCCGGTCTCCATGCCGGAACCTTGATGGTTCCGAGTCCGCAAGCGGACCCTTTGGAAGAAGGGTAAGATGCCGGTGTCCTCCGTTCAACCGAGGCACCGGATAGCTTCTTGGGCGCTTAACGGCGCTTCCATCAGGAGGAGCACCGCCTTTATTATGAGTGCGGTGATCCGGACAATTCGATCCGCCAAGAGTGGGTGACCGAAGCCTTTACCAGCCTTCTAACAGGCTTTGAGGTAAGTTTTAGAATATGTAAAAATATAACCGCATAGACAGTAGCCCCTAATGCTTAGTTCGGTGTTCGGAAAGAAAAGCCGGACTAAGGATCTAAAAAGATATACGCAGGAGTCTAACATAAGTATGTCAATATGGGAATGCAGGCTGCGCTGCTGACCTCTGCCGCACTGACTGCGGAGGTCAATGCATTAAAGCAGAACCTTGAGCGGTCCGAGAACGAGCTCGGACAAGCCAAGAAGCAGCTCGAGGACAAGGAAGGTAAGTAATACCTTATGAAAGAAATACCTTATAGAAAAGTTTTTGGTTGCAAAAAATAACAGGAATAACTTGGGTACTACAGGGCCACGAGCGAGGTGGCGACCACAGAAGGAGGCGGTGTCCGTGGGCTAAAACAAAGCGGTTGCAGGAACGCACCGAAGCGAGAAGAAGGGGAGGCGCAGCTGGCCAAGGTATGGCAAGAGCTCCAAGCTCTCGTGGAAAAACACGAGGGTTTGGGCGTGACTCAAGACTTCGAGAGTCCGAGCTCGACTCGGCTCTTGAGAGTGCCAAAGCTGCTAAGGCCGAGGCCCAAAAAGCCCTCCAAGAAATTGAGTCGTTAAAGAAGATAGCGGCGGGTAAGGCATTCTTTATGGAAAGCAAGCATGTGAAAGTGAATTACCTATTACTTACCCGGATTCAGAGCTCTCCAGGAGCATTCGTAGATTTGCCCCGTAGTGTGTCTGATGCTGCCGCATTCTACCGCGCCAAGTAGGGGAGCTCGATGGAAAAGGTGTTCTAGTCTCAGTATGATGAGGCCGAACATTCAGTGCCCCTGAGCGACCAGCTGAAGCAGCTGGTCGAGCTCCACAAGGTCGCTGAACAGGCCATGAAGGGCCTTATAGCGCGGCTGTGGTCATTGGAGGCCATGCCCGGGAGCTACTTCGGCTTGGTGCAGCGGCTGGTGGATGCCTGTCCGCAGCTTGAAGTCATCAAACGCTCCGTCTGCATTGAAGGTGTCCGTCGGGCCCTTGCCCGTGCTAAAGTGCACTGGGGCAAGCTGGATGCGGAGAGGCTTGTGACGGACAGGCCACCGAAGGGCCATGAGCATCGCACGCCCGAAATGTACTATGAGGGCCTCCTAAAGGGTGCCCGCCGAATAGCGGATGAGTGCTCCAAGGATGTAATTTTTGAATAAACACGCATTTGTTATCCTGTACGCTGAAAACTTGTTCATATGCGCTAAGCAATGCTTATTAATTTAAAATATTACCTTATGTGCGGCCGTTTATCAAATTTGAGAGATGGCAAGTCGTTGGCTTCAGCCCCCATGCCACGAGTGCTGGGGTGTTCGGGATAAACTTGAGCACTCTTGTTCCCATTCTTGGGTCCATCTAGGGAGGCGCTCAACACAACGAACAAGGCAACCGGACTTATAATGCTTGAACACTCTCACTTAGCCATAGAATTCTATAATTTTAAATTTCGGTGAAGCCCCTAGTATTTGGAAGACCGAGTTTAGGGCGCTATCCACGCCTTGGCCGGACAATTCCGGTTCCTCGCTCTAAGCGGCATAAGTCTTTAGGGACCCGAAAAAACCTCTCGAACAGCGACCGGGTCTCGCCCTATCATGACGGTCAGTTTTAGCTTTCTCCATTGAGGTGCTCGACCCAGCTCAACTGGGGCACAATCGCAGTGGTTCTCCCGGTGCTACCTTAGCCGATATAGTGGAACGTAAGGTACCAAAACACGGAGCCGGGCAAACCCAACTATTGACCCAAGACATGATTCGGAGCCAATTCATATAATGCTATAAGTTCGGGGTGCCGCACTTGTGAAAGTGTTCGGACTTATCACACCATAATTTTGGGATACTTAAGCCCCTGGTGTATAGGCCGTACCAAAGTGTACGGTTGCAACATGTCATGAAATGAGCATATGTATATATAAAGGAAGTAGAGCAATAATAAGCAAAAGCTATGTATTGTTTATTCAAAAAGGTACTGCAATGGAAGCAGAACGATACAAATAGTCACGATAAGCAAGGGATGGGACTATCTAACATGTCCCCCTCCGAGGGTAAGCTGCGGGATGGTATGTAAAACAGGTATAATGCTCGTAATAGAGACCACCGAACACTTGACGTGGCTTTACGCTTCCTGGCTGTTGTATCGTGAGTTCAGCGATTCTAGTGCCGAGCAGGACTGATGAAAGACGGAGTCCTGAAAGTAAGAAAAAGGAAGAAAAAGGAAAAGGAAAAAGAATGACACAACTGAGCCCCCGGTGCGGTCGAGCCGCATTCTTGGCATGCCGTGGTCTTGCCCTCCCCATATGCCCATGGTATCTCCAGAGCGTAATTATATGCAGCGTAATACTAGCTTCGCAATTTCGCGAGGCGGGGGTTGGGGCGGTTGCTACGCTGCTTGAATCGTGCCGGCGGTCTTGTTGTAGGTTACTCGGTAGCGCTTGACCGTGTCCGAACGCTTAATGGCCGGACTCAAGAGTTGCTGTGAGAGGCTGCTTTGTACCTCCGCCGTGAGGGCCGCCGTGTGCTCCTCCGTTCAGAGAGAGCGTTCGGTGTTTTCATTGACCATGATTACTCCTCGAGGGCCTGGCATCTTGAGCTTGAGGTATGCGTAGTGCGGCACCGCATTGAACTTTGCAAATGCGGTTCGTCCGAAAGCGATGCATGATAGCCGCTGCGGAATGGGACGATGTCGAAGATTAACTCTTCGCTTCGGAAGTTATCCGGGGATCCGAAGACCACTTTGAGTGTAACCGAGCCCGTACAACTGGCCTCTACACCGGGTTTGACGCCTTTAAAGGTCGTATTTGTAGGTTTAATCCTTGAGGGGTCTATGCCCATTTTGCGCACTGTATCCTGATAAAGCAGGTTCAGGCTGCTACCGCCGTCCATCAGGACTCTGGTGAGGTGAAATCCGTCGATAATTTGGTCAAGAACCAATGCGGCGAAACCGCCATGACGGATGCTAGTGGGGTGGTCCCTTCGATCGAAGGTGATCGGGCAGGAAGACCATGGGTTGAATTTCGGGGCGACTGGCTCCATCGCATATACGTCCCTTAGTGCACGCTTCCGCTCCCTTTTGGGTATATGGGTTGCGTATATCATGTTCACCGTCCGCACTTGCGTGGGACAACCCTTCATCCTCTATTGTTCGTGGTCGGGGCTCTTCCTCGTCATCGCTATGCAGCCCTTGTCATTGAGTTCGCACTTAACTTGCTCGCTTGCTTGAACACCCAACAGTCCATGTTGGTGTGATTGGCTGTTTTTCGGGGTGCCATGTATCTAGCACAAGCGATCGAGTATTCGGTCCAAGTTGGACGGACCACAGGTATTTCTTTTGAATGGCTTCTTCCGCTGACCAGGTTTAGAGCCTCTGAATCCGGCATTGGACGGCCGTATCTTCGATGTTATCGATGTTAATGCGGGCGCTTGTTCTTGTTGCGACGCCGACCTGCCATTGCTGCCCTTGGTATCCGGACTATCGGGATGTTTGGCCAAGTTGTTGCTTCGAGCTAGCTGCTTGTCCTCTCCCGCACAAAAGCGAAGTCATGAGCGTAGTGAGGGCTGCCATAGATTTCGGCTTTTCCTGTCCTAGGTGCCGGGCAAGCCACTCGTCGCGGATGTTATGTTTGAAGGCTGCAAGGGCCTCTGCATCCGGACAGTCAACGATTTGATTTTTCTTTGTGAGGAACCATGTCCAGAATTGTCTGGCCGATTCTTCTGGCTGCTGAATTATGTGGCTAAGGTCATCGGCGTCTGGTGATCGCACATATGTGCCCTGGAAGTTATCAAGGAATGCAGCTTCCAGGTCCTCCCAACAACCAATTGATTCTGCTGGCAAGCTGTTGAGCCAATGCCGAGCTGGTCCTTTAAGCTTGAGTGGGAGGTATTTGATGGCATGTAGATCATCACCCTTGGGCCATGTGGATATGGAGGAGATAATCCTCGATCCGGACCCACAGGATCTGTGGTACCATCGTATGATTCGATGTTTATGGGCTTGAAGCCCTCGGGATTTGATGATCCATTACTTCATTTATGAAGCATAGTGGGTGTCTTGGCGCCTGCAGATTGGGCTATATCACGACGTAGCTCATATGAGCTTTGTCTACTGTGTTCGGCCCGGCCGAGTTTGCTGTATCCGGCGCGACGGTAATCATCCTGCGTCGTTGGGCGCCCACGCAATCCGTAGATCGATCTTGTATGTTTTACCTTATCCTCCAATATATCTCACAAGTCCGGCGCGTTTTCCTGTGCATTGGTACTTTTTGAGCGGCGTCGGGGTGTGGCTTGAGCGGAGGGCCGAGAGGCTTCTGTCGTGGGCCACAGGGTGGCGATCTGCCATGTCGTCTTATTTGGTGACTTGGGTGCTTCCTCCTCTAGTCGAGGCAACGGCCTGCGTTTGGTGTAGCTTTTGGAGGGGCGTTCGAGTTCATACTCTTGGCTGCAAGGACTTGATCCATCTGTCAGCTAGCAGGTCTTGATCAGCTCTAAGCTGTTGCTGCTTTTTCTTGAGGCTGCTTGCCGTGGCTATAAGCCTGCGTTTGAAACACTCCTGTTCGGCGGGATCCTCAGGCACGACAAATTCGTCGTCGTCGAGGCTTGCCTCATCTTCGGAGGGAGGCGCGTAATTATCGTCCTCGACCTCTCTTTCTGCTGCACTGTCGTGCGGACTTGCTTCTCCCTCCTCCTGCGCCGGTCTTCTTTGGAGGGGTTCTCTTCCGGCTTTGTCCGGGTGTTATTATCGCCCGTGCGGAATCACCGCTTTTATTGTGGCGGTATTTAGAGCGGCGCCGCTGACGTCGGCGCTTCGGCTGTTTCTTGGAGGGGTCATCCTCCGTTGTTCCATCGCCGTTCCCATCTTTTGGAATATCCACCATGTATATGTCATATGACGAGGTGGCCTTCGAGTGCCCTGTAGGCGCTCGGTCTTGGTCGTCTCCGGCATCGTCGTCCATACCGTCGATGTCTTCGGAGTCGAAGTCTAGCATGTCAGTTGAATCATCGACAGTGGCTACAAAGTGGGTGGTGGGTGGGCGTTGAATTTCTTCGTGGTCCACATCCCAACCTTCCTGTCCATAGTCCGGCCAGGGCTCTCCGGATAAAGAGAGAGACTTTAGTGAATTCAGGATGTCGCCAAAGGGCGGGTGTTGAAAGATGTCCGCGGTAGTGAACTCCATGACCGGCGCCCAATCGGATTCGATCGACAGGGGCGCGGAGGGTTCGGAGTCCGGAGAGGAGTCTGGCACCCTAGAGTCTAGGTCTTCGCAAAGGACAGGGATGGAGTTCGGCTCGATCGCCGTAGAGATTGTAGCCCCCGAGGCGGTGTCCAACCACTCATCCTCGATCGGAGAATCCGGCTCCGGATTAAGGGTCGGAGCGGATACTGGTGCGGCCTCCGAGGCCTTTGTTGGCTGCGAGCTAGATCATGCCCATCGAGGCAGTCACGGCATGCTTGGCTGCTGCTCGAATCCGTCGAAGATCAAGTCTCGCGGATATCGGCCGTATAGTTCAAACTTCCAAATCTGACTGATGGCTGGCGTAGCTTTCGATCTGTTCGGATGGCCAGCGAATTGGCCCGCAGTGCAAAAGCCGCCGAATCTGAAGATCTGTCCGGGGAGAAAAGTCTCACCACGGACAGCGTCGTTATTGATGATCGGAAGGAGCCATCGGGCCCTATCGGTGGCGACATAGAGGAACTCTCAATGAAAGCACCAATGTCGATTGTCAAAACCGGTGGATCTCGGGTAGGGGTCCCGAACTGTGCGTCTAGGCGGATGGTAACAGGAGACAAGGGACACGATGTTTTTACCCGAGTTCGGGCCCTCTCGATGGAGGTAATACCCTACTCCTGCTTGATTAATATTGATGATATGGGTAGTACAAGAGTAGATCTACCACGAGATCAAGGAGGCTAAACCCTAGAAGCTAGCCTATGGTATGATTGTTGTTAGATCCTCTGGACTAAACCCTCCGGTTTATATAGACACCGAATAGGTTAGGGTTACACAGAGTCGGTTACAATGGTAGGAGATCTACATATCCGTATCGCCAAGCTTGCCTTCCATGCCCAGGAAAGTCCCATCCGGACACGGGACGAAGTCTTCAATCTTGTATCTTCATAGTCTTGGAGTCTGGCCGTGATGATAGTCCGGCTATCCGGACACCCCCTAGTCCGGGACTCCCTCACCTGCCTAGCCCCCTCGTGAGGTATGCGAGAGAGAGAACACAGTCGAACTAAAGTCGGGAATAGCAGCAAACGACGATGGAACCAAATCAGCAGGGAACACTGGAAGCAACTTCGATTAAGAGAAAACGAGCCAACTATGGAAAGCAAATGAAAAGTCGCATCCTGCACCCAGCCTAGTCTTCAAGTCTTCTCACCGGCACTGAGCTAAGTGCTGCCACTAGGCGTGGGAGGGAGCCCCCGAGGCCCGAGGGCGGCTCTCCGGAGACTCCGGGGCGTGTACAGCCCCACTCATTATTACGTGAGAGTGTCACGGGCGGCGATTCTTCACAGGCACCGGGCCTTCTTCACAGGCATTGGGCCTTTCTTCACATGCACTAGGCCTTGTGAGGGAGTCCTGGATTAGGGGGTGTCCGGATAGCCGAACTATCATCGTTGGCTGGACTCCTGGACTATGAAGATACAAGATTGAAGACTTCGTCCTGTGTCCGGATGGGACTTTCCTTGGCGTGGAAGGCAAGCTTGGCGATACGGATATGTAGATCTCCTACCATTGTAACCGACTCCGTGTAACCCTAACCCTATTTGGTGTCTATATAAACCGGAGGGTTTTAGTCCGTAGGATGAAGAACAATCATACCATAGGCTAGCTTCTAGGGTTTAGCCTCTCTGATCTCGTGGTAGATCTACTCTTGTACTACCCATATCATCAATATTAATCAAGCGAAGTAAGGGTATTACCTCCATAGAGAGGGCCCGAACTCCTGGGTAAAACATCGTGTCCCTTGTCTCATGTTACCATCCGCCTAGACGCACAGTTCGGGACCCCTACCGAGATCCGCCGGTTTTGACACCGACATTGGTGCTTTCATTGAGAGTTCCTCTGTCGTCACCTATAGGCCCGATGGCTCCTCCAATCATCAAGAACGACGCAGTCCAGGTGAGACTTTTTCTCCTCGGACAGATCTTCGTGATTTGGCGGCTTTGCACTACGGACCAATTAACTGGCCATCCGGAGCTTCGAAAGCTACGCCTCCCGCCATCGTGTCAGGTTTGGAAGTTTAAACTACACGGCTGACATCCGCGAAGACTCGATCTTCGACGGA
The DNA here is from genome assembly GCA_021605145.1 of Aegilops bicornis. Lineage (NCBI taxonomy): Eukaryota > Viridiplantae > Streptophyta > Magnoliopsida > Poales > Poaceae > Aegilops > Aegilops bicornis. The sequence continues at coordinate 390,030,931 of CM038673.1, read as the reverse complement.
TTCGAGCCGCAGCCAAGCGCGCCGCACTATCTCGATGGGCATGATCTAACGCTGCCGCCGAACAGTGTCCTGGAGGCTGCACTAGTGTCCGCTCCGACCATTCTGAGCCGATCTCTCCGATCGAGGATGGTTGGTTGGACACCACCTCGGGGGCTGAAATCTCTACAGCGATTGAGCCGAACACCATCCCTGTCCTTTGCAAAGCTCGTGACTCCCAGGTGCCGGACTCCGAAACTCCCGCGCCCCGCCAAATGAATCCGGTAGGCGCCGGTTATGGAGTTCACCGCCGCAGACATCTTTCAGCACTCGCCCTTTGGCGATATCCTGAACACGTTAAAGTCTCTCTCTTTGTCAGGAGAGCCCTGGCCGGACTACGGTCAGGAAGGTTGGCATGCGGACGAGGAAGAAATTCAACGCCCACCCACCACCCACTTTGTAGCCACTGTCGAAAGCTTAAACGACGTGCTCGATTTCGACTCCGAAGACATCGACGGTATGGATGACGATGTAGGAGACAACCATGAACCAGCACCTATAGGATACTGGACAACCACCTCATCCCATGATGTATACATGGTGGACACACCTAAAGGAAGTGACAACGAGGAACAACGGGACACTACGAAGGATAAATCCCTCGAAAAGCAGTCAAAACGGCAATGTAAATGCCGCACCAAGTCCCGCCTCGACAAAGACCCAGCCATAGAGCAGGGCGAACCGGTGGACGACGAACATGCTATTGAGCAACCGTCCGAACAGGACAACTTGGATAAACAACCCGTCCCCGACGAAGATAACAGTCCGGACGATCTCACGCCGGACAAACTGTTGGACCATAAGAACCTCCACAAAAGGCTCGTTGCCACTGCGCGTAGCCTGAAAAAGCAGAAGCGGAAGCTAAAACAGCGGAAGATGCACTCAGAATCAGATGGAGCAAAGTACTCAACACCGCAGACAAATACGGCGACAGTCGCCGAACAAAGAGCTACCCAAAGAGAAAACTACTGCCCAAATTTGATGAGGAGGCCGTAGAGACCCCAAAATCAAAAAGCAAGAAGGCCACTCGGTCGGATGGACGACCCCACGGCAAATAGAGAGCGGCAAATGGCACGGCACACAAGCCGGTACGCGATCCGCATAAGGATTCACATCAAAAGGATGGCCCAGTTAGGTCCATCTATGGGCTGAGAAAGCAAGCTCTTCAAAGCAATGCAACACGCCAAATATCCGAACATCACGGCACACCCAAATATAGGGGTGCCGCACTCTGTGTTTCACCGATGAGGTGCCGGATCACGAATTCCCAGCGATTCAAACCCGTAAACATAGAGGCATACGACGGAACAACAAACCACAGAGTTCGGATTGAGGATTACATCCTCCACATACACATGGCTAGAGGAGATGATCTCCACGCCTATAAAATACTTACCCTCAAGCTCAAAGGGCCAGCCCGGCATTGGCTCAAAAGCCTCCCTGAAAATACCATTGGAAGTTGGGAAGAGCTCGAGGATGCTTTTCGGCAAATTTTCAAGGGACTTATGTCCGTCCTCCGGATCTGCAGACGATTTAAGTCATATAACTCAACAACCCGAGAGTCAGCCTGCAAATTCTGGAACAGGTTCCTCACCAAAAAGAACCAAATAGTCGACTGTCCGGACGCCGAAGCCTTAGCAGCTTTCAAACACAACGTCCTAGACGAATGGCTCGCCAGACACCTCGGCCAGGAGAAGCCGAGAACAATGGCCGCACTAACAAGCCTCATGACCCGCTTTTGCGCGGGAGAGGATAGCTGGCTAGCAAGATGCAGTACCAGCGACCCAAGTACATCCGAAGTCAGGGATGGAAATGGGAAACCATGACGCAGCAAGGACCAGTGCCGGATTAAGGGAAACGGTCCAAAGAGCGTGGCAGTCAACGCCGGATTCAAAAGCTCACGGCAGAACAATAAAAAATTGCCCCTTAAGGACAATAGCGATGAGCTATCCAACTTAAACAAAATCTTGGACAAGATATGCCAGATCCACAGTACTCGGGGAAGCACGCAAACCATACCCACAGAGATTGTAGGGTCTTCAAGCAGTCCGGCAGACTCAACGCCCAACACAAGGGGCTCGACACACCAAGTGAGGATGATGACGAGCACCACAAGCAGAGCCCCGGAAAACAAAAGAATTTCCCATAAGAGGTCAAAACAGTAAACTTACTTCAAGTAACAAAAGGGGAAAACAGAGCGGCACCCATTGAATCAAGCGCCGCACAATCTACCCTAGCGGAGTCCCAACACTGGTTGTCAAAACCAATTACCTTCGACCATCAGGACTACTCCGAAAGTATCCAGAACGCAGGATGGACTGCCTTGATACTAGAACCTATAATCGACGGTCTTCAATTTACGCAAGTCCTAATGGACAGCGGCAGTGATTTAAACCTGCTATATCAGGACACAATCCGCAACATGGGAATATACCCAACCAAAATTTGCCATAGCAACACCTCCTTTAAAGGGGTAATGCCAGGCCTGTACGCCCATTGTACGGGCTCCCTACTGCTAGAAGTTGTGTTCGGCTCATCCGACAACTTCCGCCGCGAAAAGATAACCTTCCACATCGCCCCATTTAAAAGTAGCCATCAAGCACTACTGGGACGCGAAGCTTTCGCCCGCTTTAACGCAATACCGCATTATGCATCTCTTACACTTAAAATGCCCGTTCCACGCGGCATCATCTCATTAAAAGGGAGTATTAAGTGTTACTCGAGCAAGGGAGAACATGAGACTGCCTTGACAGCCCCACACCAATCTGGCTCCGCTAATCAAAGCACCCGAATAGGTCATTCAAACCTTGGACACGGCTAGACGAGTCCGGCGCCTACTAGCGGCATACCCCCATACAAGGGGCTGCACGCACGTACAACAAGAGACAATAAAGCTCAATTTTATTCACCTCCCGAACCGTACTCTGTTTATTCAATATAAAGTACATTTCTCGCACGATATTTTTCTTTTCAACTAAGTTCTTCTCTTTTCTGAGATGAACACCGTGCTACACCCGTCCGAGGATACGGCTGCGGAGACACGGTAGCAGGCGTGCGGCGGGGACCCGCCGCAAGGATTCTTTTCAGATTAAGACCTTGCGTAAACCTTTTTTACTGTCTCTTGTTGATACACATCACCTGGTATCTTACTCTAACCGAGGAGGAGGCTGTCGTTTTTGCATCGGCCGCACAGAATTTTTTGCGTACTGGACACGAGGGCTTAGGGCATTATTCACTGTTTTCATGAAGACCGAATACCTTAGGGAGTGTTCGGCGTCTCGAGTTAGGCCTTATATGCATCAGCTCCGAATCATGTCTTTGGTCAAATGTTGGGTTTGCCCGGCTCCCATGTTTTGGTACCTTACGTTCCATTATATCGGCTAAGGTAGTGCTGGGAGAACCACTGCGATTGTGCTCCGGTTGAGCTGGGTTGAGCACCTCAGTGGAGAAAGCTAAAACTGACTGTCATGATATAGCGTGAGACTGGTCAACCACTCGATGACCCAGCGGAATGTTTAGAATTTCCTCGCATTGACGAAGGGCCGTTTCCCGCTCAGCACATACGCGCCCCAGTCCGGGAGAGCGGTGCCCCTAGGGGCTATATAGTAGCCCCACCATCGAGCTCCTATGGCTAAGTGAAAGTGATAAAGCATTATAGTCCGGTTGCCTAGTTTGCTACGCTATCACCTCCTTCACAGGACCAAGACGTTGGATTAAGTGTGAAAATGCGCCTTTTTGCAAACACCCCGCACTATGTGCTTGGGGCTGAAGCCAAAGACTGCCATCTTTCAAAGTTATATACACATATACATCAACGGCCGCCAGAGGCGTTTTAATACTTGAACGCACAAGTATAAAAAGCTCTTATATTATATTGAAACATTGTTTTCACAAATCATACATGTCATTTAAACATAATATCCTTCACCACTGCGTCTCTATTAAACGAAGCGCCTGCGCAGACTTCCTCAAAATAGTGCTCGGCGGTACTCGGCTTCTGTCCGAATCTTGGGATGCAACGTCGGTGGCCTTCATCTCCGCCCAGTATGTCTTGACACGGGCCAGAGCCATCCGCGCTCCCTCAATACACGCCGACCGCTTCATTGCGTCGATACGCGGTACCGCACCAAGGAACTGCTGCACTAAGCCAAAATAACTCTTCGGCTGGGGTCCGCCTGGCCACAAGTGAGTCATGACATGCTTCATGGCCAGTCCCTATAATCGATTCAGCTCGGCCCATTCGGCCAACCGATCGGTCAACGGAAGAGGACGCTCCGGACTATGGAATTGCGACCAAAATAGCTATTCCCTTCTTTGCCCCTTCTGGCCTCGGAAGCGCTCAATCGCGTCCGCAGCGCTCGCCACTAAGTCCAGATAAGCATCCTCCGAACTCCACAGCTTGTCCAACTGAGCATACTTCGGATCCGTATACTTCCTCCGCAGCAGAAACGGTTTTCCAGCCGCAATATCCCCAGCCTAACTCAGCTCCTCCTTGGCAGCTCTCATAGCGGAGCGGGCATCCTTGGCTTCGGTGGTGGCCTTTTTCAGGTCCTCTTGTTCCGCTTGATGTTCTTTTTCAAGAACCCCGCAGCGGTCGGTAGCATTTTTCAACTTTATGGCCATATCGGCCATTTCCTCTTTGCTTCGGTAGTGAGCAGCCCGTTCGGCTTTTAGCTCTTCGGCCGCCCTTAAAGCGGTCGCATTACTATTTTTGGCCTGGTCTTTAGCTCGGGCGAGTTCCGCTCGCAGCTCCTCCACAGCAGCGGCACCACCTGCATTAAGCATACAAGTAGTAAGGCACGGGCGTCAAGATCCCTTACCAGGCGTCCGCGAAGAAGTCGCATACCTTGTGACTCGTCAAACCGCTTATTGACAAGCGCGATGTCCGCATCTGCCTCGTCAAGTTGCCGCTTTAGTTCGGCAAATTCATCAGTCCGGCTGGCCACCGGACGCCCCGCCACCTATTTAGGAGCGGCGATATGTTATAACTGAGATTATGATCCTCGGCACGCTGTCAATTTTGACAACATACCGAGTCTCAGGGGCTACTATCTATACAGGGCGCATTCTATATGCATAACTGTCAGAAGGTACATCATTTTTGCGTACCTCAAACCCCGTCAGTAAGCTTCTGGCGGCTTCATGCAATCCGCTCTCAGCGGATGCAATTCTATCAATCACCATACCCATTAGCGCACGGTGATCTTCTGAGATAGCCGCTCACCCGAGCAGATCCTTCAGCTCCTCCGACCGCACGCCAGTTGGCGCCGGACCTTCCGGCCCCGCCGGACTCGGGGAAACCCTCCACGACGACACCTCAGGGTCGTCCGCCTCGCATGAAGGTGCGACAGGTGGAGGCGTTTCGCTCTCCATCATCTCCGAAAGAAGATCCGCCGAAGACGAGCTCTGCTGAGAAGGGCTGAGATCCGAACTACAATGTATAATCTCGATTATCTTCAGATATTAATGCAGGGATGTCCCTTATTACATGACCCCTTCTTTTTACTTACGGCTCATTTGGAGGGCTGATCCCCTTGGGAAATAGTGCGGCTGGGTACTTCCCGGCCAGACTCTCTCGACGAAGATTTCTTTCCCCTCTTTGAGGCCTTGACCTCCGGATCTTCCAAGCGGTCCTCTTCTCTCCTTAGAGGGTGGGACTTTTGATCCCTCCTTCCTCGAAAGCCTCCTTCGTGGAGGCAGCTTGCTTCCCGCCCCCTTCGCCTTCTTCAAAAGGCGCGGCCTTCAAGATCTTGGTCAAGACGGATCTGGCGTGGTCTCTGGGAGGGGAGCCGGACACCTTATCAACTTTGCCTTCGCTATCCACTCATGTTCAAGAAACAGCTCCTTTAAGGGCAAGTTTATGATAAATGAACGGACAGCCTGTCCGGGTACAGGACTACTTACTTGAGTATCTGGGCGATTGCAGCTTAGTCATGCGTCCTCAGTCAGGTCCGGACACTTCTCTTGTGATCCGAAGAACAGTTTATACATCTCCGCGGGCGTCGTGCCCATAAAATGTTGGAGAGCTCGTGCTCCCTCCAGATTAAATTCCCACAGACGGAGGGGCGACGTTTGCATGGGCAGAAGGAGCCGAATCAACATAACCTGCGCCACTGCGACCAGATTGATCTCTCTTTCTTGGAGGTCTCGAATACGGCCCTACAACAGAGGAACGTCCTTGGACGACCCCCAGTCGAGCCCCGGTTGACCCATGATGCCAGCCGTTGTGGTGGACATGAGCGGAAGGTGGGTGGCGCCACCCATTTGGTGCCCCTGGGAGCGGTAATATAAAACCACTCCCGTTGCCACAAACCAAGCTCCTCTTGAAAAGAGCCCTCGCCACGGAGCATCAGCACACTTGCTTATGACCGCCTCCGCACTTTTCTGCTTGTTGCCCTCGATCATCTTCGGCTCCACCTTGAAGGTCTTGAGCCACAATCCAAAGTGAGGGGTAATATGGAGGAAGGCACACATACGACAATGAATGACGAGATATGGAGGATGGACTCAGATTCAAGTCATGGAAATCCAGCCCATAATAAAACATGAGCCCTCGCACAAAGGGATCCGTCGGGAAGCCTAAACCCGAAGGAAGTGAGACACAAACACCACGCTCTCGCCGGGCTCAGAGTAGGAATGACCTGCCACAGCAGGCAGCCTATCTGAAATCTCGCCGGTTAGATACCTAGCATCTCGCAGCTTTAGCACATCTTCTTCGTGGACGGAAGAAGACATCCATCGGCCGAGCTGGTCGGAGCCGACATCATCGAAGGTCCAAGCACCTAAATCTGAAGCTTTGGGTGTTAGAACTTCGGCGAGGCGAACTCGATGGAGGGTGGAAAAAAGAAGAGGGCCTTGGTCTCGTTATAAAGAGGTTGAATACCAAGAGCCCTCCCCATGGTCGATTAGGACTCGCCTTCAATAGAGGAGGCGTGGCAACGGGCACGGTTGGGTTACCCACGTCCATATTGATGAGAATCCCGGAATAAGGGGGCATGATCTACGCTTTGATAAGATGTGCCAAGGAAACCGCCTCGCTAAACGCGCTAAGGTGGAACAGTAAAAAACGATTCAAATAAAAGCTTGGCCGTGGTGTGATGTCACGCCGCGGAATACGTCAGCAGATCTGTGCAAAAATTATTCTCTCTACGGTGGTATGTGGAACTTGTTTTGCAGAGCCGGACACTATCCTTGTGTTCAAAATCTTCTATGAAGTATTCGGAGGAGGAACCCGCCTTGCAATACCGAAGACAATATGCGCGCCGGACTCGTCGTCATTGAAGCCTGGTTCAGGGAGCTCTTGAGGAGTCCTGGATTAGGGGTTCCGGATAGCGAACTATCACCGTTGGCGGACTCCTGGACTATGAAGATACAAGATTGAAGACTTTGTCACGTGTCCGGATGGGACTTTCCTTGGCGTGGAAGGCAAGCTTGGCGTACGGATATGTAGATCTCCTACCATTGTAACCGACTGCTGTAACCCTAACCCTATTCGGTGTCTATATAAACCGGAGGGTTTTAGTCCGTGGGGACGAAGAACAATCATACAATAGGCTAGCTTCTAGGGTTTAGCCTCTCGATCTCGTGGTAGATCTACTCTTGTACTACCCATATCATCAATATTAATCAAGCGAGAGTAGGGTATTACCTCCATCGAGAGGGCCCGAACCTGGGTAAAAACATCGTGTCCCTTGTCTCCTGTTACCATCCGCCTAGACGCACAGTTTGGGACCCCCTACCCGAGATCCGCCGGTTTTGACACCGACACCTTGCTTCATGGGTAGAACTTCCAGAGGTGCTGGATGTTCCAGGCGTTCTGGATGGGCACCCCGTCCTATGTCTCCAAGCGCACGGTGCCAGGCCTGGAGATATGGACGACCTTAAACGGGCCCTCCCACATGGGTGAGAGCTTATGCAGCCCTTCCCTGGAGAGGACCCGCCTCAGGACGAGGTCACCCGTCTCGAGCGTCCTGGAGCGGATGTTGCGGCAGTGGTATCGCCGCAGCGCCTGCTGGTACCTTGCCGCCCTTAGTGCAGCTTCGCAGCGGCGTTCCTCCCCTAGCACGAGGTCCATCCCCTGCAAGGCGTCCTGCTATGTTTCATCAAACGCCAGGACCCGTGTGGAGCGATGTTTGACTTCGTGAGGGAGGACCGCTTCAGCTCCGAAGACGAGGAAGAACGGGGTCTCGCCCGTCAGCTTGGTGGCGGTGGTGCGGATGGACCACAGCAGGGACTGGAGCTCGTCGTACCAGCTCCTGCCGCAGGCCTCGAGCTTCTTCTTGAGGTCCTGGTCTTGAGGCCCCTTAGGACCTCTGCGTTGGCGCGTTCGGCATGGCCATTGCTCCTGGGGTGCACCACCGAAGCGTAGCAGATCTGCGTTCCAAGGTTAGCACAGTATGTTTTGAAGAGGTTATTGGTGAACTACGAACCGTTATCGGTGATGATGCGGTTGGGGACTCCGAAACGGCTCACGATGCCCTTGATGAACTTGACCGCAGAACCAGCTGGGATGGTGCGAATGGCTTCCACTTCCACCCACTTGGTGAACTTGTCGATGGCAACGTAGAGGTAGCGGTAGCCCCCTGGCGCTTGAGGGAATGGGCCCAAGATATCCAGCCCCCAGACCGCGAACGGCCATATGAGCGGTATAGTCTGGAGGCCCTGAGCTGGCTAATGGACCTGCTTGGCGTGGAACTGGCAAGCTTCGCATGACTTCACCAGCTCAGCTGCGTCGTTGAGCGCCATGGGCCAGTAGAATCCACTGCGGAACACCTCGCCAACGAGAGTCCATAATGACGAGTGGTGTCTGCAGTCCTCGTCGTGTATGTCAATCAACAACTCCTTTCCCTGGTAACTGGAAATGCAGTGCAGAGAAACATCATTTGGTTGCTTCCTGTACAACTCACCGTCCTGGATGTAGTATGTCGTGGCTTGCCGGGCCACGCGCTCTACGTCATCTTCCTTCTCCGGCAACGTCCCTTGCATCAGATATTCCTTGAATTCCTTAGTCCAACATTCCTCCTGGGGCTCGAGCGCCAAGAGCAGGCGAGCTCCTGAGGTTGGGCCACAGGCTGGGGCTCCCGTGGCAGGTGGCTGTGGGAGCTCCTCCTGAGGATGAACTGTGCTTGAAAGTGTTGGCGTCGCCGACGGCTTGAAAAGCCGCTCCTCGAAGACGCCAGGCTCTTGGGGCTGTCGCTTGGATGCCCTCCTGGATATGTCATCGGCTTCCTTGTTGGTGCCCCGGGGCACATGCTGCACCTCCAGGCCATGAACTGCTTTTCCATCTTACGCACTTCTACGAGGTATGCCTCCATGTGCTCGTCCTTTGGCTCGTACACTTTGTTGGAGAAGTTGACGAGGAGCTGTGAGTCGCCCCTAACGGTGAGGCGCTTCACCCCTAGAGCTGTCACGGCCTTCAGGCCAGCTATGAGGCCTTCGTATTATGTGATGTTGTTGGAGACCTTCTCGCCCTGCTGAAAGCAAAGCTGCATGGCGTAGTAGAGCTTGTCCTGAGTGGGCGAGATGAGTAATCGCCCAGCCCCCCACTCGCGCGCCGGCGCGCCATCGAAATACATGACCCAACCGTCCGACGCCTCGCTTTCTGGTGAGTTGGACCAGTCTTCGCCTACTTCAAGTGTCGGGGCATCCGTCCATTCCGCCACAAAATCAGCGAGCGCGTCTCCCTTGATGACCCTGGTAGTGCTGAACTCCAACTGGAATGCCTGCAGCTCGATGTTCCACTCAGCAACCCTTCCAGCAGAGTTTGGGCTCCTAAGCACTCTCTCCAATGGGTAGGCTGAGACGACCTTGATGGGGTGGCCCTGGAAGTAGTGCCGCAACTTGCGTGAGGCCACCAAGAGTGCGAGCAGGAGCTTCTGAGGCATGGGATATCGTGCCCTTGCATCTCGCAACACCGTGCTAACAAAATACACCGGGTGCTCGGTAAGGGCTCGCACGTTGGTGAGGCTTGTGTCTTGCGGAGGCTGAGGCGTCTCCTGAGGTGGTGGAACTCCTGGTGCCTGGTCGCTTGCGGGGGTCTCTGTGACGTCGTCCTGCCGAGCTTGGACTTCTGTTGGCGCCGCCACGCCTCTTGCTGTGCCTTCTCAGCTGGTTGTGTAGCTTGATGCGGTGTGCCCTTGGCTTGGTGCTCCTCCCGAACCACCACTAGTGCAGCGCTGGCGGAGTATGGGGTGGCGGCAACATAGAGCACTAGAGGCTCGAGAGGTCGTGGCGCCACCATCACCGGATGGCTAGTCGGGTATCTCTTGAGGTCTTGGAAGGCTCGGTCGGCCTCCGGGGTCCACTCAAATGGGCATTTCCTCTTCATCAGCTTGAAAAAGGGTAAGGCATGCTCCCCCAGCTTGGAGATGAAGCGCCCCAACGCAGTCATCCGACCAGCCAGCTTCTGCATTTCCTTGAGGGTCTGCGGTGGGCTCATGTCCTCAACGGCCTTGATCTTCTCCGGGTTCGCCTCGATCCCTCTGTGTGACACGACGAATCCCAACAGCTTGGCGGAAGGGACACCGAACACACACTTTTCCGGGTTAAGCCACAAGTTCACCTGGCGCAAGCTCTCGAAGGTCTCCTCCAGGTCTTGGATCAAGGTTCTCGCCTCCCGAGACTTCACCACAATGTCGTCAACGTAGGCCTCCGTGTTTCTCCCGAGCTGCCGCCCTAAAGCGATGTTCATCAGCCGCTGAAAGGTCGCACCCGCGTTGCATAGTCCGAAGGGCATACAGGTGTAGCAGTACACCCCACACGGGGTCAGGAAGGCTGTCTTCTCTACATCTTCCACCGCCACCTTGATTTGGTGATACCCTGAGAACGCGTCCAGGAAGCACAGTAGGTCGCACTCGGCGGTGGAGTCGACGATATGGTCGATGCGCGGGAGAGGGAACGGATCTTGAGGGCACGCCTTGTTGAGGTTGGTGAAGTCGACGCACATTCGCTCCTTCCCGCCATTCTCGGCACCACAACAGGGTTCGCCAGCCATTCAGGGTACCTAACCTCACGAATGGCACCTGCCGCCTCAAACTTGCGGGTCTCTTGGACGATGAAGGCCTGCTTCTCCGTGGACTGCAACCTTGTTCGCTGCTTCACAGGGCGCACATTGGTGCATACCCTTAAGTGGTGCTGAATCACCTCTCTCGGGACCCCCACCAGCTGATTGGGCTCCCAGCGGATATATCCTTGTTCGTGCGCAAGAACTTCACCAATGCTTCATCTTGGCTAGGGTTGAGGCCGGCACCTATGGTGAAGGTGGCTCCTGAGGAGCCGTCCTTGTCGACCGGCACCTGCTTGGTTTCTGCCTTGTCTTGGGTGAACAACTGCTTCTTCTTGGTTGGCGCGGCCTCCTTGGCCTCGGGGGCACAGCGCCCGGCAGACTCTTGCCCTTCTGATGGTCTTGAAGGCAAGTTTGAGCGCCGTCACGGCCTCCTTGGTGTCCCCCTTGACGGTGAGGACACCTTTGCTTCCAGGCATCTTCATGGGGTTGTAGGCTGGATGAGTCGCCGCTATGAACTGGGCCAGAGCTGGGTACCCGAGGATGGCGTTGTACGGGAGGCCGATGCGGGTGATGTCGAAGTCGACCAGCTCGGTGCGGTAGTTTTCGCGCGTGCTGAAGGTGACGGGAAGGCGGACCTGCCCCAAGGAGTGGGCAGCACCGCCATCAACTCCTGAGAAAGGCTTGCTGAGGCTGAGCCGCTCGAGCGGCACATGAAGGAGGCTAAAGGCTTCCACGGAGAGCAAGTTGATGCCAGCGCCGCCATTGATGAGGGTCTTGGTGATGGACACGTTGCAGATGGTGGGCGTGCAGAGCATCGGAAGCATGCCCGAGCCGGCGGTGGTGACGGGGTGGTCTTCTGAGCTGAAGGTGAGGTCGGCCTCAGGCACAGCCCAGCCGGGCGGAACCCCCGAGCGATTGGAAGAGGCACCAATCTGGCGGAGGAACGACTTGATGTGGCAATCTGAAGGCGGTGCCTGAGAGCCGCCTAGCAGGGCCGCGACCGCGTGGTGCACCAGTGCCGCGTAGCATGCAGTGAAGAGGTCGCGCAGCTCCTCCCAAGACGCCACCGTGGATCCGGGAGGTTGAGCAGCCAGGCGCACGGCTCGCCGGCGAGGGCCATGGGAAGCCAGTTGGCCATGACCTTGTCATCACCCCCGGCCTCGAGGATGGCCTCCTCGTATGCCAGCAGGAAAGCCAATGGGTCCACTGCACCGTCGTAGCGCGGCGGCATCTCCGGCTTGAACTTGGGTGGCCACCGCACCCCTCGCAGGGCGGGGGCCAGGGCTCGAAGCCCCCTGGCCCTATCGTCAACGCCGGCTGTCGGAGTCGGTGGCAGGGCACCTGCCATGCGGGCGGAGCGTAGATCGACGGAAGAGAAACTATGGGCCCCCCTACCTGGCGCGCCAAATGTCGGATCACGGGTTCTGTCAAAACCCTCGAGGATCAAACACTGGGGTGCACGCGAAGATCTCCTCCCTACCGATCCACGCCCTAGCTCTCTAATATCTGGCGGACGAACTCGACGAACTCGCAACACAAAGACATAAGATTTATACTGGTTCGGGCCACCATCGTGGTGTAATACCCTACTCCAGTGTGGTGGTGGTGGATTGCCTCTTAGGCTGATGAAGAACAGTACAAGTGGAAGAATAGCCTCCTAAGGTTGAGGTGTTCTTGTGCTTGGTGTGTGGCTAAGGTCTGGCTCTAGATCAGGTTTGCTTGCCCTCTACTGTGGTGGCTAGTTCTACTTATATAGGCCCTGGTCCTCTCCCCAAATATTGAGCGGGAAGGGACCAACAACGGCAATTTGAAAGGGGACAGCTAGTACAACTTATCTTGGCAAAAGTAGTCTTCGCCTGAAAAAGGTTCTGGTGGTGACGCCACCTTGGGATCCATGGTGACCTCCGTCTTGCCGTCCTTTGGGTCCTGGTCTCGTTGCACCGATGTGGAAACCTTTGCTTGATGCCTCGGTACTCCGCGCCTGCGCCTGCCTCCTTAGCACCAAAGAGAAAACAAGGACGCTGCGCGCGCTGGCGCCCGCCTGGTGTCAATCGTCATGGCTCACGTCATGAGAGCCTCATGAGGTTTGCCTTGCCTTGACCTCTCCGCCCCTCGTGAGCCTGCCCGGCAAGGCCGCTCCTGAGGAGGTCTTGCGTCGTCCGCCTCGTGAGGCTTGGCCCCTCGCGAGGGTCTTGAATTCCTTGTTGATGAAGATGGGCCGTACAGGCCTGCTAAGCGAAACCATGCCGTGGGCATGGTAGGCAAGTCCTGGGACCCCATTCCCGGAAGCAGCCGACACATACACAGCGACAAGTACAACGTGAGCGATATCTTCAACGTCAAGGATCTCTCTCCCTACCATGGTGATGAGGTTTTCGATCCAAGGTTGAATCTTTCCCAGGGTGGAGATGATGTGGAGCATCCTTCGGTCATCCCCATGGACCAACCATCGCCTACTCAAGTGCCAAGTGCACCGATGACACAAGCACGTGCTAGAGCTATCGAGACCAAGGTGACATCTCTCCTTTGTGATATTTCGTATGACCCACGTGAGACATGCCTACTACCTAAAGCCGGAATGCTATGTGTGATTAGGTATGAAGACCACCCTCTTGGAGATGCTCTTAATGATGGATAAGTCCCCAAGTACATGGATGAAGGATCATGACGAGAGTAACCGGACAAGGGCTACACGCCCCGGACATGGGCCGGACATCTGGCCCCTGGAGATGTCAACCCCAACAGCAAGCCAGAAGCCAAGCACCTACTGGCCCCGGACATCCAGCCCCAGCCCGGACATCCGGCCCGACCCTTGGATATCCGGCTACAACTATCCAGAGAGCAATTGGAATCAGCCAAAACCGTCCTGGACATCCGGCCCGACGAGAAGGCCCGGACATTTGGCGCTAGCCCGCAAATCCAGCCCCTTCTTCACATAACACAACCGAAGCCAGCCGAAGCCAGCCTCGGACATCTGGCCCGTCCTGAGGGCCCAGACATCTGGCCCCCTGCCTGCGTGTCGTGCATCTAGGCCAAGGCCCATGTACCCCTTCGCCCCCTAGACTATATATACTCCCCCTCTACCTACCTTTTAGGGTTAGCATTGTGATAACTCATTTTGGAGATAGAGCATTGCTCATCCACTTGTACCCCTACTCCATTGGAGACCAAGGCCTCCTAGGAGAAGATCCCCCAAGTCGATTCAAGACTGCCTTGTGGGAAGATCCTTCATGGATTCAAGACCTCCTTCCTTCAAGGATTGAGAATACCTAGTTCCTTTGTATCCTCTCTCGTTGTCCTTGGATCTTTGTGACCTCTCTATGCATGTGGATCTATCACATGTGTGATTGGATCTAGTTGATTTGTGTGTTTCCTCTTGTGTCTTCTTGTGTGTTCTTTGTGTTCTTCGGGAATTCCCCCTCCAATTCATGAAAGATCAACCCCTAAGGTTCCATCCTACATCAGGTTGGCAGGCAGATTAACCGTGGGCATGTTGTCATAGTACACCAGAGTCGGCTTGTTCACCCGAGCAAAGAGTTCACTGAGTGATGTCTACTACACAACTTTATTCTTGTATATTCTGTTGGGCCTCCAAACGCAGAGTTTTGTAGGATAACAGAAAATTTCCCTCAAGTGGATGACCTAAAGTTTATCAATCCGTGGGAGGTGTTGGATGAAGATGGTCTCCCTCAGACAACCCTGCAATCAAATACAAAGACTCTCTTGTGACCCCAACACACCCAATACGGTTGCCAATTGTATATGTGCACTAGTTCGGTGAAGAGATGGTGATGTGTAATATGGATGGTAGAAATAGGTTTTTATAATCTGAACAATTAAAAACAGCAATGTAACAAGTAGCAAACAACGAGCAAAACGGTATACCAATGCTTAGAAACAAGGCCAAAGGTTCATACTTTCACTAGTGCAATCTCTCAATAGTGTTGACATAATTGAATCATATAACCATCCCTCAACGTGCGACATAGAATCACTACAAAGTTCCTATCGAAGAAAGTAGGACGAAAACGTGTATCAACCTCTATGCCTAGAATACCTCAATGTCACCACAAGAATCTGCAGGTTGATTACCAAAACATATATCAAGTGACTCAATAGAATACCCCATTGTCACCATGGGTATCCACATGCAAGACAGATATCAAGTGATCTCAAATCCAAATATTTAATCCGATAACAATGAAACCTCAAAGAGCTAGACTCAATTCATCACAACAAAGATAGAGAGGGAAGAACACCATATGACCCAACTATCTTAAAAAGCTCATGGTACATCAAGAGCGTGCCAAATCAAGAACATGAGATAGAGAGAGAGATCGAACACATAGCTACTAGTACATACCCTTAGCCCTGGAGGGTGAACTACTCCCTCCTCGTCATCGAGGCATCAGGGATGATGAAGATGGCCTCCAGTGATGGGTTTCCCCCTCCGATAGGGTGCCAGAAAAGACCTCTAGATGGGATCACTACGGAATAGAGGCTTGCGATGGCAGTGTCAAAGTTCTAGGTTTATTTCTGGGGGTTTCTCTATTTATAAAAAAATTTAGTGTTGATTTCATGCCAAAAGGAGTTACGAGGGGCCCATAAGACAACAGCCCCCTCCCTACCCCCCCCCCCCCCAGGGAACATGGTGATGTCTTGTCACTGCCCCGTGGGTCTTCTAGTCCTCCCACGAAACTTCGGGGGTCTCTTATGTTCCAGAAAAAATTGTTAAAAAGTTTCATCGCATTTGGACTTCATTTGGTATTGATTTTCTGGGAAACCAAAAACAAGCAAAAAACAATAACTGACACGGGCACTGGATTAATATGTTAGTCCATAAAAATAATATAAAAATGCACCAAAACCATACAAAACTCATGTAAATATAGCATGAATACTTCATAAATTATAAATACGTTGGAGACGTATCACCAAGCAGCTGTCGGAGCCAGACACAATCAACAACGACATTAGCGACACTACGGTATTTAGCCTCCGCGTTGGAGCACGAGACGGTCGCTGCTACTTGTGAGCTGCGTTGGGATTTCCCCAAAGAGGAGAGGATGATGCAGTATAGTAGAGATAAGTATTTCACTCAGTTATGAAACCAAGGTTACCAATCCAGTAGGATAACCAAGCAACACTATTTAAACAACACCTGCACACAAACAACAAATACTTGCAACCCAACGCGTAGAGGGGTTGTCAACCCCTCAACGGTTATGAGCAAGATTAAAAGATATAGTTTTTCATAGATAGGTCTGACAAAAATACAAAATAAAATAAATAAAATAAAATTGCAGCAAAGGTATTTTCGGTTTTAATATGTGATAGAAAATAGACCCCGGGGCCATAGTTTTAACTAGAGGCTTCTCTCGAGAAAATAGCATATGGTGGGTAGACAAATTATATAGTTGGGCAATTGACAGGAAAACAAATAATTATGATGATATCCAAGGCAATGATCATGTATATTGGCATCACGTCCAAGACAAGTAGACCGAAATGATTCTGCATCTACTACTATTACTCCACACATCGACCACTATCCAACATGCATCTAGTGTATTAAGTTCATGAAAGAACAGAGTAACACCCTAAGCAAGATGACATGATGTAGACAAGATAAACTCACGGATGAAATAAATCCCATTTTGTTACCCTTAATAGCAATGATACATGTGTGTCATGTCTCTTTTTATCACTGAGATTGAGCACCGCAAGATCGAACCCATCACAAAGCACCCCTTCCCATGGCAAGATGAATCGATCTAGTTGTCCAAATCAAACCAATAAACCAGAGAAGAAATATGAGGCTATAATAATCATGCATAAAAGAGTTCAGAGAAAACTTAAATAATATTCATGGATATATCTGATCATAAACTCACAATTCATCGGATCCCAACAAACACACCGCAAAAAGTCATTACATCAAATAGATCTCCAAGAACACCGAGAAGAACATTGTATTGAAGATCAAAATGAGAGAAGAAGTCATCTAGCTACTAACTATGGACCCATAGGTCCATGGTAAACTACCCACGCATCATCGGAGGGACAACAAGGATGATGAAGAACCCCTCCATGATCGTTTCCCCCTCTGGCAGAGTGTCGAAAAAGGCCTCTAGATGGGATCTCGTGGTTCTGGAACTTGCGGCGGCGGAAAAAGTATTTCATGGACTCCCTGGTAGGTTTTGTGATTTTAGGGTATTTATAGAAGCAGAGGTAGGTCAAACGGAGGCTTGTGGGCCCCACTACCCACCAGGGCGCACTAGAGACCCCTGGCGCACCCTGGTGCTTAGTGGGCCACTCCTTCATCTTCTTGTTCCCTCCAGAAGCTTCCATGGTCCCTTACTGCCAGAAAAAAAATCTCCAAAAAGTTTTGTGTCATTTGGACTTTGTTTGGTACTGATATTCTGCAAAGTCAAAAACAAGCAAAAATAGCAACTGCCACTGGGCACTAAGTTAATAGGTTAGTCCCAAAAGATGATATAAAGTTGCTTGTAAATGTATATAAAGCATACAAGATTGATAATATAATAGCATGGAACAATTAAAAATTATAGATACGTTGGAGACGTATCAGTCGCTTTTCGCTTCGAGGACCAGAGACAAGCATTGTGCAGAGGTAGACACAGAAGCCAGACATGGAGCGATGCGTGTCCGGGCAGCCGGCCTAGTCCACGATAGTGAATGCGCGAAGATCCGTGACACCTGAGGCGTAGAGATGAAGGCCAAGGGCAGGCGTGTCACGCACGTATTGCAGCGCGTACTTCACCAGAGTGAGATGACACTTGCAGGGATTATGGACATCGGAAGCAAATTTTTGGACAATGTAGGCGAGTTACGATGGTGTGATGGTGAGATACTGGAGGACATCAGGATTCGATGGATTCCTACAGGGCTAGAGAGGTGGTCAACGATGCGGATGAGAGCGAGGTAGGTGAGAAGTAGCTAGGCTGTGGGTTTGGATGGTAATGGCGCTCAACTGGTACGGCTCTAACGTCAAGGGTTGGCATGGTGGGAGAGAATGGCGGTAGGGGTTGGGCGACGTCAAGGGAAGTGTGGTCGCGAGATCTTTGCACTACAAAAAAATACACTTCCGTGATGATATGTGTTTGTCACAGTAGGTCATGTTTTCTGTCATGCATGTACATCCATGACAAATTTATGACAGAATCAAGATAGTCATACCTGTGTTGTCGTAGAAGTGTTCCATGACATTACCAAAATTATCATCACGGAAGTGTCCACTTCCATGACGATAAATCGCGCGTCACAGAAGTGCTTTCGTCAAGGGTGAGCGACATGTGGCATCCACCGTAACGGAATGCCGTTAAGCTATCGGGTCCGGTTTTGGATCCGATAACCCGTTAACAGCCCCGACCAATGGGGATTTTCCACGTGTAAAATCATCATTGGCTGGACAAAACACGTGTCGGCTCACCGTTGGGACAGATGTCATCCACTCATTGGACCCAAAGCGCCTATGATACGTCGACACATGGCAAGGCCCAACAGAAGCCCATTCCTGTGAGAAGGCCGGCCCATTTGACTTGGTCAAAAGGTGGCGGGCAGGCCCACGGCAAGCCTGTTAACGGCATGTTCACATATAGCCCATTTACAGCCCGCTAACCGAGGGCCCGTTTATGACCTATCCGAATTAGGCCCAGTAGCGTCATCTGGGCCGTCCAATATAATTCCAGCTCGTTCTAACTTCCGGCCCATGTATGGCCCATGACGTCTTTTGGCCCATATGAGGCCCTTAGTAACCCTCGGCCCATTAACGGCCCGTGGTAAAACTGGCCTGTAATGAACAGTGTATCACTTTATACCCATTAATGGCCCATTATTCCGTTGGGCCGTTTCCAGCCCATGTTATCTTTCGGCCTTCTCAGGGCCCATTTATTCTTGGGCTCATTTCCAGCATTCGGTTACTTACGGCCCATTACTGTCATTTTCTGCTTGTGGGCCAAATTCAGCCCATGCTTACAGTCGGCCCGTTTGTGGCCCGTTAATACATTGGGTCGTTTTCATAGCGTCATCAAATACGGCCGATTAACGACGGCCCATTATGGTCGGCCCATGAACAGACGATTCCAACTCTAGCCCGTTTACGGCCATAAAGCGGTATGTTATTGGCCCATGTTTGGGCAATCGATCATACGGCCCGTATAAGGCCTATTGATGATACGGCCCGTAGAAGGCCCATTGATGATATGGCCCGTAGAAGGCCCCTTGTTTCTACGCCCTGTAGAAGGCCCATTGTTTCTACGGCCCGTAGAAGGCCCAGTGTCACTACAGTAAATATGTAGCTCATGGTTATTTTGGCCTAGTTTTAAAAAATAGGTTATTGCGGCCACTAGCAAACCGCGGAAAAAGAACAGCACTGACTACAAGCAAACAAATAAACAAGACAACAAGGAAATAAATAAGCAAGCAACTTACGCTAGGCTATCATGGCTATTACACATATTACATCCACTGGGCATCAAAGTTCGCCACCAGTGCAAATATAGGGAACAAAGAAGCATATCATATACACTGGTTGTCAAAGTTGGTGACCAGTGTAAATAAACGCCGCAAAGAAAACAAGTCCAGAATCGAAACCACTTCGTAAGATCTCAAGAAACAATATCCTGGTTACCCATAATGCCGGGCAAGATGCTTAGCAAGCTTATTAACTTTCTCTTGTTTACGCTTAAATCCTCCGGTAGCTTGTTGTTGCACCGTAAAGTATGCATCTCAATTCTGCAGGGACTTCCTCAGTAATTCAGCTTCCAATCGCAACACATCTGATCGTTGTCTTTCAACTTGAAGCTGAGACTCAAGAAGACGAACTAATTCAGCAAATGAAGTTCAAGAGCTTGTGCCAGTAGTGGTCAAGAATCGAACACTACATCAAGACAGGACTTCTGGGTTCTCTCACTGTCGTCAAGGTAGTTTTTATTAGCTTTCTTGGAGACCAACAGGGATGTCTCACTATCTTGAACCTTATCTTCATTACTTCCTTCACCATTGCATAACGGGGTATTGTTCTCCAATATTTTATCTGCATTCTAAAAGAGAAACAAGCAGACACGTCACAGGTTTACCATGTTGTATATGAAACTCATTTTGGTAAATCAGTTCAGTAGTAAAGTGCACAGGATAAGAGCATGAAACAAACATATGTCTATGTACCATGGTCACTTTATGGTCTATATCATTCTAGTTTTTGTTGCCAAATCAAGATAGAGACACAATTCAAATAATATTTGTTCAAGAAAATGGAGAATAGACAGAATATAAGTGTGGGAAACTATAGAGACACTTGTAATGTGCATGACATGAGAACATAACTGTTTATTCAATTGAAACTGCAATCAATATAGAGCAAGTTACAACAGCAAACCAGTTAAAGAAACAAGTTTAAAACATACCTGTTGCGCCATTGGAGTTTCAATTTCATCCTTCAAATTTGAAAATAGTTGGTCTGAGTAAATACAGTGATGCAAGATAAAAGGAGTATGAACCATAGCTACAGAACCTGACCTGAGAACAATTCTTCCTCTCCTTTAAGCGTTGAGTTGGGATTCGAAGTGGTGGTCCTCGTGCTTTGGGCACTGCAGTTCCCTTACTAACTGCTTGTGTTTGGGTGCTCTGTGGTGGAGACGGTCTTTGTGTCAATCGGAATCAAGTTACTATCTGCTGGGGTTGGGGTTAGAAGGGGTGTAGCTGGTTCTCTGTCCAACCGGGTAGGGGTACAATCTCTGAGTCTGGGTTATGTGTGGTGGGGCTGGTTCTTGGGCAAGTACAACCGTGGTTCTATCTGCATCAACTGGTAGCACTATCTTTTCTGAAGACCGTGCTGTTACTCCCTTAGATATTGCTACCACCCTCTACAATTCAAATGGCTGATAAACAAGAAAAGTAATTGAATGTACAGACATTGTATGATAGACAGGTGTAATGGATAGTGGGGAATAAAAGAGGGCATGAAATAATTCACATTTATGTTTTCTAACCAAACAGGATAGCATGACACAATTTCACATATATGATGGCTAACTAAATAGGATAGCCTGATACAATTTCACATTATGATGGCTAACTAAAAAAGATGGAAAGACATGGTTCAAAATATGATGAGTATGTAAACAGGATGACATGCTATAACTATATAATGTGTTTATTAAATAGGTTGGCATGCCATAATTCACATACATGCTGCCTATGGAAACATGATAGCATGATCTAATTCCCGGATAGAATGACATAATTCAAAATATGATGACTGTAACAGGATTCAATGAGATGACAGAGTAATCAGAAGTCATCGTGTCAACCCTATACACAAATGGAGCCCCTCCCTCCTCTCCTATCCTCTCCTCTCCTCTCCTCTCCACCTGCATCCACCTCTAGCTATGGACATCTCTAGGATTTTCAACCATGGATGGACTTCTCCATTGGGATTTCAACCCTGGCATTGCATTTGCCGATCAGGTACAACGAAGGTATGGATCCATGGTGCATTTCTCCCCCTCTCGAGACACTTCGGAGTTCTATTTGGTGGCATCATTCTCTTCGGCTTCTTTCTCCCTTACTGAAGAATTAGTTGATTTGGCTCTACAATGCTGTCTTGGGGGTCATCCGAAAGGATTTCGTGTTCTTAAGCTCAACAATCGATTGTTTCGTTTCTCCGTGGCCAATAATAAAGTGGGTCACTTTATTCATGCTCTCAAGGACAGAGTCTGGCCAGATTTCATTTGTCATTTTCATCTTTACAATGGTCATTTTGCTAAGCTCATCAAGTATGAATCGGGTTGGCATGCTGACAAGGAGTTACAAGAAATATCTGCCCGCTCTCCATTGGCCGTCAAATGTAATATGGGTTTTCTTAAGGAAAACAGGTTCACGGATCCCCATGCTGCAAAAGAGTTGAGCAAATTCTCTATTGTCCCAATCAAAATCATGGACTTCAAGAACACTCATGCGGCTGAAGCTTCTTCTTCAAAGGCTCAAAATTCAAACCAGGCGTAATCAATGCCTGATTCATCCCATGATTATTGTCATCCGTCATTACAGGAAGCAATCAAGGTGAACGGAATCAACGATCAAGGGCTTATTGGCATTAATGACAAGGACTTTAATGAGGAAGGAATTACTGTTGGTTGTTTCCATTTTCCGATCAAAGCCTGGTATCCGTCACCTCCTCTTTGTTTCCTGACTTCTGCGCTAAGGTATGCTCCCCCAGCTACAACATGGCCCCCAATTCTTTCTCATAATCATCAACAGGATCTTCAACACGTGGGATATGATTTGGATGAAATTATTACCATGGCGAAATTTTGGGGTGCCCTGTGCGCAAAATGTCTTCAATGGGGTCATAATAAGCTTACTTGCCAGAACAATATAATCTGCCTTAAATGTTTTCACCCTGGTCACAAATGGGAAGCTTGTCTCAACACTTTGGGTAAGAATAATGAGACATTGGCATGTAAGGATCTCTTACCATCCAACAATCAATCAGATCCCTTGACTGTTGTTGACTGCCAATGAAGACGAAAACAGCACAGGCCAAAGACCACTGTCAGATGCAGCTCTTGTGGGCATTATGGACGCGTGGATGCATCCTGCCTCCGGCAAAAGTGGGCCCGCAAATGGCAATGCGTGCCTAAGGGCATTACTATCCCTGCCGCTTCGCATTTGCGTGCTCCACTTCCCAAAGCAGGGACAGATACCTCCTCTGCTCCGCCCATAGCCGCTCCGCCACGCGCTGCCTCGCTCATCGTCCCTAACCCCACTGCTGCGCCATCCACCAGCACCATGGCCAACTTTTCGGTGAACCCCCTCCTTGTCCTCCCCGGAGACTGGTCGATCGAGCCTGGCCCGCCGGATCGCAAGGTATGGGGGGATATGACAGTCAATCCAATCCCGCCGCTCACCAACAACCATCTCGCCATCGCTGAAACCAACAGGTACATCCCCATCCAGCTCCGGGAGGAAATGAGGAACCAGATCACTGGTCTACTGCATGAGGCGGAGTTGCCACCTACTGAGGTTTCAGACCATCCATTGGGTATCGGTATGTTTGCTTTTGTGGGTTCATTCATCAGAGATACTGTAGTCAATACCACCTTTGAGCTTGATGATGAAGAAGTTGTGATCTCATTTGTCCGCCACAATACTGCACTTAACATGCGCAGAAGTTCTTATGGCCCACAAGTTTGGCTTATGTACATTGGCTTTCCTGAAGATTATCAAACTAATTTTTATCGGCAACGCTCGGTTGATGGATTTGGATGTTTGATCACTTGGAATAATCCTCGCATGGATCATAGATTTGTTCTTATTAAAGTTAAGATCCTTCATATGCGCCTGATCCCAAGGAGCATAGTCATGAGGCAGCTTGGCGGGGATAGGGATTGTTGGACCTACTCTGTTCATATCCTGAGAGGACAGGACTGGAACGCTCATATTCCAGATGTTCCGCCTGCTGATGAGGAGCCGCCACCTAAGAATGGTAATCCGCACCCCATGTTTGGGGATGGACTGAACGCCGAGTAGATATATCAACAGCAGCTTGCAAACTGGTTTGCGCAGAATGGCGCAGGCAATGCTCCAGCTCAGCACAATGGGCAGAATCATGATCACCAGCCTGCGCAATGGATGCCCTGGCCAGTCCCTCCGCCACCTCCGGCGCCACCGTCCCTGGTTAACTATCAGGCTTGGCGACAGTCTGGGCTGATTCTGGCTCTAAACATAACAGCTCTGGGTCCTCTGCCCCTTTGTCTGAACCTGGTACCTTGCAGCTTGTTCCACCCGGTGAGGTTGAGTCTACGCCCAGCCTGAGTACCTTGCATGTCTTTGTTGATATCTCCAATGACAACCTGCAGATTTCCCTCTCGTTGCATGGCAATGCGGTCTCTACTGTTGATTTGGCCACTCCTTTATACAGGAGCATTATTCTTCAAGGCCTCTCTCAGTCTATCTTGCAACCTGTCAACTGTTATGGACCTTGGAGGAATGCCTACAGTTTTCACAGTGATGCTACCATGACTATCAACCACGCTCCTCTGGATGTGTCTGTGGATGATGCTAATCTTATTATTCAGACAACAACCACCACCACTGCAACTCCATCCTCTGTGGTCATAACTGAGATTGGTGAGACTCACGGCTCTGAATCTATCTTGCCTTCAGGTGTTGATGTGGATACTGGGAGTTTCATAGATGAAAGCTACAGTGATGGGATCGTCGAAGATGGAACGAACCTTACTGCAAATATCAACCTGACGGCTGACTCACATGCTGCTGCTGGCATCTTAGTGGCCCTGCAAGATGATCATAATTTGGTTGATGTTGCACCTAGTCAGTCATGCCCACCAAGCCAACCTCATGTGCTCACTCGTGGACGTCGAAATAAGCAAATTGTCCCCATCACAACGACTGTAGGCAGGCGCAGCTCTCGAATCAACAAATATAATGGGTTTAAGGCCTCTCAGATCTCTGACACCAAGGCAACTACTTCCAAAGTGCTCCCTCGAGTGACTCCTGATGCTGCTCCCTTACAGATACGCACCTCTGCGGATCAAGCTCACGCAGACAATGTTCCACCTCCTACTCCACTGCTGTCATGCAGGCAATTGGAACCCAACGGTGTGCGGTACTGGCGGAATAATTGACTGAAGAAGCTCTTCTGGCGGCCTCCGTCAACAACATCTCCAGCAACACTGCTACTCGTCAAGATGAAGTGGGCATGGATGATGCTTCATCCTCTGCATAATTTGCTACTTTAGCTTTTATGTCTCTTTTGTGTAGTTGGAATGTCCTTCGCTGGAACGTTCGGGGTTTAAATTCGGATGCGAAACAATTAGCGCTCTCCAACGCTATTGCTACTAGTGGTGGTGCTATCGTCTGTTTGCAAGAAACTAAAATGCCTAGCATTGATCTTGCTTTTATTAAGTCATGATGTCCAAGACGCTTTGATAAATTTGCTTACAGCCCCTCTTCTGGTGCCTCGGGTGGTATTCTCACGATTTGGAATTCGGCTTTATTTACTGGCACAGTTGTATCTACCGAAGAATTTGCACTCACAATTAAATTTCAGTCCACTCAATCAGCACAGTACTGGACTTTAATCAATATTTATGGGCCTTGTTAGGGGGATGAACGAAATAATTACACTGATTGGCTCTGTAATGTTCATATTCCTACTGATGAAGATTGGTTACTTCTTGGGGACTTCAATTACATTAGGGCTCCAGATAATAGAAATAAACCAGGAGGTGACATTAATGATATGGCAACTTTCAATGACATCATTCGTAAACAGAATCTTATTGAAATTCCCATCAAAGGACGCTCCTACACTTGGAGCAATACGCAAAAGGAGCCGTTATTGGAACAGCTTGACCGGTTTCTTACCTCCATCCATTGGACATCTGCCTACCCTAATATCCTGGTAAAACCACTAGGTAAACCAACGTCTGACCATACACCTTGTGTTGTTACCATTAAAACCAAAATACCCAGGTCCAAACTGTTCTGTTTTGAAGCCTATTGGGTTTTACACCCGGATTTCATGGAAGTCGTTCAAAAAGCATGGGCAAAGCCAGTTAAGTCCTCCAATGCAGCAACAACTCTATGCAGAAAATTTAAACACTTGCGGCATGAGCTCAAGATCTGGAGTAAGAATATTTCTAAACTGTCCATTGCCATTGCAAACTCAAACAAGACACTTAAGGAACTTGATGATATTGAAGACAAAAGGAACCTCACCTTGTCGGAGACAAACTTCAGGAATATTATTAAGAAGCATCTTCTTCGACTTCTTGATTACCAACGAAAGTATTGGAAGAAACGTTGCACCATTAGATGGGTCAAATTCGGTGACGAAAACTCGAAGTTTTTCCAATCTCTTGCCAGAGAAAGATTCAAAAAGAACAATGTTTCCTCACTGTTGGCACCTGATGGTACATGTGTTGAAGATCACAATGGCAAAGAATCTCTACTTTTTAACGCTTATAAGGAGAGACTAGGAACTGCTGCACCACCATAGATGAGGTTTGATCTTCCCACTCTCATTGAACCCACCCCTGGCCTTGATTCACTTACGGTGCCATTTACCCCTGAAGAAGTTGACGCAGTGATCAAAGACATGCCAAGTGATCGTGCGCCCGGCCCGGATGGTTTTAGCGGTATTTTCCTCAAGACTTGTTGGCACATAATCAAACACGATATGTATGAGCTATGCAATCAGTTTTATGAAGGCACCCTCAACCTGGAAAGTATCAATGAAGGCATCATTACCCTAATTCCAAAAATCAGCTCGCCTTCAACAGTGAATGATTACCGACCGATCACATTACTTAACTGTTGTCTTAAAATGATCACCAAGCTTCTCGCAAATCGTCTTCATAAAATTGTGTTACAAGTGGTCCACCGCAACCAATATGGCTTCCTGAAGGGTCGCTCTATACAAGACTATCTCGCTTGGGCATTTCAATATATACATCTTTGTCAAAAATCAAAGCGTGAGATCGTGCTGCTAAAGCTCGACTTTGCTAAGGCCTTCGACACCATTGAGCACAAAGCCATGCTTGACATTATGAAGCACATGGGATTCAACGACCATTGGCTTTCCTGGGTTAGATGTCTGTTCTCCTCGGGCAAATCTTCCATATTACTTAATGGGGTACCAGGACGTACATTTCACTGTAATAAGGGGTGCGCCATGGCGACCCACTTTCACCACTCATTTTTGTCCTGGCTGCGGATCTACTTCAGGTGGCAATCAACAAAGCATTTCGGCAAGGCCTTCTCCGTTTGCCTTTCCCGTGCCCCGGACAGACGGACTATCCAGTGATACAATACGCCGATGACACGATTGTTCTCCTCCCTGCTTGTGCCACGCAAGCACAAACACTCAAGTCCATCCTGAATGATTATGCAAGCTCCATTGGACTCACAATCAACTTTCACAAATCAACCTTGATCCCCATCAACACGAGCTTGGAGCAAAGTAAAGTCATCGATGATATTTTTGGCTGCTCAATTGAGACAATGCCATTTACGTACTTGGGATTACCGCTTGGTACCACTAAACCCACCATCCATGATCGCATGCCACTTGTCTGTCGTATTGAAAGAAGTCTCACCTCCACAATGTCCATGATGTCTTATGGTGGGAAGTTATATTTGCTCAACTCTACGGTCACGTCTCTACTTATCTATGCAATGTGCACTCTCAAGTTTACACCCAAGCTTATAGAGATGATGGATCGAATCCGTAGAAGATGCCTTTGGAGGAAACAAACTGATGAGGGCGAACATTCAAACTCTCTTGCCGCATGGAGCATGGTTTGCATGCCAAAGCAAAGTGCTGGTCTAGGTGTTCTGGACCTCAAGACACAGAATGAAGCCCTGTTACTCAAGTTTCTCCACAAATTCTAATAAGAAGGATATACCTTGGGTTCAACTGGCCTGGGACATGCTCTATGATCAAAAAATACCACATGCTTCCAACTCTGAAGGATCGTTCTGGTGGCGTGACATACTTAAACTCACACCGATCTTCAGAGGGATCACCAAAGTTAATGTGGTTTGTGGCACGACTACGCTGTTCTGGAAAGACATGTGGCTGGATGATTTACTGATGAATACATACCCAAGAGCATTTTCCTTCGCCACCTATGAAGACATCTTGGTTCGAAATTTCTTGACCTGCACTGGCCTACAAGAAACGTTCCACCTACCGCTGTCACCCCAAGCTTTCGAAGAAATCAAGGCATTACAACTTGACACCACACACATGCAACCCATGTCCACTGTCCATGATGTCTGGCATTATCGTTGGGGAGACGTAGAATACACTTCCAAGCAGTTTTACAACTTTGTCTTCCGTGAGACTCGAGCGCACAAGGCTTTTACTTGGCTCTGGAAATCGAAGAATACCATGAAGATAAAAGTGTTCGGCTGGCTTTTGATGCATGACAGACTAAACACCCGTAATATGCTCAAGAGGAGACATTACAATGTGGGAGATGATGATCATGATTGTCCACTATGTGACTCACATGTTGAGGAAACCATTAATCACATGATCTTTGACTGCTCCTTTAGTGCTCAATGTTGGAACATCTTGTCTATTTCATGGACGATGGACAACTGCCGACTCCACAAGATTGATACTGCAAAACAGACATGGGATGGGCCAATGTTCATGGAGGTTTTTCTAGTTGCTGCATGGAGCATTTGGAAGGAGAGGAACAACAAGGTTTTCAGACATATTGCACCAACTATCTCATCATGGAAGAATAGATTTACTACTGACTTTTCTCTCCTCGCCCATAGAGTGAGGGATAGCCACAAGGAGTTCATTATCTCCTTCCTTGAAAATCTGTAATTTTCTTTTGGACTTATCCTTAGGTTCACCCTCTTGGAGCTTTAGCTATGTAACATGCTTGTACAGTTGACACATTGATTCTTTAATTTAATCACACAGTAGGAGCCTCTCCTACTGTTTTCAAGGTTCAAAAAAATATGATGACTGTAAACACTAAACAGGATGAGATGATATAACTATATGATGTCTTTATTAAATGGGTTGCCATGCCATAATTCAGATAGATGTTGTGTATGTAAACATGATGGCATGATATAATTCAAATATATGATTTATATAGTAAGCAAGTAAGCAGATGGCAATCCATATATGATGTAAAAACTAAGCAATACAAGACAACATGCATGACATGGGTAATATAACCCTGCCAAGTTTGAGCACAGACCTCAGGGGGGAAATAGGACTGGTCATCGGGTCTACGAATCCTCCTCCGAGGAGCTCTCTCAGATCCAAAGAAGACGCTCTGCTTCAGCAGGTAGCATTGTCTGCTCTAAATACCTTGTTTTCACTCCAGATACTTCCATCACCGCTTCAAACGGCTGATGCACAGGAAGAGTAGTTGAATATACAAACGTTGTCGACAAATGGAACACGTAATACAAAAAAATGATAGCATGATTGCTACCTCTTGAGCACTGCGTTGGTTTTCCCTTGAAGAGAAAAGGGTGATACAGTAAAGCAGCGTAAGTATTTCCCTCAGTTTTTAAGAACCAAGGTATCAATCCAGTAGGAAACCACGCACGAGTCCCTCGCACCTACACAAACAAATAAATCCTCGCAACCAACGCGATAAAGGGGTTGTCAATCCCTTCACGGTCACTTACGAGAGTGAGATCTGATAGATATGATAAGATAATATTTTTGTATTTTTATGATAAAGATGCAAAGTAAAATAAAAGGCAATAAAAATAGCTAAGTGTTGGAAGATTAATATGATGGAAAATAGACCCGGGGGCCATAGGTTTCACTAGTGGCTTCTCTTAAGAGCATAAGTATTGCGGTGGGTGAACAAATTACTGTTGAGCAATTGATAGAATTGAGCGTGGTTATGAGAATATCTAGGTATGATCATGTATATAGGCATCACGTCCGAGACAAGTATACCGACTCACACTGCATCTACTACTATTACTCCACACATCGACCGCTATCCAAAGATGCATCTAGAGTATTAAGTTCATAAGAACAGAGTAATGCTTTTGGTAAGATGACATGATGTAGAGGGATAAACTCATGCAATATGATATAAACCCCATCTTGTTATCCTCGATGGCAACAATAAAATATGTGTCTTGCTGCCCCCTCATCACTTTGGGAAAGGACACCGCAAGATTGAACCCAAAGCTAAGCACTTCTCCCATTGCAAGAAAGATCAATCTAGTAGGCCAAACCGAATCGATAATTCCAAGAGACTTGCAAAGATAACCAATCATACATAAAAGAATTCAGAGAAGATTCAAATATTGTTCATAGATAAACTTGATCATAAACCCACAATTCATCGGTCTCAACAAACACACCGCAAAAGAAGATTACATCGAATATATCTCCACAAGAGAGGGGGAGAACATTGTATTGAGATCCAAAAATAGAGAGGAAGCCATCTAGCTAATAACTATGGACCCGAAGGTCTGAGGTAACCTACTCACACATCATCGGAGAGGCTATGGTGTTGATGCAGAAGCCCTCCGTGATTGATGCCCCCTCCGGGGTAGCTCCGGAAAAGGCCCCAAGATGGGATCTCACGGTGCATGTAAGGTTGCGGCGGTGGAATTAGGTTTTGGCTCCGTGTCCGTAGTTTGGGGGTACGAGGTATATATAGGAGGAAGAAGTACATCGGTGGAGCAACATGGGGCCCACGAGGGTGGAGGGCGCGCCTGGGGGGTAAGCGCGCCCCCTACCTCGTGCCCTCCTAGTTGATGTCTTGACGTAGGGTCCAAGTCCTCTGGATCACATTCGTTCCGAAAATCACGTTCCCGAAGGTTTCATTCCGTTTGGACTCCGTTTGATATTCTTTTTCTGCGGAACTCTGAAATAGGCAAAAAACAGCAATTCTGGGCTGGGCCTCCGGTTAATAGGTTAGTCCCAAAATAATATAAAAGTGTATAATAAAGCCCATTAATGTCCAAAACAGAATATAATATAGCATGGAACAATCAAAAATTATAGATACGTTGGAGACGTATCAATGATATAATTCACATACATGAAGATTGGCTCAACAGCATGGCATTGCATAATTCACATATATAATGCTTTTGCAACAATATAGCATTGCATAATTCACATATATAATGTCTTGCAACAAGATGGCAATGCATAATTCACATATATGGTAATTAGACACTAAACAGGTGGCATTCACACAAAGCATGTCTAAACTAATCAAATGACATCGCAATGCAAGACACCATATGCACGATAGGAGCAACATAACCACCTGCCAAGTTAATTAGAGCATACACCTCGGGGAAATAGGACTGGTCATCTGTCTCGAACCCTCCTCTCGAGGAGTTATCCGTAACCAATGAGATATGCGCTTCGCCGATAGCATAGTCTGCTCTGAAGACCTTGTTTTCACTCCAGAATTTCCCATCACCGTGTCAAATGGCTGATGCACACGAAGAGTAGTTGAATGTACTAACATTGTTGAAAAATGTAATACATAACGGAAAAAAAGGATGGCCTGATATAATTCACATATAAGATGACTGGCTAAGCAGGATGGCATTGCAAAATTCACATATATGATGCCTGGCTAAACAGATGGCATTCACACAAAGCATGTCTAAACTAAGCAGTTGACATATTTGATGTATAAAGTAAGCAATGCAAGGCACCATATGCATGATATAACCAACATCAGCATGCCAAGTTAGAGCGAAGACCTCATGGGGTAAATAGGAGTGGTCTTACATACGAATCCCCCTCGTAATGCTTATCTTCCTCTTGATTACGATCCGAAATGGGTGGAGGGGGGCTGCTTTTGCGCCCACCATGGAGCGACGTCTGCATGAAATTTTATTGCCACGCAAGGCTCGTCTCTTTTGCTCTACATGTTCAGTTCCATTGTGTACAATAACTGACATGCATAGGAATAAAACATAGTGAGATTATGTAAGGAGTGCATGCACAAATCCAGAGTGATGGTAGCAAACTGTGGATAGACCCAAAACCAATGATAGCAGACAGATAATAGCTTTAGTTAAAAATACAGATAATGGCTCCTTTAATGTTTGTTTGCACCCAACATGAAACTCATAGTAGACACCGAGATTAACCAGATAGTAGACAGATAGTAATCGATTGCTGCCCCAATATGTACCCCACAACCATTTAAAAACTCAAGTTTCAAAGATAAGTTTGGACCTCGACTTGAGTCTAATAGGTGAACACGACGATAAAGTAGCATGTCATCATATTAAGCGATGCATAATGTAAGCAGACACGGAAGAGTGCGACCTCTCTTGCGGACCTGTGTAGTCCTCAAGGTCATATGCTCAGTTGATGATAGTAATGTAGTTGTCGTGGCTACCGGCAGCATGGAAGAAGATTTGAGGCGGCGAAAGACAGTCTGGAGAGTGGATCCCTTCTGTGGTGAACCCTTCCGTCGTTGGAGCAGCTGAGCTGGGGTGGAACACAGCGCCGCAAGAGCAGGACAAACCACACAAGGTTTTCTTTGACACATATCTGTAACAGAAGTAATTGAGTAAGGGCTTGTTTGAATTTGAGGATTCTAACAATGCAGGGATAGGAAATAGACAGGAATAGGATAGGAATGCACGTGCAAAGCGTAGAATTTAAAAAGAGGATTTCTCGCTAATCTGGGTGTTTGGTTCTACAAGAATTGGAAGATCACAGGATGCAAAGAAGCATGGTGAGATTAAGTCAAACCACAAGAAAATGTACGGTTATAATGCTATTATGCTACTATCTCTTAGTCTTGTGCTTCATGAATAGGAATTTGGAAAGGAGGACAAGTGGAAATTAAAATTCCTACGGTTTTTCTTTCAAGGAGACACTAAAGGAACAAATCCTACAGTTTTCCTTTGCTCCATTCCTTTGCACCAAATTCATGAAAAGTAGTACCATACGAAAATTTCCAATTCCTATGTTTTTCATTCACTTTTCCTTTCAAGCATCGGCGATTCCAAAGAGGGCAGGCTTGAGCAAGGAAAAGCCTACACTAAAAAGATGTTTTTGTGCTACTTCTATTACTTTGGACCCAGGCCACTACCCTACTAGCTCAACTCCCAGGGCCATCAACAAATGCACAGCTCAAATGCGCAGAGATAAATAATGATGGCGTTCAAGAGAGTCCATCAGATAGCTAAGTTGCCTGGTACCTTATTGCTTGTCATATAGTAGGATAAATGATCGTATTTCCCGTTACTCCGTGTGCTCAGTGGACAATATATATAACATGTAGAGTAAAAAAGATATGCAACAAGTGTACAACCTCTTTGGCGAAGCCATGTCGATCTCAGCGTGATTGGGTTGGCCGGTGAGGATGCTCCGGCTGACTTGGCTGTCGGAGGAGGGGAAGAAGATCTTAGGCGTCTGGAGATGGAGCCCGAGGTATTGCTCCGCTGTGATGGAGGGTTTCATCGTTGGAGTAGCTCCGGTGAGTTGTACGACGCCGAGGCTGAAGCAGGACAAGAGAGACAACGTTAACCTGAGTGGAATTCTAATAGCATCTCCAATACATGACGTAAAATACATAACCACAAAGTGCTAGACGTATACATCAGCCGCTCATCTCTGAATTTAACTGTCAAAACTGAATTTAACTGTCAAACTGAACTTAACTGCCAAACTGAATTTTGCTGTTGAAACTGAATTTTCTTGTCGGCCGAACGCACTAGAGGTGAGGCTACACGCCGTCGATCGACTTTTTCATCTCTGGTCACCGATTTTGCAGCCGTTGAATACGAAATCAAGGGCCTGTAGTTCATCTTCAACCTCCACCCCTGAGCCGCCACCACCACCGGCCAAACAAGCCGCCCGCCATGGCAGGCGGTGCGCCGCCCTGCCTGCCCCGAAAACACTGCCCGCCGCCGGTCCTCCGCCGCCCCGGCCATCCCTGTAGGCCCCCCATGCTGAGCTTTTTCTCCAGCGATCCCCACGCCACCACCGGCGACCACCGCCCCCACCCAGAAACCTAAGATAGATAGTGGGGTAACTCTCCGGTGAGCCCCTCCCCATCAAGGATGGTTCTTCCTTAACTCCCACAGCCCCACCCCCACCCTTCGAAAATCGATCGACCCAAAAGTTGATTCAATGATCAAGTGTAGCTAAATCGGAGCAGCATCGCAAGCAAGAGCAAGAGCAAGAGCAGCAGCGTGAGCAAGAGCAAGAGCAAGAGCAGACCAGGCAGGGGACCAAGAGCAAGAGCAGAGCAACAGTGCGAGCGAGAGCTAAAGCAGCAGCAGCTCCTACCGATGTGGACATCATCGCCGAGGGAGGGACGTCGTGGAGAAAGTGGCCGGCGACGCCGCCGTGGATGGAGCCGCGCCGTGTCGGCTCGGGACCGAGCGCCGGCAGCACCGTGAGATTGAATCAAGAAGAAAATGTGGCGATTAGTGTACAACCTCTTTGGTGGTGCCAATTAGGCCGCAACTTCATCCGAGGAAATGGTGATGATGATGCTCTTTCGGTGGTGCAGGTGAAGACGGTGATGTGGGAATGGAGGTGGCGCGAAAGACGAGGGGAACATCGGGGCAGCTCCTTGGAGGTGGAGGACGGGGTGGCTGAACCGGCGGGACGACCAGATCGACAACGGATCCTCATCCGGTACGATGGATGAGGGACGTCGAGGTGTTGCTGTGGACGACGTCGTCGGGGAAGAGGCTCCGGCTGGGTGGCGGACGGAGGAGGGTGTGGGGCTTCGCGGGTTTTCCCGGCCTCGGTGTATGAATGGGTGGGCGGATGGGATGGGAGTGGGGAACCATGGCTTAGGGACGCGCTTGTCCGAAATGTGGGGTAAGTTACGAAAGTACCCCCACCAATTTGAGGCGGTTCTTTCGGTTCAGGGGTATCACGGGCATTTCACGTGTTGGGATTTCACACGAGGTGGGTGTTTTCGCGCGCGTTGTAATTTTGGAATAGCAAGGCGCGGGTTGAGATGGAGGGAGTTGTCGGAGCACAACGAGACAAAGATATATCTTAAATATTTTGGGCTAACAAGGCGCGGGTTGAAATTTCCGGACAAGCCTAACGTGTATTGTACCAAATCAATTCGCACTAAAAATGTCATTCAAAACTTTGAATTCATGTTATGTTCAATTAAAATATTTCGCTACGTGTATAATGCATGCAACCTAGTACTCAAATGAACATTTTAGTGCATTCCAAACGTATATACTACCCCTTCAATATGAACTAAATTTGAATTCGTTTCTCTATTTGAATAAGATCTACAATAATGATTTTTGTGAAGTCAAATCATTTGAATTCGTTTCTTTGTTTTAATAAGATCTACAATCGTCATTATTGTCAAGTTAAACCATCGTTTGTGTATTATCTTCATAGCACACCACATGATTAGTCTCGAGTTACATATGAAGTATGTGTACTATATGAACTCGACCTCGATTTTTCGAATCCACTTTATGTTGATTTCAAATCATAGTATATTTCAAGCTCTAGCTAGATCTTCACAAACTAAACCATGTCTCATATGTATAATGTGTTTATCACATTATGTATGGTGCCCCGCCTCACGCCTACAAGTATTTAGATGTGAGTTGCAAACACCACACATTACCACAATTTCCAATAAAATGTGAGAATGTTCGATATATAGTATTGTTTAGATTGTTTGATATTTAGTTGTAAGCTGCAAACGCCACACATTATCACAAATTCAAATAAAATGTGAGATTGTTCGATGTATAGTATGGTTTAGATTGTTTGACATTTAGTCATGAGTTGCAAATGCCATGCATTATCACATTATGGTATAACATGTGCAAAACCACAACACGCCAGATCACCGCTATATTCATGCGTGCATATGTTTAAAACACTATGATCTCCTGTTCAAATATATGAATCCACTTTCATATCAAATTATGATCTTTGTTAGTCTCTTACAACCACACAATCCTCTAACCTTTGTAGCTACCACTAACTTTCTCTCATGCATGTACATGCCATCCTCGCCCTCCCCCTCCTTCAGCATTCTATCCATCGCGCACATTCATTTTTTTCTTTAGGTCGTTCTCCCACAGTCTCCACAACTCCTTTCGGACACACACTGATCGATAAACCTCTACAGCGATGTCTGCCTACAACATACACACGCACCTTCAATCTCCTCCTTTATGTGTCCTTGCATCGTGTCTCTCATATGGTCCCTCACACGTGTAAACTCTCACCCCTCTTTTCATCGATCTCACAACCGCACACTCATCCCCCTATCCAGCTAGTAGCTGGGCCTCTCGCACCACCTCCTAGCTCCATTCTCTCTGTCTATTCGTCTCGCCGGGCCTTATTTGCCTCTAACAAATGGGCGTACACTGACCGATCTCCCGCTATACATATAGCTAGCTAGGTCCTTATAACTCGTTTACCCCATGCGTCGATCGATCTACTATGGCACCCCAATCCGCATGGAGCAGGGGGGCTTCGCACGTCAGCCCAGGATAACACCTGACGCATGACAGGTCCACAATACAGCATTCCAGGTACAAGAATATCATCAAATACATGTATATAAGATTACATCATTGATGAATTCAATTATCTGGCATAGCCCTAAGGCTATTTAAATGACAGCGGAAGTCGATTTAAATGGCGGCAGAAGTCTTGGCTTGATAGCATAACAACTCTGGCTGGGCTCCACAACTCACAGGACTGGCAAGGTTACGGCCTAGCACAACGGATCAAGCGAACAATACAGGTACGACCTATAAAACTGGCATGACACGCCAGGTCAGTACATTGAATGTACTTGCAAGACAACCAAATACATAGCATCCCAACCAGCAGAAGACAAAGCGAGAACCGAGCGCATGCAACAGCCTATCTCATATCAATTACTAAACATGGCATGATGAAGATCAACTAAGCATGAACAAAATCATAGCATCTACTAACATGGCAATAACATGGCATATCAAAACAAGCTTATAACATGGTAATAGCAAAACATAGCATATCATCTCAATCATGGCATAATTTAACATATAAATCAAAGCATGGCATGGCATCATGAAACTATGCTGAAAATAAACTACCAATTATATCCAATGCAGACATAGCATGTCACCTTCTGTTCTGCCTTGGTTTTTAAATGCAACATATTACTTATGCAATGCAACCAAACTTGTTCACCGAGTCCCTCGGACTCTCTTACCAACGGGTTGCCTTGCAACCAAACGGTGATCTTTCCGGCGATCACAACCATGACCAACACTTGGTCTCCAACACTCATCGAGATCTCGTCTCGTGATCATATGAAAACATCGTCGTGACTTCTCACGACTATCTCATAGTCCAAGTCTTCACATTATTTGTTACACAATTTCATTATCAACTTAGTTATTTCAGGTTTATCCTCCATTTCGACCAAGACCTGATAGTGGGACCTACTACAAACTTATGCCCATGACCGAGGACGCGGCTATCGATAGATTGAATACACTCTGCAGAGGTAGCGCACTGTACCCACACCACGGAACCCATGGCCTCGTCATCCCATTCGGGTGGACCAACGGCATCCCGACAAAACCGACCTACTGCCATGACACTCTCCCGGCCACTCCGACCCACTCCCAACTGGGCTAGTCCTGGGTGGCCCCGTGTCTACCAAAGAAACAACGACCACCATCGTGGCCAAAACGTCCCTCACGGGGACCGGTACCAAAAAATTTGACAATGGGCACACAAGGTTATGTCCGCCTACCTGATCAGGGTAAGCATGCCCATAACCTTCCCTAGTTGGAGGCACCGGCGAGAGGCACAACAATAGATCGCATTAAGGCCTTCCCATAAAGGCAAATGTGGCTGCACTGAAAAAGTTTGATTTGGTGGCACTATGACTCAATCCCATCGATGACGGAGGAGGTTTGTTATTATTAAGTCATTTTAATTCCTTCTCCATCATCATGAGCATGCAGCATACAAATGCATGAACAAAATATTGAACTTCTCAAGTGCACAACTATAGCATAAAGAACATGACAATACCAAGTACTAGCATATCAACGGTGCATTACAATCCTCATAACATTTTATAACGATGACATGCAAATAGAGTAGAGTAGAGACATGGCATTATCAATAACAACATTCTAATTAGCATGGCAAACGATATCGTGAAAACACAAGCATGCATGCCAGGCATAATGGAATAACTGCAGACGAAAACGATATGAAACAATTGCAACTACACACACACAAGGTGCAAGAAAAGTCAACATGCAAGATCGGGGCTCCTGATAAGAGGTTGGCTTGCCTGGGGGTCGACAAATACTCTAGGAAAAAGTGTGGAACGATTGCGGAAAGATTTGCCGGAAACAGTTCTCTCTTGGAGGGGGCTGTTTACGGGCAAGGGCACAATGGTCATTTTCGCTGCGTGAAAACATTATGAGAATGCTACCAGCGGAAAGAGCTCGACGAACAGAGAACGTGAGCGTTGGAATCACCTCAATCGGAGTTACGGTTGCAAAGATACAGCCGTTGGAATGACAGGGACTAATCTGTAAAATAAAATTCACAGACAGGCCCTTGTCGGTTAAAACAGAAAGCGCACTAAGGAAAATATGTTTTCAGAGAAGGGAAAGCGCATTACTGACCGAAGGCGACAAAAAGTACGTTTTCAGAAAACGAAAACGCAATCCTCTCTGAAGCCGCGACGAAGTACGCTTTAGAGAAATGAAAGCGCATTCTTGCGGGGCGTCTCCACTTGCGCCAGGCCAGCGAGCGGGCCCGGTCAGCGCGCGGAGGCCGACAGGCGGGGTCAAGGCAGAGCGGGGCCCGCCTGGCCTGCGTCTTCCACCTCCCGCTCGGGAGCGAGCGTGGCCGAGGGGGAAGATTTCCCCGACGGCGGTCGCTGGCGCGTCCGGCCACCATACGGGGTGCACGACCTACCCAGAAGCTTAGGGCGGAGAGGCGCGTCGGCTAGTTGTCTCTCTTGACGGCGAGAGGCACTGCAGAGAGAGCAGCAAGGCCCACGGCGGAGAGGAAATTCGGCCACCGGTGGAGCAAGGTGCTCTGGTAGGGGAGAGGTAGGGCCGAGGCTCCAGGGAGACTTGTTGGGCTCTATAGGTTGCAGTGGTGGTGGAGGAACGGCGAGGAGGGCTTGGGAGTGATGGAATCGATGGAGGCCCGAGGCGACGGCCACAGTGGTGATGGGGTCAGTGAGGGGCTCTGAGCTCGGGGAGAGGCTCGGGGAGGGGGTTGTGGACTGCGAGAATGCTCGGGGCGTGCTTAAATAGCCGCGGGAGAACTCGAGGGGGAGGGGAGGAGGTGGCACGCGGCAGGCAACGTGTCCATGCACTGGCGAGGGGTGCAGTGTCGGCAGACGCGGCCAAGGCTCACTGGAAGCGGCGGGAAGGCGACGAGGAGGAAGCAGATGCGGCGTAGAGGCTCACGGAGACGAGCAACGCTCGTGGACGAGAGGGAGAAGAAGACAGAAGTGAGGAAGAAGACGATGGCTACAACAGCTCACTGTTTGGTCGTTGCACAGCTCACCGGAGAAGAAAACAGAGGGGGCAGAGGTCCAGGGAAGAAGAAGTCGAGGGGGAGCTGTAGGACATTAATGGCGAGGCCAGAGCCGGTCGGAGCAGCGATGCCGACGCGAACAGTGGCTAGACCACCGTTTTGGGCTGGCATTGCCCGTGGTCACCATGGACAAAGCACGCTCTGGAGTTTTTACTGATGTAATCTCATGTCTACCGCGTAGTCCTTCGAAGATGGAGTGTTACTATGGTAAAGGATCGGGCAGAGCCAAATGGAGCTAAGTAAACCAAGTTTCACAAGTTTGCTGTTGCAAACTTGGCCACACTCTAGAGATTAAACCAGAGAGGGTAAAAGGTAAAATTGATGTCTGTGAGGCTTAGGTTAGAAAGGACTACGGTCCTGGAAGTTATGAGGTAATTTGGACAACTATTTACCATAGTTGTTGTACAACTACCAAATCTGACCCAGAAACTGAATCATGAAGGACCACTCACTAGGAGTGGTGGATTGAGCTAAAACTTGGCAAAGCTTGATGACTTGATCATAGGTAGATGTTCCAAAGATATCATACCAAATGGTCTTGCCAAAATGGTACTTCCTTCACAGCTATCAGTTTTGCCCAGAAACTTCAGAAAAATCCTCATGGCAAATGGCTAGATGAAATGAGCCAAAATCTTGTGGAGATAGGTCATATAGATAGGAGAAGTCCTGGGATAGAAAACAAGAATTGCTCCTCTGCTCACATAGTTCAATGAAATGAACTTAATTTGGGTGGAGGCTAATTATTTGAGATACTTGAGAGGATGGAAAAGTTTCATCCCATTTGGAAACCCTATGAAGGTACTTCCTTCACAAAGTTGCATTCTGGTCAGAAAATTTGAAAAATTGCACAGGGAGCTAGGATGAATGGATTTAGCTCATATTTGGCATCCATGGGTTATTTATCCATGTTAATCACCCAGCCAAATTTCAGCTCCATTGGAATTAGGAATAAAGCACTTCCTTTGCAAAACTTCAGAGAAGGCAGAAACTTGCATTGGATCATGTGCCAAATTTTTGAACTGAGGAACATGAGATTAGGACGGAACTAGTGATTATATAGCAAGGACAAGCTCCAAAATTTATGTGGGAATTTTCTCTGCTATAAAAATAGTAGTTCCTTTGGAAAATGGCAGAAATGCAATGTTGGCATTAAATAGGAAAAGGCAATTTTCCTTATTTAATTATGGCCAATATACTTGCCATAGCTTGGATTAGGCATAAGTATCAACTCCACAAATTCTCATGAATTTAGGAGATGGCTAGCTATGCCTTTGGATTTTATTCCTCAGAAAGACAAGAAAAGGAATAAATCACAATTCAAAAATATTGCATGGGACTTAGCAATATTTTTGCATATCCAAGGTTCAGAAAGATAGGATGATCTCTGGGAACAATTGGGAAGATCAATAGATCAAGGAAAAAGGATGGCTCCTTTGTAAGCACAAAGGGCGTATCCAAACTCCAAAAATTTGGAATTTAGGGTTTGAGAGGAGTTGAGCTGATGCAAATGAGGTCTTGCCCACTGACAAAGACATGAGCAAGGTTTTTAAAGGTTGGAAATGACAAGAAATCTCAGAGTCATCCAGCAAACTCAGGAGAAAGATTTTGAAAATGAGTGCCAGGAAGGAATAACAGCTCAAAAATTGATAACCTGATTTTGGGGATGTTACATCTACCTCATTAGTTGTGTCTCTCCCTTCCTCCGACAAACAACAATTGATCTACCGATCTAGTTAGGTTTGCTTACCAAAACATGGTTCCCCTTCATCATGTGTCCCGACAGATCTATCACACACAGAAACACATCCCCACTCTTATTGATAATATTGCAGTTCCACCCTCAGTTTGTCTAGTAGGCCTCTCCCACCATCTTCGAGAAGCAACTCCATCACCAATCCAGCACTCTACCCCTCTCCCTCCCTCCCTCTCCTCTCTCTCTCTCTCTCTCTCTCTCTCTCTCTCTCTCCCATCCTATTTCCCGTCCTTCAGTTATGTATGGATGTCGACCGATCTCCCTCACGACATAGTTGGGTCTCTCCTTCTCAACACATATACGAGTTGTTCTACCCTATAGTTAGGCCTCTGCCTACCCCTCCCCCCACACCCCCCCACACACACACACACACACACACACACACACACACACACACACACACACACACACACACACTCACCGATACATCGAGCGCTCTAGTCATGTCTCCCTGCCACACACAAACTTGACATGTGCCCTCGACGTTCAGTAGCAAGGTCAGTCGCCCTATATCTTTGACTTGCACACACACACAATTTCGATGGCTCTCTTCATCGATCTCTGTAGCGACCAGACCTCAAACAGTCTGATCTCTGTGCTCAGTGTCATCCCTGGATCAGTAATGCTGACACCACACAGTACTCGGAGGATTTATAACAGAGTAGCAATCACACACTTATTACAATCGAATGTCTCAAGAGAGAGCTTAAAAAAATATGGCTTAAGGCCATCTAATAACGATAACAGTGGAAGGCTTGGAAGAATAAGCGAGTCCATCAACTCCAACGGCATCACTGAGTATAGAACCACGACCTATGCACCTTACTCTTCGTCTGAAAAGTCTACAACATGAAACGTTGCAGCCCGAAAACGGGTCAGCACATGGAATATGATGGCAATGTAACACATAGAGAATAATGGAATAATAAGCCTATACTACATGCATATATGGCTGGTGGAAAGCTCTATGGTTACAGTTTTGCATAAAGCCAATTTTTCCCTACTGCAAAGGAATAAATTTATTTAACTATCATGGTGGTTGTGAAACATTGTGAATGGTTGACAGCATCCTCAATCCCAATTAAAAGTACTCATGAAAAACCCAACAATATTAATTAGAAGTAACATGATGAGATTCACATGATATCCAAGTACTAGATACTCAAGATGTCCATAACCGGGGACACGGCTAATCATGATTAGTTCATACACTCTGCAGAGGTTTGCGCACTTTTCCCCACAAGATTTGATCGCCTCCGTTGGATTTCTCGCACTACATGATGTTTGAGAAACGGATGACCGAGACATAGTCTTTCAGAAGCACTAGCACCTTACTTGTGGGTAGATCGGTACACCTACTTTCCCCTACATCTGCTAGTCTACCCGTAAGAGTTCGCACAACTTAATCAACTATGCCAGAGCCCATAATGGCTTGTGGCTGCACACGGAAGTTTCTAGTTTGAATAATCTCATGATCCCTTTAAGCCTGGGTGGCGGTCCAAAGAAATACAGGCAAGTCCTGATAGAAACCAGGTGCCTCAATCCACCCATATGTGTGTTTAAGTTGCCACCTTAAATAAACCATTAAATAACAATATCACATCTGTCATGGATACACTCACCCAATCCACGTCTACTAGCATAGCATGGCATAATAAGCAAACGTAGAAGTAACTCCCAAGGGTTTGATAATAAAACAGGTAATAGGTACTACCTCAACTACTTCCCATCCCACAATTTAATTAGATCCTAATCATGCAATGTTTGAGGATAGATCTAATGCATAAAAACTGGGTAGTAGAAAAGGTATGATCAAAGTGTTACTTGCCTTGCTGATGATCCACGAAACCTAGAGACTCAAGTAACACGCCGCGCACTCCGGGTATTCTATCGCAGACAACAAACAAGCATACAATAAGTACTCATCTAAAGCACAGGTAAAACTCAAATAGATCTAACCAGATAGTTCAACTTAAGAACTCCGGTTTGCAAAAAGAATCAAATCAAACGAAGCAACGAAAGTCAAACGG
The DNA here is from genome assembly GCA_021605145.1 of Aegilops bicornis. NCBI lineage: Eukaryota > Viridiplantae > Streptophyta > Magnoliopsida > Poales > Poaceae > Aegilops > Aegilops bicornis. Next base: position 389,987,984 of record CM038673.1, on the reverse strand, counting down.
CGGAAGAAAACAGCTTCGTTTTACTAATCTGGATCTAGGTCAAAATTTTACAGAAGCAAAAACTTGTTTAAGTTGGTTATTCGGAAACAGGGTTTCGAGACGAAACTCCAGGCGCTTGAATCGCCTGATTCCGATAAACGAGCGAAAAGTTATACTAAAACGAAAATCGGATCAGAAATCACGATCAGAAAAATCGCGGATTAAATCCGAGAAAAAGAAAAACGACGAACGGGTTAACGAACGGACGTTCGTTAACTAACCTAATCTGACGAACGCGTTCGTTTAAACGAACTAACGGACGAACGTCCGCTAATTAGCCTAAACCGAAAAAACCGAATCTAATAAAAAAACGAAACTAAAAAACAGAAAATAAACCGAAATAAAAACCGAAGAAAAACCGCCCGGTTTTCTAAAAAAAGGCGGCACGCGGATCGAGGCGGCGGCGAACCTCGTCGGCGGTAGTCGGCGGGGCGAGATCCGCAAGAGGCGGGTCGAAGAGGCGTCGAGTGCGGCGGGCTCGGCTCGAGGCGGCTCGGGCTAGGTTCCCCGGGTGGGCCGGGCTTATAAAGCCTCGCGGGCCGGGAGTCCTAGGCGGACACGGCCCGTAGGTCGGTGGCGTTTTTTTTTAAATAATTACGCGCAGAAATAAAATAAAAAGAAATACTAAACGGACTCCAAAAATCCCGAAATAAATTTTCCCCAGCTTCTAAAATCAACCGGATTTAATGAACATTTATTTGGGGCCTAAATGCAATTTTGAAAAACGCGCATTTTTTCTAAATTCAAATAAAAAGGTGAAAAACTCCAAAATAAAATCTTATTTTATTTTATTATTAAATCTTCATTATTTCTTTATTTTGGGAAAGTCATTTTATTCCCTCTCTCATATTTTGGTAGTAGAAATAATTGAAGATAAAATAATTAAAATCAAATGATCCTATTTTCAAAATTTGAGAAAACTCAAATATGAAAATAACGAAAATCCCCAACTCTCTTTGTGGGTCCTTGAGTTGAGTAGAATTTCTAGGATCGAGCAAGATGCAACGAAAAAATATAATATGCAATGATGCACTATGTATAACATTCCAAATTGAATATTTGGGATGTTACAAACCTACCCCCTTAAGATGAATCTCGCCCTCGAGATTCGGGTTGGCTAGAAAATAGGTGAGGGTGGTCCTTAAGCAAATCCTCCTCTCGCTCCCAGGTGGCTTCATCCTCAGTGTGGTGGCTCCAATGAACTTTGCAAAACTTAATGACCTTGCTGCGGGTGACTCGGCTGGCATACTCCAGAATCTTAACCGGTTTCTCCTCATAGGTCAAATCATCATTCAACTGAATCGCTTCCAGTGGCACTGTATCTCTCAGTGGTATATCGGCCATCTCTGCGTGACACTTCTTCAACTGAGAAACATGAAACACATCATGAACTCCTGACAATCCTTCGGGTAGTTCCATCTTGTACGCAACTTCTCCCATGCGTTCCAAAACACGATAAGGCCCTACAAATCGGGGTGCTAACTTTCCCTTAACTCCAAAACACTTAACTCCTCGAAGTCATACTCGAAGATGAACTCGCTCTCCCGACTTCAGATTCGTCTCCTTATGCGTTTGAATCCGCATAGCTTTTACATCTTGTTGGGCTACCTTGAGCCTATCGCGAATCAACTTTACTTTTCGCTCGCACTCCTTAATCAAATCTGGTCCAAACAATGGCGGTCTCCAACTTCATCCCACAACAACGGGGTTCTCGCACCTCCTTCCGCATAAGGCTTCGAAGGGGCCATCTTCATCGGGTTTGGTAATCGTTGTTATAAGAAAACTCCGCATATGGCAAATTGTCATCCCAACTTGATCCATAATCCAAAGCACAAGCTCTAAGCATATCCTCCAAAATCTGGTTGACCCTCTCGGTTTGTCCATCTGTCTGTGGATGAAAAGATGTGCTAAACTCCAGCCTGGTTCCTAAAGTTTCGTGCAACTGCTTCCAGAACTTTGAGGTAAATTGGGTTCCTCTATCTGATACGATACTCCTCGGAACTCCATGCAAGCATACAATCCTGGTCATGTATATCTTAGCCAATTTGGCACTTCTTTGTAGATAGTTTTTCTTTGGAATGAAATAAGCTACCTTCGTCAAAAGATCGAGTCATAGCTTTGAGCGAGTCCAGGCAATCCCGTGATGAAATCCATACCTAGTTTATCCCACTTCCATTCGGGTATAGGCAATGGTCATAATAATCCTGCCGCTTCGTGTTCAGCCTTCACCCTCGACATACATCACAAACCGCTACTCATCGCAATGTCCTTCTTCATTCCGTCCACCGAAAGTATTCTTCAAATCCAAATACATCTTGGTATTTCTGGGTCAATCGAATATGGTGAATCATGTGCCTCTTGTAGAATCAACTTCACGATCTCCGGTCATTGGGCACATAAACACGGTCCTCAAACCATAGGGTATCGTGCTCATCCTCATGAAATCCCTTTGCTTTTCCTTCGCTCATTTTCTCCTTTATAGAGGCAATCTCTTTGTCAGTCTTCTGAGCTTCCCTGATTTTATCCATCAAAGTTGACTGAATCTCCAATGCTGCTACATAGCCTCTCGGAACTATTTCCAAACATAGCTCTCGAAGATCCTCGGCTAACTCCTTTGGTATTTCTCCCGTCATTAGTGTGTTGACGTGACTCTTACGGCTCAACGCGTCTGCTACAACGTTAGCCTTTCCGGGGTGATAGTGTAATCTCATGTCATAATCTTTGATGAGTTCCAACCATCTCCTTTGCCTGATATTTAGCTCCTTCTGCGTGAAAATGTACTTCAAACTCTTGTGATCCGTATACACCTCACAATGATTTCCAATGAGGAAATGTCTCCATGTTTTCAACACATGCACTACGGCTGCTAACTCCAAATCATGCGTAGCATAATTTAGCTCATGAGGCTTAAGCTGTCGTGAAGCATACGAAACAACTCTCCCTCTGCATAAGCACCGCTCCAAGTCCTTGTCATGAAGCGTGCAATACACCTCATAATCCTTGGTCCGATCTCAGAATTAACCTTTGGCGAGGTAACCAAACGTTTATTCAACTCTTGGAAACTAGCTTCACACTCCTCGGTCCAAATGAACTTGGTATCCTTCTTCAACAATTACATCATAGGCTTCAATCCTTGAGAAATTCTCAATGAATCTCCGGTAGTATCCCACGAGTCCAAGGAAACTGCGGATTTCTCCAACTGTTGTTGGCGCTTCCCGATTTATTCTGATGACAACTTTGGTGGGGTCTCTTGATATACCTTCTCCGGATATAACATGTCCAAGAAATCCAACTTCCTTCAACCAAAACTCACACTTGCTGAACTTGGCATATAACCGTGTTCTCTCGAGCTTCTCGAGTACCAAACGCAAATGCTCCTATGTTCCTCTTCATTCTTCGAGTAAACCAAAATATCATCAATGAACACCACGACGAACTTATCCAAAAACTCCATAAACACTTTGTTCATCATGTTCATGAAATAGGCAGGTGCGTTAGTTAGACCAAATGACATAACAGTATACTCATACAGCCCGTACCTCGTGGTAAAAGCCGTCTTAGGTATATCCTGCTCCCGAATCTTCAACTGATGGTACCCTGATCGCAAATCGATCTTGGAAAACACCTTAGCTCCTTGCAATTGGTCAAACAAGTCATTGATCATCGGCAACGGGTACTTGTTCTTAATGGTCACTTCATTCAATCCATGGTAATCAACAACCATTCTTAATGATCCATCCTTCTTCTCCACTAGAAGTAATCGGTGATCCCCAAGGTGAAGAACTTGGGCGAATAAAACCTTTATCCAAAGAACTCCTTAATCAGCTTCTTAATTTCCTCCAAATCTTGGGCTGGCATCCTATACGGTCTCTTAGATATTGGCCCAAAGGTGCACAGCAATAGTTCAATTAGAAACTCAATGTCTCTCGTCCGTGGCATGCTCGGCAACTCTTCCTAAACACGTCCGGGTAATCCCTTATCATCGGTACTTCCTCCTGCACAACTCCTGAAAGGGACTTTACATGTGCTCTCCTCGGCTCATGCCGTGATACATACTTGATTCTCCTTCCTTCTGGTGTCATAAGCAAAATTGTCTTACTGGCGCAATCGATGTTTCCTCCATACATCGGCAACCAATCCATACCAAGAATTACATCCAAACCTTGGGATTCCAATATAATTAAATCCGTTGGGAAAACATGCCTCCCTATACTTAATGGCACTTGAAAACATCCTTGACTGGCCATATACTCCGCTCCCGGTGAGCTTACTAGCATGGGTGTCTTATAAGTTCTAGTGGGTAGGCTAAACTTATCCACAAATCCCCTTGATATGTATGAATGCGATGCACCAAAGTATCAAAAGAACAAGCTATGATAAATGACTTAACCAAAAACTTACCTATTATCGCATCCGGCCGAAGCTTCAACCTCCTCCACGGTGGCGTGGTTCACTTGTCCTCTGTTGAAAGGATTCGGCTTCTTTCCCGAGCTTCCATTGCCATTTCCATTCGCCTTCGGACAATCGTTTGCATAATGCCCGCCTTGCGGCATTTAAAGCAAGTGATGTGGCTCGAGTCTACCTTGGATAGTGTTGACGGGTTGGTGCGGTTTTGTCCATTGCTTCCTCCATTCCCGTTCCCATTCTTGGTGCCATTATGGTTGTGCAGCTACCTCCTCCATGGGTATGCTGAAATTGTCCTCCGGCTTCGGGTAAAGCGAAGTTTCTGCTGAGCTCGAGTTATTCTTCCCCGCCCATACTTCCTCTTGCGATTGTCAATCTGCTGCTTCCCTTCAATCATGAGAGCATGATCTACTAACTCCTGGTAGTTATTGAAGGTGGCTACCATCAACTGCATGCTCAGCTCATCATTCGGTCCTTCTAGAAACTTCTCCTGCTTAGCTGCGTCCGTAGCAACGTCATCTGGGGCATAACGTGCTAGCTTATTGAAATCATCCACATACTGGCCAACTGTCTGTCCTCCTTGGCGTAAGTTGCGAAACTCACACTTCTTCATGGCCATGGCTCCTGCTGAAACATGGGCGATGAAAAGCTTGTCAAACTGATCCCATGTGACAGTGTCTACAGGGTAAGTGGCTGTAAAATTCTCCCACCATGCTGCTGCGGGTCCTTCAAGCTGATGTGCGGCAAATTTCACCCTTTCTCCATCTGTACAACCTGCAGTGGTCAACTCCCTCCCTATCTTACGGAGCCAATCATCTGCAACAATCGGCTCGGTGCTACTGGAAAACACCGGCGGATTCAGCCTCAAGAAACGGGTTAAATGGTCAACAGGTGGTGGTGGCGATGGGTTGTTGTTGTTATTGTTGTTGTTGTTGTTGTTGTTGCCTTGGTTTTGTACCAATGTTTGAATCAAGGCATTATGCTGCTGAATCAACTGAGTGATCTCTGGCGGGAAAACAAATCCGGGGTCGCGTCTCGGAGGCATCTGAGGGGTTTTAAAGAAAAAACGAGAGTTTAGAATAGAATCAGGTCTAGAGAGAAACACTACCCATATGCACATGAGACAAATCACACAATATCACTCCAATCAATTCAAACAAGGGCATACAACGGTCTATCTATCATTACAAAGTCTTTGGAACTAAAACTAACATAAAATGGGGAAATCTACTCTTGTTATGGTGGTCAACTAGAAAAAGCTGCTCCGATGAAGACTCCATGATATCTGCTCCAGATTCATCTTCGTAATCATCATCACTAGGATCGGAATCGGTGTAAATCGATGATGATGTAGTTCTCTGGACAGGTGCTATCTTCATCTTCTCCTCCGGGTGCTGAATTTCCCATGAGTTCTTCAATCTTCTCCTTAAGATCATCGTTTTGTCGCACTAGAGCTACAATCTCCTCCATGTAGTCCTTTCGAGTGGCCTTCAGTTCTCCTTCTAGATCGATAATCTTGGCTTTTGCTGTCTTCAACTCCATCATGTCTGCGCACATCTGGTTCTCCTGGCGTCGAATGTGCTGATTTAACTCCTGGATGAAAGCCGCAATGGATCGGTCCTTCTTAGTGCAACTATCTCCCATTGTTCATCTTGGCACCCATAAATCCGTTAGATAGTATCCTTGAGGTCTTCTTTATAAACTTATCCAATGCGTCCCATGGTTATATGAGCTGCCATGCTCTTTCCCAGACTCCAGGTTGGTGCATTGAAAACACACTCTATGGGCTCCGTGATTGGCACAAACGTCCTTCCGGGAACTTGAGCTTGAATCTTCCAGCGCTCTTCTTCAGGTAAAGTGGAATTGTAGGTCCCGGTGAAGCTTGGTAATCCGATGTTAAGGTACTTGGTGACTTCCTTCAGGTGTCGTCCGAAGGGTGTATCCTCATCCGGCTGAGTGAAATTGATCCTCGCCTGGCCATCCTAAAAGAGTAGAAAAGATGAGGAGTTAGAAATGAGAAGAGAGTAGTGATCTAGGGCTTTAGCTTAATGGTCGTGTCCTCTGATCGGCGTGTGCTCGATACCATCTTTGTAGCGACCGGACCTCAAAGCAGTCGATCTCGTGCTCGGTGTCATCCTGGATCGATAATGCCGACACCACACGAGACTCGGAGGATTTATAACAGAGTAGCAATCACACACTTATTACAATCGAATGTCTCAAGAGAGAGTTTAAAAAAATATGGCTTAAGGCCATCTAATAACGATAACAGCGGAAGGCTTGGAAGAATAAGCGAGTCCATCAACTCCAACGGCATCACTGAGTATAGAACCACGACCTATGCACCTTACTCTTCGTCTGAAAAGTCTACAACATGAAACGTTGCAGCCCAAAAACGGGTCAGCAAATGGAATATGCTGGCAATGTAACACATAGAGAATAATGGAATAATAAGCCTATACTACATGCATATATGGCTGGTGGAAAGCTCTATGGTTACAGCTTTTGCATAAAGCCAATTTTTCCCTACTGCAAAGGAATAAATTTACTTAACTATCATGGTGGTTGTGAAACATTGAGAATGGTTGACAGCATCCTCAATCCCAATTAAAAGTACTCATTAAAAACCCAACAATATTTTTTAGAAGTAACATGATGAGATTCACATGATATCCAAGTACTAGATACTCAAGATGTCCATAACCGGGGACACGGCTAATCATTATTAGTTTATACACTCTGCAGAGGTTTGCGCATTTTTCCCCACAAGACTCGATCGCCTCCGTTGGATTTCTCGCACTACATGATGTTTGACAAACGTATGACCGAGACATAGTCTTTCAGAAGCACTAGCACCTTACTTGTGGGTAGACCGGTACACCTACTTTCCCCTACATCTGCTAGTCTACCCGTAAGAGTTCGCACAACTTAATCAACTATGCGAGCCCATAATGGCTTGTGGCTGCACACGGAAGTTTCTAGTTTGAATAATCTCATGATCCCTTTGAGCACAGGTGGCGGTCCAAGAAATACAGCAAGTCCGATAGAAACCAGGTGCCTCAATCCACACAGATGTGTGTTTAAGTTGCCACCTTAAATAAACCATTAAATAACAATCTCACATCTGTCATGGATACACTCACCCAATCCACGTCTACTAGCATAGCATGGCATAATAAGCAAACGTAGAAGTAACTCCCAAGGGTTTGATAATAAAAGCAGTAATAGGTACTACCTCAACTACTTCCCATCCCACAATTTAATTAGATCATAATCATGCAATGTTTGAGGATAGATCTAATGCATAAAAACTGGGTAGTAGAAAAGGTATGATCAAAGTGTTACTTGCCTTGCTGATGATCCGCGAAACCTAGAGACTCGAAGTAACACGCGGCGCACTCCGGGTATTCTATCGCAGACAACAAACAAGCATACAATAAGTACTCATCTAATGCACAGGTAAAACTCAAATAGATCTAACCAGATAGTTCAACTTAAGAACTCCGGTTTGCAAAAAGAATCAAATAAAACGAAGCAACGAAAGTCAACGGCGGAAGAAAACAGCTTTGTTTTACTAATCTGGATCTAGGTCAAAATTTTACAGAAGCAAAAACTTGTTTAAGTTGGTTATTTGGAAAGACGGTTTCGATACGAAACTCCAGGCGCTTGAATCGCCTGATTCCGATAAACGAGCGAAAAGTTATACTAAAACGAAAATCGGATCAGAAATCGCGATCAGAAAAATCGCGGATTAAATCCGAGAAAAAGAAAAACGACGAACGGGTTAACGAACGGACGTTCGTTAACTAAACTAATCTGACGAACGCGTTCGTTTAAACGAACTAACGGACGAACGTCCGCTAATTAGCCTAAACCGGAAAAAAACCGAATCTAATAAAAAAACGAAACTAAAAAACCGAAAATAAACCAAAATAAAAACCGAAGAAAAACCGCCCGGTTTACTAAAAAAAACGGCGGCACGCGGATCGAGGCGGCGGTGAACCTCGTCGGCGGCGGCGGAGTCGGCGGGCGGCGGCGGCGGATCCGGCTCAAGGGTCGGCGGGTCCGTGGTCGGGCGGCGGCGAGGCACCTGCATGGGCGATCAAGCGGCGGCGGCGCGGGCTCGAGGCACGGGCGGAGGCTAGGTTCCCCCTGTGGTGGGCCGGTTTATAGAGCCTCATGGGCCGGGAGTCCTAAGCGGACACGGCCCGTGAGGTCGGTGGCGTTTTTTTTATATAATTACGCGCAGAAATAAAATAAAAAGAAATACTAAACGGACTCCAAAAATCTTGAAATAAATTTTTCCCGGCTTCTAAAATCAAGCTGGATTTAATGAACATTTATTTGGGGCCTAAATGCAATTTTGAAAAACGCGCATTTTTCCTAAATTCAAATAAAAAGGCGAAAACTCCAAAATAAAATCTTATTTGATTTTATTATTAAATCTTCATTATTTCTTTATTTTGGGTAAGTCATTTTATTCCCTCTCTCACATTTTGGTAGTAGAAATAATTGAAGATAAAATAATTAAAATCAAATGATCCTATTTTCAAAATTTGAGAAAACTCAAATATGAAAATAACGAAAATCCCCAACTCTCTCCGTGGGTCCTTGAGTTGAGTAGAATTTCTAGGATCGAGCAAAATGCAACGAAAAAATATGATATGCAATGATGCTCTATGTGTAACATCCCAAATTACAATCTCGCACCCACCCACTTGATCCTCTCTTCGACTCTATCGATATCTATGACCCCTCCCTCTCTTCTCGTGGATCGCCCGACCCTCTATATATGATATGGATAGGCCTCCATTTCACACACATTGCATGCAAAATTTTGTTTGAGATGTCATCGACACATATTCCCACAAATACATTCACGAAATCAACCTCCCACCCCCCAAAACAAAAAACACTCACGAACGCACAAGCCATTTGTCTAGATTTGTATCTCTCACACACACCCACGTAGGTGGGGGACGTGCACGAAGAGAAGAGGTGCACGCACGGTGCACGTACTCCCGTCTCTTTCCCAACCACACCCGCGTAAGTACACGGTGGAGCTCATTTCTGTACGAAAAGGCAGCCCACGTGGTAACTTGACACGTGTACTGGTTGTCCACTAGATGGAGGGAGGATCATTTACCACGGGTGAACAAACAAATTGCGACTTGACGTGTTATGTTAAAAAAGAGGCAAACCATGTGGGGCCTACCTTAGAGGCAAGGCTCTATACACTGGAGTACTTTTGATGTGTCCCGTCAACTCGCAGAACGAGGAGAAGCTTGCTTAGTACGCCATCTCCCCCGCCCACGGACGCGGTGGCTCGCAGGATGAGGTGAAGCTTGCTTACTACGCCTTATGCCCGCTCCCTCGCCCACGCGCGCGGTGGCTCGCAGGACGAGGAGAAAATTTTACTATTACTCCCTCCGTTTACTCCTCGTTCCTACCTTGGTTAGAGAGATTATCATATTGTTTGGAATAAATGTCCTTTAGTAGATTTCCATATGAACTTCTAGTACATACTCCAAACACTAATGTATATAGACGTATTTTAGAGTGTAGATTCACTCATTTTGCTCTGTATGTAGTCCATATTGAAACGGACGTAATAGTACGCACTCTCCATCGCCCCTCGGCCCTCGCCACGTGGTGGACGTGCAGCAATTCATTCGTCCTCATATAGCCAGAACGATATATACTGCAGTACCTTTATTGCTCGACTTCCCGAAGAGGCGAAGATCCAATCGCAAGGTTAATAGTTTGGAGATGCCAAGCGCAAGGTTTATAGGAGAACGAGTAGTAGGTGTCGCGTCATTTATAAATAAAGTTTTTTTCTTCAAATGCACGTCGCAATATAAATAGGTTCATATGGAGAGAAAAGGAAACCGCTCCAAGATATACATAGGCGGGACGAGCCTACGGTTACTTCTTGGGGTTGCTCTCTTGATTTCACACTCTCTCGCACAAAACCATTGTGGCCACATCTCTAACATCCGTGGATCACGTCCGCCGGGAAGAGGTGGATGCTTAGTGTAGATGCTATCGCCGTCGCCGCCGACGGAGAAAAACCCACCGACGTCCGATCAGGGTCCCCGCCATTCTCTCTCACAAAAGCTGGTGAGGTTGCCTTCGTCCATTGCTCAATGCCGCGACGTGGGTAGTTGCCTCCTCCGCCGCCCTCCTCTAGGTTGAGCTACGTCCAGACATCCCTCAGTACAACGCCCTTCTGATGGCTTGCACCGCTGCTCCAGCTGCCCACATCACTCCATGTGGATATTTCTCTACTTCTTTGCCCCGCACATACCTCTACTAGCTTCTACATACTGTATTTGTGATGATTTTATGTCTCATCAACTAGTCCCAATAATCTTATTCTAATCACGCTTCTTCAATTTCTTTGCCACATGGATGCTCATCTCGATTTTGGTGAAACTGCACAAAATGATCCGATGGTCAAAGGGTTGCAAACTTCATTTCTTAGGAAGCGCCGACGTTGCCAGCAAATTAAAGCCTGGTTAGGGTTTACGGTTCAAGGGCTAGGGACTGCATGGATCGTTTTTTTCTTTAGTTGTCTCTGTTTCAATGGCTAGGGACTGCATGAGTAGTAGTAGTAGTAGTAGTAGTAGTAGTAGTAGTAGTAGTAGTAGTAGTAGTAGTAGTAGTAGTAGTAGTAGTAGTAGTACTGTATGCCTTAAGCCCGCTCCCTCGCCCACGCGCGCTATGGCTCGCAGGACGAGGAGAAAATTTTACCACTCCCTCCGTTTACTCCTCGTCCCTACTACCTTGGTTAGAGAGATTATCATATTGTTTGTAATATATATGTCCTATAGTAGATTTCAATATGAACTACTAGTACATACTCCAAACACTGATGTATATAGACGTATTTTAGAGTGTAGATTCACTCATTTTGCTCCATATGTAGCATAAAGTTGAGACACTTATTTTGGAACGGAGGGAGTACATATTTGTTGTGATCTGTCAATCATTGAGATGCAATAGCATGCATGTTAGTCTCCTTTGTATTTGATGAAATGTTGCAACAGGCAACCTTGGACGCAAGATACATGTAACAGAAGTTGGAAGCTTCATAGCATTGTACTATCTCGCTGATAAATTACAGTACGTACTATACAAGTACTTCCTCCGTTTCTAAATATAAGTCTTTGTAGAGATTTCACCATGAACCACATACAGATGTATATAGATGCATTTTAAGTGTAGATTCATTCATTTTGTTCCGTATGTAGTCCACCTAGTGGAATCTCTACAAAGACTTATATTTAGGAATGGAGGGAGTACTATGTAAAGAGTTAGGTGTCGCACGGTGTCTAGAAAATATGGTGATAGTGTGAGGTGGGCCATGTAATTACTGAGCCTGCGTGTTTTCAGTGCTCTTGCACTCCTCCGCCGTAAGAATGGAGAAAATTGTAATCTAGTAGTACCTCCTTTCGCCGAAAGCGTGGGACATCCAGCAGTCCTACCACCTCAGTAATAATGACCAATGAGTCATCAAATCACATAGACCCAGCAGTAAGTTGGACGGACGAAGCAACCATCACTCTTGAATCCGCTTCTCCCTTCAACGCAGGCGCTAGTGAGAGGTCGCGTCCGCTTTGCCCGGGCATGAATGCGGCACTGACCATTTTGGGCGGGAAGCGCGCACGGGCGATGGAGGGGCTTTGGGTGGGCCAGGCTGGTCAGGAGCAGGCGTGGTAGCTGTCCGCCTGTCCCTATCGAACGCCCGGAAACGAGAGGATGCACTGACTCTGGCGGTAAAATCATACACTACACACCATCTCTCTGTAGGAGTAGGTCGATCTGTCGCTCTCTCTAACACACACATGTTGTTAAACACACACACGCACACGCACACACAGGTTCATAGACTAGGAAAATCGTATGAAAAGCAAAGCCACAGGAAGTGAGATACAAATGGAGTACGTACAAGAAGAGAAGAGGTGACGAATATTCCATCAAACCTGGACTGAGGAGTAGTACTCCCTCCGTCTAGGTGTTAAGTCATCCTACGGAAATCAGATATTCCCAAAATGTTTAGGCGTCGTCCATTAACTTCGCATCTCAATCCCCTCCTGGCCTCGTTGCTAGCGAGCGTTGTTACTTAGGGAGCGTTTGGATCCTTAGCAAGAATAGCTTATAGCATAGCTGGGCAAGGTTAGGCATTTGTAACTGTTAAAATATGTTAGCTTTTGTGGGCCAGCTAGCTTGGGTGGGCTAGAAAAACATTACTAGCTTAGGAGAGCCAGATCGGCTCGCTTCCGACGGCAAACTTCGCGTAGTAGTAACATAGACTAGTAACATATGCATGTTGTACTAGTCCAAGTTACTCACCACTATGACCAGCCTAAGCAATGTAACAAAACGCTCCTTACTCTGCCTTGTTATCTCCCCTGGAAACCCAATGCATGGAGCGCAACTACGCGTTGAACAGTCAAGAAATCAAAGTCGGTTTGCATGCGAGTTAATACGTGGCCCTGCATGGTAGCTAAACCGGCATCTCTTAGTTGTTTGGATTAATTGTTGCGTTTAGAGACAGAAATCAGGGCTTTGATTGGAGGAATGACCGGTCAAGTTTCTCCTTCTCCTCCAATATTCTTGCACCATGGCCCCGCTGCACCTTCTAACGTGACTTATTACACCTAGACGGAGGGAGTCGTACGAGGTACGGTGGCACACTGACTTAGGTTGAATACAAGTGCCCAAAATTGTGTGCATGGTATAATAAGGATTCACTTAAAATAGTACGTGAGCGAACAGAGGCATCAATTGGACAGTGTTCCCGAGTAGTAGCGAGATGTGTGAAGTAAGATACACCGCTGGCGCTTTTAATTTTTCTTATTAATTTGTTTGTTTCACCCTCATTTGGTGGGACCCAACGCATTACTACGTGGAGAGAGGTAAGTGACTAAGGCTGCATTATTTCTGCACCACTTGTGGATAGTCTTACCACCAAAGCCACATGACACGATTATGATTTAAATCCCAATGACTCCACACACACACACAAAACACGGCATGCTTGTCACACGAATGCAGGAATGTATAAAAGGTTATTTTCCTCTCGTTGAACATAACTTGGGAGGGTTGTGTAGCTGGTTAGCCTGTTCGCTCATCAAACTTGAGGTCTCGGGTTCGATAACTACACTTGAGCATAATTCGTGACAGGAGGATTCTTTGACTGGTCAAAATGGATGGATACGGAGCTATACGATCTCGTAGTTACCATATAATCACCTCATCACGTATAAGCTGCAGCCTCGGCGCTTGTTTTCTAGGGTTTGCACTCTTCACACTCTCTCCAATATATATATATACACGCTGGAGCCTCGGCGCTTGTAATTGCTCTCTTCACACTCTCTCACCCTCTCTAGATCTAAACAAGACTTTGTTGGCCTCTCTCTCTCCCCTCACTGTTGGTCTGCTTGTAGTTGCTCTCTTCACACTCTCTCACCCTCTCTAGATCTAAACAAGACTTTGTTGGCCTCTCTCTCTCTCCCCTCACTGCTGGTCAAAGAGCCGGCAGGATCCGTCACGGAAGGGAAGGAGGCTTAACGTTGTCGGCGTCGACAAGGAGGAATCCACTACCTGGCGCAGCTGTTCACTTTCACCCAAGGCGGCCGGGAGGGCCTCGACCCCTTCTTCTTCGTCGCCGTACATAGTGTGAGTCGAACGGCCCCGATGCCCAATCGAACCACACCCCAAGAACCTTAAGGTATAATTTACTTATTCCACATGCATTGCTCTAGCTGCATGTGGGCTTTTTCCGCTTGCACTCGAATCTAGGTGTTGGATCAAGCAGAAAGTAGTGGGGAGAGTTGTATACCATGAATCTAGAACGTGGTTCAAAGAGGAAAGGAATGGGGGAAAGTAGTGCGAAAAGTTGTATCGCATGAATCTAGGACGTGGTTCAAAAAGGAAAGGAAGGGGGAAAGTAGTGGGGAAAGTTGTATCACATGAATCTAAGACGTGGTTCAAAGAGGACAGGAATGGGGGAAAGTAGTGAGGAAAGTTGTATAGCATAAATCTAGGACGTGGTTCACAGAGGAAAGGAAGTGGGGAAAGTACTAGTACACACTGGCTATCCAGCACCTACGTTGGTCAAAAATGGAAAACAATGACAAACGCAGTACGCACATCTGTAACAAACTGATCTTTTGTTTTGGGGACAAGGTCATAGAGTTTGAGCGGGACTAGATTTGCCGCTCACGTAGGGAAAGGTGTCTAAAGATAACAAAACTGGGATCAACACAAATATGCTCCTTGGTTGTTTGTTCTTTGTTGCAACAGATTTGTGCATCACCCCAAAGACATCGGTAGATGCACATGGTGCTGGTGCCCACCGTCTCCGCCATAACTCTTTAGATGTTGTTAATCTAAGGCCCTATTTGGTTAAAACTCCCTAGTCCCTACCTGCTTGGTTCTAGGGACTAAACATGGACTAGAGGTTATTAAATGACATGCTAAAAGACCATGTTACCCCTAGTAATGAACTAATAGAGACAAGGTGCGATGCGTGGCAGGGGCAACTGTTGGAAAAAGTCCCAAAAAGACTCTCCCTCGGGGTCTTCTTTATTTAGTCCCAAATGCCCATTTTTAGTCCCTAAAAGTCCCTCCTGTTTGGTTTAGATGGGACTGGCATGGAGTTTTTTTTAGTCCCTCCACCAAAATGTCCCTGTAAACAAGCACCCTCTAATAATGCCGCTGGAAAATTGATGCAATGCCACAGTTAAAAGAAAATTACATGTTTAACGAATTTTATTGTTAATATAATCTCTCTGTTAATAATAATCAATGCCACTGTTTGAAAAATGCTACTGTCTTGCTTTCTTTCCCATTTAGATAAGGTAGATGCTTCTTTTTGTTGGCTTCTGTGTCATCCACCATTATTGACCACTAGTTGTTTCCTTTGCACCTCTGTGTAAACAGGGTTATCTACTTCACCTCGTTGCCATTGTGACCTTTTATTGCACTGCACAAAACACTTTTGCTTTAAGAGTGTTTTGTGCAGTTCAACCAAAATGTCACACCGACAATGTTGGTTTATTGCTTGATCTTAGTGGAACTGCACAAGAGGAGATCTTACTTCTTATCCGTGTTGGCAAATTTGGTTCAGATCTTCTTCTTGTGAGTTGTTTGAATTCCGCGTCATGAGAGGTCAGTACTAGCCTTCTTTCACATGATTCTGCAGTGTGCTTTCATATGTTGTGCTACTTATGCAGTAATGTTGCTTGATTTTAGTGAACTGCACAAATGGAGACAAGACTTCAAAACTGTAATTGCACCGCAATATCCCATTGAGGTAAGATAAGGATATTTCACAACTGTTGGCCTGTATTTTGCCACTTTCATCAGAAAATTAATGTCATTATTTAGTGCTATACTTGTGCAACCTAATTGACATGCCAAATCTTACATTGAAGGCGAAGCTTGTCTGTTACTGAACCAAGTGATGAAGAGGAAGAACAAGCGGAATAAAAACAAAAATCAACTCTTGGTGCTATAATGAAGCACTGGAACTGTGATGACACATGTAATGATATAGTTTTGCATCTTAATTTATTGCTATGGCTGGAACAATCAATTGTTTTGCCACTGATTTGATGCCACTCTTAATGTAATATGTAATTATCTCTACTTGTGCAAACAGGGATCTTCTTTGAAGATACCATATATTTTAGTGGGAACTGCACAAGAAGATGTTGGAAACATTAATCTAATCGAGGAGTATATAGTAAGCATGGCCACCCACGAGATAGCAAATGATGGTTCCGAGAAGTGCTTCATCTGTATGCTCTACACAATAAGCCTCTGACAAAGGTTGGTACTGCCCACCGATTTCATCCATATGATTGAGCTTTGTCATCTCTATTGGTGTTGTGCTACCGTTTGATATCATCATCAAAAAGTGGTATTGTCCTTGAGAAGTGCTTCATCTGTGTTGTTTTAAATATTTCCTTTCCTTTTTCGAGCAAACAGGGATGCTAGCATTTAGTTATCCTCTTGTCTTTGCACTGTGAGGATCATCCTCCTCTGAAGAAGAATATGGAGTACCTGAAGTGACTAGTTCCGATTATGCCAGGATGAAGAAGCCATGTCTATCTTCTCATTAGAAGGAGCAGTTGAAGGATGGTTACATTACCCCCCACAAGGCCAAACTAACTTCAGCTCGGAAGGACTGACAAATCTCCATTTTCTTGCTGTGATGCGCGAGTACAATGTTGTTCTAGGATTCTTTCCGGTGAGTTCCATTTTTCAAAAAGTATGCTCTACATGGACCATTTTGGTGCCTATTTAAACTGTCACTTCATAGTATAATTTGCTTTATACTAATCATTTTTTTATTTGTGCAAACAGGGTGCTCAGCTTGATCTCAATGGGAATTGCACAAAATGTTCATGAATACATCAAATCATTCATTTCCACCATAAGAAAGGAGGTGTCGATAAGTTCAAGGTGTTGCAACATATAAGGGTTGAAATCATACAAGCTACGCGCGAATTTGGTTGATTTTGGTGGAACTGCACAAAAAGAACAGCTGGTTTATTTAGCACGAGGTGCCATGTCAATGTCCGAACTGATGGCAAACCTTGCCCATTCCACAATCGTAGGCATTTGATATTTTGGAATGGGAAAACCTTGTCAAATTTTGCTCATTGGTTTTAGCAAGAAGACATGTGTTTGATATTTTTGAATGGGACGCCCTTTCTTTGTCGTGACGTCGATCCATTTTTTCTTTATTCTTTAGTTGTGAAGTAAATATTGGCTTTGACAAGTGAATCGCTCAGATGCATAATCATCAATTGTTTTGAATGTTCTCTATGAATTGCCAGGCCTGTGTGTTTGATTGCAATGTACAGGAACGCTAAAAAGCTGCTCAAACTCTTTGTACTCCTTCTGTTCCTTTTTACTTTGCACATTGTGAAAGTGCATACTTTTTTCTATAAGATTGGTCAAAGTAGAGATACTTTGACTGCAGACAAAACTTGTATGCAGACTAGAAAGGACCGGAGGGAGTACATCCAAACTGCTGCAAGCGAGGTGATCACCACAGGAATAATGCTAGTATGTATTGTTTTGCATGTTCATCCAATGCCAATGATACAAGAATTCAAACTAATCGAAATAAATTCATTCATACACGGTCGGATTTCATATAAACATGCCGGATTTCATTACATTTCATACATTCTTCAACTAAAAAGGGGTCTTGGAGGTATAATTAATTAACTGAAGCTACCCACACGTGTCTCTTGAGCGAGCAAGCTTGATGACTTAAGCAGTAGGTGCGATTGCATAAGCGACATGTGGCCCAGATGCATGTTGGGCCCATGTGTCACCAAATAACCGCACCGATGGTTAAGTAGAAGCAGCGTCTTTCTCCAACATAGCTCTCTGACTCCACGTCGCCGCCAAGAAGCTAACCGGCCGTCAGTGGTCAACCCGCCTAGCTTGGCTTCAATCGAGGGTAGCAGCGGTGGCCTTACTTGGACCCGAGCGGCGGCGACCTAGCATGTTCTACTCTTCCTTGTTTTCTGTGTGGCGTGGCCTCGCTGGCAGCGGGGCGGGGCCTCGGCGGAGCCGGCGATGTCCTCTGTCTCGTCGCTGGCGGGCGGCGCCTCGGCGGAGCGGGGGAAATCCTCCCCCTTGTTGCCGGCAGGGTGGGGCCTCGGTGGAGCCGGCGGTGTCCTCTGCCTCGTTGTTGGCGCCGCGGGGCCTCGGCGGAGCAGGGCCTCGTCGACGCCAGCGGAGCGGGGACTCATCGGAGCCGGCATTGTCCTCTGCCTCGTCCTCGGTCTCGCCAAAGAGCGCCTCGCCCGCTTCATCGCTCTCTTTGTAGGCAGCCGCAGCCTCCGCCACCCGCATGTGGTACCGCCAGCGCTCGAGGTGGCCCTCGCGGGCAGAGCGGTACGAGTCGAGCAGCGCCTCCTACTCCGCCCGCTCCGCGGTGATCTGCTCCTCCGCCTACAGGTGCTCCTGGAGGAGATGGTGGTTGTAGGCAGCGTTGGCCTGCGCCTCCCGGAACTGCTCCTCACGCTTCTGCCTCATCGTGTCCATATCTTGGGCACGGTCCTCGCCGATGGTCATGGTGCAATGCACCGGCGAGGATGGCGCGGAGGAGGGGGTTGGCGCCGGATCCTCGACTGCCATGTTCTCCATTGGGACGTCGTCATCCTCCGGCTGCCTGCCGGCCAGCCAGTCGGCAACAATGGCTGCCATCTCCTTGTCGTCCGTCGTCCGCCCGTCCCGAAGAGCGCTGGAGCACGAGGAAGCCGTGGTGGGCAGTAGTGGTGTGGACAGGAGAATAGGAACGGATGCGGATGACTGCGGCTATGGCCGCGCAGCTTTATATAGCAATGGTGGACGGCGGAGGGACGGACGTGTGGCGCCGAGTAGCCGCCTCGCAATCGTGGTATCATTAATGTGGGCGGCGAAGACGGACGGCACTTGTGTCGTTTGAAAGCGGAGCAATCGCATGCACCGGAAGCGGGGTGGGCGGCATCGATTTCAGCGGAAAGCGCGCAGCGAGGGCGGTGCAGGTGGGCGAAGCGGTCGGACTTCGTGCTTGGCAGCGGGTCGGTCCAGCGATCGGACATCTTTGCCTCGCCCGGCTACCTCGCCGAGCTGGCGGCGACAATCGAGCGATGGGACGTAGCTTCCAACCGAGCCGACGCCATCGCCCAAGCGGTTCATGCCGTATTCACCATAGAGCGAGTGTGGCGCGCCAGACGCCCTAATGGCAGAAGAGCTACCAGCGCAGGAGGACCTATGCTGCAACCTCCGTCTCCTCAACGAGCACCGGTGAACAAGCGAACGACAATGCCGTTGCGGACATGTATCAGACCATCCGTAGGGCCCGCGAGGCCCTCTCCGTCATCCTTCGAGTTGTTGCACTCGCCGTGGCGCCGCCGTCTCGCATTGTCAGTATGGTCAATGGACATGAGGATGAGGAGATGACTTTACTTGGAGAGGATGACAGTGGGGACCCACCAGGGCCATAGCCGCATGTACGCAAGTGCCTCCTTATTAGTATATAAAACTATGATTTTTTTTCTTCCTCCTGGTTTCCTGACATCAGGGTCCCACACCATTGTCAACCTATGTAGTCAATAAACGAGAGAATTGCACAAGAAGCGACCGACAGCTGGGACCAAGTGCTCGAGCAGTATTTGTGTTTTTGAGGTGTGAGCACTGTAGAGTTTTTCTTGAGCGATGTTAGCCCAGATATTAATTTTTCTCCTCTGAACAACAATGAAAACATCGCTGCAGCTATTAACTGGGCGGGCTGTGGCCTGTCTAGCCCAGACCAGATATCCAGCCTAGATATTATATTTTTTCAAGCTGAAAACGACTAGCCCAACTATACTTTTTTTAGGAATACCCAGGCAAGGTCAAGTTGTTATTATCCGCCCCGCTGGGTTGCAAATCTTTCCTGGGAGGGATGCATTAGGCTTAACAAGAAAATGGGATTTAAGAAATAATAAATGGGATGTAATTATAAAAACTGGGCAGTAACTATAAAAAATGCACCAAACACGTAATTACTTTATAAAATATTATTTTTGGATATTGAAAATTTTAATTCCATTAATTTTTGCGAGCGCAATGTTTCGTTGGTTTTTTATGTAATATAAATTTATATTGAAACTGTATTTAATCTGACTAGAAATTTCGGGATAAAAATATTTCTGATCCCATAAAAATGTGAGAAATTTTATTGAATTCTGTTTTGAACGGTTGGTTGAAATGGGCTGTACTTTTAACAAACTGTAAATGGGTTGTAGTAAATTCCATTAGAATTCAAATATTGGCTGCACATTCTTACAAATCTCAAATGGGCTATAAGTTCTCTGCCACACACTTGTTGCCTTACTAAGTTGACGCATCCCCTCAAAAAAAAGAGTTGACGCGTATGCAAGGCTTTGTCAACTTATAGTCAACACACGCTTCTAGTAAAGAAGGGTCGTTGGATGTCCATCCAACGGATGCCGTCTTCTTCTTCAATCTCGGATATTCTAGCTTCACCCGCCCAAAAATGATTCCTCCCTCGACATCCGGGCGCACTGCTTCGAAGTCGAGTGGGCTTACTAAGTTGACGCGTACCAAGGGCTTTGTCGACTTAGTCAATATAAACGATTCTAGCTGCAGTGACCGTACGATGTCCATACAACGGCCGTCGTGCTTCTTCAACCTCTGGTCTTCTTGCTCCAGCCACCCAAAGTAGCGCCGGTCGTGCCACCTGCTCCTGCCTCCCGTGGCCGGTTGTGCTGTCGCGCAGGCCTCGCCGCCCCCTACTACTCCCACCTCTGGCCAGAGCATCCTTCCACTCACCCACACCCCCTGTTATTCTGTGGCAACGGTAGCCTCACACCGCAGCCGAACCAGTGAACCCTCATACTCCTCTCCGTGTGGGCATCCACTTCTGCGTCTTCCCCGGCTCCGTGTCGTCCTCTTCATAGGCCTCGCCGTCCCACGGCCACAGTGCTCTCGCCAGGCGTGGTCAACGTGGTCAAGGAACGACTTCCATCGGAAGAGTATCAGACGTGGAGAGGCCGATACCGGGTCCACGGCAGCCGCAAGGAAGTGCCTCCTTATTACGCGAAAAATAATTATTCCTCCACCTGACAGCACGGACCCACCGGACGGGCCACCGTATTTGGCGAAAAAACGTTTCCACCCTGACTGCTGGGACCCACCGGACGGGGCACCGTATTTTGCGAAAAAACGTCCCCCCCTGTCAGCTCGGACCCTTCAGAAGTGCCTCCTTATTACGCACAATAAAATGAATACTCCCCCTGCTAGTTGGGACCCACCTTGGTGGTTGGCTGACTTGTGGGCCTACTAAGTTGACAGGGACGGAGTGCTTTGTCAACTTAGTCAATATGAACAATTCTAGCTCCAGTGAACGTATGATGTTCATCCAACGGATGTAGTGCTTCTTCAACCTCTGATCTTCTTGCTCTAGCCGCCCAAAGCAGAGTTGGTCGTGCCGCATGCTCCTGCCTCCCGTGGTCGGCTGTGCTGCCGCAGAGGCCTCACCGCCCCCTACTATTTCCACCGCTGGCCAGGCCCTGCGGCGATGGTAGCCTCACACCGCAGCCGAACCAGTGAACCCTCGTACTCCTCTCCGCGCGGGCTTCCACTGTCGCGTCTTCCCCGGCTCCGCGTCCTCCCCTTCCTAGGCCTCGCCGTCGTCCACCGCCCTAGTGCTCTCGGTGCGGCGTGGTCAACGTGGTCAAGGAACGGCTTCCATCGGATGTGGACTGTACGTGGAGAGGCTGACAGCTGGGTACACGGCCGCAGCAAGGAAGTGCCTCCTTATTACGCACAAAATGATTATTCCTCCATCTGACAGCGGGGACCCACCATACGGACCACCGTATTTCGCGAAAAAACGTTTCCCCCTTACTGTTGGGACCCACCAGCTACATCTTCGCACGCAAGGAAGTGCATCCACGCAAAAACAACGATTCGCCCCCTGACTGCTGGGACCCACCAGCTACATCTTCGCAGGCAAGGAAGTGCCTGACAGTCGGGACCCACCTGGTCGAAGCGTACGTAGCGTTGTCATTCTGGTCGCGAATGTGTACGTACATACTGGTCGATGTAGAGGCGCGCACGTGTCGTAGTAGTGGCGCGCACGTAGCATGTACACGTACATACAGCGGCCAGGGTGCAAGAAAGTAAATACGGCCACGTACGTACATACGGGCGGGGTCTCGAACGCAGCGATACTTTCAGCGTCGTCTGACCAGGGCTACATCTTCGCACGCAAGGAAGTGCACGGCGGTCGGGACCCACCTGGTCGAAGCGTGCGTGGCGTTGTCATTCTGGTCGCGAATGTGTACGTACATCTTTGGTCGATGTAGAGGCGCCGCGACGTGTCGTAGTAGTGGCGCGCACGTAGCATGTACACGCATATACAGCGCCAGGTGCAAGAAAGTAAATCTGACCCGCGACGTACATACGGGCGGGGTCTCGAACGCGTACTCGCGCGTACGTACAGCCAGGGCTCGTGTACATGGTTGGGTCGGAACGGAGAAACAACGTCATCGTTGTGTTCATGGGGAGCCAACCGGCTAGGTCGGAACGGAATGCGTCGTCGTGTTCATCGGAGGGCTTGGACGGAACAGCTGATGGAAACGAGGCCTGGCGTACCGCAGAATGGAGGAAACGGCCTTGTGTTCGACCGGACACGTTCGAAACGGGATCATGTTCATCGGGAGGGGTCTGGAGTACCACAAAACGAAGGAAACGGGCCTCCTATGATCGAAACAGGGGTCATGTTGATCGGGAGGGGTGTGGCGTACCGCAAAACGAAGGAAACGGACTTGTGTTGGAGCGCTACGGTCGAAACGGGGTCCTATTCATCGGGAGGGGTGTGGCGTACCGCAAAACGGAACTCCACGGGATACTGTTCATCTCCACCGTCGACCCCCTCCAGCCTCCACGCCATCGTTCATCCACCGTCGACCTCCTCCAGCCTCCACCGCAACCGTTCATCCACGGGCTCCTGTTCATCCATCCTCCACCAGCGCTACTCCACCGGCCATCGCTCAACCAGCCCTCTCCACGGGCTCCTGTTCAACCACCCTCCACGGGCTCTTGTTCATCCAGCCCTCCACCGTCTATTGTTCATCCTGCCCTCCACGGAGTGGTCACATTCATCCCGCCTTCCACGGGTCCTGTTCATCCAAAGACCAACCGCTCGATGGATCGGGTCCTGTTCATCCAGAGGCAACACCACGGGTCCTGTTCATGCACCCCCACCGAACTGTTCATCCAAACCCCCAAAGAACGCTCACTTGTTTATCCAGAGGCGGCATCGATCGGCTTCGCTTAGCGGCGATTCGCGAAGAATCGCCGATCGGGTTCGATTAACGACCATCGATCGATCGCTCGGGTTCAGTAACGCATAGCCTGCAGTGCAATCGCTCGGGTTCAATTAGAGCCCAACGCCTCGCTCGGGTTCAGTTAGAGCACAACGCCTCACACCCACGCGCGTGCGTGTAAGAGAGAAACGCGCATCGCTCGGACCCGACCACCCACCATAACCGGGAACACCCCGATATTTTTCCTCGCCCTCGCTTCTACCACGGTTTTTCCCGCCATGGACGGCCCAAAGAATGTCATGCAGCTGCGTCTCCGGCCCGCCCAGGACGAAAAGCCCATTTTCTGTCATTATTTTTATCATAGAAGTAGGACCCCACCACATCTATGATGATACCGGGTTTTGTCACAACTATCGTCATAGAAGTGTTATAAGTATGACAGAAAAAAATTCGTGCGGCCCGAAATGTCACGGATGTGTCTTTTTTTTGTAGTGTTGTGCCTGGGGGACATGGTGTGTGAGAAACAACTAAAGTAACAGCGAGTGCATCGTGGCCATGCCAAATGGCATGCCATTCTCGTGGTCACTATCCAATCAACATGTGATGGGTTCCTATTGAGAGCCAAAGTGGCCAACCTACGGTTAGATTTGTCGATGATGGAAAAAGAAGGCTGATAAACTAAGATTGTGTCTCAGAAGTGGAAGGATAAGGTAGGATTGGGGGAAGGACGCAATGGGGGATCCCAAGATCGCCGCAAGGATAGATGAAAGGTTTAGATCAACATATATTGGGGAGAATGTGTTTTTTTTTAAGTTGATGTGCAAACCCGTAGCAATTGGAAAATTAGATAGCAAGGATTTTAGATGCTTTAGCTGATATGTATTGGCCTCGAGGATGATCAAAGTTTCATCCACGTATTGAAGAACAAGGCAAGGTAGGTTCATGTCTAGGGGACTTTTGATCAAACCGACAGAGGAGACTTTTAAAATCAGACGTTGGACTATAATTATAAACAGGCCCGTCAACGAGGGCGTGCGAAGTGAGCGATCGCACAGGGCCCCAAAAACGTAGGGCCCCTGATCGGTGAAAAAATAAGAGAAACTCTGGTTCGTACGCCTGATCTGCGAGTGCCCTATGGGAACGATTCAGCTGCAAAACACCCCACGCGCCAAGAAACCAGGAATCTGTGTGCCTGCGCGGTCCCATCTTGCGTCGAGTCCAAGGGAGAGTCAAAGCGTCGCACTGCCCCTGCCCTAATCAAACAATTCGCCCGATTGCCTCGCGCCGCCTCAAAAACCAATTAACCACGGTCCAATGGATCTGCGGTGAACCATTGTCGATGGCAGCCCCGAGGAAGAAGAGATCCTGCCCTGAAATCTAGCGTCGTACATCATGATGGTGGAGTTGTACTCTTCTTCCATGATGGTATCCAGCTTTGCCGGCGGCCGCGGTGGCATTGCCCTGCCAGATCCAGAAGTAGGCTGCTGCCAAGGAACAGCCTCACGGCCAGCGTTCTGCAACAGTTCGCCGCCGACATGGCCTCGTTCACACAGGCCCAAGTCCATGATCGTAGATCGGTAGGTAAGTTTCTGCTACTACGCTAAGCCTAAACTGGGACGTGGTCATGTTTTTCAGTTTTGAGAATTATTTCTGCATTATGGCGTCACTATGATATTACTAGTTACAAAAACAGTAGATATTTTCATCAATTTATCCTATACTTGTCTAGCCGTTGTACTAAATAAATATATTAAAAAAACACTAGATATTTTAATAAATTTTGATGCTGCTTCTCCGTACAATATTACTATCAATTTAGTACAATCCATTTTATTTTGCACTAATACTCGGTATGTTTCTAGACATGCTCGAAATAAAACTAACTTAAAAAATTAAGTGAAACTATAATGTTTCTATCAGGTTCCAAAATTTAGGGGTCCATTTTGTATATCGCACCGGGGCCTCAAATTTCTGAAGACGGCCCTGATTATAAAGCCTAAATTCTTAAAGGTGCAGCTGCACTTTTTGACTCTTTCGAGCACATACCTAAATATGGAAACCATCCACTAATTATAGCACATACATGGAAAGGTTCTCATTTGGTCTGAGCTAGGAGACGTCATGTAGATGAAAAGTTTTAGTGTTCCCGTGCGACCGCATGCATGCGGTTCCAACTTACCCACATCACCTAGTTATACCTCCTTGTGCCACTAATTCCTATACAAGAAAAATTCAGAAAACTATGACTTTCAAATCGTGCATCAGAATCAAGATCCTTTTTCATTGTTGGAAACCCTAGTGACGTGCTCTTTAAAACTAGATGCCGCATGGGTATGTTTTGACAAACTTTTTATGTGCAACTTTTGGTGCTACGTTGTGCGATTTCACTACTATAGAATGCGACCTTAGTGGCACATGTGCCAATTTTATGCCTCCGGTGGAAAACTTGCAAAATTGCACATCCACTCATAGGGTAGTTGGGAAGGGGTGCCAGTAGTGAATATTGAACATCCACGAATAGGAGAAAAAGTTGCACATCGACTGCTAGGTAGTTCGTCGGGCTAGGAGATAAGGTTGCACATCTCACTTATTAGTTGAGGCAGGGTGTTAGCGATGAAAACTACGCATCCACATAGGGAGGAGTGGGGAGTTGCACATCGATGCCTAGGCAGGTTTGCTGAGGCAACAGGCAAAATCGCACATCTCACGGTAGGGGTAGGTGGGATAGGGTCATAGGGACGCCAACAGTGAAACTGCCCATCCATGGGTAAAGGGAATCAACCATTAGACAGTTGGCTGGGGTAACATACTAAGTCACACAATACAAAGAATGGTTACCATGGTTGCTAAGTTGCAACCTCACAGTAAGTTAGATCATGCAGCACTAAAGTTGCACACCAAAGTTGGTTTGGAAAAAAAATTGCATCCTACATTACTAAAGTTGCATCATGTAGTACAAAAAGTTGCACCATATAACATAAAAAGTTAGCAGTGAAAAAAGTAGGTTGCAGAGGCGTCATCAATGAAAATTGCACGTCCGCCGGTAGGGGAAAACTTGAACATCGATTGCTAGGCGGTTGGCCGGAGCAGCAAAGGAAGTTGCACGTCTCATCTCAGTTACACGGGTGCCAATAAAAACTACATGTACGTGGGTAACGGGGAAGTTGCACAACGACTGTCAGGTAGTTGTGTAACACCCCTAGTGTCATGCTACAGTAATCTCTCCCTAATGGTGGCCATGTCATCATAATTACTATACAAATTGTCACTTGCCAAAAATCAAAACCAAATTCTAATTTAAATTCCAAGTCAAAATTATTAATTTTTCAAAGATGCAAACTAAAATGTTCATAATATTGCAATAATTCCAAAAGCTATTATAAAACTAAGTCCAACATTATTTGACCCACCAATTAATCCCTAGGAATATATAAAGTGGTCCAACAGCAGATAAAGTAGCCTTTTTAAAATAAGCAACACTAGTGTCAAAAACGTTCTTATATTACGGGACGGAGGGAGTATTTATTTAAGGCCGACTGACCTCAAACTTTTTGGACAACTCCTGAGTGTTGACTGGTATTTGTGTGATAAACTTTGTAACTAAATAAATTCATTTGATAGCAAAATAAAATAGAATACATAATAGAAAATAAGAAAAACAGAAAATATATAAAAAGGGAAATAAACTACTCCTGAACTGGGCCATGAGTGCACAGTGCACATCCGGCCCAGCCCAACCGCGCCTCTCCTTCCTCCTATTCACGAGAGACCGTGGTGCACATCCAGCCGCGGATGGCCACGCGTTGTCCATCGCGCAGCTCCCCTGGGTGGATAAGATCACCCCCAACAGCCTCCCTCTCCCTCTGGAACCCTAGGTCGACCATTCCCCCCCTCCGTCACTCTCCTCCTTCGACTTCTTCGTCGCCCGAAGCCACCATTGTCGTGTCGTCCTTGTCTTCGTGGCCAGGAGCTTCTCCAAGCCACGATTGGGTGTCCAGGAGGTGTGCTGCATCCATCTACGTCGACTACGAGGATCGTTTCAACTGGAATCGCAC
The DNA here is from genome assembly GCA_021605145.1 of Aegilops bicornis. Taxonomy (NCBI): domain Eukaryota; kingdom Viridiplantae; phylum Streptophyta; class Magnoliopsida; order Poales; family Poaceae; genus Aegilops; species Aegilops bicornis. The sequence goes on along the minus strand of CM038673.1, from coordinate 389,960,632 downwards.
TGTGCCCTCGCCATCGACCGATCTCCTTCGTCTACGGCCGTCGCACGCCATCGTCGATTCACGGCGACTCCGACCACCCCCAGCCCCCCTCGACCTTGTCAGCGACTCCGCCGTGAGCACCCCGTTCCCCATCGTTATTCTCCTTTTTTCGCTGCTCCACAAGCCCGTCTCCGACCGCGCCCCAGCACGCATCTTAGCGCTCGTAGCCGCGCTAGCTGCAGCACCGCGACCGCGCCACGCTCGCCTCGCCTCGCTCATTGCCACCGAGCCCCGCCTACCGCGCCTCACTACCGGCCACGGTCGCACACGCCCTGGCTTCCCCCGGCACGCCCGCGCTACGCCCCTGAGTGCCCCGTCGTGGTATGACCGTACTCTCCGCCCGCCTCTGTTCTTTCCCCTGAGCACGCCCCTGCCACTTCCATCGTGGCCCACTACTATTCTTGCTGCTACTCCGGCCACGGTGCTCGACGGCACCGCTCGCGAATCGCGCCGCCTCTACCGATCCACCCCTGGCCTCGCCCCGCACCTCTGCTTCGCCGTGCAGCCTGGCCTTCCCCTCGCTCCGGCCCGCCGCGCTACCTCTACTACCGGGCCTCGCCCCACTCACTCCGCTCTGCCTCTCCGGCCGCACCAGCGCCATCGTGGCCATACTGTGCTCATGGGCCCTGTAGCCTCGCCAGGGCCGCGCCTGCTGCCGGCCGCCGGAGCCCCTCATCCGCGTCGGGAGCTTGCCGGCATACACAAGCACACACACGCGTGATTAAACAGGGGTTGACCGCTGACTTAGGGGCCCACCTTGCCTAATTAGCCATTAATAAAAATTTGCCCTAAACAAACACTGCCAGTGGGCCCACCATATAATTAACCTAAATTAGATTAGTTAAATGAATAGTTAATATTGTGTCCATGACACATGGGACCCATGCTCACTGTTTCAGTGGATAAGATTGAACCAGTCAGCCTCTACTAACTGGGTTGTTGACCCAGTCGACAGCGGCCCACCAGTCAGTCCCTGTGTGGCCTGGCTGGGTATAGTTCTGTGTACATATAGCATTTCTGCTATTAAATTTGGATTAATAATATTCCAGAAAATGCATTAAACTTTGATAAATCATATAAAATAAATCATAGCTCGGATGAAAATAATTTGTATACCAAAGTTGCTCAGAATGACGAGATGAATCTGAATAGGCAGCTCGTTCATCTGCCACACGTTCCTAGCATAGCGAACCTGCAACCGTCCCCCCCCCCCCCCAAGTCCATCTGTCCAAAACGCGAAACACCGGGAATACTTTCCCGGATGTTTTCCCCCTTCGCCGGTATCACCTATCCCTGTGTTACATCACCCTGGCACCGCGTATTGCCTTGTTATGTTATTTGATGCTTTGTTTGCTCGATATTTACTGTTTCTTCCCCCCTCTTCTTCTTCGATAGACCCCGAGACCGGCGCTGATGCCACTAAGTACGACTACGTCACCGACGACCATTCTTCATGTGCAACAGAGCTTCCAGAAAAGCCCCCCCCCCCTTGATCAACCCGATATCGCCTATTCCTTCTCTCTACTACTTGCATTAGGGTAGTGTAGCATGTTACTACTTTAGGTTAATCCTATTCTGCTGCATAGCATGTCATTGTTGCTACAATTGTTGATAACTTTACCTGCTATCCTAAATTCTTAATATAGGATGCTAGTATTCCATCAGTGGCCCTATACTCTTGTCTGCTGCCATGATATACTACTAGGCCGTGATCACTTCGGGAGGTGATCACGGGCATATACTATATACTTTATACTATTACATTACTTATGATATTGTTCGGAGATGAGGGCTGAAGGGGAAGGTGGTTCCATCCAAGTAGTGGTGGGCCTGGGTTCCCGATGGCCCTCGAGTGTTACTTTGTGGCGGAGCGACAGGGCAGGTGGTGACCACCTAGGAGACAGGTGGGCCTGGTCCTGATCGTCGTCCGCGGTTACTTCAAATAATATGCTTAACGAGATCTGGATATTTGATCTGAGTTGGGCCACTGGCCTATACGCACTAACCAACTACGTGGGAACAATTATGGGCACTCGACGTTGCGGTATCAGACAAAGCCTTCTTGACGCCAGCGACTGAGCGGCACGCGCCGAATTGGACTGGAACGCCTGCTCTTGTATTAGGGAGGCTAGGTCTGCTTACCGGCCGTGTACGCAACGTGCAGGTGTGCAATGGGCGATGGGCCCAGACCCCTGCGCGCTTAGGATTTAGATCGGCTTGCTGACCTCTCTGTTGTGCCTAGGTAGGGCTGCGACGTGTTGATCTTCCGAGGCCGGACATGACCCAGGAAAGTGTGCCCGACCAGAGGGATCGAGCGTGTTGGGTAATGTGGTGCACCCCTGCAGGGAAGTTTATCTATTCAAATAGCCATGTCCCTCGGTAAAAGGACGACCCGGAGTTGTATTCCGACCTTATGACAACTAGAACCGGACAGTTAATAAAACACACCCTTTCAAGTGCCAGATACAACCAGGTGATTGCTCTCTCACAGGGCGACGAGGAGAGGATCGTCGGGTAGGATTATGCTATACGATGATACTTGGTGAACTTACCAGCTACTCTCTTCTATATGCTTCAAGATGGAGGCTGCCAGAAGCGTAGTCTTCGATATGACTAGCTATCCCCCTCTTATTCTGGCATTCTGCAGTTCAGTCCACATATACTACCCTTTTCATTGATACCAATGCATATGTAGTGTAGATCCTTGCTTGCGAGTACTTTGGATGAGTACTCATGATTGCTTTGCTCCCCCTTTCCCCCCCCCCCCCTTTTCCTTTCTTCTCGGTTGCCGCAACCAGATGCTGGAACCCCGGAGCCAGACGCCACCTTCGACGACTCCTACTACACCGAGGGTGCCTACTACTACGTTCAGGCCGCTGATGACCAGGAGTAGTTTAGGAAGATCCCAGGCAGGAGGCCTACGCCTCTTTCGATCTGTATCCCAGTTTGTGCTAGCCAACTTATGGCACCTTATTTAACTTATGTATGTACTCAGATATTATTGCTTCCGTTGACTCCTATATTTTCGAGCTTATGTATTCGAGCCCTCGAGGCCACTGGTTTGTAATATAAAGCTTGTATTATTTTAATTTGTGTCTAGAGTTGTGTTGTGATATCTTCCCGTGAGTCCCTGATCTTGATCGTACACATCTGCGTGTATGATTAGTGTACGATTGAATCGGGGGCGTCACAAGTTGGTATCAGAGCCGACTGCCTGTAGGAATCCCCCTTCCGTACTCCTTGGCCGAAGTCGAGTCTAGCCATTGCAAAACTTTTACTAACATGGCTGTGTGGCTTACGGGCACACGTCGCCATTGGGTGGTATTAGGATATTTTATTCCTCGTCTATACTCTAGGACTCTGATCTCTCTTCTATTCGGGTTAAATGATTTTGCTAAATAACAAACTAACGTTAGGTTCTCGAAAATACTTTCTCCCGGAGAGCCCCTCACTCCAGATGATTGCTTGCTGCACCAGAATATTCTGAAGATACTCTCTGAAGTTCTTCGTCGCTTTTGCAATCCCGTACCACCGATATATTCCTATGGATAAATACATACACCTGTCGTTCTTACTTTCATTCCCAGCTGCTCTTGTAATTACAAGATGCATCAAATTGTTCTCTGACTTTCTAAGAATCCCTGGTGACACTGCTTTGCAGGTCTTTGCCGCATGAATACCTCTACAAATAATTCCTCACACTTATCGAGGATTCATTCATCCTCAGTTGTTCATGTGTTTCACAAAATCTTCGGAATACTATTAGGTTTTCTGAAAATCCTCAACAACCTATTGCTCCTGAATTCCTTGCCTTCCGGCACTATGGTTAGTTCCATATTTCTAGCAATCTTCGTTGACATCCTTTGTCACTATCATTTTGAGTCCCTTGATTCAATATTTTGCGAATGCTCGCAATCCTCAATCAGATCCTAGAATTCATCCTTCCGTCTCAGACATCATTTTAAACATGAGCTGGATCTCGACCAATCAAATTGTCATCGATTATTCCCCTAAGCCTACTCGACTTATCCATCCTTAATCAGAGCCCTTGCTCCTGATCCATTGATTTGGAAATCATAATTCTTTTGCATTTGAGCTTTGAATTAGCTAGTTGTTTCTATAATCTGATCTCCTTGCATTCCTTCTTCCCCTGGTTGAGTATCGATGCTCACATCAGATCCCTTGAGGACCACCGGATCCTTTGTTGGATTTTATCCGACAACGTCCTTCTTATTCAATCACTTTGGAAGTTCTTTCCCTGAGACGTAATGCCATTGGTAAATCCTATTCTTTGATTTGGCCAACCATGCTCCGATTTCGAGTTGGTGATATTTAATCTTGAAGGTTGTGGTATATGTCTCTAAGATACCCTGATGGGTTGTACATATGCCTTCCTTAATCTGTGTGAACCTGAAAAGTTTTCACGGGTCATACTCCTCTGGTAATTCACCAGGTAGGTTTCACACTCAAATCATTTTTAATAAGAGCAGTGAATGAATGGTCATGCATTGGAGAAGTGGGAGTCGACCTTGGACTTTCTGTTCATGCCCATGGACACGATGTAGATCCTATCATGGAAGCTTCTTGTAATAATAACTATTTCCTTGATATAATATCATTTGGTATATGTGAATTGATCCTTTGCAACCGTGGTTCTGACCATATTTTCTACTTGATTCCATTTCCCGGACAAGTTAAAGCACTTGTCTTCTGCAGAACAATACATCTCCGCAACCCCTACTTTGATCTTCCTTCGAGTATTAACCTCTAGTATCTCAAGAATATCAAAGGACTGTGTTGCTTCCTATGAGTCTTCATCTATTATTGCTTCTCACCGATTTCATATTTCCCCCGGGTTTTGAGTTATTAGCCACTCAAGAACACCGATAAGTGAATCGATTCCGCACTCCGATTCAATAACTCTAAGTAATTTTCATTGCTTATGAGTTCAATAATCCTTCAAGTCATTCCTAGCCTGATCGGTGATATAATTATCGTGCTAAATTTTAACTGTGCTACCCGGTCCTTCATCCCGGAGCACAAAATTTTGATGATGAGCTATGCCTACATCGATCTTCCTCGTCATATCGTATTGCCTTGAGCAACAAGCTTGATTCCGAATTTGTGTCGAATCCGTGGTTCCAATAACCCCTTAACCATTGCTTTTGCTTGGTGTCATCGATGATCGATTACATCTTCATGAAACCTCTCGACTAAATATATGGCATCATCAACGTTCTGAGCTCTTCCAGAATAACAATTGAATTCTTGATGAGAAATACCATCGTTGTCCCTCGATGATTTGTGTTATCAACGACAACTTTATTGCCCTCCTCCGACACAAAATTGTTCATGTTTTCTGTAGTACCTTGAGTTTCTTTCTATCCAGCTTGTGCTATGATCTACCTTGAAGTATTACCATCTTTTATGTCAAGCAGGTCATGGGAATTTCACCACCTCTTACGAAATTCTTGATACAGTGATGCTTCTCGCCATCATCATTCTTTTCTTAGTCCCCATGTTGAGTGAACTCTGTTATGAGAATTTAATATCTCTAGCAACCCTGTTGCTTCATAGTCAATGGACAATAATTCCAATTTAGGTGTTGGTTGCTAAATTTCCATTCCGACGCTGGTCATGCAACCCAGCCCATATTTCGAGTGCACCTTTCAACCAATGTTTAACTGTGGATGTTTTCCTCGAACATACATCATTACATTATACCATTTGATCTGACAAATGATATCTCCTTGTTCACATAATTGTGGAAATCCATCTTGTTGGAATTTTTGATAAAATGTCGTTGAGTCCATCAGCCACATCCTCATCTTTTCCTTGCTGAAGTTGTATGACTTATTCTATAAGTTGTTCCTAATGGATCCTTTGTGTATCCAAGGTCCGACCTTTGCTTGAATACCATGTCAATGATATCTCGAAGCATGTCTGTGGTACTCCGATTTTCAATAAGAGCATTTGAAGCACAATATTGAATTTTCCTAATGAATTATCGAAACACCATTGTATGGGTAATGTCATGAAATTTCTCTCCCCTTACCTAAAGAGTTTTCTACTTTATATCCTTTCATGGATATCATGATCTGCCTGTCCTTGGGAAGGATATACCCCTGAAAAATGTGTTTAAACACATTTTCCTTTCCATTGTTTTGTTTAAACCTTTCTTGTAATCTGACTTAAATGAGCAGTGATAATTCCCTACTTAAGTAAGCACCTCGGTGTGCAATGCTGTCAGTAAGACCCTGTTACTACTGTTGATGACATTCCGGTAACCACCGATGGACGAGAACTTTGCCTACAGGTCCGCCTTGTTTCAACGAGCAGAAAAATGGTTCTCTTCGCCCCTCGCCCTTGGTACCAATGATTGTTTCCAACATTACTGATAGGCTAGCCTCTAACATACATTGCTATCCTGATCGTGCAATAAGTCAGCGCTCTTTCTAATTTAAACCCGCATGGTGGGCTCATAACCCACAGTTCCACAGGATCGAAACCTGACTCTCATGTACACCCCCGGTTTCCATAGTTATTGCTCGTGCTTGACTTCGTATGTAATTCATGAGGGCGCCTTCCTAGTGATCTATTTTGGTATCAGACACCATACCTATTCCCGTTGCTCTGAACCCCTCTCACACTTTGTTTCAGGCATCGAACGTTTGCCTACCCACTTGAATATTCTCATGCCTACTTTTATTTCTCTCGTTGTATTTCCTGAGTTCCAACTCGAGAGGTACTCATATGCTCATTCATGGGTTAACCCCCAGCTTATTACCCTTATAGTATTCTTTCATTGTCGAGCTGCCCCTTACCTATTCGTAAGTATGACGGAGTTCCCAAAGAAAGGACGACAACTTCATCATGATGCAGAGAAATGAAGACATCAACACCATGGATCAACCTCTTCGAGAAGAGCAACAAGGACCGAGAAGATCCGTCAGAATCTCGTAACAAGAACTTTCCCCCTTACTCCACCTCTTAAATCTCGGGACGAGATTTCTTGTAGTGGAGGAGATTTGTAACACCCCCAGTGTCATGCTACAGTAATCTCTCCCTAATGGTGGCCATGTCATCATAATTACTATACAAATTGTTACTTGCCCAAAAATCAAAACTAAATTCTAATTTAAATTCCAAGTCAAAATTATTAATTTTTCAAAGATGCAAACTAAAGTGTTCATAATATTGCAAAAATTCCCAAAGCTATTATAAAACTAAGGCCAACATTATTTGACCCACCAATTAATCCCTAGGAATAAATAAAGTGGTCCAACAGCAGATAAAGTAGCCTTTTGAAAATAAGCAAATATTTATTTAAGGCCAACTAACCTCAAACTTTTTGGACAACTCTTGAGTGTTGACTGGTATTTGTGTGCTAAATTTTGTAACTAAATAAATTCATTTGATACCAAAAGAAATTAGAATACATAATAGAAAATAAGAAAAACACAAAATATATAAAAAAGGAAAGAAACTACTCCTGGACTGGGCCATGAGTGCACAGTGCACATCTGGCCCAGCCCAACCGCGCCTCTCCTTCCTCCTGTTCACGAGAGACCGCGGCGCACATCCAGCCGCCATGGCCGCGGATGGCCACGCGCCGTCCATCACCCGGCTCCCCTGGGTGGATAAGATCACCCCCAATAGCCTCCCTCTCCCTCTGGAACCCTAGGTTGACCATTCCCTTCCTCCGTCACTCTCCTCCTTCGACTTCTTCGTCGCCCGAAGCCACCATCGTCGCGTTGTCGTCATCTTCGCGGCTAGGAGCTTCTCCGAGCCACGATTGGGTGTCCAGGAGGTGTGCTGCATCCATCTACGTCGACTATGAGGATCGTTTCAACTGGAATCGCACTACACCCTCGCCATCGACCGATCACCTTCGTCTACGGCCGCCGCACGCCATCGCCGATTCAGGGCGACTCCGTCCACCCCCAGCCCCCCTCGACCTCGTCGGCGACTCCATCGTGAGCTCCCCGTTCCCCCTTGTTATTCTCCTTTCTCCGCTGCTCCACATGCCCGTCTCCGACCGCGCCCCAGCACACATCTTAGCGCCCGCAGCCGCGCTCGATGTAGCACCGCGACAGCCCCGCGCTTGCCTCGCTCATTGCCACCGAGCCCCACCTGCCGCGCCTCGCTACTGGCCACAGCCGCATGCGCCCTGGATTCCCCCGGCACGCCCGTGCCACGCCCCTGTGTGCCCCGTCGTTGTACGACCGCACTCGCCGCCCGCCTCTGTTCTTTCCCCTGCGCACGCCCCTACCACTTCCGTCGTCGCGCATTGTTGCTGTTGCTGCTGCTCCGGCCACGGCGCTCGACGGCGCCGCTCGCGAACCGCGCCCGCCTCCATCAAGCCACCCCTGGCCTTGGCCCGCACCTCTTCTTCGTCGTGCCGCCTGGCCTTCCCCTCGCTCCGGCCCGCCCCGCTACCTCTGCTGTCGGGCCTCGCCCCACTCGCATCCGCTCCGCCTCTCTGGCCGCACCAGCGCCACCGTGGCTGCCCCGTGCTCGCGCGCCCGCCTGTGGCCTCGCCAGGGCCGCGCCTGCCGCCAGACGCCGGAGCCCCTCATCCGCGTCGGGAGCTCGCCGGCATACACAAGCACACACGCGCGTGATTAAACATGGGTTGACCGCTGACTTAGGGCCCACCTTGCCTGATTAGCCATTAATAAAAATAAGCCCTAAACAGACAATGCCAGTGGACCCCCCATCTAATTAACCTAAATTAGATTAGTTAAAATGAATAGTTAATACTATGTCCATGACACGTGGGACCCATGCTCACTCATTGTGTGGATAAGGTTGAACCAGTCAGTCTCTGCTGACTGGGCTGTTGACCCAGTCAATAGTGGCCCACCAGTCAGTCCCTGTGTGGCCTGGTAGGGTACACTTCTATGTACATATAGCATTTTTGCTATTAAATTCGGATTAATAATATTTCAGAAATTGCATTAAACTTTGATAAATCATATAAAATAAACCGTAGCTTGGATAAAAATAATTTATATATCAAAGTTGCTCAGAACAACGAGATGAATCCGAATACGCAGCCCGTTCATCTGCCACGCGTTCCTAGCATAGCGAACCTGCAACCGTTCCCCCCCCCCCCCCACGGTCCATCTGTCCGAAAACGCGAAACAACGGGAATACTTTCCCGGAGGTTTTCCCCCTTCGCCGATATCACCTATCCCTGCATTAGATCACCCCTGGCACCGCGTATTGCCTTGTTATGTTTTGTGATGCTTTGTTTGCTCGATATTTACTGTTTCTTCCCCCCTCTTATTCTTCGGTAGACCCCGAGACCGGCGCTGATGCCACTAAGTACGACTACGTCACCGATGACCGTTCTTCCTGTGCAACAGAGCTTCCAGGCAAGCCCCCCCCCCCCTTGATCAACCCGATATCGCCTATTCCTTCTCTCTACAGCTTGCATTAGAGTAGTGTAGCATGTTACTACTTTCGGTTAATCCTATTCTGCTGCATAGCATGTCATTGTTGCTACAATTGTTGATACCTTTGCCTGCTATCCTAAATGCTTAATATAGGATGCTAGTATTCCATCAGTGGCCCTACACTCTTGTCCGTCTGCCATGCTATACTACTGGGCCGTGATCACTTCGGGAGGTGATCACGGGCATATACTATATACTTTATACTGTTACATTACTTATGGCACTGTTTCGAGATGGGGGCTGAAGGGGCAGGTAGTTCATCCAGGTAGTGGTGGGCCTGGGTTCCCGACGGCCCCCGAGTGTTACTTTGTGGCGGAGCGACAGGGCAGGTGGGCCTGGTCCTGATCGTCGTCCGCGGTTACTTCAAATAACACGCTTAACAAGATCTGGATATTTGATCTGAGTCTGGCTACTGGCCTATACGCACTAACCAACTACACGGGAACAATTATGGGCACTCGACGTCGTGGTATCAGCCAAAGCCTTCTTGATGTCAGTGACTGAGCGGCGCGCGGCGGATTGGACTGGAACACCTGCTCTTGTATTAGGGAGCCTAGGTCTGCTTACCTGCCGCGTTCGCAACATGCAGGTGTGCAATGGGCTATGGGCCCAGACCCCTGCGCGCTTAGGATTTAGTCCGGCGTGCTGACCTCTCTGTTGAGCCTAGGTAGGGCTGCGACGTGTTGATCTTCCGAGGCCGGACATGACCCAGGAAAGTGTGCCCGGCCAGAGGGATCGAGCGTGTTGGGTAATGTGGTGCACCCCTACAGGGAAGTTTATCTATTCGAATAACCGTGTCCCTCGGTAAAAGGACGACCCGGAGTTGTATTCCGAACTTACGACAACTAGAACCGGATACTTAATAAAACACACCCTTTCAAGTGCCAGATACAACCCGGTGATCGCTCTCTCACAGGGCGACGAGGAGGGGATCGCCAGGTAGGATTATGCTATACGATGATACTTGGTGAACTAACAGCTACTCTCTTCTATATGCTTCAAGATGGAGGCTGCCAGAAGCATAGTCTTTGATATGACTAGCTATCCCCCTCTTATTCTGGCATTATGCAGTTCAATCCACAGGTAATATCCTTTTCATTGATACCAATGCATATGTAGTGTAGATCCTTGCTTGCGAGTAATTTGGATGAGTACTCACGGTTGCTTTGCTCCCCCCTTTTCCCCTTTCTCCTTTCTTCTCGGTTGCCGCAACCAGATGCTGGAGCCCCAGAGCCAGGCGCCACCTTCGACAACTCCTACTACACCGAGGGTGCCTACTACTATGTTTAGGCCGCTGATGACCAGGAATAGTTTAGGAGGATCCCAGGCAGGAGTCATATGCCTCTTTTGATTTGTATCCCAGTTTGTGCTAGCCACCTTATGACACCTTGTTTAACTTATGTATGTACTCAGATATCATTGCTTCCGCTGACTCCTGTCTTTTCGAGCTTATGTATTCGAGGCCTCAAGGCCCCTGGCTTGTAATATAAAGCTTGTATTGTTTTAATTTGTGTCTAGAACTGTGTTCTGATATCTTCCTGTGAGTTCCTGATCTTGATTGTATACATTTGCGTGCATGATTAGTGTGCGTCACAAGTTGCATCTAACAGGGTCTAAAGTTGCACACACAAAAAGTTTGTCAAACATACTTATATGAGATTAGTTTCGAAGAGCTTGTCAAGTCAAATATGTGGGATGAAAACAGGCCTTAATACCAATGATTGGTTCGAAATTTATGGCTTTAGAAAATAATTGATACTCGAATTAAATGCGTGAGTGCTGCTGCTCCGTGTGTACTTTAGCAATCCTATATGCGTTTATACTGTTTTCATAGTCCACACTTGTTCATAGAGATTTTTCCTTTTTGGACACACAGTATAACAGACAAAAAGTTTCCTAATAAGGTGTTTGCTCGGGATTGCTAGAAAGTTAAGGCCAACTTCAACAGGCGGCCTCAAGCGGACGTCCGTTTGATTCGGATTTGGTTGATTTGGGATGGGTGGTTGATTTGGGATGGGAAAACGGACAGTTTGGGCCGACCTAGTGTCGAGGCACCCAACATTCGGCCGCAGCCCCAACTTGTCCGTGCTGGACTTAGAAAAAAAGGCATGAAAAAAGACATTGTAGAATAGCTTAAAAGATAAAAATAATAATTAAACAGTCCGCCGTCGTTGCGGCCCATGCATAATACTTAAGATGAAATTTAGAAAAAAAAACTTTAAAAAGATAATGCGGCCGCCCCGCGCGCCACACAAGCCGTCACAGCCGCCATCGCAGCCGCCGTCTTCAGGAGCCACCATTCTCGTCATCGCTCGTCGGGTTGATGTAGGGTGGGGGCGTCCAAAGGTGGGGCGGCGGGCCCCAGAATGGGTCGGGCGCGTGCTGTAGGCAGAGGGTGCGGCGGTGCTGCTGGTGGTGACCACGACACCCATGCAAGCTCCTCCGTGGGCTCCTCCTTCACCTCCTGCTTGACGTCCAGCTCCTCCGGAGGCTGACAGCTCGAGCATCTCCTACATGCCCTCCCACTCCTCCTCTTATTGGCACATGTACTCCCGCTCAGAGTTCTCCATAGGCCTGCAGGAGCCGCTCCTCCTCCTCGGCCGTCATGGCGGGAGGCTGCGGGGGTAGCGGCGACGAGGAGGGAGGCGGCGACGAGGAGGGTGATAGCGTCGGCGTCAGGCCGCGCACCCGGATGCGGCCGCGCACTCTTGACGGGCTCGTGCGCGCACATGAGGAGCACGGGCCGCACTCTGGGACACACAGAGCGGGCTACGACCACGGCCGACAAAAAAGGTTTGTCGGCGCATGTCGTGCTCGTCCTGGAACCATGTGTCCTAGAGGGGCAAGTCGACGGCAAGCCTGCGGTCGGAGAGGAGCTCGCGCGGAATCCTGACGCGATGGCGGGAGATCTCCTGGAGGCGGGCACGGGCAGTCGCCGGGACGGGAGGAATGGAAACCCGATCCGGGCTAAGATACCACCCATTGGGGAGGTGCGCATCTGACCACGGCAGCGGGGTGTCGGTCTCCTAGTATCGGCGGCACACTTCGACCTTGACGTAGGGCTGGAAGCGTGGCGCGGCCGCCGGCAGGGAGATGGAGAAGGAGGCCGGCAAGGTGGAGTGGCTGGTCGCGCTTCCGGATGAGGTGGATGACGACCCCACCTCACGGTTGTGCTTGCACTTCTTGCCGGGGTGCCACTTCCAGAAGCCCATGGCCGGCGGGGAGCGAGGTGGACGACGGCTAGGTTTGATGTCTCCGATGGAGGGGGCAATGGTGAGGAAGTGGATTGGGACGGGGATTGGAAGTCCACAGCTTCGCCATAAAAAAGGACGTGGCCGGGGGCCGTCTAGGTGGCTGACTTTCGGACCCATCCACCCGTGCGCATTGACTAGGGTCGGTGGGAGGTAGTTGGACAACCGACACACGGGCTCGAGGCGGACGCCGAGACGCCCGTGCCCGCCCATTCGTCGTCCACGCGACCGCATAGCTCGCTCAAGTATGCGCCAGAAATAGGTCGAGACGGACGAAAAACAGACGTAATTTGAGGATGGGGTTGTGCGTTGGGTTGGCCCGTCTGTCCGTTTGGGTCCAAACGGACGCGGACGGATCATTTGGAGGTGTGCGTTGGAGTTGGCCTAACGACCACTCGCTCAGACGCGCCCGTTATAAACAGGTGAGGTGAAAACGGGTCTTCTTGCCTAAGAGCATATCCACTCGTTCGGCCCCCCAGACAGGCATAAGCGGCGCTTTTTCGCCCGCGCTTTTAGGCCCTCGGGGCGATTTAGGTCCCAGCCACGCCCCCAGGTGCCCCCCCCCCCCAAGGCGCGGCAAATTCAAACTTGGTCATTCCCGCTCCCAAAAAATGCCACAAGTTAGGCGATCAGCGGCCCAGTTCGGCGATCACCTTGCCACAGTTCGGCGATCAAATGAAAATTTCGGCGTACAAAAAGAAAGGACGCGTGGGCAACGCATCAAACAGCGGGGTCGGCCTCCGGCGTCGGCGGAGTCGGCGTCTTGTGAGCTTGGCGGCGTCGGGCGGCTTCGTGTTAAGGCGGCGTCGGTAGCGGCTTCTGTCTTCTTGGTCTCGAGGCGCCGGGCTTAAGCGGCGTCGTCGGCGTGGGCGTGGGTGTGGGCGGCGCCGTCGACGACAGCTGGTTCAGGATGAGGTCGCGCTCCGCCAGGTACCATGCCTTGAGCTGCTCGTTGTTGCTCTGGAGCATGTCCGCCCCGCCCATCAGGAAAGTCAGGTCGGTGTTCCTCTTCTTCGCGGCGACGTTGGTCCGGAGTAGGTCGAGCTTGACGACGTTGTTCGTCATCAACGCCGACCACCGCGCCTCGGTTTTCTCTTCACGCAGGGTGGCCTGGGCCTGTGCGTCGGCGAGGCAATGCTCAATGGACTCTTGCACTCGTGTGGTAGCCGAGTCGGCGTGTTTCCCCTTCTTGGCCCCTTTGTTGCCTTCCGGGCGCCCGTCGCCCGCACCCGGCGTCGGCACGTCCGGCTTGTAGGTCTCCTTGGCCTTGGCGAGGGTGCGTCGGGTATCCGCCCACTTCTCGTTGCGCTTGAAGACGTGGAGGTACTTGAAATCTTGGTCGCTGTTGTCCTGGCGAACATCCGCAGCAGCTCCGCCGAGGAACAAATAGTTGGTGGGCACGCACATGGCGAAAAAAGTGGGATACCAGCGTGCCATACCTGATCCTCCATGCTGGCGCCGCTCTTCGGGCGAGCCACGATCTCCTCGACGATCCCATTCCGTTTGTTGCACGCTGTTTGGATGAGCCCCCAATGGTTCGCCATTGCCTTCGACCCGCGCTGCATGTAGGCGCCTTTGAAGTAGGGGTCGACGAGCTTGCGCTCGTCGAACTCGGCTTTGATGCGCTCCCAATACGTGTCGATGCTCTGGTTCGTGCCGGTGATCGGGTCAAGGCAGACGACTTTCCACGCTTCAGCGAGGCACTCCTGCTCCTTGGACGCCCATTTGATGCGCGGCTCGTCGGTCCTGGCCGCCCCCTTCTTCTTCTTCCGTTTCCTCGCCGGAGCAGGCGCCGGCTCCTCCTCCTCCTCCTCCTCTGGCTCCTCCTCGCCATAATCGAGCTCACCGTCCATGTCGCCGTTGAGGTCCATTGTGTCGTCTTGGGAAGTGAACCAGGGGGACGCGATGGCGGCGGCTGAGCCGGCCGTGATGATGTCGTCCATATCGGCCTCCGTCGCGTCGGTGTCGCCGAGATGTGACGAGGAGGCTTGTGAGAAGGGCAGCGCGCCACGACGGAAAGGGGGCGTCGGGGAGGATGCGTAGGCCGGCGGTGAGTAGGTGTACGGAGGGTACTGCACGCCGGCGAAGGCGGACGAGGGCGTGCGCTGGGCCGGGTGACCATAGGGGAAGGTGATGTTGGGGTTGAACCCACCGTGCGCGTCACCATCGGTGTAGCCCGGCGACAGCGTGCAGCCCTAGGGTTGTGGCAACGACGAGAAGCCGACCGGAGAACCGACGCTTTGCTGGCTCCAGGGAGCGTACGGGGCGTGGCCGCCGGGTGGATTCATCATCCCCGCGTGAGCCGCCTCGGCGTCGGCCGAGCGCTCCGCCTGCTCCGCCACCGCCGCAGCCGCGCTGTCCCACGCCTTCTTGGCGTTGGCCCTGTTCCGCCGGTCGGCGGTGACAGCCTCCCGGCACTGAACTTCCACCCTCCAGTCAGCGTTAGACATGCCTGGGGGCTTGGACGGCGGTGCCCTCGGCTTCCTCTGCTTCGGCTAGGCGACGGCGGCGGGTGCACCCGTCGCGGCGCGGGGGACCACGTACTTCTTCGGCGGCATGGCGGCCGGCTGGGAGGGGAAGAGGAGATTGGCGGGAGGAATGAAGAATAAGAGAGAAGCCGAGGGGGATAGCGGGAGGAAACGGCGGGAAAAGGCCCTCCTCTCGCCGACAGAGCGGCCCCACGCCCCTTTTCGCTTCTGCCGGCGCCCCCAGGCGCTTGGGTTCAGCTCGGGTGCGCCGGCTGTTATTTCGGCCCAAACCGGTGCTAAATGAGATCACGAGGGCGCGACTGGGCCGATTTTTGTCCGTCGGCGCTAAAAAAATCGCCTTGGGGAGGGGGGGGGGGGGGCGGGAGATGCTCTAAGACCACGACAAGACTGGAACCAAGGGCCTGCCGTTTAGCAGGACCGCTGAATGACTCGACACGTTAAGATTTTAAATCCAACGACACTAAAGATGTCGAAACCCTTTGACCCTCATGATAGTCGATAGAGATGACCAGGAAACTGAGCCAAAATCTTTCTGGAAATCGAGCCTTACAACAATAACAGGATTGGACTATATCAGCAGCGTAAGTGAAGTTTTTGGTTATCCGTGTCCCCCCAATGAAACCCGTTTTCTCATGATGTATGAGCTGAGATATGAAAGGCTGAGCCCTATTTGATAGGCATTTGGAAGCGATTTTTAACGGCGCAATTCTGGAGAGAAACAATCTTCTTGGGTGCAAAACAGAATCAGGTGGATTGCACCAATCTTCTTGGGAAGCAAACAACAGAGGGCAATATTTTCAGGGCATTAGGAAAACAGAATCAGGAACTGTAAGAAAAAGCATAAATTAATTCTCCAGCTTTCTTAATCATTTGGGGATGAATAATCTGAGCTTTCTGCTAAAAGAATGTATACTGCTTGGACAGATTTTTACAGGTTTCAACAAGATACAACATTTTTAGGAAGAATGTTGCTCCTACATAATCTACGTATATTATTTACCTATGAATGAGAAAGCAGTTCCCATTTAATTTCTTTACAAAAGTGCGAACCGTTTGTCTTGGTTTTTGTGCAGATGTCCAAAATGAAGCCGGCGATCACATCATCGTCTCGAATTTCTCGAGTTTCTTCACTCTTCGCATAGATGCAACCAATAATGCCAAGAAAATGCCTGCAAGTTCAGTTGGGAGCAAGAATTGGACCAATGAAGAAAGGACATGTTGAAAACATCAGCAGTTTAAATTCAGGCTAGCTTATAGTACAAATACAAGCAAAGATAATGAAAGGTTGCATATAAGGTTGAGAGTTGTCGTATTATGGAGAATTTGTTGAGCGGATTTTTCAGGAAACAAGTAACAAATCCTACCTGCGCCGATGAAAGACCCATTTGCGACTATTTGGTTTCCTTGACTACCCATGACGACCCCAATATTCAAGAGAGTACCACCCATGGCTGTATACATGGTCGCCATCTGAAGTACGTTAGCTTTACGAGCAGCTCGTTCCGACTGCAAATGCCATCATGTAAGTTTCAGGTTGACTTCCGACCAAAGCAACAAATAATGGAAACACTATGTTTTCAAACTAGGAGTTACTGAGCACACAACAAGTGCTTGCCATTAATTTATGATGGCAGAAAAAGATGCTAGACAGAAGTAAAGTCATCAGCAGAGCCATACCTCAAGTACTCTGACTCTGAGTTTCAGATCACCCGACTCGAGTTGCCCCACAAAATCCTCGATCCGTTGGATTCTGTAGGGCATTGAGATCGTAGAATCACGGGCCTGTATATATGGAGATAGCAGTCAATGGCATGCGCAACAACTAGAAGCGTAGAAACGAGGGGAAATGAGAAAATCATATCAATCACAGATTTAAGTCTTTACATCATTTGCTTGCTTTCTTATCTCCTGGACTAATTCAGGTCCAGCTCTTCGTCTCGTTTTCAAGTCTAGCAGTTCCTGGAGTTCAAATGGAATAAGGTTAGAATTCACAGATAGATGTTGAAAGGATAAAGAGTTTCTGCTGTTATGAGGAAAATGGAACAGAACTATGTTAGCAGAAATAACAAGTTGCACACGAGCATAGCATATTAACAAGATGATCTATCTTGGTAACAACTTCTATATGCTCTAGCAAGTTGGAGTCCACTTCTGAACATTTAAGAGAGCAGAGAAAACATGCTTCCATTTTCTAAAAAAAGGATAAAGAAAAGAAAACATAGTGGATGGAGGAGTAATGGTAGGATGGAGAATAATCCTAACCTGTGCATATGGTGCAGCAACTTTGACAAAGGAAAAATCAGGATCCAGTATGTACCCGATGCCTGTGAAACATGGATATACCAACACAATCATTGACCGACAAATACTTAATCTAACAGATGGTAAATAGGTAAACTTTTTATGAAGTTAATCACATAGCTAATAACTTGAATATCAGTGTGAGTGTTTAGAGGCCTGGAGCAGGTCTCAAGATATATGCTTCATTTCACTCGGCCAAACATTAAGTGCTGTGCAGTGGGCGCCTGGGCGGTAGAATTAGAAAAATCACTCAAGGAGTATACAAGTTCTGAATAAAAAATCCGAAACTGCTTGTCTTCATTGATTTTTTACACATGTAAAATTGTGGCGAAAAAACATGCTCATTTGTGTTATGTACAGTTACAGTCAGTTCTAGACAGTTGTTCCTTCTTTATTTGTACATGACGCAAATGGACACATTTTGGCTCAATTTTTGTAGGTTCACAATCCAGCCAACAATGTATATCCACAAAAGGTTTTGAATTTCTTATAATTTAATATGTGTCTTCTAATTTTTCATCAAATCACCTGGGTGCATGCACTGCACAAAGTCCACTCTCAAGTCTCGATCTCAACCACAGGCGACATAACAAAACATCGTCACCCCATTTGCAGCAAGTGCATAAAATTGATTTACTACAAATAACTAATGACCTTCGAATGATGAGAAGAGATTCTTCAAAGTGGAATGAATATGTTTTGCAGCTTAGAGCCATTATATACTTTTAACAACAGGTAGAGATGCATTTTTCCTTTGTTATTGTTTATAATATACTGTTTGCAAATGAGGAACATTTTGCAAGATTATAACCAAGAACATACTGAGATATCTGTACCAAATCATCAAGACATTGCATTCATAAAAATGAAGAAGAAATCAGAAGTGATACTATCGAAAGAAATGGATCTGTAGATATTGTAATGTTGTCAAGATATACGAGAATGGAGAACCTTCAAGAGTTGAGAATGCCCTTATGACGAACGTAAATGTGGAAGGAAAACGGAAAGGTTGATCTTGCGCAATTGCAAACAAGTCCTGGGAAGCAGGGAAGGTAAAACACAGGATTAACTTCAATATCTGTCTTTTTACATGCAAACTGATTCATGTAAAATTATAAGGTTAGGCAACCTCTCCAATTGCAGCTAGAGTCTGCTGTTGATCCGGTGACTGGCTCAGCAGATTGTCCAAGAAATACTGTACGGACCTTCTTACCTGTATAACAAAAAGGGGGCAGAAAATAAATGTTGAATGAAATTTCTTCAATAACTTTTCTGCCCAGGAAATAACATGTCCTACAAACCGGCGAGAGGTCTCCTGTTGGCTGAAGAGCTTCCAGGTCAATTAAAGCTTTTATAACCTGTAAGATAGAGCTGGCTGAGAAAGAGAGAATATATGTACTGCCCAAAAAATGAGCATCTTAAATTACTCAATACCATGCAAGGTAAGATGCTAGGAAAATTCAGAAAACTATTATGTATGCGCCCACTCATATGAGGATATGAAGATACCTTGTTCGCATCCTTCTCATACGGCATAGAACAAGGAGAGTAATCTATCTCGAGTGAATGATTTGATTTCACCCATCATTCCAAAATCATAATATATTAGAGAGCCATCCTTGTCTATGGCAAGGTTTCCAGGATGAGGATCAGCATGGAAGAAACCAGTCTTCAGTATCTGTGTTTTACATGGAATAAAAATTTTAGTGCAAATAACTATCACATGCACTGATCCACTAAAAAAAGAAATAACTTGGTGCCAATATTGAGCATAAAACAGAATATACAAAATATATAACACAAAACTTTGGAGAATGAGTGAGTGAAGGTTGTGCATGCTTAAACATCTATTAAGACAACTAGGCAGCCAACTGCACCACTGTACAGGATCCAGGAATTTTATATCATCTAGCAATACCACCACTTCTTTGAAATTATAAGGACTGCATGGTTCAATACTTACGAGCCAACATGTGTGGTCGATATGTATTTCTTAAATTATTGCCAACAGCATCCTTTGAGATTTTTACTAGGCAAAATGTGGAATCATGGAGTAAAGGCAGCCAAAGAGTCCAGGCTTAAGAAAACAAGACTAGTACTGAAGCAGAGCCAGACCATCTAATTTTTTATACACAATGTAAAGCGTGCCATGTTTACCCTGGCCTCTCATTTAAGAAAACAAAAGTAATCTAATAAGATCATGCAAACTCTCTTGAAACCAGCCAGTTAATAGCCCAAACTGCATGGTTAATACTTCCCAGATAAAAATTCTTCAACTAAAAACAAGCCCAGTGTTAAAACATGATACCCACAGGTTTTAGTCACATTTAACAGGCAACAAATAGGAAATTTACAAAGGCAATAGCCCAATAATGAATTATTAAACAAGTCTTCTATCAGTTTTCTTAGAGGAGTAGACATTGTGTTGTGAGAAGCATTTTCTATAAATTATGTAAAAAATCACAAGCAACTAAACCGAGCTTTGTACAAACATAAAAAGTACACTAAGAAAACATTGACCTGAATTAGGTATGACTCTATTGAACGGGATGCAATCAGAGAACGACTATATCCCCGGCTGTCTAGCACCGCCAAGTTGTTTATCTTAATACCTGTATAAATGACAAAACAGATTAAAATAGAATATTTCATGGTAAAAAATGTTATAAAAACATATACTTCCGCATTACAACTGGAAAAAATTGGACTGAGTTACAACTGAAAGGACAATCGTCCGCTAAAAAACTGTGCTTGATCTTCGTTGTATTAAGTGAAAAGACAACAGAAATATGTAAAATCCCTTTGACAGCAAAAGTTGAGCCAGAAGGTAGTCACATTAATTTGGCGTGTAGAAATATATGTGATCATACATGGCTCGATATAATGGATTCATTGATGTACTTATTAGAATTCTCTCAGACGAGACAGAGGATTGAAGATCAATAATTGGCATAACCATATAATAAGTAACTGAAAGTGGATTAGTTTGTGCAAGCCTATTCTGCATGACAAGGTAATATGCATGTATATCACTCCATCCGATCCAATTTAATCGTCGCAGCTTTAGTAAAACTTTGTACTAAAGTTGTGACAATGAATTTGGGTCGGAGGGAGTACTTCAAATCTATACAAGAAAAAGAAACTGTATGGCATCATCATAACTGATTTCACTAAATAGTAACTAACATGTCTAACAAATCACTTTATAAATGGATAACCATTGTGAAAAATACAAACTCTCAAGAAAAAGTTAACTCGGGTTACTTCAAATTACAAGAAATAATTAACACGTACCAGGAGCATACTCCAGGGTTAACACCTTTTCAGTTGTGTAATCCCACATGATAAGCTACAGAAGAAGCATAATGGCAAGTTATTTTAAACTTTGAAGCAAGATTTCAGAAAGAAAAGAAGATGGGTTTTGTTTTAGTACTCCACTTTAACTAAAGTTTAGACATCTCTATGCTGATTGAATGCAAGTAAAATCATCAACTACAATTTAAAGGGGTACAACAAGCCACAGGCCACGTCCAAGAGTACAATCTGTCCTGACCAAACCTTTACTGCTTGGGCTACCCACTAGCAATCAACCCAAACATATCATAGGCTATTATATGCAACAGAAAGTCAGAAGACGTCCCCACTTTCTCTGCTATTGGCCTTCCTAGGAAGGCAAAACACAAGAATGGAAAATGTATGAGGTCTGAAAAGCAAATAAATTAATGCTACAGAAAGGATTTATGCTCCATACCGTGCCTCACAACATTCATATACAGAAACCACCGTACTGAACTAATCAATCAAAAGGCTATTTGGAATGCTGCAGATTTTCGTATCAATTATCACAAGCTGCATGCAGACCAGGATGAGACCAGGCAGGTGATTGCAAGAGGATGCCTGCTGGAGGCACAGAGACCAAGCAGACAGATTGGTCACTGTACATTAAACACTCAAAACATTCCCCATGGGGATGTTTGCCCGTTCTTAATTTGATTAAGTATTGTGAGTAGGGGGCTATATGATTTTGGGTATCTTCAAAGTGGAGTACTGAAACAAAGCCCTAAAAAAATTGCATTTGGGGTCCAAAAGACGTACTGGCACGCGAACCCATTTTATGTTTCTGAAATCTCGACGAAATCTGTCTGCATTCTTTCCTTCATTGATGTAATCAATTTCTTCATACAAAATTCTGAAATCACAGAAATCAGGGTTGTCAACTTCTGTTTATAAGTTCAATTTCAATACTAAAAACTAGAATAATTTGAGATCTCTGTCTCTGAACAGAGCTGACAATCACTACTTTTATTACAATGTATTCTCTGTTTTCGTAATCAAAGATGTTCCATGTATGATATATTATCCTCTCTTACAATTTAGTGAATGTAACCGTTGTAAGGTACTACCTAGCCAAAAATAGGTAATATATGTAATAAATTACCTGAACCTTGCCAATCTGATATCATGTTTTCTTTGTCAACTTATCAGTTACTTACACGGATAATGCCAAAATAGACATGATGAAATTGCACACTGGCATGACCAAGTCAACACTTATTGATTACAAAAAATATTGAGGTCACAATATGAGATAAAATGGCAGACAAATAGTCATTCCACTAAAGCAACATAATTTCTCACAAGAAACTGGGTACTGAACAGGGACTGGCATAGAATAAGCACATTGTATCCATAGCTGAATAATGATTATTACAAATAATGCATATGGATGGTCCTACATTGATGTATACTTACTTGGAACATTCATCATAAATACCAATCCAGTCCCTTGAAGGACCTCCAAATTTTTCACTTCTCTGAAAATACTCGGCTACTAGCTTTAGATTCCCTAGAAGAAAGCAAAGATGACTAGAATTATTAAGAAATTTATAAAACATTTCACATACAACAGTTTGGGTAAATAATAAACAGGAAATAATTGTGACTTTTATAAGCTTATGCAAGAAATGAGAGGAAAAACTTTAAAAAGAAGAAACACATAAGTTCTTAATTTCACCTATTTCTGCATGTATAAAAGATAAAATTACTATCAAATTCACTGGAAGTATGGAACTAATTAGAATAGTAACCGCTATATTTTCAAGAATAATAAACAAATCATCTCAACTTATATTAGTTTTGTTTGTTAAATAAGCAATAGTTTTCGATTTAAGAACACCAACAACATATATGTGAGTTATTTGTTCTGTTTGTTAAATAAGCAATAGTTCTCTACTTAAGAACATCAATCACACATGTCTCTTACTTAGGTCAATATCAAAAAGTTTTCTGAGCCCTGGTCGTTGAACTTTCACTGCAACTCTCTCTCCATTATGAAGCACCGCACGATGTACCTGAAAATTGATATCACGGGAATTTGTAAGTACAATTTGAAGAAACACGGCATAAAGATCATAAAGACTGACATTAGACAAATATGCCCACTAATCTCAATGGTATAGTATCATCAGTATGTCACAGTAGAAAGACAAAGACATCAGATATAAACTGGCACAAATTATAGGCAAACATTTTACATATGATTATGAAAATAAGAACACTGTATATGGTAATTAAATAGTTAACTGGCATTTTTATCTAAAAATAGTTTAACTGGCATGAAAGGAAAAATATGTATATTTTATATTCTTCTTAAATACTAATAATGATATAATATGACGCTGCCTGAATTGTCAATGAGTAGGGAAAATGTATATGCTGGATAATGTAGGAACTAAGCACCTGACCAAGACTAGCAGCAGCTATTGGACGGTCCTCAAATTCTTTGAACGCAACATCAACTGAGCACCCCATTTCCTTCTCTATGAAAGCCTTTGCCTTCTCAGGAGAAAATGCAGGTACTCTGTCCTGCAGAAAAGCAAAAGGTACATGGCGCATGTTTACTATTTTGTTAAAGAAGTACACCATGTAACAAACTACTACAACCAGTAAACAGGAATAATCCTTTGCCAGAAAGAAATAATCCTAGTTTAACAGAAGAGAGGAGATAAAGAAAGGAAGCCTTCACCAAAATTTCCTAGACAAAGAATGAATACCTGCAATTTTGCAAGCTCATCAACGAATTCTTTTGGGAACAAATCAGATCTTGTGGAGGATAGCTGTCCAAGCTTGATAAAAGTTGGGCCAAGCTGCAATACTTGTTCTCTTAACCATGATGCAGTGTTTCTCCTCCGGATTTTCTGCGAATTCAAAGGCGGTTCCAGTTAACATGTGCAGTAAAACAGGAATAAACCCATTTAAGCAGTCAAAACTGATGTGGTTTTGCACCATTACTAAAGCAAAATTCTCATGTGCACAGGACTTCAAGACCACCTTCACATTGGGGATTTTCAAGGAAATGGCAGCTTACAGTATTTTTCATATCCTGACTTGACTGAACTTATAGAATTACTGGTTAAATTGCTTAGCCATTTCATAGTTAGTGTACCTGATTTTCCTCTGAGAATCCACCTGGATAGGCCCATTTTGCATTGTCGAATAAAATACGTATTCGAAGAGAAAGCACGAAAGACCAGATATCTATACTCCTCTGCACAGAGTTGTAGTTAGCCTTTGCCCAACTGAATCCCTCGTCAGATGGCAAAACCTTGAGCTCCTCTTCAAAGGGATCATCTCTAGCACTCATTTGCTTCTGGGTCTTAACTAGAGCAGACATGTTACTGCCATTCACCAAACTGGTCCCAGTAACAACCGCCTTTGGAGAACCGTTAATGACTGCTCTGGTCGAACCGTTGACAACGCCATTTGTAGAACCGTTGATGACCGCCTTGGTTGAGCCATTGACGGCTCCATTCAGAGAACCGTTAACTGTATCTGTTCTTGCACGGCCACCGCCCTTGTTCCTCATCAATTCGGTTGTCGGGACCATCTTCCTCGACCGACCATTGGTAGTATATTTCTCGGATTCTGTGGGCCGGGCTTCTGCTCGGAACATTGAAGATCTCTTAACCAAGGAAGAGTCATTTCCATACCTTGGTAGCTTGGCATTCGATATAGACGCTGAAAAGCTAAGATCAGCCATCATCATCGCCATTGGACAATCAAAAACCCCTGTGTGTAGTAGCTTGCCATTATTAGTATGAAACAAATATGGAACACAATGAAATGTCATTCTAACCACAAGTACAAGGGAGAGACAATAACGAGAAGGCCCTAAATTATACAAGATGTTCCCAGTTTCCAACAAAATAAGTAATGGCCTGGTTCCACATGGCTACTACGTATCAACTACACACTTTCTTTCAGAAGGAATAACTACAGATTGTCCCGAATGAGTTAGTCAAGAAATTCATCAGAAACATATATCAGGGTAGAAAAGAACCATATCGTCAATTAACGGCCAAGTTATCAAAATCATGAATTTCGTCTAACAAGACTGCCTGAACATCTACCAGAAAGAGATGCAGCAAACATACAGAATACCAAAAACTACACCTTTGGTAAATCAGTTTCACCCAAGGCGCTGCGAGCCGGCGGAATCAAGCATCAGATTCCGGAAGAAACGAAAAAGGATTCGGCGGAACAGAGGGGCGAAATGAGTGGATGCGGGGGAGTGGGAGTTTGGCAAGCAAGGGGTACCTCACGTGGGCTTTTGATTTCTCGGGGCGTGGAGAAGAGAGGGGAGGGGAGACCGGTGACTTCTCTGATTCGTAACTGCAGCTTCGGCTCAGCTGGCTTGGCTTGGCTGGGAAGAGGACACCACTCCGCCACGAAGTGGAGAGGAAAATGAGGCGCACGAGGAGGGACGATTTTAATACTATATACTTTAACACTGTTAGGCAACGTGTACATCAAACCACCCATAAATCGTCCGCACCGCTCCGTTCGGACTCAAATTGCCATCATACTCCCTCCATTCCCTTATACTCCTACTTCATTGCAAGTCAAATTTTCTTTTTGTTAACCGGGACCATTAATACACCACAAGCATGCAACGAATGAATGTGAAAGAAGTGGCTGAGTGTCATTATGACTACATGCATGTAAGTATTAAAAAGTTGCTAGTACGAGAAAACATCATTAATTTTTGCCTCAATTACCGTCAATGGCCTTGTATTGATGCAAAATGTATTTTTGATAGTAGCCTTGTATAAGGGAATGGAGGGAGTATCTCAAATATCATGGACGCGTCTTGATGTCTAAAATCCTACAAGTCGGTACCAAACCAGCGGGGGATTTGTGGGCGTAACTCATGCTATGTAAGCCTTCGATTACACAGCCCCACCCATATCCCTCCCCGCACCTTCCACTCCAGATGTCCGGTGCCCAGTCAATTCAGAGCAGACGTGACCAACCACTGCCGCACTCCAGCTGAACGGCGTGACATTCAATCGGCACAATAGTCCAGAAACTCACACCTGCCCGCCGCTCACGGCGCCTCCGCTCGCTCTACAAGCCACGTTAATGCCGGTTCAGAAAGACGTGATCGGACAAAACGATGGGATGACTTCCTACCGTATTCAAACTATCGTTGGTTGTCCATCTACCTGCCCGGTATTCAACCTGCATGGCAGACGAGAAACCCACTTCGGGCACCCACATTCAAACCGCCTTCGGGCTGCCCGGCGCCCGCTATTTAAGAATGGTCATCCATGGCACAAATTGCACCTGCTCCAAGCCCCATCTCCCCTATTTTGCCTGTCGGCGCACCACCGCTTCCCGTCCACCTTCTTCCGCAACCGTCGACGCAATGCTCGGTACCATCCGTGGGTGGTCAAAGAAGCTCTCGCCGCTCCACCGACACGAGATCGCGGACCTTGTGCACTGCTGGCAAGCCCGACGTGTGCGCCACATAAACGCGGGACTTCCTGCGAGCTTACTAGAGGAGAGCTCGGACGACGAGGACCGAATGATGGAGGAGGCATCTGATGAGAACCAGGCGCTCACGCCGGTCATGCGGGTTCACCATGTCGCAAGCGCAGGTGCGCTTTGACAACATCATGATTGTGGTAGAGCAGGAGGAGTAGGCGGCACCGCCGATCTCTGCATTTCGGATGATGCAGGAGGAGGAGCGGTACAACCTGCAGCTCCTCAAGAAGCACTGGCTCACGAAGGCCAGATAACTGACGATTAGGCAAACGAGGAGGCCTCCCGACAATGGCCGTTGAGAGTCCGAGGCATTGTGGATGGGCAGCGGCGTTGTACGAGTTCATGTGCAACGCCTACGTCATCAGCTACGGGAGCAGTGGTGGAGCCAGAAAAAATGTATAACTAGGGCCAAGTGCTGTTAAAACTAATTAGGGAGGGCCAAACCATTGAAAAACTGATTTTTAGCAGCAAATAATCACTATTTATCAACTGTTCATTAGCCAATATGCACTAAACCCTTGATGTTAGGGGGGGGGGGGGCAGATCCCCTGCTGGTCCCCCTGTCTCCGCCACTGTGTGAGAGGTTGCGACTTCACGTCAACGAAGTTGAACGCGAACACCTGGTTGAGGAGATCGCGTCCAGGCGGATGTGGAAGCGTCACAAGTGGTGGTGGACGGGGAACACTGTCAACGTCGGCAGCTCCGGGTCGTTTGCGCCGGGTTGTAAGTTGTAACAACCACAAGGCTGGACTGTCCACGTTGATCATTGACCTCACCTCCACCGACGACGTTCCCGACTAGGTGGTGGACTCCGATGAGGAGTAAGACGTGGGAGACAGACGTTCCCACGTCCAGTGAAGAGCATGATGTTGAACACGGGGACGTGCCTACGGCCGGCCAAGAGTAGACCAAGCTAAAAATTACTTTTGCTATGCAAAAGAGATCCTAATATACCCTGAAAAAATTCTAACATAAATGAAAATATCGGGTTCGTTTTTATTTGGTGCATGCGGTTGGATGATCAGCTCCCTTATTGATGTCCACGTACATGTCGACGAACATTTGCTATGTTTGTTTTGGTGATCCACGGTGTTTGGATAAAACCCTGTGCTTGCTGATTATCACACCAAGTATTTCGAAGAAGTAAAATGCGTTTAAGTTTCCAGAGTACTCTCAATTTTTCATACGCTTTCTCTGCCCTGCAAGACGGTTAGCTTGGAGGGTAGCAGGGCTAGGCTAGCCAAGTGGAGGACGACACAGCACAAGAAGTCCCGGAGGAGACGGATGGACCGCAATCTCAGTCGAGAGAAAGCGTGGGGCTGCGGAACTGCCGTCGTGCGCAAGACGACGCGCGGGCGGCCAGCGAGCGGCTGTGCGCCTTCCCTTCCCGCCGGCACGGTGTGGAGCCAGCGGCACCGCGCCCGGCTCACGTAGTCTTAGGGCATCTCCACCCGTTGGCCCCCGATGGGGCGTCTAAAAACGCACCGGCGCGAAGGTGGCCAAAAAAATAGACGAGGCAGCCTGCTGCTCTCGACGCCAGTATTAAAAAAAAGGGCCATTTACGAAGTTATGATAAGTAGTTAAATTTAGGCTAAACATGGCAAATTTGGCGAAATTCGCGCATTTTCATTACATTAACCTAATCTAAAAAGAACGGGTTGAAGTCGTTGCCGCCATCGCCGCTGCCGGCCTTCTCCTCCTTGACGCGGGCGCTTCGCTGACCCGGCGTCGCCATGGCGATCGGGCGGCGCGGCGTTGTCGTTGCCGTCGTCATTGCCGTGATAGGACGACGACCGTTTTCATCGCGGCCGCTGCCTCGCCTCGGCGGGCGCAAGGCGGCGCGCCGGGCGCCTCTTCACCTTCTCCCGCCGCTTTCTCCATCGCAATGGAGTCTCGGCGCGCCCATTCTAGGCCGCTCGTCGTGCCGAACTCCGCTTTCACCGGCGCCACCACTTCCGTTTTCACCGGCCACCGACCCGCTTTTGGCTTGACGAAGCGCGGAGGAGCCGACGAGGAGGAGGCGCTACCGCCGCCTCGTTGATGATGCCGCGGCCGCAAGTGCATCGCCGAGCGGCGACGATTCCGCTGGGCTCGGCCTTTGACGCCGAAAGGTACGGAGCGCCGGAGGAGGCGATGAGGACCGGGAGGAGGAAGAGGAGGAGGAGGACCCGAACCTCCTTGGCGCCCATGGCCCGACGCTACGGTGCCCGGTACGTGAGCACGCCGAAGTGTCGGGGGACGCCCCACCGTAGGTGGCGCCGCCGTTTCGCTGCCGCCGACCACCGGCGCTGCTACAGGACGCCATCGCTGGCCGGGCGGCGCCGAATACGCCGCCTGTGCCGCGTGGTTGTCGGCGGCGCGATCGGGAGGGAGAGTTGGGCGTCGGTGAGGACGCGCGACGATCTCGACCTCCTCGGCGGCATTTGCCGCTTACGGCGCCGGGCAACGGGGAATGGGCACTTCGGCCGAAGTCTCCACCGCTGGCCCGGCCAGATGTCCGGCGCGGCGCTGGATATTCGCCGAACAGAGCTGTGACTCGCTCACGGAGCGAACGGCGGCCGGTTGCTGCCGCCGCCGCTCTGTGGAAGCGTTTCGCCATGGCGACGGCGGGCTGGGCGGGCTCAGAGAGGTAGAGGGAGGGTCGGGCGGCGCCGGAGAGGCAGGAAGAGGGAGGGCTGGACGGCGGCGAGGGGCGGGTGGGCACAAAGCGAGCGAGGTCGCCGGCTTTATAGCCGGGCCGCGCCCATGTGTAATGTGCGGCGAGGAGGGAAGGCGTCGCGCCGTCCGTGAAGCGACGCCATGAGGAATCAATGGCAAGGCCGACAGCGGCAGCCTTGCCATTGATTCTCATGGGAACCGAGGCCGTTGAGGGAAGACGAGGCGCCGAAGTCGCCGACGCTGCTGGCCCGCGCCTTTTTTCGCGCTTAAAACAGCTCGCCTCGCTTCCCTGGCGCCCTAGTGCGCTGGTTTGGGCTGGGTCCGCTGGCGCTGTTTTCGCCCAAGCCGGGCAAAATCGGGCTCGGAGGCGCGATCGGGCCGTTTTCGGAGGCCTTCCCAAAGCGCCGAGATGCCCTCAGCCCTACTTCGTTTGTGGCCCTAAGAGCAACTCAAACGCGTCGACCATTTCATCTGCACATATTCGTTTGGATACATGAATATACCTCCGCACAACAATAACTAAGTGAGCATCAGCAATCATACTGTGGTAAAGGGCATAATAATTAATAAAATCATTAGGTTCTGTAAAACAGCACTAACAAAACTGAGTTAGCTATGGAAGAATTAAAAATTGCTGTCAGGCTAGCATCTGAAAGACTAACTCGCCTTCTCTCAAAGATTTTGGTGATGAACCATCTCAAGGAAATTTGCATTTTTCTCTACGCACCTGCAACGCTGGCTGGAAAATTCAGCTTAATTTCTTAATATACTGCAATATTTGTGAACTTAAAACGAGAACGACAAACTCTCCTGTAAGCACGTCGCAGTTTTTGGTGTTTCCTTCATTGACCTAATAGATCTCCCTTTTTTTGGTAGCTGCACAGCCAAGAATAATTTTTGGCTAACCATTTTATTGCTTTGCTTTGATTATGGGAAGGATGAGAATGGAGGAAGGGGGTGAGAGAGAGTTATCTCGGGTCCGGGGTTTATGGTCGGTTCCCGCTGTGGCGTCATTGAATCATCTTGGCTTGACCTTTTGCCAAGGACGACGACGATGGCACCGTGGACCACCGCTTCGCTAGCACTGGCGCTTGCTGCGGTTGTGGCTGCTCGCATTCGCCGCGGACTATCAAGGCCAAAGACCGCCGCCGCTTATGTCACGTAAGCATCACACCTGCTATGGCCGATGCTCCTCTCATCCTCGGTGGCCCCACCGGAACACGGGAGGAAGTGAGGAGAGGTGTCGGCCTCCATCATCCCACGGCGGTGTCGGCGCTTGTTGCCGGTCTGCCTCTCTCGCTCCAAATCAGAAACCTGGGAGGAAACGAGGAGAGGTGGCGGACGAGAGGGGATGCACCGCAGCGGATGTGGCTGCTACCAAGAGGCATGTGTGAGGTGGAGATGAGCGGCGGGGTTGGGGAGGCCTTGGTGACGGCAAGCGATTGGGTGGGAAGGAGGAGACGAGAAGCAAGAGAAGGAAGCCGTGTCGCCTTTTCCTTTTACTACTCGTCGGTCTAGGGTTGTATACTTTTCTCACGCACAACTAAAAAAAACCATCCTATTCTCTTGACCTCACACATAGCGAGCCCCATTTGTCATCCACCTGTGAAGCAGCTAAGAATGTGAAAGAAAACCAACGGAGAGCGCAGCACACCCGGTTGCTCCAGAAATGACGGATAGCCTAGCATCCTTTAGGTTGCATAGCGCTCGCAAGTACAGGCACACATCTGCACTCAAGCAACATACTAAAATATATGCCCATGTATACACAAAGTAGATTATGTCAGCGCCATGCAAACCTATCCTGATATTTCAAAAATGTATTACTTTCAAGCTCACCGGGCGAATCAAAATCCGCCTTCATTATCTGGAAATGAGTTTTTCAAAATTAGATCCCATATGGGTATGTTTCAATAAATATTTTCAAAACACAATTTTATACTAGAAAAGCAAGTTTATGGTACGAACTTGCTTTTTGTAGCACATACCAATAAGTTGCTTCTTGTTTAGTGTAAAACTAAATCCTAATGCTATATTTTTGTGTGTGTGTATATATGTTTCTCAACACACGACCTTCAAAGTTAGAATCAAAGTTGTCGGGAGGCTGATCGTACCCACGAACACCTATGGGGCCGGCGGACCGGGCCCCTTGTGGTTCGAAGGGGGGCGGAGATCGCACGAAGAGCGGATCGAGGCGGCACACGGCAGTTTACCCAGCTTCGAGCTCTCCCAAGAGATAAAACTCCTACCGCCGCTTGTTTGATGTATTGTGTTCTTGCTAGGGAGCGATGCGAGCTACAAAACCTAGCGTGAGCGTGATCTCGGTCTCGAGTGAGTCGAATGAACCGAACCCCCTACGCTGGCATGGGCCTCCTTTATATGCTCAAGGGTCTCCGGCGGTGGCAACATAGGCGAGGGTACAAATGTAAAACAGGAGTTGGTACACCTACTCGAACAAAGGTACTGGCAAAATACCTAACTCGACGGCAAGGGACAAAAGCAATAAATGCCCGCTCAGGTCGCCAAACAAAGGCAACAGAGACCGTCAGTGCGCCACCGCCGCCACGATAGCAAGCTTGTCAGCCGCTTATCGCCGCTTCTCCTCACGGGTCAAGACCTCTTGACACGCTGCCAAGATGGAATGATCCCACGGCGACACGTTGTTGGACGAAATGGAGCGAAGATGGAGAGAGGTTGCTTGCCGCGGCCGAATCCTTGTCGCGTCCGGAGGCTTGTCGCGCCTGAGCCTTCCCCTAAGCTCCTCTTGCCGGGTTCGCTCTTCTGCATGCCTTGAATGGCCTTCCCAAGAAGCTCCTCTTGCCGGGCCCCGCTCTTCTGATGCCTTGATATGGCCTTCCCGGCAAGCTCCTCTTGCCGGGCCTTGTCTTCTTAGTCAAATACTTTGTTCTTGAATGGCTCCAAAGGAGCCACGGAGGATCTTGGCGGTGACGAGGCAAACTCGCCATGGTGCTGCAAGAATCGTCTCAGGCACGAGTACGGGATACTAGGGCACCCCTACTCTAGTACACCGACAAAAGTGGACATATTTCAATTGATATATATGAAAAGGCAAGTTCCCCAATTAAAAATGTTATTATACTACTTTAAAACCTCACCCGTGTATCTTTCAAAACACAAATTAGTGTGGCTAAAGGTAACTTATAAGCAAAATATTGCTTGAATGATATGCAAGCAACAATTTTTCAGGAATATGTTTTTCTCCGTCAAATAATGTAAAACAAATCATTGGCTGTTGTTGTGATAGAAAACCGATCTGTTCTAGAAAAGCACATTGCTACCATAAATTTGATTTTCAAAAATAACATGCCCATATGAGATCTAGTTCAAAGAAATCCACACAGTGAAAGCAGAATTTTTTTTAATTTGGCTGGTTGGTTTGAAAGTACTCCTTCCACTTTGAGGTAAAACCATGTTAGGTATTTCCGAATAGAATACATTTAAAATTTCAAAATAGGTTTGAATGACGTTGACGTCATCCATTTGGCTCCATATGATTTGTCACTGATTTTGACATGTGGCTCGTGTACTCGGAAGTGCCCTGAGTACCCCGTAGCACCGTCTTTCAGGAAAACATGATTCAACACAACGTGAAGACAGTAATGCCAGAATTCAAATGTATTGCCACTACAGTAGCCTGTTATTTTACATATGCCAAATACAGTAGTAGAATATATTCAGTTAAGTACACTTTCAGTGCCCTGGTAATGGTGAAGTGTCGAACCGACTGGCAGAGTCAAATTGTTTCTTTGCATCAGGAAACTAAGCTGCCAAACTTTTCAAAGCTATCTCATAGACATTTTCAGAAAGTCCATTGGCTGAGATGATCATCTCCAGCTGGGCCTGTAGAAGAAAGGCGCGTTTAGAGAACTTATACCACGCCTGTAACGTACTCCCTCTGTAAAGAAGTATAAGAGTGTTTAGATCACTACTTTAGTGATCTAAATGCTCTTATATGGAGGGAGTACCTGTTTATGCAATACAAGCAACCCAATGCGATTTAAATGCAGAAAGTTAGGACTTTTAGACAGACCTTAGCAAGAGCTTGTCTGGTCTCATCATATCTCCTCCATCGAGAGAACGCTGACACCATGCGGGATGCCACCTACATTGTTTAATGTAACAAATGTAATCAAAACCAGTTGAAACACAAAATGGAAGCAAGGTGCTTATTCATTTAGCAATTACAGTTAAGGAAACCTGAGGATTTATTTTGTCGAGCTGTAAGACAACTTCACCCAAGAACTTGTATCCAGAACCATCTTTCGCATGAAAACTCACAGGTGACCCACAAAATCCTCCAATTAAAGAGTATACCTAAGCCAGAAGCAAATCTTCAAAACTCTATCAATTTAAATGCCAAAAACGTCCAGCTAACACCATGTACCTTGTTCGGATTCCGCATGTCAAAAGCAGGATGAGCCAGTAACTTTTGAACATTGGCTACATTTCCAGGAATGTCCGAGGTAGCTTGAAGAGCAAACCACTTGCTTACAACCTATTGGAACACAAGCAAGTATAAGCTCCCATGTAACAGAAATTGTTCTTCACTTAGGTGGTACAATAAAATAATTTTGCAAGAATTAATTATGTACATGCAGTAACTATCTTACCAAATAATCTTGCTGCCATTTGTTATAGAAGTCCAAAAGGGCATCCTCACGGACTTGACCTGGATTTTGAGACAATGCTGCTAATGCAGCAAACTGCTCGGTCATGTTAGTAGCAGACTTGTATTCATTTAATGCAAGTTCAGTGACATCTGGCTCATTCAGGGATGCAAGATAAGCTGCAAACATCACCCAGGAATATATTAAGATACACTGCCTGAAACCTTCCCATTTTGGAGCAGAACTTACAAAAATAAGAACATACCGAGACATGTATTTTTCAACGCACGGCGAGCCACGCTATCATGGTTAAATGCATAAGCTTCAGAACTTCTGTTGCTTGTTACCTATGACGAACAAATAATGAGGGAATGAGGACAAAATTGCAACAGCCTACTGGCTAGTAACAAAAACAAGATTAAAACCACTTCACCGGTTTGTTATCAAATGCCCAAATAATGAACCCCCACTCATAGTGATTTACTGAATAGTATAGTCTAGATCTTCACTCAATATTGCCTAAAAACCAGTTACTAAAATAGAGCACATTGCCACAAATTTCAGACAACTTTTAAATGTTGCCTGATGTCACTTACAGCTGCGAGAAGATCGTCCTTGAGTTGAAAGGCGAGTTCTTTCTTAATAAAGGTCCGGACAGCATGAACTGCATCGGGATCTGCAATTGACATCATATCCATAATCTCACCTTGACCAGGCAGAGTTATTGCTTTTGCAATGAATTCCTGTAGGAACTCAGATTAGCCCTTTATAACTATAAATTTTGCAGTCATAAATCACAACTGGGGCAGAACAATAATTACTTTATCCAAGCTTGTGCTTCGCAGGATTGCTCTAAGTCCATCAACAAATTTTGTATTTAGCGCCAGTGTTTTCTGTTGTTGGAAGTCAGCCACAAGACTGAACATCAATTTGCGTGCCAATATTTGACCTGCTTCCCATCTATGGAATACAAGAATTGTTATATTCAACTCTGCATTGTTATATTCAACTCCACATTGAAATATTTAACAAGTAAACAAGAAGAAACCTGTTAAATTCATCTGAATCATTGGCAAGTAAGAAATATAAGTCACTCTCAGTCAGATCAGAATCAAGACGGATGGGAGCACTGTATCCCCTCAACAAGGAAGGAACTGGTCTCTCAGGCACATTATTGAATATAAACTCTTCCTCCTTCTGAAAGATCAAAGCATATCTCATTCAGCGACTTTAAAAATCAGACAAGAATGTGAATAAACAACTGAATATCTATTGCACATATAGAGAAGGCTGATAAGCTGATGAAAGATAAATTACTTGATTTTTGTTCAAATCTGAATTCCTACAGACATTAAGATCCAGCAAAAATGACTTTTGAATGTACAGAAGACTAATGCAGAAGATATAAGACTGAATGAAGAATGGAGAATACTGCAGCTGAACTGCACAGGATGCTACTATAGATGGTAGTTACAAGCACAGACCAAGTTACAGCTTTGCCTGTTCAAAAAGAAAAAAGGCTTGCCATTGGCGTTTAAGAGAACCTTTTTGCAGGAAGACTAATAATGTGTGTACCTTCTTAAACTGAAGCACTGTGGTGAAGATTGGATGACCATCATTAGAGAGTGTTTGGACCATTCCTTCACTGTAGATGGAAGTCAGGGGCATATCTTTTCCGGTCGAATCAACAAGTCCAACAGCAACAGGTATGAACATTGGCTCTTTCATCGGTTGGCCAGGGGTAGGGGGCACTTCTTGACTAAAAGATTAAAAAAAGGAAGATGAATTTAGCAACCCTCCCAAAAATAAGCTACAAAGAGTTGAATAACAGGGCACACAAAATTAGTGTTCTGTTAGAATTGACAGAAGGAAAACGGAAATAGAGTAAAATGGAAGAATAATCTCAACGTAGATTATTTTATCAAGTTTGGTAGAGGTAGATAAAAAATGGAGAATGTGAAAGCTTACCTTAATTTCAAAGAGAATGCCTGGGAACCTTCATCATATGACGAAGTTACCTTTACAGTAGGTGTACCTGCTTGAGAGTACCTATTGGATGGATCTTTCGAAATCAGATCGTGCATGCAACAGGTAAAATGATTGACATGTATTACCATTGTAAAAAGTTCGGCAAGTGTGCATTATTTGCATCACACATGGCTGCGTAAAAGTCTTCACAAGTCACGGCTTGTCCATCATGCCTTTGGAAGTAAAGATCCATGCCCTGCAACAGAAGACGATCTGGTAAATAAGCCGCATGAATATATAACAAATATTCAACAGCTGAAGAGGAGAGACGCCCCATGGCATGCATAATATGTAGCAGATTCACATCACAGATATGTCCTGCACATTAGGTGCCTTCTTTTTGGCCAAAATAGAAGAGTAGGAAATAATTGAGTGCCCACTGATTTTTCATAATTAAGAAACAGTACAATTGTGTAAAAGAAGGACATGATCAAAACACAGTTACCACACTTGACTTTCACCTTTCGAAACCCTGAAGCTCCAAACATTGTCTTGTACATCCTGACGACTTCAGCACCCTACAAGAAGTGCATATCCATTTGTTACATCCTACGGTTATTGTCTAAGTCACATGAGATGACAAGCTAAACCCAATACCTTTTCGTAAACCTGTGCGGAAATTCCATAACCATCAGATGATGAGGTAAAAAGCAGCAAAAGAGAATGTCAGAAGATTTCCATTGCAAAGCTTAGCTAATACAAAACAGAAAAGGGAAAAGGCATACCGTGACTGACCATGTCATCCACATTCAAGGTCACCAAAGAATGTTCATCAGAAAAGGTTTCAGGGTTTTATCAGGGATTGGAAGTAATTAGTTAACATTGTTGTACACCCTATTAAGTGCATAATATTTCAGAAAAAGCAACTGACCGGTATAGAAGTTGTCCATCTGGAAATCAAATTCAAAACAATAATTATACCACAGATAT
Organism: Aegilops bicornis; assembly: GCA_021605145.1. Lineage (NCBI taxonomy): Eukaryota > Viridiplantae > Streptophyta > Magnoliopsida > Poales > Poaceae > Aegilops > Aegilops bicornis. Next base: position 389,924,021 of record CM038673.1, on the reverse strand, counting down.
TTATGGTACTTGTAATGCTTAGCGGTAATTAAAACCAAACAACTGAGACTTAAGTATGATTACCTTGATATATGAAAGGGGGCGAATAGGATGTGCCATAGGCCCAGCATCCTGGATATCAAGGAATAAGCAATGATTAAAAAACAGAAGAAACCTTGTGGCTGGAAGTTCATTGCAGGATCTATATCAGACTAAGGAGAAATGCAGTAACACAGAATGCACATGTAAAGAACCTGAGGGAATTGATAGGATCTAAGTTTAGAGACATCAGCTATGCGCTTTACTGTGCGACAGCCAAGATCTGATGAGAATTCCTGCACAACATCCTTAATTAGTTTAGAAAAAATAAAAGCAAATTTACATTATATAACATTATGATCTACTGCATGAATACCTGATCCCTGAAGACAGTTAGTCCTTCTTTCAACGTTAGTTGGAACCAATCACGGCAAGTCACTCTGCAATTAGATAGGCACAAAGAGATTATTTCCAGTCTAGACTAATCATGCATATGGCCGCATCAGGAAAAAACATAGTTGCTTCAATATGCTTTCCCTTGCAAGGTTCAAAATGTTTCAAAGTGGAATAGCTGAAAACCCTAGTAAAGATGCAATCAGCAACAGGCCAACAAGACCCTTCATCTTCTGAGAAAGCAAAAACAATAAAAGATACATCCAGTATGGTGTGTTGTTGAGATAACTACCTATTCCCAGTCCAGTTGTGGAAATACTGCAGAAATACAAGCAGCCAAGATCAGAAGTATAACTAAATTCAATAAAAATATCAAAATTATGTGGCCATAACAAATACATATTGGAAAAGAAAAACTGAAACTTCAATGTGATATACCTCATGTCCAATGACACCCAAAATTGCAGCATAATCACCATCAGTGGCAGCTTCTGGTGATGCTAGCACAAGTCTAGATTGAAATACCTGTTCATTGATAAACAGAACATCATCAAATTTTTGTCTGCAAATATTTTCTAACCAGAGGCAAATTCTTACGTTCAAGCTCTTGTTTTCCATTGCTCCCCTGCGAATAATACAAAGTTATTTTATCAGGGTAAGGCAGTGCCATTAAAAAAATCATAATACCACCATTTTTGGGCAGAGTGCCGATGCAAACAGGAAACAAACTTACATGTTGAAATCAGGAACAACAACAATGTTGAACAAATCAAGATCATATTCAAGACCAAAAACCTGGAACAACACAGAGGTGGAATTAGATTATCTGATTAGTAATTATGTCACTTACTCTGCTAAATAATTGTAGCAAAATAACAAGACAAATCAGTCTAGTAGACCAACCTCCTCATCCCATTTCATAGCTTCTTTAAGAGAATACATAGCATGTGATGTTTTTGGCAAATCTTGAGCAGGAGTCCAAATTCGAAGTGTAACTTTGCGGCCAGAACATGTAACAAATGAGTCCTCCCGGCACTCCAACTGACCAGCAACTAGCGCAAACAAGTAGCATGGTTTCTTGAATGGGTCCTCCCATAGTGCGTAATGCTTTCCACCCTATAGTTCAAAAAAAAAAGCATGTGGTTGAGCACATCGGTGTGGTCGCTCTGACAATTGCACATGAAAGTAGTGTACCTCAAGATCACCCTGTTCGATAAGATTGCCGTTAGACAACAACACCGGATACAGAGTTTTATCACCTTCAATACGACAAGTATATTTTGCCATCACGTCCGGGCGATCCTGCGATAGCATTTAATATTTGCAAATGTAAGTCATCTCATCGCCAGAAAAAAAGGTAAAACATAATCTTTGATGGACAGAAAAACGAGATTGATTAGTTTGATGCATATGCATACTTAGGTTCAATACATGGTGGCCTACAACAGAGAGAATCATCACGGTTATCTATTGAGCATAATTTCCAAAATGGCAAACCTACCTGAAAGTAGGTAATTTTCCGGAATCCTTCTGCTTCACATTGGGTGCAAAAATTACCAGTCGACCTGTACAGACCCTGTAAGCTTATAACAAATCAGACCAGAATACAAGAGATTTTAATTCCAAGAAATAATAAAGTTTGTGGCCCTCCCAGTGGTTTGTACCTCCAAAGATGTGTTGAGCTGAGGATAAATCTCCGTAACAATTTCCATGTTGAATACACCAGCAGGTGGTGTCAAAATCGTCAGATGGCGTGGATCAACTGTATACTTGTCACTCTAGTGTTCAGAGTATACACAAGTCAGACAATTAGCATACTTACATTACATCCAAAATATGCAGGAACTTCTGCATGCATACACTTATGAACCACACTGGGCTTCAAATAATTAGGCACACAGATATTGGGATAAAAACAGATGTTTGCTACTACTCAGTGTGGAGTCGCAATTACAGGTGTACATGTAATAGCTAGGTGGAAAGTATAGCCTGAAGAATGCAGTATGAATGCCCCGTGGGACTGCTTATTCTCTTGGCCACTGATAAAATATACTACAGCTAATAGATGGGCTTCTTTCTCTGTCTGTCATGTACATGCATGTGCTTTGTCCAACTACTTCGGTTCCAAATAAGAACATTGCGTGTAAACTGAGTATAATATTTAACCGTGAACAAAGGTTTCGACCACCCTAGAATAATTTCACCTTATTCCCAACTTATTTCTCAAAATCATTAACTTATGTGGATCATGTGAGCACATGCACACACGACATCATGCTACATGGCAAAAGTAGATCACATGAAGTACCTTCAGCTCTGTGCCATTGATTTTGATTGATAACAGCTTCAGATCACATCCATGAAGAGCGAGTGGAGATGAGGTGCCTGCTACAAAGAGTTTGTGATGAGGTCCAGAACCTCATTTTGAACCGTCTCAAACTGAGAAAAATAATAGATGAACAAACAAATATACAAGAAAGCCCTGAAGCATCTAACTAGAAAACTAATGACATGTTTCAAAAGGTACAACACTGATGATTCTCTAACTAAAGTACAACTCCCAGGATGAATCTTCACCTTCATTGCCTGGAGATACAGCTATTTTAGAAGTAACCATGGTCTTTTCATCACCAAGTTGAAATTCTAAATCCACCTGCAGAATAATTTTGTAACAGTAAGAAGTTAGAAGTACTGTACAGATAGAAAATAGCAAAAACTATGGCTAATTTACAGGGGAAGTATAATTTTGACTTGAATTTATTTTATCATGCAGCCAGCACACAACTCCGCTTATGTTGTCTCAACATAGCTGGTCCCAAGCCCGGGTAAAGGAGGAGGCTAGCCGAGCCTAGGAGGATCCGCTTAGGTAGCTGGAACATAGGGTCCCTGACAGGTAGGTTTCAGGAGCTAGTTGATACAGCTGGGAGGTGTGGATATCCTTTGCGTCCAAGGAACCAAATGGAGGGGACACGGGGTTCAAGCTGTGGTACACGGGGACGGCTGCAAACAGAAATGGAGTAGGCATCTCGCTCAACAAGAGCCTCAAGTATGGAGTGGTAGACGTCAAAAAACATGGGGGCTGGATTATCCTGGTCAAGCTGGTAGTTGGGGACTTAGGCTCCGTTTCGGAAGCTCTCCAGAGGCTGGCTTCCTAAACTTGCTCCGAGAAGCCAGCCAAACGGCTCTGCTCCGAGGAGACGGCTCCGTGGAGATAAAGAATACGCAGTGCAATTTTGACAGAGATGAGGAGCAGCGCCAGACCAGCTTCGCGAAATAGAGAAGCGGGAGTTGGTCAAAATTACATAGGAATGCCCTTCCGAAGTGAACCTTGCGTACCGTTTTGATCGCTTCAAGCTGGCCCTCGACACATGGAAGGCAGGAGATGATTGAAATTACATTCCACTACCCTTCCAAAGTGAGCCTCACGTACCGCTTCGGTCGCTAGAACCTGCTTCCTCCACCGAACTGGGCCAATGCGACCTGGCCCAAACCACGGCCGAACAGGCTTTAGCCTGATTTCTTGGGCTACCAGTCCATGCGTACGTGAGGAATTGAGCACGTACAGCCGAACAAGTCGCTGCTCCACCGAGAAGCTAGAAGCCAGCTAGAAGCGGGGAAGCCAGCTATTTGTGAAGCCGGTGGAGATCCGAACGGGCCTTAGTTCTCAATGTTATCAGCGCGTATGCCCCGCAAGTAGGCCACAATGAGAACACCAAGAGGGAGTTCTGGTTAAGAGTGTACCGATTAGCGAGAAGCTCTTCATAGGAGGAGACCTCAATGGCCACGTGGGTACATCTAACACAGGTTTTGAAGGGGTGCATGGAGACTTTGTTATGGCATCAGGAATCAAGGAGAAGATGTCTTAAGCTTTGCTCTAGCCTACGACATGATCATAGCTAACACCCTCTTTCAAAAGAGAGAATCACATTAGTGACTTTTAGTAGTGGTCAACACACTAGCCAGATTGATTTCATCCTCTCGAGAAGAGATGACAGGCGTGCGTGTCTAGATTGTAAGGTGATACCAGGAGAGAGTGTTGTCCCTCAGCATAAGCTGGTGGTGGCTGACTTCCGCTTTCGGATTCGTGTCCAGCGGGATAAGTGTGCCAAAGTCGCTAGAACGAAGTGGTGGAAGCTCAGGCGTTCAAGGAGAGGGTCATTAAGGAGGGCCCTTTGGAGGAAGGAGGCGATGCAAACAATATGTGGACGAAGATGGCGACTTGCATTCGTAAGGTGGCCTGAGTTTGGAGTGTCCATGGTCAGTAAAAGAGAAGCTAAAGATACCTGGTAGTGGAATGATGATATCCAGAAGGCTATTAAGGAGAAGAAAGATTGTTTTAGACGCCTCTACCTAGATAAGAGTGCAGACAACTTAGCGAAGTACAAGATGGCAAAGAAGGCCGCAAAGCGAGCTGTGAGTGAAGCAAGGGGTCGGGCGTATGAGAACCTCTTCAAGTGGTTGGACATGAAGGAAGGCGAAAGGGACATTTATAAGATAACCAAGATCCGAGAGAGGAAGACGAGGGATGTTAACCAAGTCAAATGCATCAAGTATGAAGCAGACCAACTCCTAGTGAAGGACGAGGAGATTAAGCATAGATGACGGGAGTACTTCGACAAGCTGTTCAATGGGGAGAATGAGAGCTCTACCATTGAACTGGATGACTCCTTTGATGATACCAGCAGGCATTTTGTGTGGCGAATCCAAGAGTCGGAGGTCAAGAAGGCTTTAAAAATGATGAAAGGAGGCAAAATGATGGGCCCTGATTGTATCCCCATTGAGATGTGGAGAGGCCTCGGAGACATAGGTATGGTATGGCTAACTAAGCTTTTCAAACTCATCTTTTGGGCAAACAAGATGCCAAAAGAATGGAGACGAAGTATATTAGTACCAATCTTCAAGAAAAAAGGGGATGTTTAGAGTTGTACTAATTACCGTGGAACTAAGATGATGAGCCATACAATGAAGCTATGGGAGAGAGTCATTGAGAATCGCTTAAGAAGTATGATGAGGACATCACTAACAAAGTTACACCCATACCCCTACTGCTACATATGCTACATATACTGGACCAATTACTAGAGCTCGCGCACGCCAATTAAATTACCAGGTACTTATGTTTCTTGGTAATGATTCTAATGTTCATGAGAATATGATGCTGCCTAAATTGGATACATTTGTTTTGCTTATAAATGAAGGGCCAAGCATGGACAAGAACAATGAACATTGAAGCATGATCAAGCATGGAGAAGATGGCGCATGCAAGGGGAGCAAGAATAAAGTTTCTGGTGGAGTTTTCAGCACTTTGGAGCCACCATGATGATACACAAGGACATGGATGAAATATACAAGATGTCTTTTCATAAATTTCATCCATAGCTTAATATAGGTGTTGCACCACCTTATTTTTGGGCCAGGCCCATGTAATTTTGAAATACTACTTATAGGCTATTTTTTTAATCTGTATTGTAGGGGAAATGACTCAGGAGGTGTTTTAGTCCCACCTTGCCAAGGGGGGACGAAATCCCCTCTCTTTCCCCCTACAAATACAGCCCGTAAGGCACCGTTTGGACTTTGGGTTTTGTTTAGATTAAGTTCGCCATAGCTGCAACTCGCATACTTCGTTTGTGTTCAACGACCAGACAAAGACATCACAGAACCCCATTTGTTTAACAAAGCTTTCCTCTTATATTCGTAGTATCCAGATTGCAATCTTAGTTTCTTGCTTGTTCTTCGTATGCGTGCAGGAAATAGACCTTCATGGTCATGTTGATCGTGCTCCGGCGTGGTCAATAACCTCTCAAAGTTCGTTTAGCAATTGCTAAGGCGCGACGTCCTCGCACGTTCTTAGTCGGATCGTCAAAGTCTACTCCACCAAAAATGATAGCCACCATCTCATCGAAAGATGGGACACCTTTGCCCCTATCAAAGTATGTAATGCCCAGGGAGATCTCGATCCAGAATTGGGGGTGAGAGAAAGAGAACGGAGTAGGTGAGGAACTTGGAGAAGGGGAAAGGGGATCGATCAATCACTCGCTGCCATTTCGTCTGGTGAGTCGTACATATGTAGCTGCCCCACTGGGCCACCCTTACAAGGCCGCAGCCCAAACACAAAACCCACACACGCACTCGACCCAAGCCCAAGAAGGGTGTTGCGGTGTTCGCTTAATCGAATCGCACTTGGTCGATTCACCGCAGATGCATTAGCAACATCTGCAGGTGTGACATTGCCTCCCTCTTGCGATGCAGACTCTTCCCAGATGCAAGCTGATGGGTACCGATGGCGAAGGACGTCATAGGCTTCCCAGGTTGTGGCCGATGGTGGCATGTTTGCCCATTGCACTTGCAGTTGCACCACAGGGGCATCCCCTTTCTTCACCATGCGCCGTTGCAGAATCGCCACTGGTTCAGTTTGCTCGCCGGCAAGGTCCGGTACTCGTGGTAGTTTAGAAAACACCGGAGTATAATCTGGAGTAAATGGCTTCAACTGAGAGACGTGGAATACCGGATGGATGCTGTTGTCTTGGGGAAGTTGCGATCGTCGCCAACAGCCAATGCGTTCGTCACCGTGAAATTTGAAGAACTTGTAGGCGAGCTTCTTGCAGGGGCGATTGGCGACAGAGGATTGTGCATATGGCTGCAATTTGAGAAGGACTTGCTCGCCGACGTCGAAGGCTCATTCTGCTCGGTGTCGATCCGCTTGTTTCTTGGAGCGAGCTTGAGCACGCGCGCCATTCTTGTAGCATAACAGTTCGTGTCTGCAGATCCGATCCGATTCGCCGGACGCCGTCACCGAAGCGCTTGGCGCCAGTGTGGTAAACCCAGTTGGGCTCTCTGCCGTACAACGCCTTGAAGGGAGAGCAATTCAGGGAGGCGTGATGTGCAGAATTGTACCAAAACTCCGCCGCCAGTAGCCACTTGCGCCATTGCCGCGGCGAGTCGTGGACTGCACACCGCAGGTACATCTCCAAGCACTGATTGACGCACTCGGTTTGGCCGTCCGTCTGTGGGTGGTGCGTGGTGGAGTAGAGTAGCTTGGTTCCCGCGGCGGCGAGCAATTCGCGCCACATGGCGCTCGTGAAGATCTTGTCGTGGTCGGAGACGATCGAATGCGGAACGCCATGAAGCTTGATGATGTGCTCCAAGAAGGCGCGAGCGACCTGGACGGCGGTGAAGGGATGACGAAGCGGCACGAAGTGGGCGTACTTGGTCAGTCGGTCGACGACGACCATGATTGCGTCGTAGCCTTCAGATTTCGGCAGCCCCTCCACGAAATCCATGGTCAGCTCCTGCCATGGTTCCGTGGGAATTGGAAGGGGTTGGAGCTTGCTAGCAGGGTGCGTGTGCTCGTGCTTGGCGTGTTGGCACACGACGCACTGCCGGACAAAATCTTCCACGGCACGCTTCAGCCCGGGCCAGGCGAACAGCTTGCGGACGCGGTGGTAGGTGGTCATGGCGCCGAAGTGACCACCCACCGCACTGTGATGGAGAGCGGCGATGAGTTTGGTCTGCAACGCGAAGTTGGCGCCAATCCAGAGTCGGCCGCGCTGCCTGATGACGCCTTTCTGCAATGTGCGCCCTTGGTCGTCGGTGGTGGTGACCGCGAGCTTGGCCAGCAGCTCTTGCGCGTCAGGATCAGTTCCGTAGGAGTTGGCCACCTCCTGGAGCCATTGGGGCTGACACAGAGAGAGCGAGAAGCGCGAGAAGATGGCCGACGCGGGACAGCGCGTCCGCCGCTCCATTGTCGACGCCTTTCTTGTAGCGGAAGGAGAACTGCAGACCCACCAGCTTGGACATGGCTTTCCGTTGGAGGTTCGTAGCTAGCTGCTGATCTATAAGCGCACACAGGCTCTTGTGGTCGATGACGATCTCGAACGGAGCGCGTTGCAAGTACGGCCGCCACTTGTCGATCGCCATCCTCACCGCCAAGAACTCCTTCTCGTAAGTGGAAAGCTTCTGATTCTTGACGCCCAAGGCCTTGATGAGGTACGCGACGGGGTGGCCGTCCTGTGTGAGCACCGCCCCCACGCCGGTGTCGCACGCATCGGTCTCGATGGTGAACGGCTTGGCGAAGTCGGGGAGTGCCAGCATTGGCGTGCTCACCATGGCTTGCTTCAGAAGCTCGAACGCCTGTTGCGCCTTGTCATTCCAGACGAATCCTTTCTTTGTCAGGAGCTGGGTCAGCGGCTTCGCGATGATGCCATAGTGAGGGACAAATTTGCGGTAGTAGCCGGTCAGGCCGAGGAAGCCGCGGAGCTCGGTAGCCGTTGTGGGCACGGGCCAGGCCTGCATGGCGCTGGTCTTGGTCATGTCGGTGGCGACTCCGTCCTTGGAGATCACATGCCCCACATACGCGATGCTGGTTTGCACGAACGAGCACTTTGGATTCCTTGGCGAAAAGCTGGTGTTTGCGGAGCAGCTGCAAAGTGAGCCGCAGGTGCTCCTCATGTCCCTGCAGGTCAGTGCTGAAGACAAGGATATCATCAAGAAATATCATGATAAACTTACGAATGTATCGCCCGAATACAGTGTTCATGAGACACTGAAAAGTTGCAGGGGCGATGCACAGGCCAAATGGCATCACTCTAAAGTGGTAGTGCCCGTGGTGAGTTTTGAAGGCTGTCTTCTCTTCATCCTCCTCGCGCATACGGATCTGATGATATCCAGCACGCAGATCGACCTTGGAGAAGTAGGTAGCACCCGCCAGTTCGTCCAGCAGCTCGTCCACAACCGGCAGTGGAAATTTGTTTTTGACAGTTGCAGTATTCAATCGTCTGAAATCAACACAGAATCGCCAGTTGTCGTCTTTTTTCTTTACCAACAAAACTGGTGCAGCATATGGGCTCATGTTGTGCGCAATGACGCCAGTTTTTAGCATGTCTTGCACTAGCTTCTCAATCTCATCCTTCTGAGCAGGTGAGTAGCGATATGGCTTGGTGCTGATAGGAACATTGCCTGGTTCAAGGTGAATACCATGGTCATACTGTCGACAAAGCGGTAACGTGGTTGGTTCGGCAAACACATCCTTGTATTCCGACAGCACTTTCTGAATATTTGGTGGAACTGGTTCTTGGATTTCTTTCTCTGCCCGCTCAACTGTAACCAGGGCTACAGTCCAAATGTCGTTGGCCCCTTCCATGCGATGAAGTTCATACGCATCCAATTCTGTGATTGGTGGAAGATCTGAGGTTCTGACGCCCTGAAGATGCACTGTCTTCCCTTCAGTTTGGAACGTGATCGTCTTCAGTTGCCAATGGCAATTCATGGGACTGTGTGAGGCCAACCAATCCATGCCGAGGACTCATCGTATGCTCCCAGTGGCAGTACTCTGAAATCTGTATGAAAAGTGTGTCCAGGTACCTGCCATCCAGTTGTCGAACGATCTTGTTGCGGTGCAGATGCTGCCATTTTGCCACCCGAACTGACACCGGTGGTAAGGCCTCTGTTTTCGCTGACACGCGCTGCACAAAGGAGTCGCTGATGAAACTGTGTGAGCTGCCCGAATCCACTAACAACAGCATGTATTGATCTCCAACTTGTGCGCGCAGGCGAATGGTAGATGGTGCTTCCTCTCCTGAAACTGCATGTTGCGATATTGCACAGCATTCGGGCTCTTGGGCGTTAGGCTGGTCCAAGAGTTGCAGAGCATGCACGGTGTCGTCTGAAAGAATCTCTCCAAAGTCCCCTACTTCGATCATCAGTATTTGACCGGTGCGCTTGCACTGATGCTCGCGTGAATACTTGTCTCCATAGCAGAAACAGAGTCCATTGGTTCTTCTAAATTCCTTGAGTTGCCGTTCTCGAGCGTACTCGTCGCCGCCTGGACGAGGTTGAGCGGCTGCGCAAGGCTGTGCAGCTGCTGCAGGTGCTGCTGGTGGTGGTCGCCCCACAGGAACGATGCGGCTGCGCGGTGCTCTTTGTTTTTCCAGTTCTTCCTCTTGAATGCGTGCAAACACAACGGCTCTGGTAATGCTAGTTGGGGCTTGTAACCTGACGCCCGACCGCAGTTCATCCTTCAGACCCAACAGGAACTGAGAGATGAAGAATTGTATGCTCAGGGTTGGATCCAAGGAAAGCAGATGATACATTGAGGTTTCGAACTGCTGACGGTACTCCTGAACACTGCCAGTCTGCCGCAATTGAACTAGATGATACATCTGTGCCTCAAACTCTTCGGGGCCGAATTCTGCTTCGACAGCGGCTCTGAATGCCGCCCATGACATAGCAGGGTGTGTCTGTCGATATGCCTGCAACCACATCGCTGCGATTCCATCCATGTACAAATTTCATTGCTAGACCCAACAGCGGTGGCACTCAATAGAGCTCGAAGTATGAGGTGCATCGCTCGAGCCAGATGCGTGGCGACGCTGCCGAACGGAAGCCGTGCTTGGGCGGCTTGGTGTAGTGGTCGACCCCGCGATGTTGCTCGTACGCGGTTGGCGAGTTCTGGAGCAGGAGCGGAGGGCCGTGGTTGACGAGGCGGGCAAACGGAAGCTGCGCGGCGCCCTCTATGTAGAGCGGCGGAGGTGATGGTGGACAAGTCGTTGGTGGTGGAGGGGGCGGCGCTTGATTGGAGGAGCCCGAGGCCGGTGGCGTACCCGTCGCGGATGTGCCGGGGTCGAGCGGCGGAGGGGACTTGCGGGCCTCGTCACATCTGCTTGCGTCAAATCTATCTGCTTGGCAAGATGCTTGAGCTCGTTGGAGACCTGGTCGTTGTAGGCGACCTGAGCTTGGTGACCCGTCTTCTGGTTGGCGTCGAGGCGGCAGATGACGGACTCGAGCAGTGTCTGAAGCTTGTCCGTCGTCTCTGTCATCACATCCAGCACGCGGCGTGTCTGGGCGGAGGGTTTGGACGACGCCGTGGTCGCGCTCCGAATCGAAGCGAACCCCGAGTAGGATTTCGAGCGAGCTCGCCGGAGCGGCTCGCACCTAGCTCGGTGGATGTTACCGCTCGATCTGGAGGATTAGCGAGCAGCGGCGGCCGATCGGAGAAAAATTTCTGGTGCATTTGTGGAGGCTCTGAGTACCACTGTAATGCCCAGGGAGATCTCGATCCAGAATTGGGGGTGAGAGAAAGAGAACGGAGTAGGTGAGGAACTTGGAGAAGGGGTAAGGGGATCGATCAATCACTCAGCCATTTAAATGCGGTGAGTCGCACATATGTAGCTGCCCCACTGGGCCACCCTTACAAGGCCGCAGCCCAAACACAAAACCCACACACGCACTCGACCCAAGCCCAGCAGTGGTGTTGCGGGTTCGATTAATCGAATCAAGATTTGGTCGATCACGCAGATGCATTAGCAACATCTGCAGGCGTGACAAAGTATAATAAGCGTGACCAAAAATCATCTTGGTTTCATGCCTGGGTGGTCGACCATGGAAGCCATTTTCTTGGTACGACAACTCATGGAGAGATACATTGAGCAAAAGAAGGACCTACATATGGTGTTCATTGACTTAGAGAAGGCCTAAGATAAGATACCACGAAATGTCATGTGGTGAGCCTTGGAGAAACACAAAGTATCAGCAAAGTACATTACCCTCATCAAGGACATGTATGATAATGTTGTGACAAGTGTTTGAACAAGTGATGGTGACACTGATGACTTCCCGATTAAAATAGGACTGCACTCGGGGTCAGCTTTGAGCCCTTATCTTTTTGCTCTGGTGATGGATGAGGTCACAACGGATATATAAGGAGATGTCCCATGGTGTATGCCCTTCGCGAATGATGTGGTGCTTAGTCGATGATAGTCGGACGGGGTCAATAAGAAGTTAGAGCTATGGAGACAAACCTTGAAATCCAAAGGTTTTAGACTTAGTAGAACTAAAACCGAGTACATGAGGTGCGGTTTCAGTACTACTAGGCACGAGGAGGAGGTTAACCTTGATGGGCAGGTGGTGCCTCAGAAGGACACATTTAGATATTTGGGGTCTATGCTGCTAAAGGATGGGGATATCGATGAAGATGTGAACCATGGAATCAAAGCCGGATGGATGAAGTGGCGCCAAGCTTCTGGCGATCTCTGTGACAAGCGAGTGCCACAAAAGCTAAAAGGCAAGTTCTATAGGACAGCGGTTCGACCCGCAATGTTGTATGACGCTGAGTGTTGGCTGACTAAAGGATGACATGTTCAACAGTTAGGTGTGGTGGAGATGTGCATGTTGAGATGGACGGCGGTTCGACCCGCAATGTTGTATGGCGCTGAGTGTTGGTCGTCTAAAAGGCGACATGTTCAACACTTAGGTGTGGCAGAGATGCGCGTGTTGAGATGGATGTGTGGCCACACAAGGAAGGACCGAGTCCGGAATGGTGATATACAAGAGAGCTAGGGTAGTGCTGATTGAAGAGAAGCTTGTCCAACATCGTCTGAGATGGTTTGGGCATATTCAGCGCAGGCCTGTAGAAGCGTCAGTGCATGGTGGACGGCTAAAGCGCGCCGATAAGGTTAAGAGAGGTCGGGGTAGAACGAACTTGACATGGAGGAGTCGCGAAGAGAGATCTGAAGGACTGGTGTATCGACTAAGAACTAGCCATGGACAGGGGTGCGTGGAAGATTGCTATCCATGTGCCAGAACCATGAGTTAGTTGCGAGATCTTACGGGTCTCACATCTACCCTACTTGTTTGGGACTAAAGGCTTTGTTACCGTTGTTGCCGTTGTTGTTGTTGCTGTTGTTGTTGTTGTTGTTGTTGTTGTGTTGATGCAGCCAGCACACAAGCACTGCAATTGCATCGCTATAGTGCACCGCAAACCCAGATAAACTCTACACACCAGCATTTCTTCCTAGTAAAATTTGTGAACTTCTACAGAAACAACCCATATGCCATAGCAGTTGAAAATATCCAAGAATGGAAGCGCATACACTGAAAGTTGTGCGCTGTATATGCTTGAAAAAGAAAGCTGAGTTACCGTGTCAAACAAGTAGTCAGGTTTTTTGTAGTCTTTCAAGAATATCTCCTTTGGATGGTCCATCTCTGGTTCTTCAGTTGCAGCAGGAGATGGCCCTGTTGCAATCAAACAAGCTGTCCTCTTGCTGACAAACTTTGAACTCTGAAATACAAAAGAAAATAATAAGAACACGGAATATACATGTATGCCACATGAAATTAAGTAAGAAATGTGCCATTTGAACGCACTTGCCAGTTGCCAGAAAGTACATATTATTTAATTCGTAAAATTCTTTTTAGTTACATAAAATGCAACACTTCATTGCCAGCCCAATTAACACAGCATTGAGGAAACACATACGCAATGTTTAGCGAAGGATAGTAATGATGTATGGAAGATAAAACTAACATGTAACGACAACAAAGGATTGGACCTTGTTCCTGTCCAGTGTGAACCCTGCAACAATGCAGACCATAATCTATAAGCCACGCAAAGTAAAGGCATGCAACATGGCCAAAACTGAAAGGGGGTAACAATGTGCAATAAATATATATCATTATCATGCAACCACAAGATTACAAGAGGGGCCGCACCTCCTTTGTTAAATTAGCGAGGCAGCCAGAGTACTTATTCCCTGGGGAACCTCTCTTTGAAGAGGAGTAAGGCAATCTTTGATACTGGCAGAAAAAAAAGGAGGAAAGTAGTCAAGAAAGGCCCAGTAGATCACTCAATGGCAGTATGCTAGAGAACGGCCCCACAACACATAAACATGAGCTCTGCCAATCTAGTACTCCCTCCTAACCAAAATAGTAAGTTCTAGGATTATCTTCAGTCAAACTTATTTACGTTTGACCAAGTCTATACAAAGATCTACAATATCAAATATATATAATATGAAAATATATTTCCTAACGAATCTATTGGAGCAAATTTTCTGTTGTAGATGTTGATATACTTTTATATAGAAGACTTGGCCGAACTTAATGAAGTTTGACTTAGGAGAAACCTTAAACTTCAATTATTTTGAAACGGAGGAAGTATAAGTCTATGTCAGATGCGCAAATAAATGAAGAATCCCATCAAACCAGCACAAAAGGAGTAATTTAACTTGAAATTACACTGTCGGTAGCAATTCCAACATTGAAACATTAGGTGTTTGTAAACTCTAGAAGGGAAACTAGCTACAATTTGCAGGAGAAGAACACTGGAAGGAAACGAGTGAGTAGTTGAGGGAAGTGGAATCACATGGAGAGGGAGACCATGCCCAGAAACCCAGCCTTAATCAAACCGCAACCTTGGCACGCCACGGCAGGCCTAATGAGACGACGAGCCATTCCGAATCCCAACACTCGAACTCAATTCGCGTTCAACCTTAACCCTATAGCAAACCATATCATAACATTAATGTTGTGTTTGGATGTCTGTATTCGAGGCCTCCTTGTTGAATTGGTTTCAATTCCAATTCAGACAGGAAACTGTAATGGACATGAATACGAATTTGGTTGTTTGGGTGTTAATTGAATTGGCTCACGGAATCCTACTCAGGCTTCAATATGTAACATGTTTGGATGTCAAATTATGGAATTGCATAGCAACATTAGTATATGCATCAAAACAGAAGTTGTATAATGTGTTACTATAATTGGATGATTATGTAGCAATGTTTTATCAAATATTCTAGAAATCCAAGGGAACATCATATAATATTGACGCAAAAAAACAAAAATCAGTTTATACACCAATAAAGTACAGCACATATAGTTTAAATAGGTCTTTCAAATTCCCAAGGAAAATAAGATCTGCACCAACATATAACTAGGGTTAGCAAACTTTCCAAAAAAACAAGGACTGTTACAATGCTAAGCAATTGCTTGCTGGGAAGATTAGGAGAGGCAAGGAACGAGACTTGAGTATATGAATAAGAAAGAGGAGTAGGGGCAGGGGAAGAAGAGGGAGCGACTGGATCTGGTGGCTATGGACCAGAGGAGATTGGGACCCCGCAAGCAGAGGAGGAGGGACAAGGGAGCACGGGAGGGAAGATGGAGCAGGAGACGTACGCCGGAGCACGGGAATAGGAGCAGGAGCGGCGGCGGACGGCTCGGGCAAGCCCTTGGCGGGCGCGGGCAGAGGAGAAGCCAGCAGGGGAGGAGGAGGACCAGCTAGGGGGGTAACCGCAGGGTAGGAGGAGGGGGGCCGGCAGGGCGGACGGATCTGCCAAGTACGGGAGCAGCAGGACGGCCGGCGAGGGGACTTACCAGGGCGCCGCCGTCTCCTCTCTCGCTAAGCTACTTGTACACGGTCGATTCAAATTAAACAGCACGGGTAGTGAGATAGATCGACGGAAGCTGTGCATCGATGGAATCGACGCGATGGAGGAGAAACGATCCGTACCTCCTGATCAGGTTGTGGGTTCTGTTCCTCGGAGCCAGAGTGAGCAAGTAACCGGGGATACGGGCGATGGGGATAAGTAGAGGGGAGAGAGAGATAGCGAATTGGAGGGGTAAGGGCAACTCCAACGCCGACGCAAATGGACGGACAAAAACGGTGGATGGACGCCGGCCCAACCCACCAGACCTGGCCAAACGGGCCGGCCCGTGCTAATCGTGCCTAGCCCGGCACGGCCCGCCATGACACGTTTAATAGCCGGGCCGTGCTGTGCCGGCCCACGGGCGTGGCTCTCTGGCCCAGGCACGGCCTGATTATTAAACGGGCCGGCCCATGGCACGTTTAGCACGCTGGCCCATCTGATTTTTAGTCTGTTGGGCTGTATTTTAGACCTATTGGGCTGTAATTTAGGTCATATACATAAAAAATTCTGAAAAAAAATTAAGCGGGCCGTGCCGTGCCGGCCCGCGTGCCCATCCTCCAGGCCCAGGCATGGCCCATGGCGTCTTAGCGTCTTAGCCTAACCCGTTAGCTCGGGTCGCAGGTACAGGTCGTGTCGTTCCTCGTGCTCTGGGGCCAAGCCCGATTAACCGCCGTTTGGCCAGCTATACAACCCACCCATGCAAATGGATGGACGCCGGCCCAATCCGCCGATGCAAATCGAAAATTCGTCCGCTAGTCGTCCATCTCGACGCATTTCTGGTCCATATTTACGTTGCATTTACATGGATATGAAATGAAAGCGCCGCGCGTTTGTTCAGTGTCCGCCTTAGACCCGTGTGTCGACCACCCAACTATCCCACGTGATCATAGTCAATGCGTCCATCTACCCTGGGCTCACATGGCAGCGTCTGGAAACCTCCAGAGCCCACGGCCGGCCTCATCCACTTCTTCTTCCATCCGTCCACATATGTCCACCCTTGCTCCCTCGCTGGTGACAGCAAAACCCTAGCCTAGCCTAGCCAGCCCGCGCGTTCGCCATGGGTTTCTTCAATAAGGACAAGGGCAAGTGAATGCTTCAGGGACTTCCGCAGTCCTTCCGCTTCTTGTCGCAGCACAGCTGATCGATATTTTTCAGCTTGTAGTTGAGACTCAAGAAACCGAATTGATTCAGACAGTGAGTTTGAATAGCTTGTGCCAACGATAGTGGTAACTCGAACACTAAGCCAAGACAGGACTTTGGGGGTCTCACTGTCTTCAGGATAGTTTTCCTTGGTTGTTTTATCAGCTTTGTTGGAGACCAATAAGGATGTCTCACTATCCTGAACTTTATCTGCATTACTTCATTTATCATTGCTTAATAAGACACTCTTTCCCAATATTCTGTCAGCATTCTAAAAGAAGAAACAAGCAGACACATAATGATTTAGCATGTACTAGTATAGGAAACTCATTTCGATGAACCAGTTCATTAGTAAGGTGGACAAGATTAAACTACCAAGTCTTATATTTCCAAGTAGTACATTATAAAAGCATCAAACAAACATATATCTATATCCTATGGTCACTGCATTGTCTTGCCAAATCAAAATAGAGACACGATTCAAATAATATCAGTTCAAGACAAAGCAACACTAAAAGAATACAAAGAGTGGGAAACTACACGACACAACAAGATTTCAGATGGGTACCACGGGTCTGCATGTACAACAACACTATTGGCTCTGTTGTAATGCTAGTAATGTGCATGATATGAGAAGTCAATTGTATACACAATTGAAATTGAAATCAACAGAGCTACTTATAAGAGCAAATCTGTTAAAGAAACATGCGTAAACATACATGTTGTGCCATTGAAGTTTTGATTGGATCCTTCAATTTAAAAATAAATTTGTATGAGTAAATACAGTGATACAAGAGCAAAGCAGTATGCATGATAGCAATGGAATCTTAAATTAGAACAGTTGTTCTTCAGGTTTAAGCACTTGTGTCGGATCAAAAGTAGGTCTAGAGGAGGTGATTAGACTACTTGATCAAATAAAAATATAGCATTTTCCCAATTTTAAGTCTTGACAGATTCTAACAATTTAGCACAAGTCAAGCAATCAACCTACACATGCAATTTTAAGAGTATAGCAGTGGAAAGTAAATCATGGCATATGAAGGTAAAGAGAGGGGTTTGGAAAGCAAACGCAATATAGACACGGAGATTTTTGGCATGGTTCCGATAGGTGATGCTATCATACATCCACGTTGATGGAGACTTCAACCCACGAAGTATAACGGTTGCGCGAGTCCACAGAGGACTCCACCCACAAAGGGTCCACGAAGAAGCAACCTTGTCTATTCCACCATGGTCATCGCCCACGAAGGACTTGCATCACTTGGGTAGATCTTCACGAAGTAGACGATCTCCTTGCCCTTACAAACTCTTTGGTTCAACTCCACAATCTTAACGGAGGCTCCCAAGTGACACCTAACCAATCTAGGAGACACCACTCTCCAAAAGGTAATAGATAGTGTGTTAGATGATGAACTATTTGCTCTTGTGCTTCAAATGATAGTCTTCTCAACACTCAACTCTCTCTCACAGATTTGGCTATGGTGGAAGAAGATTTGAGTGGAAAGCAATTTGGGTAAGGCTAGAGATCAAGATTCTTGTGATTGGATTGGAATATCTTGGTCTCAACACATGAGTAGGTGGTTCTCTCTCAGAAAATGAATGCTGGAAGTGTAGGCACGTTCTGATGGCTCTCTCTCAAATGGAGAGGAGGGTGGAGGGGTATATATAGCCTCCACACAAAATCTAACCGTTACACATAAAAGATCCAACTCGGTCAGACCGAATATATGAACTCGGTGAGACCGATTCAGTTCAAAATGTGAACGTTAGGTTTTTTGGTGGGACCGGCAAGATCAAATCGGTGGACCGATGAGCTAGGGTTAGGGCAAAACTTGATCTCAGTTTGACCTATTACCTCAACTCGGTGAGACCGATTTCAGTAACAAGCAAACAAAGAGTTGGTCAGGCAAGCTCGGTGGGACCAATCGCTCCTTTTGGTGATACTGAAACGTTATGAAAGAGAAACAGAGAGTTTGCACTGCGAACTCGGTGGGACCGATTGCTCATTTCGGTGAGACCGAAACGTTACGAAGGGAAACAGAGAGTTTGCAGTCCCATCTCGGTGAGACCGAGATCCCTATCGGTGAGACCGAGCTGATTAGGGTTTCTGACTATGGCTATGTCAAGTGAACTTGGTGGCGCCGGATGAACCAAATCGGTGGGGCCGAGTTTGACTTTAGGTTTAGGACATATTTGGATTTGAGAAAATGGCTGAGGGTTTTGGAGCATATCACTAAGCATTTTGAGCAAGTAGACCATTAAGCAACACCTCATCCCCTTTTAATAGTATTGGCTTTTCCTATGGACTCAATGTGATCTTGGATCACTAAAATAGAAATGAAGAGTCTTGAGTTTTTGCCAATATTTGTCCTTAGCATTTTGAGGGGTCCACATCTCTAGTCCATGCCATACCAATCATTGAATTTTGTGAAATAATCATCTTGAAAGGATATTAGTTCAATGAGATATATGTTGTTATGAATTACCAAAACCACCCAGGGATTAGTTGCACTTTCAATCTCCCCATTTTTGGTAATTGATGACAACATATAGATCACATCTTCGACAAATGATAATAGGAATGGAATATATCGTCGCTTTGAGAAGTATGTGATAAGCAAGAGCTCCCCCTAAATTTGTGCATTATTTATAATTTGCTTTTGAATGCAAATGCACAATCGATTAGGATCATGGGTTATTCTTTCATGTCACATACATCTTGGTGGAGCGCTCAAAATGATAGAATATAAATAGCATACACTCATCACCAAGACAAATATGATTGATCATACATGAGTGATAGGATAGCATCATTTAAGCACATATAATAAAGCATAATATGATCAAACACATGATCATAAGAGTATCTCACACACTAGCACAAATATTGTAACAAACGCATGAGCAAAACGAGCAAATAAGTAGCAAGAGAGACAAATAAGAAGCAAGACACACACTCTCTCTCTCTCTCAAAGCCTATGATCTATACACTTTCTCCCCCTTTGCCAACAAGTTACCAAAAAGCTCGAAAATGCATAGTGTTATCGACACTCTAAGCACAATCCCCGGGAGCTCTGGAGTGCGAAGATGGCATGGAGAGAACATCATTTGCAAAGACTTCGGCTGATGTCTGAGGAACTGGAGGGGTTGCCACTTGAGGGGCAACTGAGGCTGTAGCTGCAGGTGCTGATGTTGTGGCCCTTGTGTCACTGACTGGCACAACTGCAGACCTTTGTGCTCTAGGCACCCTCTGATAAGCATCTATAGTAGATCTTCCTCTCCTCTGCTTCTTCTTGGAGTTGCTCAACTACAGTCTGAATCTCTGTGACCTTCAAGTCCATATCATAAAACTTAGTCTCAGTGATTCTCAATGACTTCAAGCAGATAGTTGAGCTGGTCCTGCTTGGTCTTGAGATTTGTAGCTGAGGCATCTGGAATCTTTAAAGCCTTTTCTGCCTTAGCCTTCTCTCTCTTCTCATGTGCCTCAACAGAAGTAGGATGTGAAGCATCCATAATAATTGTGTTATCCTCAAAATCTGGCCTCAATGGAAGGTGCTCTCTATCCGGCAGATATGTGCTTGTGCCCGCCTTGGAGTTAATGAGCATCTGAATCTGTAGGGCATATCCATATGATCTCTTCTGATCAGCTGCAGTCCTCTTAACAGTCTCAACTGTCAAGGTCATCACCTTGAACTTTTCTAGCACATCAAGAATATGCAACAAATTGATTGAATGCCCTCTGATCATCCTGTCATCTCCAGATTTGGGCAACAATGTGTGCCTCAATATAGTGTTGATTGTTGGCAGTCCTGACAGAAGGTAGTAGACTGAGCCAAACTTGTGTGTCTCCAAGGCATCATCAGGAATTTCCTTGTACATGTGTGTCATGGAGTTGTGGTCTTTCCCGGGCTTGGCATAAACATCTGTATCATCATCAGCCTCTGCAGGAGCATGGATTAGCTCAACCCACTCAGCAATAAAAGATTTGTACCTTGTACCCTCTGTCATCCAGACAATATTGCCATCTGGGTAGAAGTGAGCTGTGGAGTAGAACTGCATCACCATCTCATCATTCCATTTGGTCAGTTTCTGACCCACAAAAGGATCAACTCCATTCATTCTGAAGCCCTCATGAACTCCAGGAAAGTGATCTTCATTGTCATCAATGAAAGTCCAATCAACCCATCTCATGTCACTGACTATAGGCTTATTGTCCAGGAGGACAGTCTCATAGAAGTCCTGTTGTTCCTTGGTGTGGAACCTGTAATCTACAACATTTCTTCTCCTTGTAGCATAAGGATCAGTTTGCCTCCATAGTCTGAGACCTGCATCTTTCCATAACTTCATGTTTTCTGCAATGGGACGATTGTCATCATGATCAGGTATCTTGGGCTTGAGCTTTCTGAGCACTTGAGCCTCTTCATCTTCCTGAACTTTAGGCACTGGGGCCTTGTTCTTCTCAGCAGCTGGGATGTTTCTTGTGCTTCTCTTGGGTGCAAATTGCTTAGGAGCTTGTGCTTGAGAGGATTGCTTGGGAGCAGTCTTGGGCTTAGAAGGAGCAGCCCATGACTTGATTGCATCTCCCATCAATTTTTGTGTCTTGGGAGCTGGTGCAGCATCTTCTTCTTCATCCTCTTCCTCATCTTCAGCTGGGTATTTCATCATTGAGGATCTGCCAATCACCCTGGCCATGGTCTTCTTGACCCTTTTCCTTTCTTTTCTTGTCTCTAGCAGCTTCTTCTTCTCTTGGTTCAAGAGAGAATTCCATGGTTTCCTGAGTCGAAGCTCTAACTTTGTACATGGGCTTCCTCTGAGCAGGAGCCTTCTTCTTCATTCTTGGCTTAATGCCAGCAGCAACAACAACAACAACTTGCTCTTTCTTGATCAACTTCTTCTTGGAAGTGACCTCTTCATCACCAACACAATCCTCATCTTCAAATTCCGAGGTTCTCTTCTTCCTATGCCTAGTAGCAGCCTTAGGCAGATTGTTGGGTGTGCTTCTGCTTCCATCATCAGAGCTGCTTGAGGGACTAGTGCCCCCACTGAGATTTTGGTGCTCCTCTGGCCTGTTCTGGCTGTCACTCTGGTCTGACATTGCTGAAACTGACCCTGTGAACAAATGGGTATAGGCAGAGTAGATGAGCATCACAAAGTACAGCTGTTTTGGAAAAAAGAATGACTCAAAAACTTAATTTTAGTTTTCTACATAAAGCATTTCGGAGCTACCAATATGACAAAATCGGTGACACCAAAGCAACTTTAGAGTCTAAACATGTGAAATTGGTCAGAACGAGACATAATTCGGTGAATCCGAGATGCTAGGGTTTCACAGAGAAAGTAAACTCGGTCACACCGATTTGTACACTTCGGTCAGACCAAGTAGTGCATGTGCAATGGCCTGGGCCAAATCGGTGAGACCGAATCTTTCAGATCGGTCGGTCTGGGATGAGTTCGGCGGAAACCTAACCCTAAGTTTTTGGACCAAAACTAATCTAAAGGAAGTTTTAATTGGATAGGACTATTTCAATCGTGGCAAGAATCATGGCATTGACTTTGTGCTAAGAATCAGAGTGTTGAAAGCACAAAGGGTCGAGTTCATACCCTAGCTTGGTGATGAACCCGCTATGGCGACAATAGCGACGAAGATTTCCGTTGACGGCGGAGGACACTAGCTGCAGGAGGTCGCGGGCGACGAGGAGATGAGCCGAAGACCTCGAGTCGGCAGAGCTGGACAGGCACGAGTGAGGCGTTTGGAGAAATTTCCAAAATTTCAACCCGGGTATATATATCCAGACTCTGTCGGTGTGACCGAGTGGAACGACTCGGTGGCACCGAGATCCAGAATCGCAAGTCGGTTGCTACAACTCGGTGTGACTAAAGGTTTCAAATCGGCGGCACCGAGATTAAAACCTAGATC
Source organism: Aegilops bicornis (assembly GCA_021605145.1). Taxonomy (NCBI): domain Eukaryota; kingdom Viridiplantae; phylum Streptophyta; class Magnoliopsida; order Poales; family Poaceae; genus Aegilops; species Aegilops bicornis. The sequence goes on along the minus strand of CM038673.1, from coordinate 389,901,353 downwards.
AACTTAATGAACTCGGTATGACTAAACAAAATGGATCGGTCAGATCGAAATGCACTAAGAGGTTTTGGAAGTTAAGCCCTTGACGGACCGATGACTCCTAGTGCTCCTCACCCGGAGGGTCCGAATTTGACTTGTTCAAACTTTGTGATGTAGCACGAATAGAGTTTGAGACAAGAAAAAGCATAGATAGCTAGAGGGAGTTCTTAGGCATTCTTGTCCATCCATTTCGCAAAAAGAAAAGGCCAAACAACCAAAGCAACAAATGGATGTCCTCGAATGGGGAAAATATGCAATCAACATGCTCACACAATAACATAGCAAATAACATATGTGGCAAAGCATGCACAAACACTCTAGCATCTATCAAACAATTGGCGATGACTAGGTCATCTATATTGAAGGAAATATGCCCTAGAGGCAATAATAAATTTGTTATTTATATTTCCTTATATCATGATAAATGTTTATTATTCATGCTAGAATTGTTTAACCGAAAACTTAGTACATGTGTGAATACATAGACAAAACAGAGTGTCCCTAGTATGCCTCTACTTGACTAGGTCGTTAATCAAAGATGGTTATGTTTCCTGACCATAGACATGTGTTGTCATTTGATGAATGGGATCACATCATTAGAGAATAATGTGATGGGCAAGACCCATCCGTTAGCTTAGCATAATGATCATTTAGTTTTATTGCTATTGCTTTCATCATGACTTATACATGTTCCTCTGACTATGAGATTATGCAACTCCCGAATACCGGAGGAACACCTTGTGTGCTATCAAACGTCACAACATAACTGGGTGATTATAAAGATGCTCTACAAATGTCTTCGAAGTTGTTTGTTGGGTTGGCATAGATTGAGATTAGGATTTGTCACTCCGTGTATCGGAGAGGTATCTCTTGGCCCTCTCGGTAATGCACATCACTATAAGCCTTGCAAGCAATGCAACTAATGAGTTAGACATGGGATGATGCATTACAGAATGAGTAAAGAGACTTGCCGGTTACGAGATTGAACTAGGTATGATGATACCGACGATCGAATCTCGGGCAAGTAACATACCGATGACAAAGGGAACAACGTATGTTGTTATGCGGTTTAATCGATAAAGATCTTCGTAGAATATGTAGGAGTCAATATGAGCATCCTGGTTCTGCTATTGGACCGGAGATGTGTCTCAGTCATGTCTACATAGTTCTCGAACCCGTAGGGTCCGCACGCTTAACGTTCGATGACGATTTATATTATGAGTTATGTGATTTGATGACCGAGTCCTGGATGAGATCACGGACATGACGTGGAGTCTCGAAATGGTCGAGAGGTAAATATTCATATATAGGACGATGGTATTTGGACATCGGAAGTGTTCCAGGTGATACCAGGTCACCGGAAGAGGTTCCGAGCAACCCCCAACAAAGATATGGGCTTAATGGGCCAAGTAAGGGAACACACCAGCCCACAAGGGGCTAGTGCGCCCCTAGGGCCAGCCACGTGGGGATAAAGGGAAAGGAGAGGAGGAAAAGGAAAGTATGAAGTAGGACTCCTACTTCCTTCCCCTCCCCCCTCCTTCCTTTCCCCTTGTCCAAATATGGTAGGGGGGCTAAATTGGACTAGGGGCCCAAGTAGGATTCCTCCTACTTGGGCGCGCCCTAGACTCCCTCCCTCCCTCTCCCTCCTTTATATACGTGGGGAGGGCACCCCTAGAACACACATCAATTGTTCCTAGTCGTGTGTAGTGCCCCCCTCCACAGTTAACACCTCGGTCATATCGTCGTACTGCTTAGGCGAAGCCCTGCGTCGGTAACTTCATCATCACCGTCGCCACGCCGTCGTGCTAATGGAACTCTCCTCGTCCTCAATTGGATAAAGAGCTCAAGGGACGTCATCGCGCTGAACGTGTGCTGAACATGGAGGTGCCGTACGTTCGGTACTTGGATCAGTTGGATCGCGAAGACGCTCGACTACATCAACCGCGTTATTAAATGCTTTCGCTTTTGGTCTATGAGGGTACATGGACACACTCTCCCCGCTCGTTGCTATGCTTCTCCTAGATAGATCTTGCGTGATCGTAGGAAATTTTTGAAATACTACGTTCCTCGACATATATATGAGTATATTGGCTGAGGAGTCAAATGAGAACATTTGATCGTAGGTCATACTCATCGTTTAAGCACAAGTGGGGTTACCACTTTTACATAAAGCATTGTTGTGTTCACATCATTAGAGTTGCTTTAGCTCAATTCTTAGAGCAAAGCTCCCCCTAGATGTGATATCCCCCTAAGAGGGATGAACTAACCTTGGGTTTTGTCGATGATGACTTCATGTAGGTGTTGAAGATGTAGATGCTCAATGTTGATGTAGATCATTTGGAGCAATCCATTGGAGTGAGTTGCACTTTCAATACCTACATGGGTTAGTCCCACAAGGAGCATACAAGGATATCCATAGACATGGAGTGAAATTCACACATGATGTTGTCCATGAAAGCATTAGGTTACCTTGTCCCTTATCTTACCAACAAGAGGGTTCGTGACTCTAGGAACTAGTGCAAGATGTGAAAGTTGATTGCACTTGTCCTTGCCAAATGAATATGAGTGAAGTATGTTGGCGGAGTCACCCTCAAGAATTCTCTAGTTCTTCTTCTTCGGGATCCACATCATCTTGATGGGAATCCTTGGAGTTGTAGTCATACTTGATGAAGTAGAACTTGATGTAGTCTTGGGAGCCCACTTGACCGAGACCTTAGGAGCTTCTTCAAATGCATCAATATCCTCTTGAAGCTTGTCCTTGCCTTTTAGCTTGTGGTCTTGTGGTGGAAGATCATCTTGAGCTTGTGTTCCTTTGAAAGAAGTGGGATCATACTTCTCTTGTTGAGGAACAAACTTTGTCTTGGGGTATTGATCTTCCTCCCACTCAACTCCATTGGCATTGAACTTGCGTTCAAAACCAACACCTTTATTATTCCGGTGCCTTCCTTCCTTGCGTACAATTTCCTCAAATTGCTTACTCCCGGCAAGGCTCTTGTAAACACCTTTCTCTATAATTCCCTTCAATAAGATATTTTCTTGCTCAAGTGTAACTTGGCTAAGAGAATCATTAGTGAAATCAAGAGAACTACTAGAATCAACAATATTGGATTTAACATGATTATTGTTACTACTAGAAGAAGAATCTTTCTTACTCTTGTTGCTAGATTTTACTTGTGGCATGTAAGTAGACAAGAGTAAACGCTTAGCAACGTAAGAAGAACTTTTCTTACGAAGATAACCATTGATTTCTTTTAAGAACCCATGTTCTTGCTCTAGATTGAGCTTTTTAAAGCGTAGCTTCTCATGAGTTTTTTAAAAGCTCTCGATGATCTTATAAGGTAGTTTCATGAGCTAACTTAAGAGTGTTTAGTTCTTTAGTTAGACGCTCAATCTCCTTCTTATCATCGTCATTCATTTTATCTTGATTAGCATGATTAATAGCAATTTCATCATAGTTTCCATCACTAGAGTTGTCAACAAGTAAATCATCATCACCTAGCAAATCATATTCATCACTATTGAAATCAACATACTCGGGGTGTGATACCTTGGAGCCTTTAGCCATGAAGCATCTTCCAATTCCTTCATTTGGTGAATCGAATATGTCGTAGGAGTTGGATGACACAAGTGCGAGACCGGCAACACCTTCATCTTGAGTATATTCAGAGTCGGAGTGATAGCTTCTCTCGGAGTGGTTGTCGGAGTCGGAGTCGGATACCCATTCACCAACATGAGCTTGATGTCTTCGTCTTGTGTAGCTCTTTAATGACTTGTCCTTCCTTTCCGAATCCTTGCTTCTGCGAGAGGATCTTCGTTCATAACGATCATCTCTACTCCTTCTTTCTCTTGGTGGTGATTCTTCTCTTTTGCTTCCCCTTTTAGGTGAGTCTTCTCTTCTCTTGTAGGGAGCCGTACACTCACTAGAGTAGTGTCTGGGTCTTCCACAATTGTAGCAATTGCGATAACAACTAGAAGATCTTTTGTCATTGTAGGACCTTGATTTGGAACTTCTTTCTTTGCTTCTACTCTTGTAGAACTTGTTGAAGTTCTTCACCATTAGGCTCAATTCTTCATTGAAGACTTGTTTCTCACTTGATGATGTAGGAGCATCACATGAAGCTTTGTAAGCACCACTAGACTTATTGTGAAGCTCTTCTTTATCCGTTGGCTTAAGGTCTTTGTAATTGGGCATCATTTGTATCAATGTGCACCTGGTATCATACTTTCCATCCAAGGCTCTTAGGATCTTCTTGATGATGAATCTGTCGATCATCTATTCACTCCCTAAGCCGGCAATCTCATTTGTGATGAGAGCAAGCCTAGAGTACATTCGAGCGACACCTTCACCATCCTTCATTTTGAACTTGTCAAGTTGACTTTAAAACACATCCAATTTGGATTCCTTGACGGACTCGGTACCTTCATGCATATCAATCAAAGTATCCCAAATTTCCCTTGCATTCTCAAGACGGCTGATTTTGTTGAATTCTTCAAGGCACAATCCATTGAAGAGGATATCGCAAGCTTGAGCATTGTATTGCAACATCTTCAATTCTTTCGCGGTTGCTTCACGATTTGGTTCTCTTCCATCGAAGACTTCACCTTGCAAGCCAATATACACAATTGCCCAAACCGCGGGGTTATGTCCAAGAATATGCATTTTCATTTTATGCTTCCAACTAGCAAAATTAGTGCCATCAAAGTATGGACATCTACGGTGGTAATTTCCCTCGCTAGACGCCATACTCTCCTAGGTTGTGAAACCAAGGCTATGATCACCAAAGTTATGGAAATCAAGGAAAATGGAGATCAAAGCTCTGATACCACTTGTAGGATCGAAAGTAGGTGTAGAGGGGGTCATTAGACTACTTGACCAAATAAAAATCTAGCCTTTTCCCAATTTTAAGTCTTGGCAGATTTTAACAATTTAGCACAAGTCAAGCAATCAACCTACACATGCAATTCTAAGAGTATAGCAGTGGAAAGTAAATCATTGCATATGAAGGTAAAGAGAGGGGTTTGGAAAGGCAAAAGCAATGTAGACACAGAGATTTTTGGCGTGGTCCCGACAGGTGGTGCTATCGTACATCCACGTTGATGGAGACTTCAACCCACGAAGGGTAACGGTTGCGCGAGTCCATGGAGGGCTCCACCCACGAAGGGTCCATGAAGAAGCAACCATATCTATCCCACCATGGCCATCGCCATGAAGGATTTGCCTCACTTGGGTAGATCTTCACGATGTAGGCGATCTCCTTGCCCTTACAAACTCCTTGGTTCAACTCCACAATCTTAATGGAGGCTCCCAAGTGACACCTAACCAATCTAGGAGACACCACTCTCCAAAAGGTAATAGATGGTGTGTTGATCATGAACTGCTTGCTCTTGTGCTTCAAATGATAGTCTCCCCAACACTCAACTCTCTCTCACAGATTTGGCTATGGTGGAAGAAGATTTGAGTGGAAAGCAATTTGGGGAAGGCTAGAGATCAAGATTGTTGTGGTTGGATTGGAATATCTTAGTCTCAACACATGAGTAGGTGGTTCTCTCTCAAAAAATGAATGCTGGAAGTGTAGGCACGTTCTGATGGCTCTCTCTCAAATGGAGAGAAGGGTGGAGGGGTATATATAGCCTCCACACAAAATCTAACCGTTACACACAAAAGAGCCAACTCGGTCAGACCGAATATATGAACTCAGTGAGACCGTTTTAGTTCAAAATGTGAACGTTAGGTTTTTCGGTGGGACCGACAAGATCAACTCGGTGGGACCGATGAGCTAGGGTTAGGGCAAAACTTGATCTCGGTTTGACCGATTACTTCAACTCGGTGAGACCGATTTCAGTAACAAGCAAATAGAGAGTTGGTCAAGCAAGCTCGGTGGGACCAATCGCTCCTTTCGATGACACCGACACGTTACGAAAGAGAAACAGAGAGTTTGCACTGCGAACTCGGTGGGACCGATCGCTCATTTAGGTGAGACCGAAACGTTACGAAGGGAAACATAGAGTTTGTAGTCCCATCTCGATGAGACCGAGATCCCTATCGGTGAGACCGAACTGGTCAGGGTTTCTGGCTATGGCTATGTCAAGTGAACTCGGTGGCGTCGGATGAATCAAATTGGTGGGGCCGAGTTTGACTTTAGCTTTAGGACATATTTGGATTTGAGAAAATGGTTGAGGGCTTTGGAGCACATCACCAAGCATTTTGAGGAAGTAGACCATTAAGCAACACCTCATCCCCTTTTAATAGTATTGGCTTTTCATATGGACTCAATGTGATCTTGGATCACTAAAATAGAAACGAAGAGTCTTGAGCTTTTGCCAATATTTGTCCTTAGCATTTTGAGGGGTGCACATCTCTAGTCCATGCCATACCAATCACTGAACTTTCTGAAATAATAATCTTGAAAGGATATTAGTTTAATGAGCTATATGTTGTTATGAATTGCCAAAACCACAGAGCGATTGGTTGCACTTTCAACTTGTTCTACATGAACAGAGTACAATAAGACGCAAGCATATAGTACTTAAAAATAAAAAATGAGCTCATAGACCTTACCACATTCTTGGTTCGGGACCAGTACAGAACAAGCATTCCCAGGAATCATCTAGTAAATGTGTCTCAGGAGAACGTAAGGGAATTTGATAAGTTTCTTTGCCAGTGAAGTACGTTTTATTCAGGTAATTCTGATACTGCCACCAAGCATTCTTGAAGATAGCAGAGGTATTAGCACAGGTTACCTCATCCTGGGGTTCCAAATCAGTCCTTCTCTATAGAGAAAAATGGGAAAATTTGTTGTATTATAACCATCATGGAGGTAGAATGTATGGGACAAAGCAAAGTAATTGCCATGAATAACATTACTTACACATAATTCCTAGACAAACACCTGCAACTGGCATTTTCCTTCATCTTCAGTATAATATTTACATGATGGGAATATACGCACATAGGATTTAACAACATCAAATGCGATAGATGCTAAATTACGAATGGCTGGTGGTGCTTCCTCCACATGAATAGGTGTACTAACTGGTGGAGTTGGGGTTAAATCGTGGTAATCTTGGCGCTTTGGGCACCTGGAGCTGCCTTACTAAATGCTCTTGTTTGGGAGCTCTATGGTGGAGATGGTCTTTGTGTCAATGTGAACTGGGTTACCATCTGCTGGGGTTGGGGTTAGATTGGGTGAAGTTGGTTCTCTGTCCATCGCAGTAGGGGTACAAACTGCGAGAGTCTGGGTTATGTGTGGTAGGGCTGGTTCTTGTGCAAGTACAACCGGGGTACTATCTACATCAAGAGGTAGCACTATTTTATTTGAAGACCATGTTTTTACTCCGCTAGATACTGCCATCACCCTCTCCAATTCAAATGGTTGATAAACAGGAAACATAGTTGAATGTACAGACATTTTATGAGAGACAGATGCAATAGATAGTGTGGAAAAAAGAGGGCATGAAATAGTTGACATGTATATTGTTTAACTAAAACGGATAGCATGACATAATTTCACATATATGATGTCTATCTAAACTGGATAACATAGCATGACATAATTCAAAGATATGATGACTAACTAAGCAGGATCGCATGACATAATTCACATACATGTTATCTAAGTAATCAAGATCGCATGATTTAATTCACATATGTGATTTATATTCTAAGCAGAGGGCATTCTCATATATGATGTCTGAACTAAGAACACGATGATGAATATTGTGCATATGATGTCTAAACTATGCAATGCAAGACACCATATGCATGATATGGGCAGTATAATCGTGCCAAGTTAGAGCATACACCTCGGTGGGGGAATAGGATTGGTCATCTGTCTCTGAATCCATCTCCGAGGAGCTATCGGGACCCAACAAGAGATCTGCTTCGATAGGTAGCACTGTCTGCTCTGAAGGCCTTGTTTCCACTCCAGATTTTTCCTTCACCCACTCAAATGGCTGATTCACAAGAAAATAGTTTAATGTACAAACATTGTCGACAAATGGAAATGTAATGAAGAAAAGGATGGGCAAGATATCATTCAAATATATGATGCCTAGTTAAACAGGATGGCATTGCACATTTCACATATATTATGGCTGTCTAAAAGACACGAGACTGCATAATTCCCATATATGATATGGAAACTAAACAAGTGGCATTACAGAACATGTCTAAACTAAGCAGATGACATATATGATGTCGAAAGTAGGCACTTGATATGTCTCCGTCGTATCTATAATTTTTTACTGTTCCATGCCAATATTCTACAACTTTCATATACTTTTGGCAACTTTTTATACTATTTTTTTGGACTAACATATTGATCCAGTGCCAGTTCCTGTTTGTAGCATGTTTTTTGTTTCGCAAAAATCCATATCAAACGGAGTCCAAACGGGATAAAAAACTTACAGAGATTTTTTTGAATATATGTGATTTTTGGGGAAAATAATCAATGCAAGACGATGCCCGAGGGGCCCACAAGGACGGAGGGCGTGCCTGAGGGGGTAGGGAAAGCCATGGTCCTTGTGGTCACCCCGTAAGGCGGTTGGTGCCCTTCTTCTGGCGCAAGAAAGCTAATATCCAGATAAAAATCATGTTAAAATTTTAGCCCAATCGGAGTTACGGATCTCCGGGAATTTAAGAAATGGTGAAAGGTCATAATCTGGTAACATAGAAATAGAAAGAGAGATCCAATCTCGGAGGGGCTTCCGCCCCTCCGCCGCCATGGAAGCCAAGGACAGATGGGAAACCCTTCTCCCATATAGGGGGAAGAAGAAGAAGAAGAAGAAGAAGAAGAAGAAGAAGAAGAAGAAGAAGAAGAAGAAGAAGAAGAAGAAGAAGAAGAAGAAGAAGAAGAAGAAGAAGAAGAAGAAGAAGAAGAAGAAGAAGAAGAAGAAGAAGAAGAAGAAGAAGAAGAAGAAGAAGAAGAAGAAGAAGAAGAAGAAGAAGAAGAAGAAGAAGAAGAAGAAGAAGAAGAAGAAGAAGAAGAAGAAGAAGAAGAAGAAGAAGAAGAAGAAGAAGAAGAAGAAGAAGAAGAAGAAGAAGAAGAAGAAGAAGAAGAAGAAGAAGAAGAAGAAGAAGAAGAAGAAGAAGAAGAAGAAGAAGAAGAAGAAGAAGAAGAAGAAGAAGAAGAAGAAGAAGAAGAAGAAGAAGAAGAAGAAGAAGAAGAAGAAGAAGAAGAAGAAGAAGAAGAAGAAGAAGAAGAAGAAGAAGAAGAAGAAGAAGAAGAAGAAGAAGAAGAAGAAGAAGAAGAAGAAGAAGAAGAAGAAGAAGAAGAAGAAGAAGAAGAAGAAGAAGAAGAAGAAGAAGAAGAAGAAGAAGAAGAAGAAGAAGAAGAAGAAGAAGAAGAAGAAGAAGAAGAAGAAGAAGAAGAAGAAGAAGAAGAAGAAGAAGAAGAAGAAGAAGAAGAAGAAGAAGAAGAAGAAGAAGAAGAAGAAGAAGAAGAAGAAGAAGAAGAAGAAGAAGAAGAAGAAGAAGAAGAAGAAGAAGAAGAAGAAGAAGAAGAAGAAGAAGAAGAAGAAGAAGAAGAAGAAGAAGAAGAAGAAGAAGAAGAAGAAGAAGAAGAAGAAGAAGAAGAAGAAGAAGAAGAAGAAGAAGAAGAAGAAGAAGAAGAAGAAGAAGAAGAAGAAGAAGAAGAAGAAGAAGAAGAAGAAGAAGAAGAAGAAGAAGAAGAAGAAGAAGAAGAAGAAGAAGAAGAAGAAGAAGAAGAAGAAGAAGAAGAAGAAGAAGAAGAAGAAGAAGAAGAAGAAGAAGAAGAAGAAGAAGAAGAAGAAGAAGAAGAAGAAGAAGAAGAAGAAGAAGAAGAAGAAGAAGAAGAAGAAGAAGAAGAAGAAGAAGAAGAAGAAGAAGAAGAAGAAGAAGAAGAAGAAGAAGAAGAAGAAGGTGTCAGAGGATCTAAGGGGTGTTTCAGAGGACGACACCTATGGGATCACAAGAATCCCTACTACGGCTATGGGCGCTGGTCGTGAGAAGAGCGGATCAAACAGATAGCACACGGTTTCTTTATCCGTGTTCGGGCCGCGATGATGCGAAACCCTACTCCCACCGGGTTTGTTTATCTGTGTTCTTGAACTAGCAATAGGGCGTGAGGAGCTCCAAAAGCCGAATCCTCCTCCCGGTCGCCTTTGGGCCTCCTTTTATAGGGAAAGGGGTTGCCACAAGGGCACACATGAGGTGGAAAGGGTACAGTGATGCGAGGTTATCCCTCGCATTACATGACAAGGCACATTTAATGCGTCTTGCTTAGGTGTCATTGCATTATCGGGGACGGGAGATCCTGGGCCTCGTCTGCCGCCACTCCCTTTCGTGGTCGACACGCCGCATCGCCAGCGGTGCCTGTGGTGCCATGTAGGCAAAAGGTAGCCGAGGTGGCACAGTGGTGGGTCTCCATGAAGGTTCGCTTGCCGCCATGCAGTGCCTCGCCCAACCGGTTGGGTCAAGAAATGCATGCGAACGGCGGTGAAGGTTTGATTGGCGTGGGCACGATGGTGGTTTCACGTGGCGTGGGCGGCATGCGTGGGCTGAGCTCAAGACATGCGTCACGTCGTAGTAAATGTGAAAGGAGGCGGCCCGCGTTTTCCCCCATAAGAAGGAATAACCGTGGGTGCGCTGCTCACTTTCTCCTATTCTCTCGTACCTTTTCCCATCTCAGAGCCGCCGTTTCTTCTCTTCCTTCCTTCCTAAGCTTTCGCTCCCCCCCTCCGTCCGCCATGGAGAGAGGGAATCATGGCCCTTCGACGGTGGCGACAAGGGTCGCTGCTCGACAATGCGTCCTTCCTTCTCCTGCATCCGCGGTGGCAGAGCCAGCCACGAGGGGACGGGGGAGGGGGCGAGGCCGCGGGTGAGGCCGTGGGTGAGGCTGAGGTGCTCAGGGGAGAGGAGAACGGGGCGGCGCCACGGCCTCGCCCGCCAAGAGTTCCTCCCCATGGAGGGCCATGTTGGGGATGACCCTTGTGAGTTCTTCGTCAGTCACGCCGCCGCCGCTGCCGCCGTCTCCCGACTCCATTCGCGAGCGAGATGGAGCCGATCCACGGAGTCATCGGGCCGCACATGAGGGCTGTTGATCAGCAGACGCGAAGTTCGCGTCGACTTCCCGCCCTCACGTGATGTATCTTTGTCGAGGGTGGAAGACGTCATTATATCCACCGCTGACGGCGGGCTCACTCTCCATTTCAAGCCGATGGAGGGCGGCCTCCTCTCCGCCAAGGTCTTCGGTGCCGGGACTCGGGCAAGGTGCTGCGTGGAGAGCTCTTCGATAGCGAAGACTCCTCCTCGAGCGGGAGTGGCGAGGAGGATAGCGCAGCGACGACGAGGGTAGCAAAGGCAGATGACGGGTCCGACTAGGTGGCGGGCGCGCCGCCTGCGCGGCACCGCGATCCCATCATCCGTGTCGCCGCTTCCTGAACTTCTCGGTCGCTCCTTGGGCGGCCGGGCGTTGGGAGGCTGCGGAAGAGGAAGAGGGCGGGCGGCAAGGCCACAATCGGAGTACGTGGGCACCGATGCCTTCGACGCGTCAAGGCCCCGCCGCCTCGCCTTCGAAGCCGTGCTTCCGCGCCGCCATCACCATCCAGCCTTCTCGGACGGCCACCGAGATGTTCTCTTGGTGTCTCCTCGCCACCAGAGCTCGCCTAGGCGCCCCTTTTGCTCTTTTCGCCTCCTTGACCTGCCTCCTGAGGAGAAGGACAAGAAAGGGGTTACGGGCACCTTATCTCTTTTTAGCTTGTAAACCTTTAGGCCTTGGCTGAATTCAAAACTTGTAATCCCATCATTCATGTTTTTCATTCCCCATGGGCTGTACCTGAGTGGAATGTTTTTAATGAAAAAGGGATGCTTGCCGGGTCATTTGTTTGCGGCTAGAACCCACGACAAGGAGTAAATCCTTGATATCCCTAAGATAAACATTTCCTTGCCTGCAACAGCCCCGCTGCCTTCCCACTTCGCCGACCTTTTCTCACGCTTTTATGGAGGCAGGGATGAGGTGGGTTCAGGCTCCTCATTTCATCCTTTTGCTGCCGCGACTGCGACCAAATCTGGCCCCAGGAACGAGCCCTAGGACCTAGAGTTTTAGGGGAGCACGGTAGCTTTGGGAAAAAACGAGGTTTCACATACCTCAGTTCATAGGGGAATGCATGATAAGGGATGAAGAACTTATCTGAAGTTGTAGCCCCCGGCAACTCTAGTTTGCCGTGGGTGAATTCAGACTTGCAGCCCCCAAAGAATACCGGGCTTGCCGGGTCTAGATGTCGGTCCGCCTCTTCTCTTTTTCGTCCTCAAGTGATCCGGCAAGGATATCTCAAGTCCTGCGAACTAAAGAAGACAAAAGAACGGCAAAGAGACGCACACTCAACCTCTAAGCTAGGGGTTAGTCGCCGCTAAGCACTATCAACCCTAACCAAGGACGAGACTCGACCTAGCATGCATGCTATAACTTAGGGCGCCAGCGCTTCATTTATTTATGCTCAGAGTCTGCTACCGCTTTGTACAAAGGCTTACATGCATCATCGGCAATGCTTGTACAAAAGGTGGCTTGTCGAGGCCCCAAGAAGCCGCTACCATGGTAAAACTTGCGAAGATGCTCAATGTTCCAGGAGTTACTCACCGGAACGGCATCTTCGGTCTCCAAAGTGACCGCGCCAGTTCGGTGACTCAGATACCCGATAAGGGCCTTCCCACTTTGGCGTCAACTTGTTGGAATTCTTGGCTGATTGAAAACGCCGAAGGACAAGGTCGCCTTCCTCAAGGCTTGGGCATGAACCTTGCGGCTATGGTAGCGGCGCAAGGCTTGTCGGTAGCGTCTTTGCTCTCACACGCCTAAAGACGATCTTCCTCAAGGAGCACCGCGTCATCTTGCCGCAGCTTGCTCTTGCTCAAGCTCGCTATAAGCGAGCACTCGAGGTGACCCGTGATATGAGTTCTGGGGAGAATCGCTTCGCCCCGTATACCGTGGCAAAAGGTGTTCCGGCCGGTGGCTCGATTTGGCGTCGTCTGATCGACCAAAGAATCACCGGCAACTCATCAATCCAAAGGTTTTCCACTCTTGTGCAGCCGTCACGTGTCTTGGTCCTTAATCCTTGCAAGATTTCAAAGATTTGCCCTCTCGCTTGACCATTGCTTCGCGGGTGAGCAACTGCGAAATGCAGACTTTTGCCGCCGAGGTCTTGGGTATATTGCATGAAGGTGCGGCTTGTGAACTGTGGTGCCGTTGTCGGTGATAACCTCATTGGGTATGCCAAACGGCACACTAGTCCCTTGAAGAACTTGACGGCCGATCGAGCTGTGACCTTCCTCATCGCTTTCTCCACCTCCCGCCACTTTGTGAACTTGTCGATTGTGACGCATAAGTACTCAAAGCCCCGGACAGCGGGGAAAGGTCCCAAGATGTCGAGCCCCTGCATCGAGAAGGGCCAGGAGAGAGGAATGGTTTGAAGGGCTTGAGCCGGGCCGATGAAGCTTCTTTGAATGGAATCGACACGCTTCACACCGGTGACTAGTGTCGCCACATCCTCGGAGGGCGGTGGGCCGTAAGAAGCCTTGCGGAATGCCTTGCCGGCAAGGGCCTTGACCCAATGTGGGATCCACATATGCCTCCGTGTATCTCCGCCAACAGCTCCAGCCCTTCCTCTCGAGGGATACACTTCAATTTCACACCGTTCGGCCTCTTTTCATGCAGGGACGCCATCGATTTAACCGGTACATGGTAGAGCGACGGGCTACTTTTTCCGCTTCTTCCTGCTCCTCAAGAAGTTCCACTGTTTGGAGGAACTGGACGGTATGTTGTGCCCACGCTGGAGCCTGCGGCTCGACGGCGAGGACTAAAGGCATTTCCTCCGCTATAGGAGTGGCTGTCTCGACGACAAGAGCTTGACGCTCCGCCGGAGCCAGTCGTCCTATGGCAGGCTCAGTATCCGCGGCAACATCCTTGCCGGCGGCTCCGGGGAGCTCGGCGGGAAAGTACTTGCCGGGCCCTGATTTCTTCCTCTTATTCTGCTCTGTTGACGGATCAACGGATGGTCGAAGTTAATGAAGCACAAAGGTACCGGTTCCATGTGTAGCTTGAGGGCAGCGCGTTTTGACAGTAATCGGTGATATCGCTTTCCGCCGGGAACGTGTTCAGCTCAGATACCGTCGAAACGCTCTTCTAGCTTTCTCACTTCACCGACGTAGGCCTTCATCAACAGGCTTTGATAATCTTTGTTGACTTGCTTGACGACAAGCTGCGAGTCTCCCCTGACGATGAGTTTCTTGATTCCGAGGTCTGCCGCGATCCTAAGACCGGCAACCAGCCCTTCGTACTCTGCCATATTGTTTGTTGACACCTCCCTGGGGAAGTGCATCTGGATCACGTACTTGAGGTGCTCTCCGGCATGCGACAAGCAAGACGCCACCCCGGCGCCTTTGTAAGGAGAAAGCTCCATCAAAGTACATGATCCAATCACAACTTGCCTCCTTGCCGGGAGATCACCTCTTGGGCTTCTTCGTCAGCGCTATGTCCATTCTCGCAATGAACTCCGCTTAGGACTCGGCTCAATCGTCAAGTACTTTCAAACTTGAGGCCAAAGTCGGACAGCTCCAGTGCCCATTCCACAATTCTTCCCGTCAGATCCGGATTGTGCAATATCCGCTGCGTAGGGAAGCGAGTGATGACAGTGATCTCGCAGCTGGAAGTAGTGACGCAGCTTCCTCGAGGCCATAAGAAGGTCAAGAGCGGTTTAGCCACGGAGTACCTTGATCTAGCCCCCTGCAGGAGGGAACTAACAAAGTAGACCGGTGTCTTTGCATCATTTTCTTCTTCGCGGCACGCCAACCGGCCGTGTCGCCTCTGCATTGGTGGTGTCGGCTCGCCACGCCATAACCTCGCCCGTCAACCTCTCTCTGCGCCACTAAGCGCGGCCGACCATTGGTCCGTTGCCGCCAGTATAGCAAAGAACGGTTCCTTTGGCTTAGGCGCAACTAGTATTGGCGCGGAGGAGAGGTACTTCTTCAAACCCCGCAATGTCGCTTCGCTTCTGGCGTCCACTCCATCGGGCCCGCCTTTTTCAGGATCTTGAAAAAGGGAAGGGCACGCTCGGCAGACTTGGAAATTAACCTGCCCATGGCGGCGACGTAACCAGCAAGCGGACGCACATCCTTGATTCGCTTGGGTGCTTCAATCTGCTCTATAGCTTTGATTTTGTCCGGATTGGCCTCTATCCCACGCTGCGACACTAAGAACCCGAGAAGCTTGCCGGACGGGATGCCAAAGACGCACTTCTCAGGGTTCAGCTTGAGATTGATCTTGCGCAGGTTTGCAAATGTTTCTTACAAATCTGGTATGAGGGTTGCCCTGTCCTTGGTTTTGACCACTATGTCATCCATATAAGCTTCCATATTCCTATGGAGCCGGGTTCAAAACCAATCTGGACCGCCTTGCAAACGTTGAACCAAAGACTCTTCAACCCGAAGGCATCCGCATGAAACAATACATACCACATGGGGTGATGAATGCTGTTTTCTTTGTCTTCTCTTGTCATGAAGATCTGGTGGTAGCCGGAGTAGGCGCCGAGGAATGACAACAGATCACACCCACCGTGGAGTCAACAATTTGGTCGATGCGCGGCAACGGAAGGGGTCTTTAGGGCAAGCCTTATTGATATATGTGTAATCAATACACGCTTCCACTTCCCATTTGCCTTGCGCACCACGACCGGATTGGCCAACCACGCTGGGTGGAGCACCTCTTACCAAACCCGCTGCTCCCAGCTTCCGGATCTCTTCGTGATGAACTCTTGTCGCTCCAAAGCTTGCTTTCCGACCTTCCGCTGACGGGCCGCACATGAGGGCGCATAACAAGGTGGTGCTCAATCACCTCCCCGGGAACACCGGGATGTCGGAAGCTTACCATGCAAACACATCGACATTCGCCTGCCAGGAAGGTGACGAGCCGCGTCTTCCTATTTGTCGCCAAGGGTGGAGCTTATGGTAAAAGCTCCTCCCGTGCCGCCCTCATTGACAGAACCTTCTTGGTTCCGCGGTATGGCCCTGGCTTCTTATTTCCGCCGGTGGAGCTCTCGCACGCCCTCGACGGCAGCGCTTACACCAAGAGGTGCGCTTGCCGGAGTGGGTGCCCGAGGTCTCACCGTCTTCTTCTTCTTCTTCCCCGGGTCCCAACGGCAGGAGCAAGTGCCCTAGTGGCGGCAAACCGCGATCGCTATTGGTATAGTTGGTCAACGCAAATCAAGATCTTTCTTATCGAGGGGATGGTGATGATCGCCACAGTCCCGCATCTTCGTGGTGTTATAGGCATAGTGTGACGCCACCATGAAATTGGCTGTCACCGGGCGCCAAGGATCCCGCTTAGGGCAAGGGATCTTGGCAACATTGAACACGATCCTCTCGGCCCCAAGTTCGTGTCGCTTCCAAAAGTCACGGCAACGTGACCTTTCCCTTGGGTTGGCTTCTTCCCGGTTGACCCACGAAACATGCCCGCCTCTTCGAGGTCTCCATCAGAATCTGCAGTTTCTCGACCACGGCGGCGAGATCAAGTTCGCACCGGCCCCACCATCGACTAGCATCTTCGTCACCTTGAGGTTGCGATTGTTGGTGAAACCAACAATGGCAAGCACCCGCCACGCAGCGATCGTGGTGGTCCTCAGGTCAAAAATGATAGGTGTGCTGGACCACTTCAATGACCTTTGGGCATCAAACGATGGCTCTGCCATTGTAATCTCTCGTGCCCACCGCTTAAGCCGGCGGTGAGAAGTATGCAGCGAGGCGCCGCCGTCGATGCACATGGCCTCTGTAGCTTTCTGAAACTCTTGGTCGCCGGATTCGTCGTCCTCTTCGTGATCGTCGTCTTCTGGCTTTCTGTCACAGCCCCGGCAGCCTCTCCGTTGCTTATCCTTGCCGCGACGGCCCGCTGGTCATCACGCTTCTTGCCGGACCCTCAGACCGTCTGGGCCCTTCTCCTTGTCCCGCCTCTCATACTCAGCCCTCGCTTCTCGGCGAGGAGCTCAACCTGTCGGCAGTCCCCGAGAGCGTGTCCTTTGGTGCGATGGATCTTGCAAGATCGCTTGTCGGAGTTTCCTTCTCGGCAGCCGCCAAGGCCCGCAGAAGCGACACATCCGGCAACCTCCTTGTCGGGTCATCCGCCTTGGTTTTCTTGGTGGAGCCGCGTCATCGTATCCTCGACGGCAAGCACGGCTTTTCCTTTGCGCTTCTGCTGCGGCGCGCCGCCTTTCTTCGCTGGGCTGCAATATCCTCATCTCGAGGAGTCGGTTTCACGCCGCATCTTTGTCGGGTACTTCCTTCCCTCTTCAGGCACATTTGTCGCCAAGAACATAGAGTTCTGCTACATCTCTCACCTTGTTCATTGCCGCTCTTGGCGCATCTTGCGATTACGCACGCTCGATGGAACGCTACCGATGATGGCGGCAGGGTGAACATCGTGGATATTGTACTGCACTGCTGAACCTCAGATATACTTGCGAGACTCTCGCCTCCCTTCCGGGAATGACATGCGTGTCGCTTGCATGGCCATGGGCTTGGTGGCCTCCAAAGAAGGCGCCCACGAACTCATGGCACAAAACCGACCAGAGGAAATAGAGTTCTACGGCAAGTGCATCAACCATGACATGGCGTTGGGTTTAAGAGCCAACGGAAAGTAATTTGCAAGCACCTTATCGTCACGGCTCCGGCAGCTTGCATCGCGATGGTGTAGACGCCGAGGAACCTTGACGGGTGGGTCTTGCCATCGTACTTTTAGCCCACGTCGGGTTTGAAGGTGCGGTGAGTGGGCACTGGAACTGCCGCAGCTCACGGGTAAAAGCCGGACAACCGACCTCG
Organism: Aegilops bicornis; assembly: GCA_021605145.1. Taxonomy (NCBI): domain Eukaryota; kingdom Viridiplantae; phylum Streptophyta; class Magnoliopsida; order Poales; family Poaceae; genus Aegilops; species Aegilops bicornis. The sequence continues at coordinate 389,883,499 of CM038673.1, read as the reverse complement.
TAAGGTAGGCCTCCAGGGCTCCCCGGTGCCGGTTGGCTCACAGCAGGCCCTGCTCGCCTGTCTGATTGGTGGCGCACTCCGCGCCGACGCTCGATAGTGGTTCGAGCGTCTTCATGTTCTCGTTCCCGAAAAACTTGGCGCTGGTCATAGTGGGCCCGCGGGTCGGACGATGATACGGAGATCTCGTCGCCCGTAACGTCATGACGGGTCAAGCGTCCGCGTGATGCCGGGCGAGGAGGTGGCGAGTGCACCGTGGTTGCGGCGCCGCCAGCTCTCCTGCCACTGGTGCGTGGGACTCTGTCGGAGCGTCGACCCGGGGGCTCCACCGGACTCGGTTCGTCTTTATTGGCTACCGCAACAAGGCTTCGAATAGTGGCTCTCCATTCGTCGAGTTTCTCCGTAGTGGGAGGAAAATCGAGGAGCAACTACACGCGCGCCAGGGCTTCTACTGGCGTTGGTCGCAGCGAAACCTGCATGGATCGCGATGCGCTTCGACTTCTGACCATGTCAGAAGGAGCTCTATCACGACCCCGCGGTCGCATGCCATCTTCACCAGCGCCTCGGCGAGCGGGCAGGTCTTCTAAATCCCGGAGTGGCGCCGGGCTCTTTCCGCGGCGCCGGGGTCCTCGGCGTGATTACGCCGTTCGTCGCGCGCCGCTTGAGAAGAGCGCGCCGTCGGCACCGACGTAGGAGTCTTGGAAGCCCTCGCGTCGCCTGCAAGCGGGGTGGCAGCGATCTTGGAAGGCTCCGCGCCACCCGCGGAGGGCCTGGCTCCGTCTTTGGATTTGGCGGCGTGCGGCCCGTTACGAAGACGAACATCGCCGCCTCCCAAACTTCGGCTCTTTGGGGACGGTGTTGGTGTTCGCGAAGCGGCGCCCGGGTCCTTTCTGCGACCGTCACGCTGCCCGCCTGCCGGGGACGGATGTCCGGCTCGACGGGTCAACCGCCACCGCTATCTTCTTCTTGGGCGCCATGACGATGAAGAAGCGTCGAACTAATCGCTAGAGCTGATTCTCACAACCGCGCTTCTACCGGTGCGCCAAAGATGTCGGTGTGAGGACGACACCTATGGGATCACAAGAATCCCTACTACGGTTGCGGGGCGCGGGGTCGTGAGAAGAGCGGATCAAACAGATAGCACACAGTTTCTTTATCCAGGTTCGGGCCGCGATGATACGTAAAACCCTACTCCTGCTTTGGTGGTTTGTTTATCTATGTTCTTGAACTAGCAATAGGGCGTGAGGAGCTCCAAAAAGCCGAATCCTCCTCCTGGTCGCCTTGGGCCTCCTTTTACAGGGAAAGGGGTTGCCACAGTGGCACACAGGAGGTGGAAAGGGTACAGTGATGCGAGTTTATCCCTCGCATTACATGAAAAGGCGCATTTAATGCATCTTGCTTAGGTGTCCTTGCTTTATCGGGACGGGAGAGCCCCATCTCGTCTGTCGCCGCTCCTTTCGTGTCGACACGCCTCGCCAGCGGTGCCCATGGTGCCATGTAGGCAGTGCAGCTTGAGGTGGCATGCTGGTGGGTCTCCACGAAGGTTCGCTTGTCACACGCAGTGCCTCGCCTAACCGGGTTGGGTCGGCAATGCATGCGAACGGCGGTGAAGGTTTGATTGGCGTGGGCCTGATGGTGGCCCTACGGGTGTTCTTGGCGAGGACCTCGTCGTAGCCCCGGTAAGGGTCTTGTCGGGGCCCCGGCAAGGGTCTTGCCGTGGCGCCTGCTGTCATCCCCGGCAAGGCTCTTGCCGGGGGCCTTGTGGTCCTCCTTGGCTGGGATCCCGCCAAGGGTCGCCATCTTCTATAGTGTGTATCTGATCTTGAATGTCTTGACAAAGATCTGCATGCCACCACGGGATGTCTCTCAATCCTTGCCCCATGGGGGCAAGTGGACTCAAGGGTGATTCGCCTCAGAGGTGTGGGCGAGCCGCCTGCAAGGGTCTTGCTGTGTTTGCTAAAACCGCCTCCGGCAAGGATCTTGCCGGGAGTCCGCTTCGTCCCCTTTGCCCTTTGTGGTCTTGGTCTTGGCGTCGTTTCGCTCCTTTCGAGCTTGCCCCTTACCTTGGCTCACCTCCCTTGCCTTGCTCAAGGTGGTGGTGCCCATGCTCGATCGCCTGCAGACAGTTATAGGGGTACAAAAAGTGTACCCCTCTTTTTGTACACCGACAGGGGGGCTCTCTCCCCCTCTCTCCCGGTGGCGCCGGAATGCCGTCGGGGCCATCATCGTGACCGCAATCTACACCAACAACTTCGCCGCCGTCATCACCAACTCTTGCCCTTCTATGTAGCGGTGTAACACCTCTTCTTCCCGCTGTAACCTCTACTTGAACATGGTGCTCAACGCTATATATTATTTCCCAATGATGTATGGCTATCCTATGATGTTTGAGTAGATCCGTTTTGTCCTATGGTTGATTGATGATCATGATTGGTTTGAGTTGCATGTTTTATTATTGGTGTTGTCCTATGGTGCTCTCCGTGTCACGCAAGCATGAGGGATCCCCGCTGTTGGGTTTGCAATATGTTCATGGTTTGCTTATTGTCTGTGTTGCGAGAGTGATAAAAACACAAACACGGATAAGTGGGTTATGGCGTATGGGAATAAAGAGGACTTGATACTTTAATTCTATGGTTGGGTTTTACCTTAATGATCTTTAGTAGTTATGGTTGTTTGCTAGAGTTTCAATCATAAGTGCATATGATCCAACAAGAGAAAGTATGTTAGCTTATGCCTCTCCCTCATATAAAATTGCAATTATGATTACCGGTCTAGTTATCGATTGCCTAGGGACAAATAACTTTTTTGTGACAAAAATCTCTCTACTAAAACTAACTTAGTTGTGTCTTTATCTAAACAGCCCCTAGATTTTATTTACGTGCTCTTTATTGTCTTGCAAACCTATCCAACAACACCTGCAAAGTACTTCCAGTTTCATACTTGTTCTACGTAAAGCGAATGTTGAGTGTGCGTAGAGTTGTATCGGTGGTCGATAGAACTTGAGGGGATATTTGTTCTACCTTTTAGCTCCTTGTTGGGTTCGACACTCTTACTTATCGAAAGAGGCTAAAATTGATCCCCTATACTTGTGGGTTATCAAGACCTTTTTCTGGCGCCGTTGCCGGGGAGCAATAGTGTGGGGTGAATATTCTCGTGTGTGCTTGTTTGTTTTATCACTAAGTAGTTTTATTTGATGTTCTAAGTTGTTATCTATCTTTAGTTATGGATATGAAACACGAAATACCAAAAAAAATAGGTGTACTTGCTACTCATGGAGATGGGGAACCTCCTAAAACCCTCGATGCTCATTATGTGAAATATATTATGCACTACTTTAATAATCCCGAGAAAGCCCCATTCAATTATATATTGGGAGACACATTGGATCAGCGTGAATACTTTAGGGATTATCGCTTGACTCAAAAAGGAAAACTGTTATGGGATCAAATTTATATGTTGCATCGGTATGCTCGGAATTTATGCTTGAAAATTATACTTGTTGCTTTAGGATGAAGGCTCCACACCTTCCCTTTTCATGCAAATTTAACGATAATGACACCTTAGCTTCTTATGCTAATGGTAGATATGATTACTATGATGTGGAACGAATAGAAGAATTCGTTGCTTTTAAGGGTGCTTATGAAATTGAATCTTTGTTTGAAAAGTATGAAGCTTTTGATGATGATGTTTATAGGCCTGGAAATTTTGCTATACTTAAATATTTCTATGAGAATTATGAATACAATTCCGATATTGATGCATTTATTGAGAAAGTCTCCGCTGTCCAAGAAGAGATTAATATTTTGCAGCAAACTATGGAAGAAGAAATTGCTGAAACTGTGAGCTCATTAGATGAAAAAGATGACGAGGATAGCAAAGAACAAAAGGAGGAAGAGCGAATTAGCTATCCATGCCCACCTTCTAATGAGAGTAACTCTTCAACTCATACATTGTTTAATTTCCCTTCGTGCTTACCGAAGGATGATTGCTATGATAATTGCCATGATCCCTTTGATCCATTTGAAATATCCCTTTTTGTTGAAATTGGTGCTTGCCATGCTTGTGGCCATGATGCCAATATGAGTTATGCTTATGGAGATGAACTTGCTATAGTTCCTTATGTTAAGAATGAAATTGTTAGTATTGCACCTATGATGATAGTCCTATTATCTTTTTGAATTCTCCCAACTACACTATATCGGAGAAGTTTGCTCTTATTAAGGATTATATTGATGGGTTGCGTTCTACTATTACACATGATGATTTTGATAAATATAATATGCATGTGCTTGCTGCTCCTACTTGCAATTAATATGAGAGAGGAACTACATCTCCGCCTCTCTATGTCTCCAATACGATAAAATTGCAAGAAACTGTTTATACTATGCGTTGGCCTTTACTTTGTGTGGATGAATTGTTCTTTTATGACATGCCGATGCATAGGAAGAGAGTTAGACTTCATCATTACATTATATATGTTACTTTGTGCTCACTACTAAATTACAAATCATTGTTAATTAAAATTGGCTTTGATATACCTTGGGATTCGGGTGGATCCATTACTTGAGCACTATATGCCTAGCTTAATGGCTTTAAAGAAAGCTACCGCCAGGAGACAACCCGGAAGTTTTAGAGATTCATTTATTTCTGTTGAGTGCTTTTAAATAGTTTAAAAACAAAAAAAATAAAGAGGGGAACCTAAAACTTTTTCAAAAAGAAAAGTGAAAGTGAGAAAGATGAGCATTGTTAAAATGGGAGCTAGCCTTGAACTTTGTTCATGCCCATGGAAACTTTGTGAACCTTGATTACAGAAACTTTTGAACAAAAATAATTATCCCCTTGTACAAATCCATTCTATTATAAAAATAATGTGCCAAGATTTGCCTTTAGGATGATTAGATTGCTTGTTTGGTATGCGCGGTTTAAGAACAAAAACTTTGGCTATAATGCGTGATTTCACATTTTTTACTGGAAAGTCAAACGCTTCTGAAACTTTTTGCATAGTACTTCCACATAAATTGTTTATTTTGTCCTAATTTTTCAGAATTTTTAGATTTACAGAAGTATGGTTAATGTTCATATTACTACAAACTGTCCTGTTTAAGACAAATTCTGTTCTTGATGCATTGTTTTGCTCGTTTTGATGAAACTATCGATTGTATCGGTGGTATAAGCCATAGAAAAGTTAAATTATAGTAGCTAGAATGCAAAAATAAAATATGAATGAGTTTGCAATAGTGCTTAAAGTGGTAATTTGCTTTATTATACTAACGGATCTCATGAGGGTTTTGTTAAGTTTTGTGTGATTGGAGTTTTCAAGTTTTAGGTAAGATCACGATGGATGAAGGAATGAGGAGTGACAAGAGCCCAAGCTTGGGGATGCCCGAGGCACCCCAAGGTAATATTCAAGGACTCCCAAGCAACTAAGCTTGGGGATGCCCCGGAAGGCATCCCCTCATTCTTCTGACGATCATCGGTAATTTTACTTGGAGCTATATTTTTATTTGTCACATGATATGCGTAAATCTTGGAGCGTCGTGTGCTTTTTATTTTTATTTTAATAATGTACCATGCTGGTATGAGATAGTCCTTGGTTGATTTATATAATGCTCTTTGCAGTTCACTTATATCTTTTGAGTATGGCTTTATAGAATGCTTCATGTGCTTCAATTATATCATTTGAAGTTTGGATTGGCTGTTTCTCTACACATAGAAAACCGCCATTTGTAGAATGCTCTTTTGCTTCACTTATATTTTTTAGAGTGTGGGCATATCTTTTGCAGAAAGAATTAAACTCTTTCGCTTCACTTATATCTATTTAGTGAGTCATCAGGAATTCGTCATTCACATGGTTAGTCATAAAATCCTACATAAAACTTGTAGATCACTGAATATGATATGTATGATTCCTTGCAATAGTTTTGCAATATAAAGATGCTGATATTAGAGTTATGCTAGTGAGTAATTGTGGATTGGTAGAAATACTTGTGTTGAGGTTTGTGATTCCCGAAGCATACACGTATGGTGAACTGTTATGTGATGAAGTTGGAGCATGATTTATTTTCTGATTGTCTTCCTTATGAGTGGTGGTCGGGTACGAGTGATGGTCTTTTCCTACCAATCTATCCCCCTAGGAGCATGCGCGTAGTACTTTGTTTCGATAGCTAATAAATTTTTGCAATAAGTATGTGAGTTCTTTATGACTAATGTTGAGTCCATGGATTATACGCACTCTCACCCTTCCGTCATTGCTAGCCTCTTCGGTGCCGTGCATTGCCCTTTCTCACCTCGAGAGTTGGTGCAAACTTCACTGGTGCATCCAAACCCCGTGATACGATACGCTCTATCACACATAAGCCGCCTTATATCTTCCTCAAAACAGCTACCATACCTACCTATCATGGCATTTCCATAGCCATTCCGAGATATATTGCCATGCAACTTCCATCATCATCATATAAATGACTTGAGCATTCATTGCCATATTGCTTTGCATGATCGTAAGATAGCTAGCATGATATTTCCATGGCTTGTCTGTTTTTTGATATCTTTGCTATGCTCGATCATTGGACATCCTGGTACACTGCCAGAGGCATTCATATAGAGCCATACTTTGTTCTGGATATCGAGTTGTAATATTGATTTGTAAGTAAATAAAAGTGTGATGATCATCATTATTAGAGCATTGCCCCAGTGAGGAAAGGATGATGGAGACTATGATTCCCCCACAAGTCAGGATGAGACTCCGGACGAAAAAAAGAGGCCAAAAAAAAAGAGAGGGCCAAAGAGAGAGAGAGAGAGAGAGAAAAAGGGAGAAGGGGCAATGCTATTATCCTTTTACCACACTTATGCTTCAAAGTAGCACCATGTTCTTCATAGAGAGAGTCTCCTATTTTGTTACTTTCATATACTAGTGGGAATTTTCATTATAGAACTTAGCTTGTATATTCCGATGATGGGCTTCCTCAAATGTCCAAGGTCTTCATGAGCAAGCAAGTTGGATGCACACCCACTTAGTTTTCAGTTTGAGCTTTCATACACTTATAGCTCTGGTGCATCCATTACATGGCAATCCCTACTCCTTGCATTGACATCAATTGATGGGCATCTCCCTAGCCCGTTGATTAGCCACATCGATGTGAGACTTTGTTCCTTTTTGTCTTCTCCAGACAACCTCCACCATCATATTCTATTCCACCTATAGTGCTATATCCATGGCTCATGCTCATGTATTGCGTGAAAGTTGAAAAGGCTTGAGAACATTAAAAGTATGAAACAATTGTTTGGCTTGTCATTAGGGTTGTGCATGATGAAATACTTTGTGTGATGAAGATGGAGCATAGCCAGACTATATGATTTTGTAGGGATAACTTTCTTTGGCCATGTTATTTTGAGAAGACATGATTGCTTTATTAGTATGCTTGAAGTATTATTATTTTTATGTCAAATGATAGACTATTGCTTTGACTCACTTGTGTCTTAATATTCATGCCATGATTAGATTATGTGATCAAGATTATGCTAGATAGCATTCTGCATCAATTTTTTATCATTTACCTACGCGAGGATGAGCATGAATTAAGCTTGGTATGCTGATACATCTCCATCGTATCTATAATTTTTTACTGTTCCATGCCAATATTCTACAACTTTCATATACTTTTGGCAACTTTTTATACTATTTTTTGGGACTAACCTATTGATCCAGTGCCAGTTCTTGTTTGTTGCATGTTTTTTGTTTCGCAGAAAATCCATATCAAACAGAGTCCAAATGGAATAAAAACTTACGAAGTTTTTATGGAATATATGTGAGTTTTGGGAAAAAGAATCAATGCGAGACGATGCCCGAGGGGCCCACAAGGACGGAGGGCGCGCCCCTGGTCCTTGTGATCACCCCGTAAGGCGGTTGGTGGCCTTCTTATGGTGCAAGAAAGCTAATATCCGGATAAAAATTGTGTTAAAATTTCAGCCCAATCCGAGTTATGGATCTCCAGGAACTTAAGAAATGGTGAAAGGCCAAAATCTGGGAACGCAGAAATAGAAGGAAACAGAGAGAGATCCAATCTCGTAGGGGCTCCCGCCCCTCCGCCGCCATGGAAGCCAAGGACTAGAGGGGAAACCCTTATCCCATCTAGGGGGGAAGGTCAAGGAAGAAGAAGAATAAGAAGAAGGGGGCTCTCTCCCTCTATCTCCCGGTGGCGTCGGAACGCCGCCGGGGCCATCATCGTGACCGCAATCTACACCAACAACTTCACCGTCGTCATCACCAACTCTCTCCCCCTCTATGCAGCGGTGTAACACCTCTTCTTCCCACTGTAATCTCTACTTGAACATGGCGTTCAACGCCATATATTATTTCCCAATGATGTATGGCTATCCTATGATGTCTGAGTAGATCCATTTTGTCATATGGGTTGACTGATGATCATGATTGGTTTGAGTTGCATGTTTTATTATTGCTGTTGTCCTATGGTGCTCTCCGTGTCACGCAAGCGTGAGGGATCCCCACTGTAGGGTTTGCAATATGTTCATGGTTTGCTTATTGTCTATGTTGCGTGAGTGATAGAAACACAAACATGGATAAGTGGGTTATGGCGTATGGGAATAAAGAGGACTTGATACGTTAATGCTATGGTTGGGTTTTACTTTAATGATCTTTAGTAGTTACAGATGTTTGCTAGAGTTCCAATGATAAGTGCATATGATCCAAGAAGAGAAAGTATGTTAGCTTATGCCTCTCCCTCATATAAAATTGCAATTATGATTACCGGTCTAGTTATCGATTGCCTAGGGAAAAATAACTTTCTTGTGACAAAAAGCTCTATACTAAAACTAACTTAGTTGTGTCTTTATCTAAACAACCCCTAGATTTTATTTACATGCTCTTTATTATCTTGCAAACCTATCCAACAACACCTGCAAAGTACTTCTAGTTTCATAATTGTTCTAGGTAAAGCGAACGTTAAGTGTGCGTAGAGTTGTATCAGTGGTCGATAGGACTTGAGAGAATATTTGTTCTACCTTTTAGCTCCTCATTGGGTTCGACACTCTTACTTATCGGAAGAGGCTACAATTGATCCCCTATACTTGTGGGTTATCAGCACTGCAAGGCAACATATGCATGATATGACTAACATCATCATGCCAAGTTAGAGAAAACACCTTGGGGGGTAAATAGGAGTGGTCAGCTGCGTTTGAATCCGCCTCAGAACAGATATCTTCCTCTGGATTACAATCTGGAGAGGGGGTAGGCTTTGCCATTGAACCACCATGGAGCGTGATACGTCCATTTTGCATCATGCTTTTATATTGATATTTAATGCATTATGGGCTGTTATTACACATTTTATCACAATAATTATGCCTATTCTCTATTATTTTATAAGGTTTACATGAAGAGGGAGAATGCCGGCTGCTGCTATTTTGGACTGGAAAAGGAGCAAATATTAGAGACCTATTCTGCACAACTCTAAAAGTCTTGAAACTTCACGGAGCATGTTTCTGGAATATATAAAAAATAATGGGCTAAGAAAGAACCAAAGGGTGCCACCTGTCAGACACAAGGGTGGAGGGCACGCCCTACCCCCTGGGCGCGCCCCCCGACCTTGTGGCCCCCCTGGCAGGCCTCCGGTGCCCATCTTTGGATATATGGTGTGTTTTGACCTGGAAAAAATCAGAAGGAAGCTTTCGGGACGAAGCCTTGCCTTGAGGCAGAACTCAAGCAGAACCAATCTAGGGCTTCATGAGGCTGATCACGGGGAAACATCCCTCTGAGAGGGGGAAATCATTGCCATTGTCATCACCATCGATCCTCTCATCGAGAGGGGGTCAATCTCCATCAACATCTTCACCCGCACCATCTCCTCTCAAACCCTAGTTCATCTCTTGTATTTGATCTTGGTCCCAAAACCTAAGATTGGTACATGTGGGTTGCTAGTACTGTTGATTACTCGTTGTAGTTGATGCTAGTTGGTTTATCTGGTGGAAGATTATATTTTCAGATCCTTAATGATAATTAATACTCCTCTGATCTTGATTATGAATATGCTTTGTGAGTAGTTACGTTTGTTCCTGAGGACATGGGAGAAGTCTTGTTATAAGTAATCATGTGAATTTGGTATTCGTTCGATATTTTGATGAGATGTATGTTGTCTCTCCTCTAGTGGTGTTATGTGAACATCGACAACATGACACTTCACCATTATTTGGGCCTAGAGGAAGGCATTGGGAAGTAATAAGTAGATGATGGGTTGCTAGAGTGATGTGCTTAAACCCTAGTTTGTGCGTTGCTTCGTAAGGGGCTGATTTGGATCCATATGTTTCATGCTATGGTTAGGTTTACCTTAATACTTCTTTTTTAGTTGCAGATGCTTGCGAGAAGGGTTAATCATAAGTGGGAGGCTTGTCCAAGTAAGGGCAGTACCCAAGCACCGGGCCACCCACGTATCAAATCATCAAAGTAACGAATGCGAATCATATGAGCATGATGAAAACTAGCTTGACAACAATTCCCATGTGTTCTCGGGAGTGCTTTGCTTTATATAAGAGTTCGTCCAGGCTTGTCATTTGCTACAAAAAGGATTGGGCCACCTTGCTGCACCTTGTTTACGTTTATTACTTGTTACCCGTTACGAATTATCTTATCACAAAACTATCTGTTACCGATAATTTCAGTGCTTGCGGAGAATACCTTGCTGAAAACCACTTGTCATTTCCTTCTGCTCCTCGTTGGATGCGACACTCTTACTAATAGAAAGTACTATGATAGATCCCCTATACTTGTGGGTCATCAATACTCTTTTCTGGCACCATTGCCGGGGAGTGAAGCGCCTTTGGTAAGTGCTACCTCTTGAGCACTGCCTTGGTTTTCCCTTGAAGAGGAAAGGGTGATGCAGTAAAGTAGCGTAAGTATTTCCCTCAGTTTTTGAGAACCAAGGTATCAATCTAGTAGGAGAACACGCTCAAGTCCCGCGCACCTACTCAAACAAATAAGAACCTCACAACCAACGCGAAAAAGGGGTTGTCAATCCCTTCATGGTCACTTACGAGAGTGAGATCTGATAGATATGATAAGATAATATTTTTGGTATTTTTATGATAAAGATGCAAAGTAAAATAAATGGCAATAAAAATAGCTAAGTGTTGGAAGATTAATATGATGGAGAATAGACCCGGGGGCCATAGGTTTCACTAGTGGCTTCTCTCAAGAGCATAAGTATTACGGTGGGTGAACAAATTATCACGAGCAATTGATAGAATTGAGCATAGTTATGAGAATATCTAGGTATGATCATGTATATAGGCATCACGTCCGTAACAAGTAGACCGAAACAATTCTGCATCTACTACTAGTACTCCAGACATCGACCGCTATCCAGCATGCATCTAGAGTATTAAGTTCATAAGAACGGAGTAACGCTTTAAGCAAGATGACATGATGTAGAGGGATAAGCTCATGCAATATGATATAAACTCCATCTTGTTATCCTTGATGGCAACAATACAATACGTGCCTTGCTGCCCCTGCTGTCACTGGGAAAGGACACTGCAAGATTGAACCCAAAGCTAAGCACTTCTCCCATTGCAAGAAAGATCAATCTAGTAGGCCAAACCAAACTGATAATTCCAAGAGACTTGCAAAGATAACCAATCATACATAAAAGAATTCAGAGAATATTTAAATATTGTTCATAGATAATCTTGATCATAAACCCACAATTCATCGGTCTTGACAAACACACCGCAAAGAAGAGTTACATCAAATAGATCTCCAAGAGAATCGAGGAGAACTTTTTATTGAGATCCAAAGAGAGAGAAGAATCCATCTAGCTAATAACTATGGACCCGAAGGTCTTAGGTAAACTACTCACACATCATCGGAGACGCTATGGTGTTGATGTAGAAGCCCTCCATGATCAATGCCCCCTCTGGCGGAGCGCCAGAAAAGGCCCCAAGATGGGATCTCACGGGTACAGAGGGTTGCGGCAGTGGAACTAGGGTTTCGTGGATGCTTCTGAAGGTTTGGGGGTACATAGGTATATATAGGAGGAAGAAGTACGTCGGTGGAGCAACATGGGCCCCACGAGGGTGGATGGCGCGCCTGGCGGGGGTAGGCGCGCCCCCTGCCTCGTGCTCTCCACATTGATTGCTTTACGTAGTAACGTATACTCCAAGTCCTCTGGATCACGTTTGTTCTGAAAATCACGTTCCCGAAGGTTTCGTTCCGTTTGGACTCCGTTTGATATTCTTCTAAATAGGCAAAAAACAGCAATTGGGCTGGGCCTCCGGTTAATAGGTTAGTCCCAAAAATAATATAAAAGTGTATAATAAAGCCCATTAAACATCCAAAATAGAATATAATATAGTATGGAACAATAAAAAGTTATAGATACGTTGGAGAGTATCAAGCATCCCCAAGCTTAATTCCTGCTCGTCCTCAAGTAGGTAAATGATAAAAACAAAATTTTTGATGTGGAATGCTTCTTAGCATAATTTGCAATGTAATTTTCTTAATTGTGGTATGAATGTTCAGATCCGAAAGATTCAAGACAAAAGTTCAATATTGACATAAAAATAATAATACTTCAAGCATACTAACTAAGCAATTATGTCTTCTCAAAATAACATGGCCAAAGAAAGTTATCCCTACAAAATCATATAGTCTGGCTATGCTCTATATTCATCACACAAAGTATTTAATCATGCACAATCCCGATGACAAGCCAAGCAATTGTTTCATACTTTTGGTGTTCTCAAACTTTTCAATCTTCATGCAATACATGAGCGTGAGCCATGGACATAGCACTATATGTGGAATAGAATGGTGGTTGTGGAGAAGACAAAAAGGAGAAGATAGTCTCACATCAACTAGGCGTATCAACGGGCTATGGAGATGCCCATCAATAGATATCAATGTGAGTGAGTAGGGATTGCCATGCAACGGATGCACTAGAGCTATAAGTATATGAAAGCTCAACAAAAGAAACTAAGTGGGTGTGCATCCAACTCGCTTACTCACGAAGACCTAGGGCATTTTGAGGAAGCCCATCATCAGAATATACAAGCCAAGTTCTATAATGAAAAATTCCCACTAGTATATGAAAAGTGATAACATAGGAGACTCTCTATCATGAAGATCATGGTGCCACTTTGAAGCACAAGTGTGGTAAAAGGATAGTAGCATTGTCCCTTCTCTCTTTTTCTCTCATTTTTTTATTTGGGCCTTTTCTATTTTTTATGGCCTCTTTTTTTAGTCCGGAGTCTCATCCCGACTTGTGGGGGAATCATAGTCTCCATCATCCTTTCCTCACTTGGGACAATGCTCTAATAATGATGATCAACACACTTTTATTTTCTTTACAACTCAAGAATTACAACTCGAAACTTAGAACAAAATATGACTCTATGTGGATGCCTCCGGCGGTGTACCGGGATATGCAATGAATCAAGAGTGACATGTATGAAAGAATTATGAACGGTGGCTTTGCCACAAATACAATGTCAACTACATGATCATGCTAAGCAATATGACAATGATGGAGCGTGTCATAATAAACGGAATGGTGGAAAGTTGCATGGCAATATATCTCGGAATGGCTATGGAAATGCCATGATAGGTAGGTATGGTGGCTGTTTTGAGGAAGGTATATGGTGGGTGTATGATACCGGTCAAAGGTGCGCGGTATTAGAGAGGCTAGCAATGGTGGAAGGAAGGAAAAGTGCGTATAATCCATGGAATCAACATTAGTCATAAAGAACTCATATACTTATTGCAAAAATCTACAAGTTATCCAAGCAAAGTATTACATGCATGCTCCTAGGGGGATAGATTGGTAGGAAAAGACCACCGCTCGTCCCCGACCGCCACTCATAAGGAAGACAATCAATAAATAAATCATGCTCCGACTTCATCACATAACGGTTCACCATACGTGCATGCTACGGGAATCACAAACTTTAACACAAGTATTTCTCAAATTCACAACTACTCAACTAGCATGACTCTAATATCACCATCTTCATATCTCAAAACAATTATCAAGCATCAAACTTCTCATAGTATTCATCACACTCATAAGAATTTTTTTACTAATCTTGGATGCCTATCATAATTAAAAAGCAAATTACCATGTTGTTTTGTAGGACTCTCAAAATAATATAAGTGAAGCATGTGAGATCAATAGTTTCTATAAAACAAATCCACCACCGTGCTCTAAAAGATATAAGTGAAGCACTAGAGCAAAAACTATACAACTCAAAAGATATAAGTGAAGCCCATAGAGTATTCTAATAAATTCCGAATCATGTGTGTCTCTAGCAAGGATTACTGTGTCAAACTAACAAACAAAGACTCAAATCATACAAGACGCTCCAAGCAAAACACATATCATGTGGTGAATAAAAATATAGCTCCAAGTAAAGTTACCGATGGACGAAGACGAAAGAGGGGATGCCTTCCGGGGCATCCCCAAGCTTTGGGTTTTGGTGTCCTTAGATTATCTTGGGGTGCCATGGGCATCCCCAAGCTTAGGATCTTGCCACTCCTTGTTCCATAATCCATCAAATCTTTTACCCAAAACTTGAAAACTTCACAACACAAAACTCAACAGAAAATCTCGTGAGTCTAAGCTTAAAGAAAACAAAACACCACTTCAAGGTATTGTATTGAACTCATTCTTTATTTATATTTGTGTTAAACCTACTGTATTCAAACTTCTCTATGGTTTATAAATTATTTTACTATCCATAGATTCATCAAAATAAGCAAACAACACACGAAAGACAGAATCTGTCAAAAACAGAATAGTCTGCAGTAATCTGTAACTAACGCAAACTTATGGAACTCAAAAAATTATGCCAAAATAGGAAGACCTATAAAATTTGTTTATTGATCTACTGGAATTGGAATCAATATTTTATCACATTCTGGTGATTTGTAACAATTGTTTTCGTGAACAGAAAGTTTCTGGAATTTTCAGCAAGATCAAATAACTATTATCCAAGAAGATCCTATAGGTTTAACTTGGCACAAACACTAATTAAAACACAAAAACAAATCTAACCAGAGGCTAGATCAAAGATTTATTCCTAAACAGAAGCAAAATGGAAAAAACTAAAATAAAATTGGGTTGCCTCCCAACAAGCGCTATCGTTTAACGCCCCTAGCTAGGCATAAAAGCAAGGATAGATCTAGGTATTGCCATAATAATAGGATAGATCATGAAAACTCATTTCATATTCTCTACATTTAGCAGTAAGTTTTCTTTGAGGCAAGCAAAAGTAATCAAAAGGGCTAAACTTAATGGGACAGAAGTCTCCAAGATCAACTTTGGGAGGTATAGGTTCCTCCTTCGGCCCTTCGTATTGCACAACCAATTCATCGTTATAAGCATTCTTTTGACAAAACTTCGTGAGCCTAAACTCAAGAGAATATCCTAGCTCATTATTTCGAATAGCAAAAACATTATTAAGTTGAGAAATTCTATCAACTAGAACATTGGTAGGAACCTTTTTTCTAAGGTTTTCATTAAAAGCAACATAGTCTAGAGATTGAAAACGCATTATTTCCTCTTGATCAAAGAGGATAACTTCTATGGGAGGACGGCCAACGTCCACCCTATAGTGCGCAAAGATTTCTTTGGCCTCTTTTATTATAAATCTGAACTCATGGGCCAAAAAGATAGTAGCAGCACGCTTAACAGAAGAATTCTCAATATTAGAAAATTCTAGGAAAATCCTTTGTATGCAAGGGTGCATGTGCATAAATTGCCTTTCAAGTTCAACTATAAGCATGGCAATAGCGTACACAAGACTACTAGTTCTATGAAGAATAGAACTACCCATAGAAGGCAAAGCACCGGCACAAGTGAAGAAATCTTGAATAACCACTTTTCCAATAATATTACCACTACCGATTCAGATTTTTTTGTATGTAAGATAGGGGGTTCTTCAGCAAGAGCATCAGAATTTTCCATGTTATTATTGTCCATATCGACAATAATTTCCCCAATTTCATACATAACGGCAACAAACTCATGGAATACGAGAAAAGAAGGGACGGAAAGGAGAGGGCGAATAAACCGGCAAGGGTGAAGTGGGGGAGAGGAAAACGAGAGGCAAATGGCAAATAATGTAATGCGAGGGATAAGAGTTTGTGATGGGTACTTTGTATGTCTTGACTTGACTTGACTTGGCTTGAATCTCCCCGGCAACGGTGCCAGAATTCCTTCTTGCTACCTCTTGAGCACTGCGTTGGTTTTCCCTTGAAGAGGAAAGGGTGATGCAATAAATAGCGTAAGTATTTCCCTCAGTTTTTGAGAACCAAGGTATCAATCCAGTAGGATATCACGCACAAGTCCCGTGAACCTACACAAACAAATAAGAACCTCGCAACCAACGCAAAAAAGGGGTTGTCAATCCCTTCATGGTCACTTACGAGAGTGAGATCTGATAGATATGATAAGATAATATTTTTGGTATTTTTATGATAAAGATGCAAAGTAAAATAAATGGCAATAAAAATAGCTAAGTGTTGGAAGATTAATATGATGGAGAATAGACCCGGGGGCCATAGGTTTCACTAGTGGCTTCTCTCAAGAGCATAAGTATTACGGTGGGTGAACAAATTCTTTGTCGAGCAATTGATAGAATTGAGCATAGTTATGAGAATATCTAGGTATGATCATGTATATAGGCATCACGCCCGTAACAAGTAGACCGAAACTATTCTGCATCTACTACTATTACTCCACACATCGACCGCTATCCAAAGATGCATCTAGAGTATTAAGTTCATAAGAACGGAGTAACGCTTTAAGCAAGATGACATGATGTAGAGGGATAAACTCATGCAATATGATATAAACCGCATCTTGTTATCCTCGATGGAAACAATACAATACGTGCCTTACTGCCCTTGCTATCACTACGAAAGGACACCGCAAGATTGAACCCAAGGCTAAGCACTTCTCCCATTGCAAGAAAGATCAATCTAGTAGGCCAAACCAAACTGATAATTCGAAGAGACTTGCAAAGATAACCAATCATACATAAAAGAATTCAGAGAAGATTCAAATATTGTTCATAGATAATCTTGATCATAAACCCACAATTCATCGGCCTCAACAAACACACCGCAAAAGAAGAGTTACATCAAATAGATCTCCAAGAGAATCGAGAAGAACTTTGTATTGAGATCCAAAGATAGAGAAGAAGCCATCTAGCTAATAACTATGGACCCGAAGGTCTGAGGTAAACTACTCACACATCATCGGAGAGGCTATGGTGTTGATGTAAAAGCCCTCCGTGATCAATGCCCCCTTCGGCGAAGCGCCAAAAAAGGCCCCAAGATGGGATCTCACGGGTACAGAGGGTTGCGGCGGTGGAACTAGGTTTTCGTGGATGCTTCTGAAGGTTTGGGGGTACGTAGGTATATATAGGAGATGGAACATTACATCCGATATGTACCTAATCTATGTGGATGAAGTTTATGGATTATTTAAGCTTGCAGGTATGCCCGAAGATGTTGTCAAGAAGAAGGTCTTCCCTTTATCTTTAAAGGGAAAGGCATTGATATGGTATAGGCTATTGGATGATATTGGATCCTGGAACTACAACCGATTGAAATTGGAATTTCATCAGAAGTTTTATCTTGTGCATCTGGTTCATCATGATCAGATTAATATATATAATTTTTGGCCTCGTGAAGGAGAAAGTATCGCTCAAGCTTGGGTGAGGCTTAAGTCAATGCTATATTCATGCCCCAATCATGAACTCTCAAGAGAAATTATTATTCAAAAAATTTATGCTAGGCTTTCTCATAGTGATCGATCCATGCTCGATACTCCTTGTACTGGTTCCTATATGAAGAAGGATATTGAATTCAAATGGGTTTATTGGAAAGAATTAAATGCAACTTTGAAGATTGGGATCTCGACGAAGGTAAAGAGTGAGGTATAAACCTGAAGTTTTATTGTGTTAAATCTTTTATAGATACCGATGCTTTTCATGATTTTAGCACTAAATATGGACTTGACTTTGAGATAGTAGCTTCTTTCTGTGAATCTTTTGCTACTCATGTTGATCTCCCTAAGGAGAAGTGGTTTAAATATCATCCTCCCATTGAAGTTAAAGTAGTTGAACCTATTAAAGTTGTAGAAGAAACTATTACTTATAATGTTGATCCTATTGTTCCTACTGCTTATATTGAGAAATCACCTTTCCCTGTTAGAATAAAGGATCATGCTAAAGCTTCAACTGTGGTTCGTAAGAGTTATACTAAAACACCTACACCCTCTGAACGAATTAAAGTTGAACCTAGTATTGCTATGGTTAAAGATCTCTTGGTTGATAATATTGATGGGCATGTTATTTCTTTCTTTGATGAAGCTACTAGGATTGCTAAAACTGATACTAAGATGAACATAGACATGTTGTTGGAATGCCTGTTGTTTCTGTTAAAATAGGAGATCATTGTTATCATGGCTTATGTGATGTGGGTGCTAGTGTGAGTGCAATTCCTTATTTCTTATATAAAGAAATTTTATGAACGATATTGCACCTGCTGAGATAGAAGATATTGATGTTGCTATTAAGCTTGCTAATAGAGATACTATATCACCAATTGGGATTGTTAGAGATGTTGAAGTCTTGTGTGGGAAAATTAAATATCCTACTGATTTTCTTGTTCTTGGTTCCCCACAAGATAATTTTTGTCCCATTATATTTTGCAGACCTTTCTTGAATACTGTTAATGCTAAGATAGACTGCGAGAAAGATATTGTTACTGCTGGTTTAAGGGATATGTCTCATGATTTTAATTTCTCTAAATTTCATAGACAACCCCATGATAAAGAATTTCCTAGTAAGGATGAAATTATTGGTCTTGCTTCTATTCCCGTGGCTCCTAATGATCCTCTAGAACAATAGTTGCTAGACCATGAAAATGATATGTTTATGGATGAAAGAAGGGAAACAGATGAAGTATATTTAATTGAGGACCTATTTTGAAACACAATTTGCCTGCTGGAATCCTTGGGGATCCTCCTCCACCTAAGGGTGACCCCGTGTTTGAGCTTAAACAATTACCTGATACTCTGAGATATGCTTATCTTGATGAAAAGAAGATATATCCTGTTATTATTAGTGCTAACCTTTCAGAGCATGAAGAAAAGGAATTTTTGAAAACTCTAAAGAAGCACCGTGCTGCTATTGGATATACTCTTGATGATCTTAAGGGCATTAGTCCAACTCTATGCCAGCACAAAATTAAATTGGAGAAAGATGCTAAACCGGTTGTTGATCATCAACGACGGTTAAATCTTAAGATGAAAGAAGTGGTAAGAAATGAAATACTAAAGCTTCTAGAGGCAGGTATAATTTATCCTATTGCTGATAGTCAATTGCTAAGCCATGTCCATTGTGTCCCTAAGAAGGGAGATATTACTATTGTTCCTAATGATAAGAATGAATTGATTCCTCAAAGAATTGTTACATGTTATAGAATGGTTATTGATTTTTGCAAATTAAATAAAGCTACTAGAAAAGATCATTACCCTCTACCTTTTATTGATCAAATGCTGGAAAGATTATCCAAGCATACACATTTTTGCTTTCTAGATGGTTATTCTGGTTTCTCTCAAATACATGTGTCAAAAGATGATCAAGGGAAAACCACTTTTACTTGCCCTTTCGGTACCTTTGCTTATAGACGTATGCCTTTTGGTTTATGCAATGCACCTGCTACCTTTCAAAGATGTATGATTGCTATATTCTCTTACTTTTGTGAAAAGATTGTTGAGGTTTTCATGGACGATTTCTCCGTTTATGGAACTTCTTTTGATGATTGCTTAAGCAACCTTGATCGAGTTTTGTAGAGATGTGAATAAACTAATCTTGTCTTGAGTTGGGAGAAGTGCCACTTTATGGTTAATGAAGGTATTATCTTGGGGCATAAAATTTCTGAAAGAGGTATTGAAGTTGATAAAGCTAAAGTAGATGCTATTGAAAAGATGCCGTGTCCTAAAGATATCAAAAGTATAAGAAGTTTCCTTGGTCATGCTGGTTTCTATAAGAGGTTTATTAAAGACTTCTCTAAAATTTCTAGGCCTCTCACTAATCTCTTGCAAAAAGATGTTCCTTTTGTTTTTGATGATGATTGTGTAGAAGCATTTGAAATACTTAAGAAAGCCCTGATTTCTGCACCTATTGTTCATCCACCTGATTGGAATTTACCCTTTGAAATTATGTGTGATGTTAGTGATTATGCTGTTGGTGCTATTCTAGGACAAAGAGTTGATAAGAAATTAAATGTTATCCAGTATGCTAGTAAAACTCTAGATAGTGCCCAGAGAAATTATGCTACCATTGAAAAAGAATTTTTAGCAGTTGTATTTGCATGTGATAAGTTCTGACCTTATATTGTTGATTCCAAACTAACTGTTCACACTGATCATGTTGCTATTAAATATCTTATGGAAAAGAAAGATGCTAAACCTAGACTAATTAGATGGGTTCTCTTGCTACAAGAATTTGATTTGCATATTATTGATAGAAAGGGAGCCGAGAACCCTGCTTGCATAACTTGTCTAGGTTAGAAAATGTTCTTGATGACCCACTATCGTAACATCCCAAATTTTCAATTTGGAATGTTATACATTAAGTCATCATGCATATCATATTTTCTTGCATTTTTCCGATCCTAGAAAATTTCACGCAACTCAAGGACCCTCGGAGAGAGTTGGAGATTTCATTATTTTTCATATTTGGGTTTTCTCAAATTTTGAAAAATGGATCATTCGGATTTATTTGTATTTATCTTCAAATATTTTTCCAATAAAAAAAATTAAGAGAGGGAATAATATGACTTTCCCAAAATTTAGGAAAAATGAAGATTTAATAAATAAATCAAATTTTGGATTTTCGAAGTTTATTTGCTTTAGGGAAAAAATGAGTATTTTAAAAATATGCATTTTGGCCCCGTATTTAAAGTTCATTTTGTTCGACTCATTTTTAGGAGTCGGTGAAAATTTATTTTATTAACTTTGGAGTTCATTTATATTTTATTTTATTCTTTTTTCTGCGCAAGATTTTATTTAAAAAAAAACCCGCGCACTTTGGGCCAAGGCCCACTGCCCAACCAGCCTTGCCACGCCTCACTTGGGAGTCCTCCGCCCTTGCCGAGTCCCGGCTCGGCCACGCCGCCCGCCGTTGCCTCCCCAAGGCACCCTCCTTATATACCCCCACCCTCTCTCCTCCCCACCCAGTGCCGCCGCCACCCGAGCCCCGCCACGGGTGCCCCCGTCGCCGCCCCAAGCCGACCTCACGGAGCCCGGTGCCCATGGCGACCTCACGGAGGTAGCCGCCAGCCACACTCACCCCGGTCCGGTTTTGTTTTAAAAAAAACCGTCCGGTTTTCTTTTGTTGTTCGGTTTTTTTAAAAACCCTAGATCAATTTTATTTTTTTTCGGTTTTGTTGATTAGCGAGCGTTCGCCGGACCGTTTGTTTTAACGAACGTGTTCACCGGTTAGTTTCTGTTAACGAACGTCCGTTCGTTTAACCGTTTGTCGTTTTTCTTTTAAATCGGATTTAATCCGTTATTTTCCGATTTCGATTTCAGATCCAATCTTCGAATCAGTTTATCTTCTCGCTCGTTTATCGGAATCAGGTGATTCAAGCGCTGGAGTTTCGTTTCAAACCACCGTTCGACTAATCCACTTAAACAAAGTTTTGCTACTGTAAAATTTGACCTAGTTTCAAATTGCTAGAACCGAGTCATTTTCTTTCGCTGCTTGATTTTTGTTGCTTTATTTGATTCGATTCTTTTTGCAACCGTGGTTCTTAAGTTGAACTTTCCGTCGAGATCTTCTATCCGAGATTTCCCTGTGCATTAGATGATTACTTATTGTATGCTTGTTGTTTGTCTGCGATAGATCACCCGGAGTGCGCCGCTTGTTACTTTGAGTCTCTAGGTTTCGCGGATCGTCAGCAAGGCAAGTAACACTTGATCATATCCTCAAACACTTGCATGATTAGGATCTAATTAAATTGTGGGATGGGAAGTAGATGAGGTAGTACCTATTACCTGTTTTACTTATGAAACCTTGGGAGTTACTTCTACGTTTGCTTATTATGCCATGCTATGCTAGTAGACGTGGATTGGGTGAGTGAATATCCATGACAGATGTGAGATTGTTAATTAATGGTTTATTTAAGGTGGCAACTTAAACACACATCCTGGGTGGATTGAGGCACTGGTTTCCATCGAGGACTTGCCTGTTTTTCTTGGACCGCCACCTGTGCTCAAAGGGATCATAAGACTATTCAAACTAGAAACTTCTGTGTGCAGCCACAAGCCATTATGGGCTCTGGCATAGCTGAGTAAGTTGTGCGAACTCTTACGGGTAGGCTAGCTGATGTAGGGGATGTAGGTTGGTACGGTCAACCCACATGTAAGGTGCTAGTGCTTCTAAAAGACTGTGTCTCGGTCATCCGTCTCTCAAACACCATGCAGTGCGAGAACCAAATGGAGGCGATCGAGTCTTGTGGGGAAAAGTGCACAAACCTCTGCAGAGTGTATAAACTAATCATGATTAGCCGTGTCCCCGGTTATGGACATCTTGAGTATCTAGTACTTGAATATCCTGTGTATCTCAACATGTTACTCTAATTAATATTGTTGGGTTTTTAATGAGTACTTTTAATTGGGATTGAGGATGCTGTCAACCATTCTCAATGTTTAACAACCACCATGATAGTTAAATAAATTTATTCCTTTGCATTAGGGAAAAACTAGCTTTATGCAAAATCAGAATCAGAGAGCTTTTCCACCAGCCATATATGCATGTAGTATAGGCTTATTCCTTCATTACTCTCTATGTGTTACATTGCCGATATTCCATGTGTCAATTGCTTGGGCTGCAACTTTCATGTTGCAGAATTTTCGAACTGACGAGTAAGGTGTTTTAGGTCGTGGTTCTATACTCAGTGATGCCGATGGAGTTGATGGACTCACTTATCTTCCAAGTCTTCCGCTGTTATCGTTTCGATGGCCTTAAGCCACATTTATTGTAATAAGTCCTCTTTTGGACAACGTTGTAATAAGTGTGTGATTGCTACTCTGCTATAAATCCTTCGAAGTACTGTGTGGTGTCGACATCGATCCAGTGGATGACACCGAGCACGTAGACTTGATCCATTCGGGTCGGGTCGCTACAGAGATGGTATCAGAGCACACACTGACTGTAGGACACGACCACTAAGTTAAAGCCATAGATCACTACTCTCTTCTCATTTTCTAACTCCTCATGTTTTCTACTCTTTTAGGATGAAGGACGCGAAGATTAAGTACACTCAACCGGATGAAGGCACACCTTTTGGATTTCACTTGAAGGAAGTCACCAAGTACCTGAACATT
This sequence comes from Aegilops bicornis, assembly GCA_021605145.1. Classification (NCBI taxonomy): domain Eukaryota; kingdom Viridiplantae; phylum Streptophyta; class Magnoliopsida; order Poales; family Poaceae; genus Aegilops; species Aegilops bicornis. Next base: position 389,860,088 of record CM038673.1, on the reverse strand, counting down.
GGACTACCAAGTTTCACCGGGATGTTCAACGCCACTCACTCAAGAGGAGCTACCGAAGATTCAAGCTCATGTACCAGGAAGAACATTCGCCCCAATCACCAAGCCTATAGATAGTGTTTTCAGTGCACCAACCTGGAGTCTGGGAAAGAGCATGGCAGCTCACATCACCATGGGACGCATTGGAGAAGTTTATCAAGAAGACCTCGAAGACACCATCTATCTGATTTGTGGACGCCGAGATGAACAATGGGAGATAGTCAAGACCAAGAAGGATAGATCCATTGCAGCTTTTATCCAGAGTTAAACCAAGACATTCAACGCCAGAGAACCAGATGTGCAATGATATGCTCGAGTTGAAGAATGCGAAGGAAGGATCATTGAACTTGTAGGAGAACTGAAGTCAACACGTAAGGACTACATGGACGAGATCGTAGCGTTAGCAAGACACAATAATGATCTTAAGTACGAGATTGAAGAACTCAAGAAGAAATTGGCACTCAAGAATGAAGACCAATACGTCGGTTGTCCAAGCGACTACATCAACATCGACGACACCGACTCAGATCCAAGTGAACCCGACTTTGAAGATGAAGTCGAGCGGACATCATGGAGTCTTCCACGGTTCAAATTAGTAGATGACCCCCACATATTAGTAGTATTTCCTCCATGTAACATTTTAGTACACGCACTTTTGCGATAGTTAGATCGTTGTAAGCCCTTTGTTTGAATTGAATGAAGTGATTTTGTGTGCATTTGCTCATATACATTTGGGTAGTGTTTCTCCTTAGACCCCACTCTATTCTTAATTTCTCGCCTTTTCTAAAACCATCGATGCCTCCGAGACGCGACCCGGATTTGTTTTCCCGCCAGAGATCACCCATTGATTCAAAGCAGTAACACTTTGATCCAAACATTGGTACAAAATCAAGGCAACAACAACAACACCCCACCGCCACCACCACCACCTGCGGATCACTTGAAACGTTTCTTAAGACTGAATCGCGGTGTTTTCCAAAGAGCACCGAGCCGATAGTAGCGGATGATTGGCTCAGTAAGATAGGGAGGGAGTTGACCAACTGCCGGATGTACAGATGGAGAGAAGGTGAAGTTTGCTGCACACCAACTTGAAGGACCAAAGCAGCAGATGGTGGGAGAATTTTACAGCCACTTACCTGTAGATACTGTCACATGGGATCGGTTTGACCAAGCTTTCCTTGCCCATGTCTCAAATAGGAGCTATGGCCATGAAGAAGCGTGAGTTTCGCAATTTACGCCAAGGAGGAAGGACTGTTGGCGAGATGTGGATGATTTTAGTAAGTTAGCACGTTATGCCCCGGATGACGTTACTACGGATGCAGCTAAGCGGGAGAAGTTTCGGAAGGATTGAATGATGAGTTGAGCATGCGATTGATGGTAGCAAGTTTCAATAACTACCAAGAGTTGGTAGACCGAGCCCTCATGATTGAAGGAAAGCAGCAGAAATTGAGAACCGCAAGAGGAAGTATGGGCGGGGAAGTATAACTGGAGCCCAGTGAAGCCCGTTATACCCCTAAACAGGAGTTCGGCCAAAGATACCCATGGAGGAGGTAATTCACACAACCATAATGGCACCAAGAATGGGAACGGAATGGAGGAAGCAATGGATGAACCGCACCAACCCGTCAACACCATCCAAGGTAGACTGAGTCACATCACTTGCTTTAAGTGCCGCAAGACTGGGCATTATGCAAATGACTGTCCGTAAGGCGTAATGGAAATGGCAATGGAAGCTCTAGAAAGAAGCCAAACCCTTTCAATAGGGGACAGGTGAACCACATTGATGTGGAGGAGGTTGAAGATCAGCCCGATGCAGTAATCGGTAAGTTTTTGGTTGAGTCAATTACTGCAGTTGTTCTTTTCGATACTAGTGCATCGCATTCATACATATCACGGGGATTTGTGGATAAGTACAAATTACCGACCCAAGCCCTTAGGTCACCCATGCTAGTAACCTCACCCGAGCGTAATACATGGCTAGTATATGGTGTAATCGATCGCCATTAAGGATTGGACACTATGTTTTTCCCTCGGACCTAATAGTTACGAATCCCAAGGATTGGATGTGATATTAGGCATGGATTGGTTATCGAAGTATGGAGGGAACATAGATTGCGCCACTAAGTCAATTTTGCTCACCACACCAGAAGGAAGAAGGATCAAGTACGTATCACGACATGAGCCGAGGAGAGCTCATGTAAATTGCCTATCAGGTGTTGTGCAGGAAGAAGTACCAGTGGTAGAGGATTACCCGGACGTGTTTCCGGAAGAGTTGCCAGGAATGCCACCGGATAGAGACATTGAGTTTTTGATTGAACTTTTGCCAGGAACAGGTCCAATATCGAGCGACCATACGGGATGCCCGCATGTGATTTGGCGGAAATCAAGAAGCGTATTAAGGAACTATTGGATAAAGGTTTTATACGCCCAAGTTCTTCGCCTTGGGGATCACCCGTGCTTTTGGTTGAGAAGAAGGATGGATCGTTAAGGATGGTTGTTGATTATCGTGGATTGAATGAAGTAACAATCAAGAACAAGTACCCACTGCCAATGATAAATGATCTGTTTGATCGCTTGCAAGGAGCTAAAGTATTTTCCAAGATCGATTTGCGATCAGGGTACCATCAGTTGAAGATTCGAGAACAGGACATACCTAAGGCAGCATTTACCACGAGATATGGACTGTATGAGTACACCGTTATGTCATTTGGACTGACTAACGCGCCAGCCTATTTCATGAACCTGATGAACAAAGTGTTTATGGAGTTTTTGGATAAGTTCGTCGTGGTGTTCATAGATGATATTTTGATTTTCTCGAAGAATGAAGAGGAGCATAAGGAACATTTGCGATTGGTTTTGGAGAAACTAAGGGAACACCAGTTATATGCCAAGTTCAGCAAATGTGAGTTTTGGCTAAAGGAAGTTGGATTTCTTGGACATGTTATATCCGGAGAAGGGATAGCAGTTGACCCCACAAAGGTTGAGACCGTAACCAAATGGGAAGCACCCGCGACAGTTGGAGAGATCCGGAGTTTCCTTGGACTCGCAGGATACTACCGAAGATTCATTGAGAATTTCTCAAGGATTTCAAAGCCTATGACAGAATTGTTGAAAAAGGATACCAAGTTCATATGGGCTGAGGATTGTGAGGCAAGTTTTCAGGAGTTGAAGAAAAGATTGGTTACCTCACCAGTGTTAATTTTGCCGGATCAAACCAAGGATTATGAGGTGTATTGCGACGCTTCACGTCGAGGACTTGGAGCAGTGCTTATGCAGGAAGGAAGAGTTGTTTCGTATGCTTCACGACAACTTAAGCCTCATGAGTTGAATTATGCCACACATGATTTGGAGTTAGCAGCCGTTGTGCATGCATTGAAGACATGGAGACATTTTCTCATTGGAAATCATTGTGAGGTGTATACGGATCACAAGAGTTTGAAGTACATCTTCACACAGAAGGAATTAAATCTCAGACAGAGGAGATGGTTGGAGCTTATCAAGGATTACGATATGAGATTGCATTATCACCCCGGGAAGGCTAATGTTGTAGCAGACGCATTGAGCCGTAAGAGCCACGTCAATACCCTAATGATGGGAGGAATACCCAATGAGTTAGCCGAGGACCTTCGAGAGCTATGGTTGGAAATAGTTCAGGAGGCTATGTAGCAAAGCATTGGAGATTCAGTCAACATTGATGGACAAAATCGAGAAGCCCAAAAGGCAGATAAGGAAGTTGCCTCTATAAAGGAGAAAATGAGCGAAGGAAAAGCTAAGGGATTTCATGAGGATGAGCACGATACCCTATGGTTTGAGGACCGTGTTTATGTGCCAAATAACCCGGAGATTAGGAAGTTGATTTTGCAAGAAGCCCATGATTCACCCTATTCGATTCACCCAGGAAATACCAAGATGTATTTGGATTTGAAGGAAGCGTTACGGTGGACCGGAATGAAGAAGGATATCGCAGAGTATGTAGCGATTTGCGATGTATGTCGAGAGTGAAGGCGTAACATCGAAGCCGCCAGGATTGTTACAACCATTGCCAATACCGAATGGAAGTGGGATAAACTAGGCATGGATTTCATCACAGGTTTGCCAAAGACTCGTTCGGGCTATGACTCGATTTGGGTTATAGTCGACCGCTTGACGAAGGTAGCTCATTTCATTCCAGTCAAGACTACCTATAGCAATGCTAAGTTGGCAAAAATATACATGACCAGAATTGTGTGTTTACACGGAGTTCCAAGGAGTATCGTATCAGATAGAGGAACCCAATTTACCTCAAAGTTTTGGGATCGGTTACACGAAACATTGGGAACCAGGCTGGAATTCAAGATAACTTTTCACCCACGCATGGATGGGCCAGTGAGAGAGTCAATCAGATTTTGGAGGATATGCTGAGAGCTTGTGCACTAGATTATGGATCTAGTTGGGATGATAATTTGCCGTATGCAGAGTTTTCTTATAACAACAGTTACCAAACCAGCTTGAAGATGGCACCTTTCGGGGCTCTGTATGGAATGAGATGCAGGACACCGTTATCATGGGACGAAACTGGAGATCGTCAGTTGTTTGGACCAGATTTGATTAAGGAGTTGGAACAGAAGGTTAAGTTGATTCGCGATAGGCTCAAGGTAGCCCAGTCCAGACAGAAGAGCTATGCGGATTCAAAACGCAAGGCGATAGAATATGAAGTTGGAGACAGAGTATATCTTAGAGTATCCCCGCTTCGAGGAGTTACGCGTTTTGGAGTTAAAGGAAATTTAGCACCACGTTTCGTTGGACCGTATAGGATCTTGCAACGCATGGGAGAAGTTGCTTATAAGCTGGAATTGCCAGAGGGACTGTCAGGAGTTCATGATGTATTCCATATTTCTCAGTTGAAGAAATGTCACGCCGAGATGGCGGAAGTACCGTTAAGAGATACAGTGCCGCTTGAAGCAATTTAGTTGCAGGATGATTTGACATATAAGGAAAGACCAGTCAAGATTCTCGATTATGCCAGCAGAGTTACTCGCAGCAAGGTTATCAAGTTTTGCAAGGTTCAGTGGAGCCACCACACTGAGGATGAAGCCACCTGGAAAGAGAAGAAGATTTGCTCAAGGACCACCTCACCTATTTTCTAGCCAACCCGAATCTCGAGGGCGAGATTCATCTTAAGAGGTAGGTTTGTAACATCCCAAATTTTCAATTTGGAATGTTATACATTAAGTCATCATGCATATCATATTTTCTTGCATTTTTCCGATCCAAGAAAATTTCACGCAACTCAAGGACCCTCGGAGAGAGTTGGAGATTTCATTATTTTTCATATTTGGGTTTTCTCAAATTTTGAAAAATGGATCATTCAGATTTATTTGTATTTATCTTCAAATATTTTTCCAATAAAAAATTAAGAGAGGGAATAATATGACTTTCCCAAAATTTAGGAAAATGAAGATTTAATAAATAAATCAAATTTTGATTCTTGAAGTTTATTTGCTTTAGGGAAAAAATGAGTATTTTAAAAATATGCATTTTGGCCTCAGATTAAAGTTCATTTTGTTCGACTCATTTTTAGGAGTCGGGGAAAATTTATTTTATTAAATTTGGAGTTCATTTAGATTTTTTTATTCGTTTTTCTGCGCAAGATTTTATTTAAAAAAAACCCACGCCCACTTTGGGCTAAGGGCCCAACAACCAACATGCCGCCTCGCCGCCGCCGAGTCCGGCTCGGCCACGCCGCCACGCCCGCCTGCCCCTCCCCAAGGCACCCCCTCCTTATATACCCCACCCCTCTCTCCTCCCCACCCAGTATGCCGCCTTCAACCCGCATGGCCGGTGCCCGTCGCCCGCCGCCGCTCGACCCCGCCACGCCGGTGCCCCGTCGCCCGCCGCCCAAGCCGACCCCGAAGCCCGGTGCCCTTGGCGACCTCGCCGGAGGTAGCCGCCGCGCCACACTCACCCCCGGTCCGGTTTTGTTTTAAAAAAAACCGTCCGGTTTTCTTTCGTTGTTCGGTTTTTAAAAAAAACCCTAGATCGGTTTTATTTTTTTTCGGTTTTGTTGATTAGCGAGCGTTCGCCGGACCGTTTGTTTTAACGAACGTGTTCACAGGTTAGTTTATGTTAAAGAACATCCGTTCGATTAACCTTTCGTCGTTTTCTTTTAAATCGGATTTAATCCGTTATTTTCCGATTTCGATTTCAGATCCAATCTTGAATCAGTTTATCTTCTCGCCGTTTATCTAATCAGGTGATTCAAGCGCTGGAGTTTCGTTTCGAAACCACCGTTCCGACTAATCCACTTAAACAAAGTTTTGCTACTGTAAAATTTGACCTAGTTTCAAATTGCTAGAACCGAGTCGTTTTCTTTCGTCATTTGATTTTCGTTGCTTTATTTGATTCGATTCTTTTTGCAACCAGGGTTCTTAAGTTGAACTTTTTGGTCAGATCTTCTATCCGAGATTTCCCTGTGCATTAGATGATTACTTATTGTATGCTTGTTGTTTGTCTGCGATAGATCACCCGGAGTGCGCCGCTTGTTACTTCGAGTCTCTAGGTTTCGTGGATCGTCAGCAAGGCAAGTAACACTTGATCATATCTTTTCTACTACCCAGTTTTATGCATTAGATCAATCCTCAAACACTTGCATGATTAGGATCTAATTAAATTGTGCGATGGGAAGTAGATGAGGTAGTACCTATTACCTGCTTTACTTATGAAACCTTGGGAGTTACTTCTACGGTTGCTTATTATGCCATGCTATGCTAGTAGACGTGGATTGGGTGAGTGAATATCCATGACAGATGTGAGATTGTTAATTAATGGTTTATTTAAGGTGGCAACTTAAACACACATCTGGGTGGATTGAGGCACCTGGTTTCCATCAGGACTTGCCTGTTTTTCTTCGGACCGCCACCCAGGCTCAAAGGGATCATAAGACTATTCAAACTAGAAACTTTCGTGTGCAGCCACAAGCCATTATGGGCTCTGGCATAGCTGAGTAAGTTGTGCGAACTCTTACGGGTAGGCTAGCTGATGTAGGGGATGTAGGTTGGTACGGTCTACCCACATGTAAGGTGCTAGTGCTTCTGAAAGACTATGTCTCGGTCATCCGTCTCTCAAACACCATGCAAAGGTCACGAGAACCAAACGGAGGCGATCGAGTCTTGTGGGGAAAAGTGTGCAAACCTCTGCAGAGTGTATAAACTAATCATGATTAGCGATGTCCCCGGTTATGGACATCTTGAGTATCTAGTACTTGAATATCCTGTGTATCTGAACATGTTACTCTAATTAATATTGTTGGGTTTTTAATGAGTACTTTTAATTGGGATTGAGGATGCTGTCAACCATTCTCAATGTTTAACAACCACCATGATAGTTAAATAAATTTATTCCTTTGCGATGAGGAAAAACTAGCTTTATGCAAAAGCTGTATCAGAGAGCTTTTCCACCAGCCATATATGCATGTAGTATAGGCTTATTCCTTCATTACTCTCTATGTGTTACATTGCGGCATATTCCATGTGTCAACCCGTTTCGGGCTGCAACTTTCATGTTGCGTAATTTTCGCATTTGACGAGTAAGGTGTTTTAGGTCGTGGTTCTATACTCAGTGATGCCGATGGAGTTGATGGACTCACTTATCTTCCAAGTCTTCTGCTGTTATCATTTCGATGGCCTTAAGCCACATTTATTGTAATAAGTCCTCTTTTGGACAACGCTGTAATAAGTGTGTGATTGCTACTCTGCTATAAATCCTTCGAAGTACTGTGTGGTGTCAGCATTACTGATCCAGGGATGACACCTGAGCACAGAGACTTGATCCATTCGGGTCGGGTCGCTACAACTACTTATTGATGATAGCTTTCCTGATGAACAATTAAATGTCATAAATGCCTCTCACAATACTCCATGGTATGCTGATTATGCTAATTACATTGTTGCTAAATTTATACCACCTAGTTTCACATATCAGCAAAATAAAAAGTTTTTCTATGATTTAAGACATTACTTTTGGGATGACCCACACCTTTATAAAGAAGGACTAGATGGTGTTATTAGACGTTGTGTACCTGAGCATGAACAGGAACAGATCCTACGCAAGTGACACTCCGAGTCTTACGGAGGACATCACGCTGGAGAAAGAACTGCACATAAGGTATTGCAATCCAGTTTTTATTGGCCTACTCTCTTCAAGGATGCTCGTAAGTTTGTCTTGTCTTGTGATCAATGTCAAAGAATTGGTAATATTAGTAGATGTCAGGAAATGCCTATGAATTATTCACTTGTTATTGAACCATTTGATGTTTGGGGCTTTGATTATATGGGACCTTTTCCTTACTCTAATGGGTATACACATATTTTTGTTGTTGTTGATTATGTTACTAAGTGGGTAGAAGCTATTCCAACTAGTAGTGATAATCATAACACTTCTATTAAGATGCTTCAAGAAGTTATTTTTCTGAGGTTTGGAGTCCCTAGATATTTAATGATTGATGGTGGTTCACATTTTATTCATGGTGCTTTCCATAAAATGCTTGCTAAGAATGATGTTAATCATAGAATTGCATCTCCATATCATCCTCAGTCTAGTGGTCAAGTAGAATTGAGCAATAGAGAGATCAAAATAATTTTGCAAAAGACTGTTAATAGATCTAGAAAGAATTGGTCTAAGAAACTTGATGATGCATTATGGGCTTATAGAACTGCTTATAAGAATCCTATGGGTATGTCTCCGTATAAAATGGTTTATGGAAAAGCATGTCGCTTACCTCTTGAACTAGAACATAAGGCATATTGGGATATTAAAGAGCTCAATTATGATTTCAAACTTGCCGGTGAGAAGATGTTATTTGACATTAGCTCACTTGATGAATGGAGAACCCAAGCATATGAGAATGCCAAGTTGTTTAAAGAAAAAGTTAAAAGATGGCATGATAAAAGGATACCAAAGCGTGAGTTTAATGTAGGTGATCATGTTTTTCTATACAACTCTCGTTTAAGATTTTTTGCAGGAAAGCTTCTCTCTAAATTGGAAGGCCCTTACATCATCAAGGAGGTCTATCGTTCCGGTGCCATAAAGATCAACATCGCCGAAGGCAAAAATCCGAAGGTGGTGAATGGTCAAAGACTCAAACATTATATCTCAGGTAGTCCCATAAATGTTGAGACCAATATAATTGATACCGTAACACCGAAGGAATACATAAGGGATATGTTCCAGAATGTTTCAGACTCCGAAAAGGAATAGGTATGTGGTACAGTAAGTAAACCGACTCCAAAACGTTTCCAATGTTATTTTTTCTCCGTTTTGGAATATTTAAAAAATTAGGAAAATTAAAAGTAGTCCGAAGGAGACACGAGGCCACCACAAGGGTGGAGGGCGTGCCCCCCGTCCTTGTGGCCACCTCGTGTGCCCTCAGGACTCCATTTTCTTGCACGATACTTCTTTTGGTCGGTAAAAATTCATTATACAATCTCCCAAAGGTTTTGACCACTATACCACGCAAATATCTCCTGTTTTTGTTTCGAGCTATTTTCTGCCAGAGTTTTCAAGGCCAAGCATCATGTTGTCCCACTCCTCCAACAACGCGGATGGCGATGCTTGGTTGATGCAGATGGAACTCTAGAGGGAGGATGTCGAGGGAGCCACGATGGAGGAGGATGAAGGGGATTCGATTGAGGAACAACCTCCGGCGTCGAAGAGGGGTACTCTGGCGGGCATCTACGCTATTCCAAGCCCCCATCAAGCCATAGGAACCACAAATAACCATGAAGACCAAGAGATTCAAGAAGGGCTTCCCCCTAGGAGGCCTTTACACAGGTTACATCGGAACAACTTCCATAATTTGGTTCATAATTACGGAGTGGAGAACACCCCTCGTACACATATACCCTCCAATTGGGACATATCCCGTCCAAGTGAAAGCAATGCAAGGAAGAGTTCTTGGAGGCCTGAAAATAAGCATCTTATGGAGGAAATTCATAAGAATGCAAATATGCTCCAACATGTGCTCCAAGAACTGCAAGTTCTGAAGGGTGCATTAATGAAGCTAACTACTTCATCAACAACTCCATCATCCTCACCCTCTAAGAAAGAGATCTAAATACATGGGTATGGTCACTCCCCTTGGCAACTGCCAAGCTTGGGGGAGGTGCCCCGGCATCGTATCACCATCACATCTTTATCTTTATCGCTTTTCCTAGTTCGATCCTTTTGGTTACACCTTGATTTAGTAAAATAAAGTTTTAGTATGATCTAGCTTTGAGTTTTGCTTTATGTTCCCTTTATGTAATCGAGTCCTTGATATATATATATATATATATATATATATATAAATATATATATATATAATAAAGAGTAGTTTTGAGTTAAGGGCTTTGCTTACTTGCTATGACCTTGAGGGAATTAAATAAAAGAAAGAATAAAAAGAAATAAAAAGATCATATATTGATCTTATGGAGAGCAATGACTTCACATAAGGAGTATGTTGAATAAAAGTTGTTGAGAGTTGACAAACATACTTTTGGTCAATAGGAAGTAATAAAGAAAGAGAGGCTTCAAATATAAATATACTATCTTGGACATCTTTTGTAATTGTGAGCAGTCATTAAAATATGACATGCTAAAAAGTTGATGTTGGACAAGGAAGACAACATAATGGGTTATGTTTTCTTATATCCGAATAGAAGTTATATTGTCATGGATCATCCAACATGTTGAGCTTGCCTTTCCCTCTCATGCTAGCCAAATTCTTTGCACCAAGTAGAGATACTACTTGTGCTTCCAAACATCCCTAAACCCAGTTTTGCTATGAGAATCCACCATACCTACCTATGGATTGAGCAAGATCCTTTAAGTAAGTTGTCATTGGTGCAAGCAATAAAAATTGCTCAAATATGTATCATCTATTAGTATGAAGAAAATAAGCTTTATACCAACTTGTGATATGGAAGAAATAAAAGCGACGGACTACATAATAAAGGTCCTTATCACAAGCGACAATATAAAGTGACGTTCTTTTGCATTAAGATTTTGTGCATCCAACCATAAAAGCGCATGGCAACCTCTGCTTCCCTCTGCGAAGGGCCTATCTTTTACTTTTATCTTCTACCCTTATACAAGAGTCATGGTGATCATCACCTTTCCTTTTTATACTTTTTCCTTTGGCAAGCACTATGTGTTGGAGTGATCCGGATAAATATATCCACTCGATGTAGGTTTTCATAAAGTATTATTGTTGACATTACCCTTGAGGTAAAAAGTTGGGAGGCGAAACTATAAGCCCCTTTCTTTCTCTGTGTCCAATTGAAACTTTGAACCCATAAGTATCGCGTGAGTGTTAGCAATTGTGAATGATTATATGATAGTTGAGTATGTGGACTTGCTGAAAAGCTCTTGAATTGACTCTTTCCGATGTTATGATAAATTGCAATTGCTCCAATGACTGAGATCATGGTTTGTTAGTTTTCAATAAAGTTTCTGATTCATACTTTACTTTGTTAATGAATTGTTACTTTGGCATAAGAAATTATATGACAATATATGTTGTTGTCCTAAAGATGGTCATGATGCCCTCGTGTCCGTATTTTATTTTTATCGACACCTCTATCTCTAAACATGTGGACATATTTATCGATATCGGCTTTCGCTTGAGGACAAGCGAGGTCTAAGCTTGGGGGAGTTGATACGTCCATTTTGCATCATGCTTTCATATTGATATTTAATGCATTATAGGCTGTTATTACACATCCTATATACTTAAGAAGTTTACCCCCACTACTTGATTTATCTTGACATGCAGCATAGACACCTTAGCATCCAATCACGTCCAGCCACGTCACACCTCATGCAATCCCACAAGCCCACCTCCTCAGGTCTGACAAAATCAGCGACAACATTTTTTTGAGAATCAATCAGCGACTACATTAGTGTTCTGTCACCAACGCATGTAACCGACTGCATAACCGCCATCTCTGTTTCCACTTCCACGGATTCCTCTCTCCTTAAAAAAACCACAAAGCGATTGGCAAGACAACACAACACTTCCCCTTCCATTCCCACGGACTCCTCTCCCGGAAAAAAGAACAGACTTTTCTTTTCCTGGCTATACAATAGGGTGCGGCGGCTGGGAGCAGATCGCTGGGTCAGGTCACTCCTCCGGCATGACAGACGGTGCTTCTTGCCTCCGCGGCACTCCCGCATTCTCTATTGTATGTTCCCCGTGCCGGTTCAGTGCCCTACATCCCCTGTTCCTCCCCTTCCGTGACTGTTCCATTCTGGATGAGGTAGCTCCGGCACCCCTTCGGCCTGGGGAAGTCCGTGACGGCCTGTTCCTGTACAATTGGACTGGCTGCTGGTGAGTAACCAACCTAAAGGTAGACTTCTTTTCCTCCAGAAAGGAACGCATTGGGTGACGCCCTGCAGGGCGCCAGGGCCTCAACCATGGGGTAGACGTTTATTTCCTGCCTCGAAGGAACGCCCGATGTATAGGAGTGCATTGGGTCAACATGTCATCTAATTTTAAATCAGTTTCCTTTCCATCTTGGAAGGAATGGATTAGTGCGAGGCTGGGCAGGGCCTCAGCCATGGCCTGGAGTTTTTGGCCTGGAAAGGACGCCAGGTGTACATGAGTCCTTTTCTATGATTTAGAACAATGAAGTTTCTAGCAGCATACAAGGTTTTTAACTGCTCCATGGTACAGGATAGTATACGCGTGCTCTTCCCAACAGGTTATTAGTATGTAAGCGTGAAAGGATCGAGATGGACCTAGAGGGGGGGGGGTGAATAGGTACAATTACAAATTTTAATTATGACTTAGCAATTTTAGGCAATAATGCGGAATGTGAAGGTGAACCTAACAATTGCAAGTGTAGTACTAAGTGCTAAGCAAGTAAAGCAAGTATGTAAGTAGACAAGCACAATATGATAAAAGTAAGTGCTAAGAGACAAGTACAAGTAGAGAGTTAGGGTTAGAAATAACCGCAACTCCGGGAGACAAGGATGTATGCCGATGTTCACTTCCTTGGAGGGAAGCTACGTCACCGTTAGAGAGGTGGATGTTACCACGAAGGCACACCAACGCCACGAAGGCTCACCCTATTATCCCTTTGAGACAACACCACGGAGGCGTTTCTCAACCACTAGTGGTAGACCTTGGGGTGGTCTCCAAGCCCTCACAAACTTTTCTGGGGGTAATCACAAAGGTTGATTCCTCTCCGAAAGACTCCTACCACCTAGGAGTCTCCAACCTCCAAGAGTAACAAGATCAATGGGAAAAGCTCAAGACTTGCTCAAATCACGAATTCCTTTGGTGCAAAGAAGGGGAAGGAGTGGATCTATCACTTGATTGGAGAACTTCTCTCAAATGTTCCCAAATCACTTGGGGATCTAGGATTTGGTGTAGAGGATTAAGAGAGTGAGTGAAGAGTGTTCTTGGCAAGCTCAAAGTGAATGGTTAACCTCCTCCCGAAAGAGGAAGAAGGATATATATAGTGTGAGAACAAAACATACCGTTGGGCCACTTAATGCCGACGGACGTCCGGTGGCTACCGGACGACCGGTGACACACAGAGGACCGGGCGTCCGGCAGGCGGCCGGTCGTCCGGTGGCTGGAACACCAACCATAGATACAAGTGTGTAGTGGGACGCAGAGGCAGTGGACGTGCGGAAGGCGCCGGTCGTCCGGAGGTCGGACGTCCGGTGTTTGTCGGATATCCGTTAATATCAGTTCTGTTGAAGTGCACCGGATATCCGGAGATGAGCGGACGTCCGGTGACCGGACATCCGGTGTGGTCGGTCTTCCGCTAATATTCGTTCTGTGAAGATATACCAGACGACTGGAGAGGGTCAGATGTCTGGTAGGTCAAGAGGGACCGGACATCCGTAGACTTCGGACGTCCGCTGGTAATAGGACCAAATAGCTAAGAAGCATACTACCATTTGTGCACAAGTTAGAGGAAGAAACTTGAGATGGTATAAGAGGGAATTTTGTGGGTTTGAGCAAGTCCTTTCGCGAAATCCAACGATCCCCTCTTAATAGTGCGGATCCCTATACTCAAGAACAACCTGAAAATAAGGAGCTGAAGCTTTTTATCTTTGTCTTGTGTCTCTGCTCTTGAGTGATATAAGTATATATAGATGCTTTATGTCCATAGTCATGATCCACACACACACATAGCCCTTGAGACATAATCCTGAGAAATACTCGATAAACATGATTAGTCCCAAAATGCATGTTGTCATCAACATCAAAATACGATTAAGGGCATGATTGCACTTTCAGTCTCCCCCCTTTTGGTAGTTGATGACAACATACATGCACTATTTAGAATAAAGCTTTGAATATCGAAAGAATTTATTTTGGAGCTCCCCCTCAATATGATACCAACACAATCAAAACTCATACACAAGATAATCAAGATAACATCAGATTTAGAATAAGCTCCACAAAGATACCAACATTCATAGCATATAACATAAGTCGGTACAAAGCATAAGTTCATAAGTTCAATAACAGGCTGAACACATAGCATGAGTTTGATAACAAAGCTAAGAACATAGCATCATATCACATACTCCCCCTTGGCAGCAAATACCCAAAAGAGGGGGGGGGGGTCATATCAACATCAAAGAGGCTCATCGTCATCATCATTATCATGAGCACCACTACCACCAGCCTCATCAAAGAAATCAGCCCACTCAGGACCCGAAGGAAAATCAAAGTCAGAAGGTGGATCATTAGGAAGACGTTCATCATCACTCACATCATACACTCCGGAGTCTCTCAGACGAGCCTTCAGAGCATTCTTGGAGGTGACCAAGCGTGTGACAATGTCGTAATTTTGGGAGCAATGAAAGGTAAACATCTTCATCATGGCAGAGTGAGCCTACCCAAGGAAACGAGAAATGCGACCAAAAGGTGCAGAGCCGGAGGAAGTAGACCTAGCAGTAGGAGGAGGAACAGAGTCGAGTGCAATGAAAGGAGAATGTAAGAGTCCTTGGGAACCCAATCATCCACCATGTGAGGTGGAATGACCCACCGTTCATGCAAGTGAGTGCGGGCAATGGGAAATGGAGCAACACTCTCGATAAATGCCTGAAGAAAGGGGGCATGAGGAAAGGCTCGCTTGTGTTGAAAACAAGCAAGACGGATCTCATGCCATAGAAAGTGAGGGACATTGATCTTCCCCTTTGGAGACTCATAGAGGCGATGCATGAGATCAATGCAATAACTATTACATGATCCCTTGTCACCCATCTTCGGATAAATGGTGCGAATGACACTGATACATGATGTAGAAGGGTGAGCGCCAAATCAAGACTTGGTTCAGGCCCTTTTGTTTCTCCTCCTCAGTCATTTCACTGACGGGTTTGACAAGATCCATGCAGACCTCTGTGCCCTTGGGCCTATGGTGAGGGTCATCCTTATGGATTTTGAAGCCTATGTCAGGAAAACCAAGAGCAGCAACAAATGGAGCATAGGATGTCGTGAGCATAGTGTCGGAGGTCATCCAAGTGACATTTTTATTTGGACCAAAATAACAAGTGGCATAAAATTGATGGATTGCAGCTTGGTTAAAATCAGGCTGAAATGCTAATGGTGCAGCAAGATTGGGTGACTCAATGAGCTCAATAGCTCCCGGATATTTCACCGGATGAGTACGGATATGCTCTAAGTCAATGAAAACATGGAGAGATAGACCTTTAGGGATGATGAGAGTGGTAAAAATGTCAGCTTGGACATTAGTGAGAAAACGAGCATCCGGTGAGTTGCTAGCAATAGTGAATTGATCTATGTTACGACGAAGCTTAAGATAAGAAGCTATGGGAACCTCATTGAACCTTTTAATGATGCGACCGTGAGGGAGTGGAGGTTCAAGAGAGATGTGTCGGTCATCACCGTGAGGTTGTACCGGAGGAGGGGGAGGCTTGAACATGGGCCGACGAGTTCCCGGTTTAGGAGCGGAGGTGCGAACAGAGACATAGGCGGGATGCTCCAGATCCTCCATTTCATCCTCGTAGTCGGATCCCTCCGATGAGGAGTCGCTAGCTGAGCTGCGAGAGAGGGCGGCATGCTTCCGGGGACGGACCCGCTCTTGTGAATCGTCGGAGCCACCACGACGAGGCGGATGGGACGGTCCACCGGTGACCTGCTTGTGTGCGAAGTGCTTGGTCTTTGGCATTGCGACCTAGAGAAGGAGGGAAGCCCCAATATTCTTAACCATCGCCATAGATCAAGAAGGTTCGAGAAATGGGGGGAACAAAGAATAACAGTTGCTACCTCGGGAGGACGAGGAGAAGATGCGACGGAGAAGAACAAGTTTCCCCAACGCCGGCCGAAATGAGAGAAGGACGGGCGGAGTTCCGACGTCGACCGCCCGTGCAACGACGGTGAAGACCATGGCCGGCGCGCACCCCCAGTGAGGAGAGTGAGCGGCGGCGGCGAAGACGAGATGAGGAGTGGGCAAATTAGGTTTAGAACTGAACAAACTGCATGCTGCAATATATATATGTGGGCGAGAAATTGATCAGACAGCCGGTGTGAACCGGACGTCCGGGGCCTGAGAGGGCAACCTGATACGGCAGGTAGCGGACGACCGGCAAAAACGGACGTCCGGCGCATTTAGACAGAGCAGAAATTAACGGAAATCCGGTCACGACGAACGTCCGGTAATAGGGCACCAAAGAGGTTTTTACGGACGACCGGTACAGAGCGGACGACCGGTGCTATGGCACCAAGGAGGATTTGACGGAAGTCCGGTATAGAGCGAACGACCGGAAGCAATTATGGATTTTTTCTTTTGTGAGAGAGACTAGGGTGCCATAGTTGGTGCTAATGACAATGATGGGGAGATGATGAGTGAAATATGTAGTAGGATGCAAAGACACCCTATATTAAGCAATGAGTTCCTATGCCAACAATAATAAACGCACATACCGCTCATATGTTGTTCTAATGACAAGAGCGGTGGCTAATGCTACCATATATGAGTATACGTGACATGAATCTGCAAATATTTTAACTTTGGGTCCATAATCACTACTCCATCATTGAAAGCACCATAGTTAGAATAACATGGTAGCTTTGAGAGTGTATGTTCTTTTTACACATTTCATAGGGTGAGAGAACACATGAGTTGAGTGTCTCCCTAAATATATGCCTACATAGAGACAAGACATTATGACAATGCATGCATGAGTACTAGTTTTCACATAATGTTGTCAAGCTCCAAGATACCAAGTTCACGCCTAAGTTGACAAAATCTTGCCTCATCCAATGGCTTTGTGAAAATATCTGCAAGTTGCATATCTGTGCCAACATGAGCAATGCCAATGTCCCCCTTTTCCACATGATCTCTCAAGAAGTGATACCTAATATCAATGTGCTTTGTGCGGGTATGATCTTTGGGGTTCTCAGCAATATTGATGGCACTTTCATTATCACATAGAAGAGGCACATGTCTATAGGTGATACTGTAATTCTTCAAAGTTTGCCTCATCCATAGTAATTGAGTTGCACAACTGGTTGTTGCAATGTATTCAGCTTCTGCGGTGGAGAGGGCAACACAATTTTGTTTCTTCGATGACCAACTTACCAAGGAGCGTCCGAGAAATTGACATGCACCGGAGGTGGACTTACGATCCACTTTGTCTCTGGCCCAATCCGCATTCGTGTACTCAATGAGATCAAACTTAGCATCCTTGGGGTACCATAGTCCTAACTTTGGGGTGTGAACAAGGTATCTAAGAATATGCTTAACTACCTTATGATGGCTTTCCATAGGGAAAGCTTGAAATCTAGCACACATGCATACACTAAACATGATGTCTGGTCTAGATGCACAAAGATAAAGCAACGAACCAATCATAGAGCGGTATTTAGATGGGTCAAAGGGGGTACCATTTGAGTCTTCAGTGAGTACAATTTTGGTTGGCATGGGTGTCTTACATGGGCTAGCATCAGTCATGCCAAATTTTGCTAGGATATCCTTGAGGTATTTTTCTTGAGTCAAGAAAATTCCTTCTTGAATTTGTTGAATTTGAAATCCGAGGAAGAACTTCAAATCCGTATTGAGTGACATTTCAAAATTCTTGGTCATTGAAGCCGCAAACTTCTTGCACAACTGAATGTTAGGAGAACCAAAAATGATATCATCTACATAGATTTGGCATAAGATCAAATCACCTTTGTCCCTCTTAGTAAAAAGAGTGGGATCGATCACCCCTCTCACAAAATCATCATCGAGTAAAAACTTCTTAAGATGATCATACCAAGCACGAGGTGCTTGTTTGAGGCCATACAAAGCCTTATGAAGTTTGTACACATAGTCTTTGTGATCGGGATCAATGAACCCAGGTGGTTGTGATACATTGATACGTCTCCAACGTATATACTTTTCCAAACACTTTTGCCCTTGTTTTGGACTCTAACTTGCATGATTTGAATGAAACTAACCCGGACTCACGCTGTTTTCAGCAGAACTACCATGATGTTGTTTTATGTGTAGAAAAGAAAAGTTCTCGGAATGACACGGAAATCAACGGAGGCACTTTTTGGAATTTATAAAAATCTTTGGGCGAAGACATCAGTGGCCCAGGGGCTGTCCACGAGACAGGGGCGCTACCAGAGGGCGCGTGGGCCCCCTGGACCTCCTCCGACCTCAACTCCAACTCCATATATTCCGTCTCGGGGATAAAAAAAATCAGAGAGAGAAAGTTTCATCGCGTTTCACGACACGGAGCCGCCGCCAAGCCCTAATCTCTCTCGAGAGGGCTGATCTGGAGTCCGTTCGGGGCTCCGGAGAGGGGGATTCGTCGCCGTCGTCATCATCAACCATCCTCCATCACCAATTTCATGATGCTCACCGCCGTGCGTGAGTAATTCCATCGTAGGCTTGCTGGATGGTGATGGGTTGGATGAGATTCACCATGTAATCAAGTTAGTTTTGTTAGGGTTTGATCCCTAGTATCCACTATGTTCTGAGATTGATGTTGCTATGACTTTGCTATGCTTAATGCTTGTCACTAGGGCCCGAGTGCCATGATTTCAGATATGAACCTATTATGTTTTCATGAACATATGTGTGTTCTTGATCCTATCTTGCAAGTCTATAGTCACCTATTATGTGTTATGATCCGACAACCCCGAAGTGACAATAATCGGGATACTTCTTGGTGATGACCGTAGTTTGAGGAGTTCATGTATTCACTATGTGTTAATGCTTTGTTCCGGTTCTCTATTAAAAAGGAGGCCTTAATATCCCTTAGTTTCCGTAAGGACCTCGCTGCCACGGGAGGGTAGGACAAAAGATGTCATGCAAGTTCTTTTCCATAAGCACGTATGACTATTTACGGAATACGTGCCTACATTACATTGATGAATTGGAGCTAGTTCTATATCACCCTATGTTATAACTATTGCATGAGGAAGCGCATCCGCATAATTATCCATCACTGATCCGGTGCCTCACGAGCTTTTCATATATTGTTCTTCGCTTATTTACTTTTCCGTTGCTACTCTTGTTACAACTACTACAAAACCCAAAAACATTTATCTTTACTTTTGCTCTGTACCTTTATTATCATACCACTTTTGCTACTAAACACTTTGCTGCAGATACTAAGTTATCCGTGTGGTTGAATTGACAACTCAACTGCTAATACTCAAGAATATTCTTTGGCTCCCCTTGTGTCAAATCAATAAATTTGGGTTGAATACTCTACCCTCGAAAACTGCTATGCGATCCCCTATACTTGTGGGTTATCAAGACCTTTTTTAAAGCGCCGTTGTCAGAGCATAGCTCTATTCTCTGAGTCACTTGGGATTTATATCTGTTGATCACTATGAAGAACTTGAAAGACGCTAAGACAACAATTTATCCCTCAACTACGAGGGGAGGTAAGGAACTGCCATTTAGCTCTGCACTAGATTCTCCTTAAGTTATTAATAAGCTTGCCACACCTAAACCTGCTACTGCTATGAATTCTGATATGTCACATGTTATCGATGATGCCACTTCTCCTATGCATGATGAAACTACTTCTGTGCGTGATACTACTTTGCCATTAGGTGAATTTCTAGATGAACAACTTGCTAGAGTTAGAGGGGATGAAATTACTGAAGATCCTATTACTGATGATAGTGATGATGAAGGTTCCCCAATGATTATGTTTTACCCGTTGTTCCTAAGGGTTATGTTATGCATGAAAAAGTCGCTTTGGAAATCCTTGCACGCAATGATAGGAATGATCTTAAGAAATTATTAGCTAAATGGAAGCGGCAGTCTCTTAATGCTAGAATGAAACACGATCTCGCTATTGCTACTTCACCTATTTGCGTTCTTGATAAGGATTATGAATTCTCTGTTGATCCCGATATTATTACTTTAGTTGAATCTGATCCTTTTATGGCCTTGAATCAAACTGTTGTGGCACATCTTACCAAGTTGAATGATATAGCCACCCTATTTACTCATGATGAGAAGTCTCGCTATTTATATATCCTTAAGATATTTCCGTTCTCATTAAAGGGTGATGCTAAGACTTGGTATAATTCTCTTGCTCCTGGTTGTGTGCGTAGTCCCCAGGATATGATTTTGTAGCGACCCGACCTCAGACGGTCAAGCCTCTGTGTATCTGTGCCATCCCTGGATCAGTATGCTGGCACACACAGTACATCAATGTATATATCAAAGTGCAATCACATGTATAAATAATGTAAAACTGATATATATACCTCATAAGTCATAGCGGAAACAAATAGTCGGGTATGGAGTCCCATCAACGCCATCGGCAGGTTGAGTGTAGACCGTAACCACATGCGTACTCTTACTGCATTTAAGAAAGTATACGCAACATGATACGTTGCAGCCCGTGTAGGTCAAGACATTGAATGTACCGACAAGATCACAACATGAGAAAACAGATGATAAACTATACTATATGCGGTATGGCTTTGTGGCTCAGATTCGAGTTTTGTTTATGCGTAAAAGCTGGTTTTATTTTCCCTACATCAAAGGAATAAATGAAGTCTGTACTATAGAGTTTTCTATCATGACATGGTTCCGCCAACCGATGTCTCATAGCCCAAATTCATCATAAGTTGCCCACAATTAAGTTATCGATCCGGTGTTGAGAGTTCCGAGATAGATCCAAGTCCAGAGGCTCAAATTGTCCGTAATCGGGACACGGCTAATCGATTAGGTTTTAACCCTCTGCAGAGGTTTGTACACTTTACCCGCAAGATTCGATCCCTCTCTTTACGTTCTCGCACTTGAGCGTTTGAGAACAAGATGACCGAAACATGGTCTTCCGAAGAGTTCCTCGACCACCGTCCGTGCTCATCCAATCCTACCTTAGTTCTACATCTGCTAGCACCGGCCCCAGTCACAACTAAGGTCAACCAAGCCAGAGCCCATAGTGACTTGCGGTTGCAGGTAAGCTTCCGGGCATGAAGTATTCTTCCGTCTCTTTGAGTCCAGGTGAAGCTTTCCGCAAGATGTCATGGCGCTTCTCCATGCATCCGGCCATCCACCGGTTTCTCCAGGTGCCCGTCAACCATCCTTCACCCAAGAGTGTGTATTGAATTCTTGTCTCGAGTCTTGAAGTCTTGAGGCCTTGAAGATGCAGTCCTTGCAGATTCCATCATGGAGTTGTCGTCATTGGCGTAGATCCTCCATTCTCACACCACTCCCGAAGCACTCATACCAACCCCGTCTACTATAGCGTAGCATTAAAATAAATAACGTCCGGGCTTGGTAACAGGTGATGGGTTCCTACCTCATGCATACTACTCAACTACAAGGATTCAATATCACTCTTTGGAGGGATTGTTGCGAAGATGACACTAGATGCAATAAAACACATAGGTATGAAAAACATGGTCAAAGTGAACTTGCACAGTAAGTTGATGAAGATGATTTGCACTCAAACTCTTGATAACTCTACTCGTCACACTCCGGTCAATCTACCGTAAGCAATCAATAGTAACCACACATAAGTAATCACTCAAAAGATCGGAAAGAACGAAGAAACAATTCGAAAACATCAAAACCAAGCAAATAACTCTTGCAGCATAAAACAACTTCTAACAGTACCAAAATTATGTGAATTTGGCCTTATAAGAAATTATAGGACAATAGATTCTCTGTGCAAAAAGAATCAACTCAAACGGAGGTACTGAACTCAAGTTATTAACAAAAGAAGTTTGAATATGAATCTGAACAAATTTCGAAATTTGAAAATTTCAAAAGTTGACGTGACAGGTTAAGCTGGATAGGTGAAAACAAGACGAAACTATAGGCGCTGGTTTATCTAATTTGGATGAACGAGTAAAAAGTTATGGCTATTTGAAAAATCGCCAAAAATTTGTTTTACGGAAGAAAAATAAGCCATGGAAAAAATACAAAGAAATATACCTTTATAATGTAGAGAAAAGACAACTTCGGAGAGGGAAGAATTAGTGCGGAGAGGAGAAGAATATTTTTCTTTAAGAAATCTAGTCAAACCAAAAATATTGATTTAACCCGAATCGGATGATTTGTGGAGGCTCTATGGGTCTATATTTATAGGTGGAAAAGAGGTTTAGGGGTCAAAAGCTAGGCAATGTGAGACTAAACGTAGACAAGAATATACGAAACAAAGGAGAAAAGGAGGGTCGCGTGGCATGGGCCAAAAGCCCTTCAGCCGGCCGCGCGCGTACACTGTAATTTGTTTTTAGCAATAGAAAAGAAAAAGAAAAACTATGAAAATAAATAAATATGAGGAATGAATATGGCCCGCTGGGCCTGGCCCATATATTATATAAAAAAAAGAAAAGAAGGGGCGCCCGCTGGTACTATGATGCGCACATTGGCGACAGTTAGTTTCAGGCGCGCGTGCAGTTTTGTTTTTTTAAACAGAAAACGATAGACTGAAAGACGAAAATGAAACTATAATTTTATATAGACATATTATATATCAAAATTTTCAGAAAAAGATTTCCTACAAGAAGAACATTTTTAGAATTCCAAATAAAGTCCACACAAATTCAGATAATTAAAAGAGTGCTACTGGTCTAATAAAATCCAACGAAAATCATTTTAAAAATACCAAAATTGATTCAAATTTATTTCTCTCCATTTTTCTGATGTAGGGAATCATGTTACCCTATTTTCCATGTATTTTATTTTTGGAGAAAAATAATTTGAATAAAACTCAAATAACTCCAAATTGAAAAATAAATTCAAAAGAACTTTGAATTTAATTCTTTGAAACTCCCAACTCATATTTCATATAATTTGAAGAAGTCATTTTATCTTCGCTCGTGAAAATCATTGAGTTGCATAAAGTTCCTGAATTTGAAATATTTCCAAATGGAATTCAAATATTTTCAAAACCCTATTTATTTATTTAAATGGAAGAGTCATATCATCTTCACTCTAGGGTTTTGTGATGAAATGAATTTGAATTCATGGAGATCATAAATGCAAGGTGGAAGTTTGGGAAAGTCATTTCATTCCCTCTCATTCAACTTTCATAAAGATTCAAATTTCACTCAATTTCAAACAAGCAATCACTCAACAATCAAACAAACAATCAGAATTATTTATTTAATATAACATTCCAAAATTTAGAATTTTGGGATGTTACAAATCTACCACACTTAAAATGAATCTCGTCCTCGAGATTCGAAGAGGCTAGCAAGAAAAGGTTAGGGTTTGGGGTCTTCCAAAGAAATCCGATCGGAATGGTCTAGTGTGCTACCACACTTAAAAAGGTGGTTACGGTTCCGACAAAATTCATGTACTCCATCCTTTGGGTTGATGGTGTCGGTCTTCTCATATTCTCCGGAATAACTCCTTCACCGAGGCTCTTCCGATAGGGTCACAAACTTTTCCTCAAACACGTGTCCTTTCATCCCGTGAGGTTCTTCCGAGACTGGGTCTTCATAATCGATGTGTCCATCACCAATTCTAATTAATTAGCGAAATCTCATGGTGGTCAACAATTAATGGTTTCTCCTGCAGAAAGGATCTGGGTTGAATCTCACCGTATATCCTACGATTGGCAATGGATGCCCATACAGGGGTCCATCGTTCTACCATTCTATGGTTTAAACAAGGTTTGATATCGTCGTCTCACTACTATGGGTAAGTCACTCAGATTTACCATTCCAAATAGCAAGAGCGAATGACCAGAGTAAGTCGGTATGGTGATCAATCCATTCCGCACCCAAATCATTACTCTGTATAAGGTTTAGCGAATCTCGCATTTCTAACACTCGGGAATTCTCACAAGCATTGCAAAATTTCTCTTGTCGACGAACTTTGTTTGGGTAATTCCATTGATTCTGCATGCTGAAAGAAACATATATCGTTACTTCACAACTCTCTGGGTTTCGTAGCCTCCTAAGGAACGTCTGCTCATCAAATCACATCTTCTTCCATAATTTCTTCTTGCAGGGAGTACTTGATCCTTATTAGTTCCTGGGCATATGGGTTGTGGGCCCACTTCAATACTTGCATAGCTTTAACTCACCATTGGGGCTACAATTGTTCCATATTTCAAAATTACATCTCCTTTAAATCCAATATTACTTTATTCCTTCATACTCCTGAGGTAACCAAAATATTAGAATACAACTCATACTTATTTTGTCCAAACTCAAATCTTTGGGACACATTTCCCTTTCCATAAATTAGGTGTTCTCACAGGTATCGCCACCCTTAAAGTGAAATGCACAATTTTATCCACAGACCATATTTCTCATATCCTCGAAAATGGTCAACATCTGTGTTCATAGCGTAACAACTCATACAATTCAACATATGGAAATTATGACACTTTAACTTTATTGATCTCATGAACTCATTACAATCTCTGAGACTTTGATTACATAAATTCAACTCCATAGCCTTATGGAAACAATTGCTTCCTACTACACTTATTACAAATATCAAAATTCCATCTACTCAGCTCCAACTTTCATCTTGTCGGGACATTTAGTAGCATAATGTCCTGCTTCCTTGCAATGAAAACACATAACTTTCGATAAGTCTTTGGGCTTCTTGGAGATGGTGTCTACTCTTTGGGTTCTTGGCTTCTTCTCTGGACATTTACCAACAGAATGACCTAAATCCTTGCACTGTAACAAGTGATATTACTCAGGTCCTTCTCTCTGAAATTGGGTTGTTCTGGGATGCCGTCGTTTCCTCTTCCCGGATTTCTCCGTAATGTTCGTGGATTCTATTTCCCGAGGGTCAAACTTCACTTCGCTGTCGGAAGTCTCCGAGATATTCTTCTCTTTCCTTGGTGCAATCTTTGGGAATAATGCCCTTCTTCTCCACATGAATAACAAGCGTTCGAGTAGAATCTGATTAGGCCTTCTCCATCAGGGTCTTCAACACATTCCTTCATCACAGGTTCTTCCATAACTTCTCGGAGGGCTTCTTTCATTCCTTCTTCCTGCTCCTGAATAGTTTGTTGCACCGTGGGGTAAATGTGACACTGAGTCGGGTAGTGAGTGGTTCCTTCACACAAGAAACAAGTCACCTGACTAGTTGGGCATTCCTCGGTGGGTGTTTCTCCTCACAATGAGGGCATCCATCCTTGTGTTCCCCACAGGTGTGTCCTATTTCTCCGCAAATCTTGCAGCACAAGGTTTATTTCTTGGTGTATCATGGTGCTTAGGATAAGACGAGATCTTGTCGAGTCTTCTTGAATTCTTCCCAAGTCTTTGCTCCATTCCATCCTCAGCATAGCTTGATGCATCTCGCCACCATGTTGCAGCACTTCCTTCAAAGTACTAAAGAGCGTAAGATACTTCATTCTTCCTTGAAACCAAATTGCTCGAAGTGATTCTCCATGTTCTCAATCCATAGCTCGCCTCCAATCGAAGTCATCGATCCGTAGAATAGCAGACCAACTTCATTCATCATCTATGGGGTCCAAAAGTTTTGGGATGGGATATGAGAGAGGTGGGGAAGAATACACGCAATACAAACAATAGTTTTGAAGAAACAAGTTTTATTTTGGGGTCATCGGAAAACATCAAACAAATGACAACTCACAAATCATCGCATCTAACGTAGGTGTATAACAGGGTTTGGTCTCTAAAGGTCAAATAATTCTTCAGGAACTTCAAATTCTTCAAGTCTTGAGTCTTCAATTGTTGCAGCCGCAATTCTTCCAACGCATGGTGAAATCCTCTTTACTCTTGAAATGGCCATCGGTTGTCCGATATTTTTAATTATTGGAGTGACTTGATTGATCTTCCGTGTGGTCAAAAGGGAAAGGTGTATATTCTAACTATTTGAGGTCGAGGAACTACTTGATAAAATCAAAAAATGAGAAGTAAAGGATCCTTTTGAAAATAAAGTTTTTGAGACATCCTGTCCTAGGGGCTTTCCGATTTCTAGGGTCACGTTCTACAACAACATGTGCTCGATACCATATCAGAGCGACCCGACCTCGAGACGGTCAAGCCTCTCGTGTATCTGTGCCATCCACGGATCAGTATCTTTGGCACACACAAGACATCAATGTATATATCAAAGTGCAATCACATGTATAAATAACGTAAAAGCGATATATATACCTCATAAGTCACAACGGAAACAAATAGTCGGGTATGGAGTCCCATCAACGCCATCGGCAAGTTGAGTGTAGACCGTAACCTGCACTGCATACTCTTACTGCATTATGAAGAAAGTATACGCAACATGATACGTTGCGGTAGTGTAGGTCAAGACATTGTATGTAAAGCAAGATCACAACATGAGAAAACAGATGATAAACTATACTATATGCGGTATGGCTTTGTGGCTCAGATCTCGAAGTTTTGTTTGCGTAAAAGCTGGTTTTATTTTCCCTACATCAAAGGAATAAATGAAGTCTGTACTATAGAGTTTTCTATCATGACATGGTTCCGCCAACCGATGTCTCATAGCCCAAATTCATCATAAGTTGCCCACAATTAAGTTATCATCCGGTGTTGAGAGTTCCGAGA
The DNA here is from genome assembly GCA_021605145.1 of Aegilops bicornis. NCBI lineage: Eukaryota > Viridiplantae > Streptophyta > Magnoliopsida > Poales > Poaceae > Aegilops > Aegilops bicornis. Next base: position 389,833,078 of record CM038673.1, on the reverse strand, counting down.
TAGATCCAAGTCCGTGAGGCTCAAATTGTCCGTGAATCGGGGACACGGCTAATCGATTAGGTTTTAACCCTCTGCAGAGGTTTGTACACTTTACCCGCAAGATTCGATCCCTCTCTTTATGTTCTCGCACTTCAAGGTGTTTGAGAACAAGATGACCGAAACATGGTCTTCCGAAGAGTTCCTCTGACCACTGTCCAAGTGCTCATCCAATCCTACCATAGTTCTACATCTGCTAGCACCGTCCCAGCCAGTCACAACTAAGGTCAACCAAGCCAGAGCCCATAGTGACTTGCGGTTGCACAGTAAGCTTCCTGCATGAAGTATTCTTCCGCCTCTTTGAGTCCTGGGTGAAGCTTTCCGCAAGATGTCTTGGCGCTTCTCGATGCATACCTGCGATCGACTGGTTTCTCCAGGGTGCTAGTCATCGATCCTTAACCCAGTAGTTTGTATTGTATTCTTGTCTCTAGTCTTGAAGTCTTGAGGCCTTGAAGATGCAGTCCTTGCAGATTCCATCATGGAGTTGTCGCTATTGGCGTAGATCCTCCATTCTCACACCACTCGAAGCACTCATACCAACCCCGTCTACTATAGCGTAGCATTAAAATAAATAACGTCCGGGCTTGGTAATGTGGTGATGGGTTCCTACCTCATGCATACTACTCAACTACAAGGATTCAATATCACTCTTTGGAGGGATTGTTGCGAAGATGACACTAGATGCAATAAAACACATAGGTATGAAAAACATGGTCAAAGTGAACTTGCTCGGTAAGTTGATGAAGATGATTTGCACTCAAACTCTTGATAGCTCTACTCGTCACACTCCGGTCAATCTACCGTAAGCAATCAATAGTAACCACACATAAGTAATCACTCAAAAGATCGGAAAGAACGAAGAAACAATTCAGAAAACATCAAAACCAAGCAAATAACTCTTGCAGCATAAAACAATTTCTAACAGTACCAAAATTATGTGAATTTGGCCTTATCAGAAATTTTAGGTCAAGAGCTTCGCTTTGCAAAAAGAATCAACTCAAACGGAGTTACGGAACTCAAGTTATTAACAAAAGAAGTTTGAATATGAATCTGAACAAATTTCGAAATTTGAAAATTTCAAAAAGTTGACGTGTGACAAGGTTAATCGGATAGGTGAAAACAAGACGAAACTATAGGCGCTGGTTTTATCTAATTTGGATGAACGAGTAAAAAGTTATGGCTATTTGAGAAATCAGGGCCAAGCTGTTTTACGGAAGAAAAATAAGCCATGGAAAAAAAATACAAAGAAATATACCTTTATAATGTAGAGAAAAGACAACTTCGGAGAGGGAAGAATTCGTGCCGGAGAGGAGAAGAATGTTTTTCTTTAAGAAATCTAGTCAAACCAAAAATATTGATTTAACCCGAATCGGATGATTTATGGAGGCTCTATGGGTCTATATTTATAGGTGGAAAAGAGGTTTAGGGGTCAAAAGCTAGGCAATGTGGGACTAAACGTAGACGAGAATATACGAAACAAAGGAGAAAAGGAGGGTCGCGTGGCATGGGCCAAAAGCCCTTCGGCCCCTCTGCATTACTGTAAATTTTTTAGCAATAGAAAAGAAAAAGAAAAACTATGAAAAAAAATATGAGGAATGAATATGGCCCGCTGGGCCTGGCCCATATATTATATAAAAAAAGAAAAGAAGGGGCGCCCGCTGGTACTATGATGCGCACGTAGGCGACAGTTAGTTTCAGGCGCGCGTGCAGTTTTTGTTATTATTATTTTTTAAACAAAAAACGATAGACTGAAAGACGAAAATGAAACTATAATTTTATATAGACATATTATATATCAAAATTTTCAGAAAAAGATTTCCTAAAAGATGAACATTTTTAGAATTCCAAATAATGTCCACACAAATTCAGATAATTAAAAGAGTGCTACTGGTCTAATAAAATCCAACGAAAATCATTTTAAAAATACCAAAATTGATTCAAATTTATTTCTCTCCATTTTTCTGATGTAGGGAATCATGTTACCCTATTTTCCATGTACTTTATTTTTGGAGAAAAATAATTTGAATAAAACTCAAATAACTCCAAATTGAAAAATAAATTCAAAAGAACTTTGAATTTAATTCTTTGAAACTCCCAACTCATATTTCATATAATTTGAAGAAGTCATTTTATCTTCGCTCGTGAAAATCATTGAGTTGCATAAAGTTCCTGAATTTGAAATATTTCCAAATGGAATTCAAATCTTTTCAAAACCCTTTTCATTTATTTAAATGGAAGAGTCATATCATCTTCACTCTAGGGTTTTGTGATGAAATGAATTTGAATTCATGGAGATCATAAATGCAAGGTGGAAGTTTGGGAAAGTCATTTCATTCCCTCTCATTCAACTTTCAGAAAGATTCAAATTTCACTCAATTTCACACAAGCAATCACTCAACAATCAAACAAACAATCAGAATTATTTATTTAATATAACACTCCAAAATTTAGAATTTTGGGATGTTACAGATTTATTACTTCTCTGCTAAATTTTTCCCTGCTCATAAGAAACAGGTTGCCTTGCGGGAAATATATAATTTTGTGCAAACCAAAGAAGAGAGTCTCCCACAAGCTTGGGGGAGGCTTCTCCTACATTATAATGCTTTGCTGATCATCCTCTTAAGAAAAATGAAATAGTTGATATCTTTTATAATGGACTAACCGATGCTTCCAAGGACCACTTGGATAGTTGTGCCAGGTTGTGTTTTCAGGAAAGAACAATCGATTTAAGCTGAAATATTTTTGAATAATATGTTGACTAATGAAAATAATTGGACTCTTCCGAGCCGTTCTCAAGTAATTCCTTAACCAATTGAGCCAACTCCTGAGTCTATTCCTAAACCCACTTCGAAGAAGAGAGGTGTTTTATTTCTCACTCCTGAAGATATGCAAGAGGCAAAGAAATCAATGAAAGAAAAAGGTATTAAAGCTAAAGATGTTAATAATTTACCTCCTATTGAAGAAATACATGGTCTTAATTTACCGCCTGAAGAACCACATTGTCTTGATAACCCAACATAGGTAGTAAAGGTAAATTCTCTCTATAGATACGATAAAGTTGAAATACCCTCTACTAAATTTCATAGCCCATGCTTAGATGAATTTGATGACTTTATGGCTAGGCAAGAAAGTTTTAATGCTTATGTTGGTAGAGAGTTAAAGAATAATGCTTTCGAGATAGGACACGTAGGTGATAATCTGACTAGAGTTAAAGATGAACTTCACCGCATTAGCAAATATGCTTCTATGGTTGCTACTCAAGCTGAGCAAGTACTTAAAGCTCAAAATGATTTGCTTGATGAATTAAATAATAAAAATGACTTTGTTGTTAGAGTGGCTACTAGAATCGGTAGAATGACTCAGAACCTTTGTATCCGAAGGCCACCCTAAGAGAATCGAGCAAGATTCTCGGAGAAATAATTTAGAGGCACCTAGTTCTTCTAAAAAGAAGAAGAAGAAAATGATAAAACTTTGCATGCTTCTAGTGAACCTCATGTAGACACACCTGAGAATCCCAATAATATTTCTATTTACGATCTTTGAAACTCAATCGGTGATGAACATGAACCTAGTGATAATGTTAATGATAATGTTCATGTTGATGCTCAACCTAGCAATGATAATGATGTAGAGATTGAACACCTTGATCTTGATAACCCACAATCAAAGAATCAACGTTATGATAAGAGAGATTTTGTTGCTAGGAAGCACAAGAAGAAAGAGAACCATGGGTTCGTAAACCCATGCCCTTTCCTCCTAAACCATCCAAGTCAAAGGATGATGAGGATTTTGAGCGCTTTGCTGAAATGATTAGACCTATTTTCTTACGTATGCGCTTAAGCGATATCGTAAAATAAATCCTTATGCTAAGTATCTGAAGGATATCATCACAAATAAAAGAAAGATACCGAACCTGAAATTTCCACCATGCTTGCTAATTACACTTTTAAAGGTGGAGTACCAAAGAAACTTGGAGACACAGGTGTTCCAACTATACCATGCTCTATTAAAAGAAATTATGTTAGAACCGCTTTATGTGATCTTGGAGCTGGTGTTAGTGTTATGCCTCTCTCTTTATATCGTGAACTTGAATTGAATAAGTTGACACCTACTAAAATATCTTTGCAAATGGCTGATAAATCAACTGCTATACCTGTCGGTATTTGTGAGGATGTGCCTATTGTAGTGGCAAATGTCACTATCTTAACGGGCTTTGTTATTCTTGATATTCCTGAGGATGATAGTATGTCTATTATCCTTGGTAGACCTTTTCTTAATACTGCAGGGGCTGTTATTGATTGCAACAAAGGCGATGTCACTTTTCATGTTAATGGTAATGAGCATACGGTACACTTTCCGAGGAAACAATCTCAAGTTCATAACATCAATTCAATTGGAAAAGTTCCAACTATCATTTTTGGAGGTTTTGAATTTCCTCTCCTACTGTCAAGAAAAAGTATGATATTCTTATTGTTGGGGATTTTCATATCCCCGTTGAGGTAACTTAGTGTTATTCAAATTTCTCCTGCCCGTGTTATTCAGAATGAGTTTGTTAACAAGACTTGATCAACCTTGTTAGTGGGTTCATTTTGATGATCACGAGATGGATGAAACTAGAAGGCACAACCTCATGTACCCTCTTTTTACTTTCTGTTATTTAGAATAAATAAAGCAAAATTAGTATTATCAAATGCATTTTTCTGAATTATCCGTGCATTAAAAAATAGCCCGAAAATAAAAGTGCTCCAAATGCCCTACAAATCTAGTATGATTTTTTCTGGAATATTTGAGGATTTTAGGCACTGAAAACACTGCAGAAGGTGCAAGCACCATGCCACGAGAGAGGAGGGCGCCCCCCCCCTGTAGGGCGCGCCCCCTGTCTCGTGGGCCCCTGGTGGCTCCCCTCCACTTATGCCAGCACCCACACACTTCATCTTCTACCCAAAAAATCCCCATCCAGCTCAAGCACGAGTTCTAGCTCGTTTTCTTTGTGATTTTTGATCTCCTTGCTCAAAGCTCCATTCGCAAAACTGCTTTGGGAGATTGTTGCTTGGTATGTAACTCCTCCATTGGTCCAATTATTTTTTGTTCTAGTGCTTTATTCATTGCAAATTTTTGCTGCATAGGTGACCATGTTCTTGAGCTTGCATGTTAAAATTTTGAGGTCCCAAGCAATTCCAATGCATGATATAGGCTCTAGGCACTTGTAGGAGTAGTTGCTATCAATCTTGTTTAGTTTTATGCACTTTTATTTTCAAGTTACTAAAATTTGAGAAATTTTCAGAAAATGTTAAGGAGGCTCTTTAAAGGCTCTTCTAGCCAAAGCTCTAAGGAAAAACAAGACAAAGAGAAGGAAAAACCCAAGTATAATCTTCCTCGCTTAGCGGAAATGCAGTCGTCTGCGAATGGCCATGCGAGGATATCTTGAAAGAAGCCGGAATTCATGAAGATTTTTATGCTTTAATCGAGACTGCAGGCCTCACCGGTTTCATCAACGACCGAATCGATCAGTATCTCTTACTCACCAATACTTTCGTGCAAAACTTTTATTATTTTCCTAAGAAATCACCGCCTGCAGTATCATTTCATTTATATGATGAGTTCAAAGAAATTTCTTTACGTCATTTTTGTGCGGTATGTAGGATACCTTATGAGGGAGAATTAGATGAACCCCATCGTGAAGATGTGGGTGGCTTTGTTAATACTATTGCTGTAGAGGAGCCGAAGAAGGGATCCGAGGCAAAAGTCTCTAGCATACACTTTCCTGTTTTACGCTACTTTGCTATATTTGCTACTAGATGCTTGATTGGTCGTGGAAATAGTGGAAATTTGAGTGTTCCAGATATTATTGTTCTTCAACATGCTTTGCTGGGAGAAAACACTTTTAGTATGGGTGCCGTCGTTGCTAAACGGCTAGCCCTGAATCATACAAAAGGCCCCATATCTGGAGGTATCTATGCTGCACGTCTCGCTGAACATTTTTAGATACCCATTAGGCACTATGAGAAGGATGAGATAAAATTGCACCCTCACATCTTAGATTACAAGAGCATGGTAGCACACAAGTTTATTGTTGATAATGAAGATACGATGCTCTTGTATAAACTTAGATTTAATAAGAAGCACATTGAGATTATTACTTTTCCTGCGCCTTTGTTGTTTAATTTGCTTGCAGATAATTTTCTTGTCACCGGAAGCAGTGAACAATCATCGAGCTCAAGCTTTTACTCCAGAACCTGAACCTGAGCCGAAACCTGAGCTGGACCCTTATCGTGCATCATCATCGATTGGGATCCGGAGATGACCAGCCAGGTATCTTGACTACACCTCCCACTACACCGGGAGAGTAGCGGCGGTCCTTGGTACTAGACCAACTTAGGCCAAAAGCCTAAGCTTGGGGGAGTACGTATTTCTCACCGACTTTACATTCATGTTCACACACTAGGCGTCGGTGCTCATACTCTTTCATTGTATTATCCATGTTAGTTTAAATTTCTTTTTCTAGTTTTCTTCTTGTGTGTTTGATAAACCTTAAGAAAAATAAAAAAATTAGTTAGTTTAATTTCTATGATTGTAGTGGAAATTAAAATGAAAACCCAAAAATATTTCTAGTTCTTCTTCTTACTTGTTGGGAGCTTTCCCGTGTAAATAGTTTTATTTTCTTTTCTTTCTTTTAGGGGTCGAGAAGACCATATTGAAAATGCTTAGTGGCTCTTATATGCATGAATGTTTATTTAACATAGAGCCTATATTACCACATCTTTTCTCTTGAGTTGAATGCTTGCAGATTCCAAATTTTAGTCCAATGCACGTACACTCTTATTATTATACACATCGTTTGGTCGTGCGAGTGAAAGGCAATAATGACGATATATGATGAACTTATTGGGATGAGAAAAGCTGGTATGAACTCGACCTCTTTTGTTTAAAATATGATGAGTTCATCGTTCAGGAGTCAGCTATTATGAAGTAAACATATTTGCAATGACATTTAGAGATTATAGTTACTTGTGCTATGCTTGATTAGCTATGAGTTATAATGATTTACCTTGCGTGCCAACATGCTATTAGAATGATTATGATATGGTATGATGGGATGGTATCCTCCTTTGAATAAATTGAGTGACTGGACTTGGCACATGTTCACACATGTAGTTGAATCAAATCAACATAGCCTTCATGACATTTATGTTCATGGTAGATTATATCCTACTCATGCTTGTACTCGGTGTGAATTAATTTTAATGCATGTTTACATTTGTTGTCGCTCTCCCAGATTGGTCGCTTCCCAGGTCTTTTGCTAGCCTTCACTTGTACTAAGCGGGAATACTGCTTGTGCATCCAAACTCCTTAGACCCCAAAGTTGTTCCATATGAGTCCACTATACCTTCCTATATGCGGTATCTACCGCTGCTCCAAGTAAATTTGTAGGTGCCAAACTCCAAACCTTCAAATGAAATTCTGCTTTGTATACTCGAGCAGCTCATGTACAACTGGGGCTGCCTATATCTTCCATGCTAGGTGGGTTATTCTCAAGAGGAGTGGACTCCGCTCCTCATTCACGAGAAAGGGCTAGTAACCGGGATGCCAGTCCCATGATCCAAAAGATCAAAACTAAATCAAAATAATTGCAAACAAAACTCCCCCTGGGACCCGTTGAATGTTGGAGGCACTCGTTGTTTCGAGCAAGCCATGGATTGATGCTTGTGGAGGAGGGGGAGTATAAACCTTTACCATTCTGTTTGGGAATTACCTATAATGCCTGTAGTATGGAAGATACAACCATCTCATAGTTGTTATGTTGACAGCGAAAGTATGCCGCTCAAAATGTTATTCAATCTCTATTTTAAAATCGAGCTCTGGCACCTCTACAAATCCCTGCTTCCCTCTGCGAAGGGCCTATCTATTTACTTTTATGTTGAGTCATCATCCCTTCTTATTAAAAAGCACCCATTGAGAGCACAATCGTCGTTTGCATTCATTACTATTAGTTTATATTGGGTATGACTTGACTGGATCTCTTTTACCATGAATTACAATGTTTAGTCAGTCCTTGATCTTTAAAGGTGCTCTCTGCATTTATGTTTTGCGGTCTCGTAAAGGGCTAGCGAGATACCATTTTGTTATATCATGTTATGATTATTTTGAGAAAGTGTTGTCATCCGAGTTTTATTATTATGGCTCGCTAGCTGATTATGTTATTGATATGAGTAATTGTGAGACCTATGTGTTATTGTGAGTATGGTTAGTTCATAATATTTGCTGAAACTTGAATGCTGGCTTTTCATGTTTACAACAACAAGAGCAACAAAGTTTGTAAAAGTTTTTCTTTTTCACTTTCAGTTTATCAACTGAATTGCTTGAGGACAAGCAAAGGTTTAAGCTTGGGGGAGTTGATACGTCTCCAACGTATCTACTTTTCCAAACACTTTTGCCCTTGTTTTGGACTCTAACTTGCATGATTTGAATGAAATTAACCCAGATCGACAAGTTTTCAGCAGAACTACCATGATGTTGTTTTATGTGTAGAAAAGAAAAGTTCTCGGAATGACCTAGAAATCAATGGAGGCACTTTTTGGAATTTATAAAAAATCTTGGCGAAGAAATACATCAGGGCCCCAGGGCCTGTCCACGAGAGACAGGCGCCCCAGGCGCGCCCCCTATCTCGTGGGGCCCCTGGACCTCCTCCGACCTCAACTCCAACTCCATATATTCCATCTCGGGGAGAAAAAAATCAGAGAGAGAAAGTTCCATCGCGTTTCACGACACGGAGCCGCCACCAAGCCCTAATCTCTCTCGGGAGGGCTGATCTGGAGTCCGTTCGGGGCTCCCGAGAGGGGGATTCGTCGCCGTCGTCATCATCAACCATCCTCCATCACCAATTTCATGATGCTCACCGCCGTGCGTGAGTAATTACATTGTAGGCTTGCTGGACGGTGATGGGTTGGATGATATTCACCATGTAATCAAATTAGTTTTGTTAGGGTTTGATCCCTAGTATCCACTATGTTCTGAGATTGATGTTGCTATGACTTTGCTATGCTTAATGCTTGTCACTAGGGCCCGAGTGCCATGATTTCATATCTGAACCTATTATGTTTTCATGAACATATGTGTGTTCTTGATCCTATCTTGCAAGTCTATAGTCACCTATTATGTGTTATGATCCGACAACCCCGAAGTGACAATAATCGGGATACTTCTTGGTGATGACCGTAGTTTGAGGAGTTCATGTATCCACTATGTGTTAATGCTTTGTTCCGGTTCTCTATTAAAAGGAGGCCTTAATATCCCTTAGTTTCTCAGAAGGACCCGCTGCCACGGGAGGGTAGGACAAAAGATGTCATGCAAGTTCTTTTCCATAAGCACATATGACTATTTACTAATACATGCCTACATTACATTGATGAATTGGAGCTAGTTCTATATCACCCTATGTTATAACTATTGCATGAGGAATCACATCCATATAATTATCCATCATCGATCCGGTGCCTCTGAGCTTTTCATATATTGTTCTTCGCTTATTTACTTTTCCGTTTACTCTTTGTTACAACTACTACAAAAACCCAAAAACATTTATCTTTACTTTTGCTACTGTACCTTTATTATCATACCACTTTTTCTACTAAACACTGTGCTGTAGATACTAAGTTATCCAGGTGTGGTTGAACTGACAACTCAACTGCTAATACTCAAGAATATTCTTTGGCTCCCCTTGTGTCGAATCAATAAATTTGGGTTGAATACTCTACCCTCGAAAACTGTTGTGATCCCCTATACTTGTGGGTTATCATACATATACTTCTTCTTGCATAGGACCGTTAAGGAAAGCACTCTTCACATCCATTTGATGTAATGTAAAACCATTGAAAGCAACATAAGCAAGTAAGATGCGAATGGATTCAAGACGGGCAACGGGGGCAAAGGTCTCACCAAAGTCCAAACCTTCAACTTGTGAGCACCCTTGTGCCACTAACCTTGCCTTGTTGCGGATGATTACACCATTCTCATCTTGGTTGTTCTTGAAAACCCATTTTGTTCCAATGACATTGTGTTCCGTAGTTGGCCTCTTGACTAATGACCACACCTTGGTTGCGCTCAAAACTATTCAACTCTTCTTGCATAGCAATGAGCCAATCATTGTCCATCAAAGCTTCTTGTACCTTGAGAGGTTCAACAGTAGACACAAACGAGAAGTGAGCACAAAAGTTTGTCAATTGTTTATGAGTGACTCCACCTTCCGATATGCCGGTGAGGATTTTATCAATATCAACACGACCGGCCACTCGAGGCATGATGGAGGTAAGTGTTTCACGAGGTTCAACTTCATGTCCATCATCCACATCCTCAACATATGGATCATTAATGTGTGGTGGAAGATCTTCTTCTTCATCTTGCATTTGTTGAGGTTCATTGTCAAAGATTTCACTTTCTTGTTCTTGCCCTTGAGGATGATCTTGCTCTTGATGATTACTATGAAGAGGAACTTGATCATCAACTTGTACTTGGTCTACAGGCATTGGTTGAACAATAGGAGCTTGTGGTGATATGGGTGTTGAAGTAGTTTGATGATGTGTGAAGCTTCCATCTTCTTCTTCATCATCATGAGGTTCTTGTTCCATTGGGAGAAGTGCGCCAACACCCATGGTCAAGATATCTTGAGAAGAATCTTCTTCACCTACATCACTTAGATCAACTTGCTCCCCATGGGAGCCATTAAATTCATCAAACACCACGTCACAAGTTTCTACAACACATCCATTGGATTTGTTGTAGACTCTATAGGCGTGAGAGTTTGATCCATAGCCAACAAATATAGCCTCAGTTGTTTTAGATTGAAATTTTCCTAACCGTTCTCTTTTGTTGAGGATGAAACATTTGCACCCAAATACACGAAAGTACTTGACATTTGTCTTGTTCCCGGTTAGGAGCTCATATGGAGTCTTTTCCAATATTTTGCGGAGGAAGAGTCGATTTGATGCATGGCATGCGGTGTTGACAGCCTCGGCCCAAAAACTGTGTGGAGACTTGTATTCATCCAACATGGACCTTGGCATCTCCACAAGTGTACGATTCTTCCTTTCTGCAACAACATTTTGTTGAGGGGTGTATGGTGCGGAATATTGATGTTCAATCCCTTCATCACTAAGAAATCCTTCCAAGGTGTAATTCTTGAACTCGGAACCATTATCACTTCTCATTGCCATGATTTCTTTGTCAAACTTGCATTGTGCTTGCTTGAAAAAATCAATGAAGGTGATCTTCGTCTCGTCCTTGGACTCGAGGAAAAACACCCATGTGTATCTTGAGTAATCATCAACAATGACAAGTCCATACTTTTTCCCACCAAGACTATCCCATGAAGGAGCCCCAAAGAGATCCACATGAAGGAGCTCCAAAGGCCTTGAAGTAGACACAATATTCTTGGGTGGGTGCTTTGATAGATGTTTTTTCCCGGCTATGCATGCACTACACACACGATCTTTCTCAAAAGAGACATTGGTTAGTCCAAGGATGTGATTACCCTTTAAGAGATCTTGAAGATTTCTCATGCCGACATGGGCTAGCCGGCGATGCCATAGCCACCCCTTGTCGGCCTTGGCCATTAGACAAGTTGCATGGAATGTGCTCTCTTTAGAGAAATCAACCGTGTAAAGGTTGCCATCCAACTCTCCAACAAAGGCCACTTCGAGAGTAACTCTCTTAAAGACATACACATCCGATAGTCCAAATAGTGTATCATAACCAATGTAAGCCAATTGGCGAGCAGAAAGCAAATGATATTTAAGGGATTGGACAAGCATGACATTTGCAAGAGACATGTCATTTGTGATAGCCACCTTACCCAACCCGAGTACCTGTCCTTTTGATCCTCCACCAAACATAATGCTCATAAATGGTTGAATAGCTTCCATGAAATCGTAAAGCAATTTTCTATCTCCGGTCATATGATTGGTACATCCACTATCAATCACCCATTTTACTCCACCGGAGAAGGCAACCTACACACAATTATTACTTGGTTAGAGTCACCCATTTTACAATGGGACCTCTCAAGTTAGTCACAAGGGTCTTAGGGACCCAAATAGCATAAAACCGAAATGCATTTCGAGGACAAACAAACTTTGCATAAACTTCTCCATCCTTAGTCTTACGAAGTACATAGGATGGAGGCATGAACTCTTTTGGCTTGTTGAGAGTGGGCATGCCCCTTGTGGCCTTCCCACTAACAACCTTACCTTTCTCCTTGTGCCCTTCTAAAAGTTTCTTTTAGGGGGTAGTGCACTTTTGAGAGGACATCTTCTTCTTGCTTGTGCTTGGGTCAAACCCGGGTCCCTCTTTGGCAAGCACTTCATTTTGTTGGCTCAACACCTCATTAAGGTTATTTTGCCCTTGGGCACATGTCATGAGCCCCTTTTCGATTTGAGCCTTGAGAAAATGATTCTCCTCAAGAATAGATGCTAGATCACTACTAGAGTTAGTAGAACAAGCATCAACATTGATAATAGGAGAAGAGTAAGCCTTGGCTAGAGTTTCAAGATAAGTAAGCTTGAGTGTCTCAAAACTCTTTGTAAGAAGGGTGAGCTCTTCTTCCTTAGTCTTGAGGGACACAGATAGGAGCTCACAATCCTTAGAGAGAGAAGCATCTGACTTCTCAAGCTTACTTTTATCATTCATCAACTCTTTGCAAGAGTCAATAGCCTTTTTCAAGGAGGCAAGATCTTTAGTATGAACATCAATGTTTGCACCAATTTTTAAGCATAGTTCATCATTTCGTGCTTCCTCATATTGGACTTTCCGCTCAAGGATTTCATATTTTTCCTTTTCCTCGGTGACGAGGGTTTCGAGTTCCTTAATGGAAATGGTGTGCTTACTCACCATCTCCATAAGCATACGAAACATAGCGAGCTTCTTTCCTTTAAGGGAGTACATGAACTTATTTAGTTTAGCAAGCATAGGATCATTTATATCATCATCCTCATAACTATCCTCCGCATCAAGATACTCATCACTAGGAGTAGGAGGAGTGAAAAGAGGAGGGTTTCATCGTGGGGTTACCTTGACTTTGTCAGGAGAGTGTTGGTCCTCTCCATCTTCTACCACGGCTTTCGCCATGAGGCACTTGTGAGCATTGCCCTTGTAGTCCTTCATGTAGTTGTAGGTGACAACATTACCACTCTTGTTGACTAGCCTCAATGTGTTTTGAGAATCTTGAGCAACTCCGGCAACACCACTAACATCATCCAGATCGGATTCTTCTTGAGCAACCATTGCTTTCCCATCTCTCTTCTTGAGCTTGGAGTTCAAATGATTTGACAACTTCTTCTTGGGAAAGGTCTTGGTAAACCTTGGTTTATCTTCTCTCTTCTCATAAGGGCACTCGTTGGAGAAGTGGGTGGTTTCTTCATAGTTGTAGCATTTTCTTACTTTCTTATTTTGAAATCTTCCCTTGAATTTTCCCGCGCTAAACTTCTTGACAAAGAGAGCCATGTCTTCATATGAAGGGCCCTCATCAGATTCAACGTCATCACCATCTTCTTCATCATCATCATCATCTTCTTCTTCACTTTGCTCATCTTCACATACATGCTTGGCCTTCAATGCAAGATTGATCTTTGACGATGGAGTACCATGCATGACAAGATGTTCTGTAGCATTTGCCTTTGACTCTTCAAATAGTTGGAAAGTTGATATGATGTCATCTGTAGTCATTTCCTTGAAAGTATGGTGTTGTCTTATGTCCTATACCATTTGATGGTGATATGGATCAATAGCATGGAGCAACTTGTCCACAAGGAATCGCTTAGTCATGTTGAATCCATCTTGTGTCTTGTCACACTCACGCAACTCAATATCAGCGGTGAGAGTCATGAGACGCTCAAGGAGTTGATTTGGAGTTTCACCTTTCTCCATACAAAAGTTTTGCAATTGCCCCTTGGCAATTTAATATTGAGCACTCCGGAGGGTGGAGGTACCGGTCTTGGATCTTATAATACTTTCCCATAGTTCCTTGGCACTTGTGATGTGTATGAAAGGCCTCCTTTGCTTTTCAACCATACCTCTCCTTACACACATGATTGCAGTGTCATTGAGATTTTTGTCATAAAATTCTCTTGGTGTAGGATTCTTTGGACCAACCACATGGTAACCATACTCCAAGATCTCTAGCATCTCATCGTTTCCATATCGAAGATGATCCTGCATAGCAACTCTCCACAAGGCAAAATCGGAAGTGGCATCAAGTAAAGGAGGTTTGCCTTGAGGGTTATATTTTAGTTTATCAACTTGGGGTCTTGCATAAAGCCAAGCAACACTAGAGTGTTCATTGCTAGGAGGTTGTTGACCAAGTGACGGAGTAGGCACCGTTGGCCTCGAAGCCGCATCACCCGGAAGTGGTGCAAGCACCGTGGACAATGTGGCTATGCTCATTTGGACCAAGGCCTCAAGAGAAGCATCATGCTCCTCTTTTTGCTTAGCAAGGGCCCGTTCCAGATCCTCAGAAGTAAAGGTCTTGACTTCGGAAGAAGCCTCACCTTTATCCTTCGGATCAACAACAAGGGGAATCCCATCGGGGTTCATCTCGCTCTAGGGAGGTTAAGCCACAAGAATAGAGCACGAGGCTCTGATACCAATTGAAAGGATCGAGATGGACCTAGAGGGGGGTGAATAGGTACAATTACAAATTTTAATTATGACTTAGAAATTTTAGGCAATAATGTAGAATGTGAAGGAGAACCTAACAATTGCAAGTGTAGTACTAAGTGCTAAGCAAGTAAAGCAAGTATGTAAGTAGGCAAGCACAATATGATAAAAGTAAGTGCTAAGAGACAAGTAACCACAAGTAGAGAGTTAGGGTTAGAAATAACCACAACTCCGGGAGACAAGGAAGTATGCTGATGTTCACTCCCTTGGAGGGAAGCTACGTCACCGTTAGAGAGGTGGATGTTACCACGAAGGCACACCAATGCCATGAAGGCTCACCCTATTCTCCCTTTGAGACAACACCACAGAGGCATTTCTCAACCACTAGTGGTAGACCTTGGGGTGGTCTCCAAACCCTCACAAACTTTTCCGGGGGTAATCACAAAGGTTGATTCCTCTCCGAAAGACTCCTACCGCCTAGGAGTCTCCAACCTCCAAGAGTGACAAGATCGATGGGAAAAGCTCAAGACTTGCTCAAATCACGAATTCTTTGGTGCAAAGAAGGGGAAGGAGTGGATCTATCACTTGATTGGAGAACTTCTCTCAAATGTTCCCAAATCACTTGGGGATCTAGGATTTGGTGTAGAGGATTGAGAGAGTGAGTGAAGAGTGTTCTTGGCAAGCTCAAAATGAATGGTCAACCTCCTCCCAGAAGAGGAAGAAGGATATATATAGTGTGAGAACAAAACAGACCGCTGGGCCACTTAATGCTGACGGACGTCCGGTGGCACCTGAGAGGACGGATGTCCGTGACGGCCGGTCGTCCGGTGGTGGAACACCAACCACGAATCTGAGTGTGTAGTGGGGCCTTACAGTGGCGGATCTCCGGAAGGCGCCGGTCGTCCGGATCCTGGACGTCCGGTGTTTGTCGGATATCCGTTAATATCAGTTCTGTTGAAGTGCACTGGATATCCAGAGATGAGCGGATGTCCGGTGACCGGACGTCCGGTGTGATCGATCTTCCGCTAATATTCGTTCTGTGAATATATACCAGACGGCTGGAGAGGGTCGGATGTCCGGTAGGTCAAGAGGGACTGGACGTCTATAGACTTCAGACGTCTGTTGGTAATAGGACCAAATAGCTAAGAAGCATACAACCATTTGTGCACAAGTTAGAGGAAGAAACTTGAGATGGTATAAGAGGGAATTTTGTGCATTTGAGCAAGTCCTTTCGCGAAATCCAACGATCCCCTCTTAATAGTGCGGGATCCTTATACTCAAGAACAACCTGAAAATAAGGAGCTGAAGCTTTTTATCTTTGTCTTGTGTCTCTGCTCTTGAGTGATATAAGTATATATAGATGCTTTATGTCAGTAGTCATGATCCACATACACACATAGACCTTGAGACATAATCCTGAGAAATACTCGATAAACATGATTAGTCCCAAAATGCATGTTGTCATCAACATCAAAATACGATTAAGGGCATGATTGCACTTTCAAAGCGCCGCAACTTCAATCCATCAATTGATATTCCTTTACAAAGTTTATGACTGATATAGAATAGACGCAACATAATTCAATATCCACATATCTTAAATATGTTAGGATTTTACCTGCTATTTTCTTTGTGACCCAGATATAAGTTGAGTCCTATTAACTGATTGGTAAAATGGTTTGCCGATGTGACCAAGTAAGTTGTTGCATGTAGTATATGTGCTTCTTTTTCACTGTCCAAAGAGATATTGATTAGGCATTTGTATAAATTTTTTTTGCCTGTTACATCCTGCCCACTGGGAAAAGGTATAATAAATTATTATCTATGTGAATTTTTTCTTTGTTCGGTTCATTTATTAGCAATATGAACCCTATTCTCCCTTAGGCAAGTTTTCTTACACTTATTTACTCCTTGCAGAATGTGGCAAAAGAGACCAATATACACACTGGGTTGTTGCTCATCCAAGAAGAACTGGTTGATGAAGCTGAGGTCATCTTTGAATTTTAGTGGTTGTTTTCTTTCAACACTATATATTGTTTAATGTTCACATCTTATAATTTCTTGATCTTCTGTTGGTTTCACAACTAACTTAAGATTATACCCTCTATCCATGCATAGAGAATATTTCTGATTTTCCCAAGCACTTCAGATGCAATTTAAATTGGTGGCCATGGATAGTTATCATGCCTAATGTGACAAAGCTCTCATCCATCATTTGTTTGTGAGACCCCATAACTAAGGTGATAATTATTTTTTCAGAGTGATTATTTAGTGAGTGTAGCCTTTTGGTTGCTTTAGGATACCTTATGTTTCACAATCAATACAAGTTTTTATAGGTTTTACTTAAATGTTACAGTTAGTTTTGTCATAATATCTCCATAGGATATACTCCCTCCATCTCAAAATGATTTAATATAAAGTTAGTTGAACTATTAAATCAACGACACTTATTTTGGGACGGAGGGAGTATATGATTGTGGTTATTAGGTACATTCCACATTTTCTGCCATATATAGTTCTGATTTAAAGATAGTCATTTTGGGGTTAGTGCAACTCCAAATTTATTGTGATGGTTATTTGTATTGGTTCCAAGTTTCTAACAGAACATAGCTCCCTTTTATACATAACTTCTATAGAGAACATGTAACTTTCACATTCGTGAGGTTGGTTCTTCATATATAGAGTGGTAAAGATCAAGTCAACTGAATATGATCCAAATATATTGCAACCAGTTCCCGCTGCAATGCGCGGAATATCATCTAGTTATATCACAATACTTATGCCTATTCTCTCTTATTTTATAAGGTTTACATGAAGAGGGGGAATGCCGGCAGCTGGAATTCTGGACTGGAAAAGGAGCAAATATTACAGACATATTCAACAGAACTCCAAAAGTCTTGGAACTTCACGGAGCATATTTTTGGATATATAAAAAATAATGGGCGAAGAAAGAACCAGAGGGGGGCCACCTACCAGCCACAAGGGTGGAGGGCGTGCCCTACCCCCCTGGGCGCGCCCCGACCTTGTGGGCCCCCTGGCAGGCCTCCGGTGCCCACCTTTGGCTATATGGTGTGTTTTGACCTAAAAAAATCAGAAGGAAGCTTTTGGGATGAAGCGCTGCAGTCTCGAGGCAGAACATAACCAATCTAGGGCTCCGGCGGAGCTGTTCTACCGGGGAAACATCCCTCCGGGAGGGGGAAATCATTGCCATCATCATCACCATCGATCCTCCCATCGAGAGGGGGTCAACCTCCATCAACATATTCACCAGCACCATCTCCTCTCAAACCCTAGTTCATCTCAGATTGTTACATGTGGGTTGCTAGTAGTGTTGATTACTCCTTGTAGTTGATGCTAGTTGGCTTATTTGGTGGAAGATTATATTTTCAGATCCTTAATGATAATTAATACTCCTCTTATCTTGATTATGAATATGCTTTGTGAGTAGTTGTGTTTGTTCCTGAGGACATGGGAGAATTCTTGTTATAAGTAATCATGTGAATTTGGTATTCGTTCGATATTTTGATGAGATGTATGCTGTCTCTCCTCTAGTGGTGTTATGTGAACGTCAACTACATGACACTTCACCATTATTTGGGCCTAGGGGAAGGCATTGGGAAGTACTCATAACTAGATGATGGGTTGCTAGAGTGACAGTAGCTTAAACCCTAGTTTATGCCTTGCTTCGTAAGGGGTTGATTTGGATCCATATGTTTCATGCTATGGTTAGGTTTACCTTAATACTTCTTTTGTAGTTGTGGATGCCTGCGAGAGGGGCTAATCATAAGTGGGAGGCTTGTCCAAGGAAGGGCAGCACCCAAGCACCGGTCCACCCACAGCGAATGATATGAGCATGATGAAAACTAGCTTGACAACAATTCCCATGTGTCCCCGAGAGTGTTTTGCTTTATATAAGAGTTCGTCCAAGCTTGTCCTTTGCTACAAAAAGGATTGGACCACCTTGCTGCACCTTGTTTACATTTATTACTTGTTACCCGTTATGAATTATCTTATCACAAAACTATATGTTAACGATAATTTCAGTGCTTGCAGAGAATACCTTGGTGAAAACCACTTGTTATTTCTTTCTGCTCCTCGTTGGGTTCGATACTCTTACTTATTGAAAGGACTACGATAGATCCCCTATACTTGTGGGTCATCAGAGCGATGTCTGCATGTGTGGTGTAAAAAAGTAGGGGAACACCTTTGTCCCCCTTTACTTGTGCACGGGTAGTCGCAGCCACGCGCCACGGCCATACTAAGCAGGGCAGAGGAGGGAAGCCGGAGAGAAGCTGAAGCACAAGATGGCCAAGGCAACGCCAAGACCAAAGATACCAAAGAGCGAGAGGGTGAGGTGGACCCCCCGGCAAGATCCTTGCCGGGGCAGGCCCCTGTGGCCCCGGCGAGAACCTTGCCGGGCAACTTGACCAAATGCCAACAGAGCGAGCCGCCCTTGAGCCCACGGGTTCCAACCCAACCAACTACGATTGGACCAGGGCTCGGGAGGCACCTCTGTGGTGGCATGCAGATCTTTGTCAATACCATAGAGATATAAGATCAGATGAGAACCAGAAGAAGGCGACCCTCGGTGGGATCCTTGCCGAGGAGATCCACAAGACCCCCGGCAAGCGCCTTGCCGGGGACGACTGCAACGCCACGGCAAGATCCTTGCCGGGATCCCGGCAAGGCCCTTGCCGAGGGTGTCAACGGGGCCACAGCCAGGCCCATGTCGACCAAGACTCCACCGCCATCCCCAAGCAGCTGCTAGCTCAACCAGCTGGGCAGGCACCTGCGTGGCGATGGGCAGCCTCTGCGCCAACTCAGCAAGCACCTGCGTGGTGGCATGCAGATC
Source organism: Aegilops bicornis (assembly GCA_021605145.1). Lineage (NCBI taxonomy): Eukaryota > Viridiplantae > Streptophyta > Magnoliopsida > Poales > Poaceae > Aegilops > Aegilops bicornis. The sequence continues at coordinate 389,813,544 of CM038673.1, read as the reverse complement.
TTCGTGAAGGTCCTACCACCATGCCACCTCAGCTGCCTGCCTGCCTACATGGTGCTGCATGCACTGCTGCCCTGGGCGCGTGTCGAAGCAGGGCGAGGCAGCAGTGGATGGGACGGGCCTCGTTCCCGTCCCCAATAAAGCTAAGGGACACCTAAGCTGCGCATTAAATGCGTCTTGTCCTGCAATACGGGCGATAAGCTCATAGTACTGTAGGCATTTCCACCTCCTGTGTGCCACTGTGGCAACCCCTTTCGACTATAAAAGGAGGCCCATGACGTACTGGAAGAGGATTCGACTCTTTGGAACTGCACGACCACCATAGCTAGTTCAAGAGCTCAAGAACGCTCAATACATCCACCAAAGCAGGACTAGGATTTTACGCATCCTCGCGGCCCGAACCTGGGTAAACGATCCTTGTCTTCTCACAACCCCGCGCCCCGACAATCGTAGTTGGGATTCTTGTGATCCCATAGATGTTGTTTCCCACCGACATCTTTGGCGCGCCAGGTAGGGGGCGCAATTGTGAGAATCTGGTCTGGTAGTTAGCCTAGCATGTTCTGCATCGCCGTGGTTTCTAAAGGGGAAGACGACCAGGAGAAAACGGCCCCGCCTGCGAGCGTGAAGGACGCTAGCACGGCAACCAAAAGAAGCTAAGTTAAGTCATTCCGAGCCTTGAGCTATTTCCTTTTATACATAAGGTTATTGTCCTCGGAGATCCCGCCTATGTATGGAAAACCTGCATGCAAAGGGGCCCTCCCGCTATTGGCAATGCCTTTGTTCTATTTCGAGTCTGCTCAACAGCTCAAACGGCCGCGTCGAGAGTGGCATGGTAGCCTTCCACAACTGGCAACGCTCTCGACCCTGACTCGAGTCAAGCTCGATAGTTCGAGCGGCCGCGTTGGGGGCGGTGAGGCGGTTTGCCCGGCAGCAAGCACACCCGACAGGCCATTGGGGATCCGTCCTCAAGACGCCGCCCTGGGTTTACGCGCCGGCAAGCCTACCTGATAAACGTAGGGTGGACATACAAAGAGAGGTTGAACAGGGAAATAACATGCATCATTTCGAAAGTACTGCAGAGTTATATTACATCAATTGCCGCCGCGTTTCTAACTAAAGATAGAAATTTTCTTGGCCATGAACCTGCAGCGCCGATAAGAAACAGGGTGCCTAATCCTGGCGCTGGCCCTCCACCCTCTGAATTCTGCCGATACCGCTGATGACGGGCTTGATGTGCTCCTTGAGTGGCGCGAGGTTAGTATCCTCTAGCAAGCTCTCCAGCACGGCGTCGAAGTCGAGGTCGGGGTACCAGTACGCCACCTTAGTGAGAACCTTGGTCATGGTTCCCTGCAAAGCCTCCGGGCCTCGTCAGCCAGCGAGGCCGCCAGGTTGGCGTGAAGCCACTCCAAAGCACCGACGACCTTCTCAAAGAACAGGGTCAGGTTGCAGTTGGCTCTCATGCTCCGCTCCGGGGCGTACTTCACGTCCGGCATCCCCATGGTGGCCAGCTGCGCGGCGGCCTGGTTGGCGACGGTGGCGAGGCGATTGAGCCAGCGGTTCTCGCCCTCCACGTGCTCCTTGAAGTTGAGGGCCTCGTTCTTCCGCAGCTGCTTCTCGGTCTCCAGGTTTTTGGTCAGGGTCCCCTCCCGGGCCCTGTCCTCCAACAACATCTTCTCGAGACCCTCCAGCTTCGGCTTGAAGTCTTTGATGGAGTAGTTGGCCTCGGAGAGCTCTCTGGCCCTGCTGAAGGCCACGCCCTGCGCCTCCGTCAGGGTGCTGTTGAGCGTGTCCTTCTCCTGGGACAGCTTCAGGGCCTGCTCCTTCGGCCCATCCCTCTCCACCTCCAGCTCCTTCACCTTGCCGGCATGAACCAGAGCCTGGGCATCGAGTGTCTCTTTGTGCCTCTGCTCTAGCTCTTTGGTCCGCCGCGCGACAAGCTTCTCCACCTCCTTGTCCTTGGCGTGGAGTTTGGCGTCGAGGTCCGCCTCGCGCTTGGCAAGGTCCTCTTCCTGGGAGTTCAGCGCGGCCTAATGCTGGGTCCGGGCGGCCTCGGCTGCCGCGGCCAAGCCCTCCGCCATCTCCTGGGCCTTCTCGATGTCGGCCAGCTTCATGGTGAGCTCCGCGTTGCACTTGGCCAGCTCGCCCTGGGTGGTCTTCAGCTCTTCACTAGATTGGCAGAACCAAGTCTGCGCCTCGGCGACGCGCACCTTGAGGTCCGCCTCCGCTTGGTCCACCGTTGCCATCCTGGACTTGGCTTTGTCCAGGCGGGTGCGGTGGAGTGCCTGGAGCTTCCGGAAGTGGGCACCCATGGCCTGGAGAAGCTGCTCCTCCTGAGAGCCATCGCTGCCAGCGCTCGGCTCGTCAACGACCTCAAGCCCGGCGGCGGCAAGCACCTCTTCGTCAAACACCTCTCCCTCGACGGGCGCCCTGGAGCTGGACGCCCCTGGGAGGTGGACGAAGAGGTCGCTTGGTCACCCTCGAGATACCTGCCAGAGCTGAGGTGAGAGGAGGAAGGCGGGTCATCGACCACCTCCTCCTCGGTGGTGGCCTTGCCGGCCCCTCCGGCAGGCCCCTTGCCGGGCTCCCCGGCAGGCCCCTCGGCGGCGTCTTCGGCGTCATCCTTGGCAGACTCCTCGGCAGCGACCTTCTCGGCCTCTGCTGCGGCGTCCTTGGCGACGTCCTCGATGATGGCGTCTATATCCTCCTGGTCCGCCGACGGACGATCTGGACACCAGGAAGGGAATGAGACAAAGCCAAGATCAAGAATCAGCAAGAAAAGAAAAAGAGTGGGGACGAAAGGCCGGAAACTTACCAACGCCGGGCTGGGAAGCAGAGGTCCCCTCCCCGCCAACATTTGACGCCGAGGCAAAGCCACCGGTGCCCAAGTTCTCCTCCTCCTCCTCCATGTGCGTGGGCTCGGTGCTTGTCGCCCTTGCCGGGGACACCCCTCGGGGTGGCGTGGTTGATGGGGGCGGCATGCTAAGAGTAGCCCTCTGTGGATCCTCCTGCTACTGCTCTCCTCCTGGATACGCGGCAAGGTCAGCACCAAAGTATCATACCCCTGACACATGTCGACGAGGGGCGAGTGATGAACTCACGCTGGGGGCTGTCCGGGCTGCTCAACACCACCAGCGGCACCCTTGAAGTACCAGCCGGGGGCTGGCCGCCCATCGAGGCCTTGGCCCTCTTCACCCTTTGGGCCAGCGTCTCCGCGTCCCTGCAAAGATGAAAACAAGTCAAGACAAGCAGTACAGATTGAGGAGACGGAGATGGCGAAAAGAGCAAGATACTTACTCGTCGTCCACCTCCTCCTCTATTGCTTTCCTCTTCCTCCTTGGGCTGAGGGACCCGAAGTCAAAGGTGACCCCCACGTCAACATCTACCGGAGGAGGGGAAGGAGGTGGCGTCTGAACGCACTTTGCCGAGGAAGAAGCGGATGCCTTCTCCCTCGCCGCCGCAGCCGTCACCACTTTCTTTGCCGTCGTGGCCCTCGTCTGGCGTGCAGACATCTCCTGGGCCTGCCGCAGCTGCGCGGCCCTGCCGGGCCGGACCGGCTCGCCGGAGGTGGCCCGCCGTAGAACCTGTCCTCTCCCCATGGCTGGAGGGTCGACGGCCACGGCCTCCTCCTCCTCGGCCTCCTCCTCCGACGACTCACCGACCACGTCTTCGACGAGAGGAGCCCCGGTGCCGGTGCTGCTGGCCTCCCCGGCGGCCTTTGCCCACTAGGCGAGCTCCTTCTCCTCTACCTCCACCGCGGCCTTGTCCTCCATGCCGCCAGCACTGCCGGCCTCCTCGGCGAACTTCGCCTCCGCCGCCCTAGCGGCGATGTAGTCCAGCTCCACCTGGGAGGTGTCCTGGACGAGCCACGGCTCGGTGTGACGTACCCCTCGTGCAAGGTGTCGAAGAACTCCTACACTTGGATGTCCTTCGGCTTGACCCAGTTCGGGTCAGGGCCATGCGCGTTGCAGTCCGGCATCATGGCTATGATGTCGGTCCGGCGAGAGTTGTTGCTCAGCGGGACCACTCCCGCCGGCAACCTGAACATGGGCCCCTTGGCGACCTTGCCGGCCTTCGCGGCGGCCCTCGCGGCCTTGCCGGTCCGCTCGACCTCACCATCACGGTTCACGTCGAGCTGGAAGAGCCGCTGGCAGAGATGGGCGTGCCTCATCACCATGAGGTTGTGGTCGAGGCCGGGGTGGAGCCTCATGATGTCAGCGGCGTTCGTGAAGAGCCAGGCCGGCCTCCCCTTGTTATGTAGCGGAGCGATTCGGTGGCGGGTGAAATCCGCCCCGATCATCTCGGGGGTGAGCCCGGCCTCGGTGAGGCGGAGAATCTTGGTGGTGGCGACTGTAAGCTTCACGTCGTCAGCATCGACATCGCTCCAATCGCTTCTGCAGACCGGCGGTGCCTTGCGGACCCGGCAAAAGTCCCGCGGGTCCTTCTCCTCAATCCAGCACCACTGGCCCCGCCATTCTTCCCACCTCTCCTTCATGGCGCCTTCCGAGTATGCCCCATTGGACCTTGGGATCCAGGTGACGCAACCGGAAATGGTGCCCCCCGGTTGGATCCGAGGGAAGAAGTAGTGGCGGAAGAGCACCGTGTTGGGATGCACCCCGACGAAGCCCTCGCAGAGGTGCGCGAAAAGAGCCATGCACGCCATGACATTTGGAGTAAAGTCCAAAAGATCGAAGCTGTAGGTGTGCATGACATCACTGAAGAAATCGGAGAAGGGGGGACAGAGCCCGCATGAGAAGTAGTCTACAAAGAAAGGGTACCGATTTGGGGCGGCCTCGGTGCAGTTGGTAGGGATGAGTCGCATGGCTGGATGCCCCGTCGTCTCTCCCCCCATCTTCACCCCCACAGGGGCTTGAAGTAATCCCGCAGTTCGATCGTGTCGACCGTCGAGGGGAAGTAGGCGAGCTGCGTCCGTTGAGCCGCCAGTGCACTCTCCGGCGGCTCTGTCGCTCTGGGGTCCTTGGCCACTCCCTTGCCCTGTTGGAAATATGCCCTAGAGGAAATAATAAAATGGTTATTATTATATTTCCTTGTTCATGATAATTGTCTAATGTTCATGCTATAATTGTGTTATCCGGAAATCGTAATACATGTGTGAATACATAGACCACAACATGTCCCTAGTGAGCCTCTAGTTGACTAGCTCGTTGATCAATAGATGGTTACGGTTTCCTAACCATGGACATATGTCGGGGGTTGGGTGCGACATATGCCAAGGGATGGCTTATCATGGTGGGGGCGAGTAGAACATCGCCGGTGCCTGGAAACGGGATGAGGCAAAGGCATGCACGCCGACGGATCTTACCCAGCTTCAGGGCTCTCCGAGGAGATAACACCCCTACTGCTGCTCTGCGGGGTCTCCGCATGATCACTATGGCAAAGTGGGTACAAGGTTGCTCCTTGAGCTGTTCGGGGGGAGGAAGGAGAAGGGCACGGCTAGCTCTCCTCTTCCCTCTATGTGTGTCTAAAACTATCGGAGTCCAACCCTTTGCATGGGTGCCCCGGGGGGTTTATATAGGCCTACCCCGGGGTACAATGGTAATCCGGTGGCTGGTCCCAGCCGGCTGTCTCTCGGGCCGCCGTCTTCTCCGCCGACTTTGGGGCCTGCCCAGTGGGCCCGCCGACAGTTCGGCATGGAGCCGACAGGCCTTGTCCCGCATGGCGGTCTTGCCGGCTGCGGATTCAGTAGCCGCGCCTCTAATGACGCTGGCTTGGTCATGGGGTCATAACAGCGATGTCGCCGCTGACGGGCGATCACATTGCCATTCCCCGTCTTGTGCAGTTAATGGCATGCGGGGCCCGTGGGAGGGCTAGCCGACTCTGGGGCCGACTCCCAACGGGTCCGTCTTGTGGCGCTCTCGCCGTATTCTGTACCCAGCGGGAGGGTCCCGCCGTCTGGTCGTCTGACAGACAGGGCGTCGTGGGCACAGGGCGCCGCCCACGGGGGCTGATGTCAGGGCCGGCATGGCAACAATGCCGCGCCGGATGGAGATCTCCATTGGTACGACGCACTATGGCCATGCCTGCCCTTCGCTAACAGGGCAGGGATGGGCCGCGCGGTGGCCGTACCCCGCCCCGTCCATTATTGCGAAGGCAGGAGGTGATTGGAGTCGCGGGCTGACTCCCCATAGCCGGCTTCTTTGGAAGCCGCCAGTTAGGAGTCGGCCTATCTCGAAGTCATCCCTGGGACTCGGCCGTGAGGGGCAGTCGGCGGCCTTGCCGCCGACTCTCAGAAAGCGGCTCTTCGTCTTGGGGTCTTGAGGGGCGTAGCCTGCCCCGATGTCTTGAAAGGTCCGGGGGCTCGGGTTAGCCTACCCCTGGCCCATTATTCCGACAGTAGTCCCCGAAGCTGGTGAGGCGCCGAGGGCAACATGTCGAGGAGCCTCAACAGTTTCATCCTCCTGGTGGTGGAATCTGGGCCTTGCTCGCCGTCTTCCTCTAGGCCGACTAGCTGGAGCCGGACTCGCAGAAGGCCGTCTTGCCCCTTAAAGAGTTTGAAATTCGTAGCAGGATCCAGGCAACATGCCTGATAAGCTTCCAGGCAGCTGCCCGTTGCGGACCCGTCGCGTGGCGCCACGCGGCAGGGTCAGTCTGCCCACCCACGCGCGCGACGGGCAGGCCGTCAAGCGGGACCCGCCACTACCGCGCCTCGGCACGCGAACGGATCCGTTGCGGCCGTGCGGACGGTTAGTTCCCACGTCGTAATCGCGTGCGATAACCGTCTTGGTAAATCGTCGTGGGGGCGTGGGGTGCCGGGTGCGATTAATCCCACGCCGCCCCGCCGGCTTCTCAGCCCATGAGCCTATAAGTAGGCGGGAGGAGGGGGGCGGCGAAACACGCGCGCCCATCTCCCTGCTCCCCCCGCTTCCTCTTGCTTCTTCTTCCTCTCGCCACCGCTACGCCGAACCACGCCACGCCCGGAGCGATGAGCTCTTCCTCCGCCGTCGCACCTCCTGCCATGCGCTCCGGCGTGTGGGACGACTCCGAGGTGGACGGCGACCACATCGAGTTCCTTCGCCAGACGCGTCGCCTCCCCGGCAAGAACCTAGTGCGGGCCCACGCCGCACCGGCGGGGGAAATATCGCCGGCGCCGGAGGAGGGCGAGCGGGTCGTATTCCGCTCGCACCTCATGCGCGGCCTAGGGCTGCCGTGGCGGTTTCTTCCGCTCCTTCTTGGAGTTCCACGGGCTCCAGCCGCACCACCTTACTCCGAACACGGTGGTACTGCTGGCTGCCTTCGCCACCTTGTGCGAAGGCTTCCTCGGTGTTCTCCCCACCATCGAGCTATGGGGGGAGTTCTTCCAGTCCAAGCTCGGCACGCACGTTGCCAGCGTGCCGGCCCTGTGCGGCGCCTTCATCGCGATGCGGAGATCGGTGGCCGAAAACCCGTTTCCCACCATCCCGCTGATCAAGTCGGTGAAGATGTGGCAGCGGTCTTATTTTTATGTGAAGAATGTCGCTCCGTATACACCGGGTCAATCTGCCGCCTTACGGCTTGGCGGGAGGCTCCCGGCTGGTCCCACCGGTCAGGAGACCCGACTCCCGCTGGTGCCGCCGCCGTTGGCGACTACGAGTCTTGGCAGCGGTCGGAGGGCTTGACCGGGGCCGACCTGATGGCCGCCTTCGTGGCGCGCCGAGTCCTTTCGCTCCAAGGCCGACCTCATCTGATCTGTCAGATGAGCGGCCGCCGGGACCCAAGTAGGCTGTGCTCCAAGGACATGCCCCACGCGGAGGTGGCGGACACGGTGAATTACATCGCAAACTGCAATCTCACGGCGGATTGGCGGTTCGGCAAGGAGCCGTACTCAAGCGCCAACCCCCGCCTGTCGTAAGTCGTCTCTCTTCTTCTTCTGTTTTCTTTTTCAGCGAATCCGACTTGATCTTTTTTTTGGTTTTTGAGTCGAACCCCTCATCCAGCCTTCACCGGCACCATGGGGCGGCCCGTCGGTCGTCCCGACCGAGCGGAGAGCGGCGTCGACGACCTGACTTGGGGGCGGCGGCGATGGAGGCCGACGCCAAGGAGGAGGAGGAGGAGCAGCGACTTCAGCCCTCGGCCACCTTTGCCGACCGGCCTGATGATGACGCCGAGGGGAAGTTGCCGCTACCGATCAAAGGTCGGCCAGCCGAAGCGCGAAGTTCCTCCGCCCGGCTTGGATGGTCAAGGCGGTGTGAAGAAGCGCCGGGCCGGTCGAAGAAGTTCAAGGGGGCGGCCGCCGCGACCAAGCGGGAAGAGGCGGTCGCAAAGGCCAACCGCTTCCGCAAGGAAGTGAAAAAGCCGCCACTGGTCTCTGCGTAAGTGCTTCCACCTTTGTCTTGCTTTCTTCTAGTGAATCTTGTCCAAATCCTTTACATGCCTTCCTCGCTTCAGGGCTGCCCTTACTTTAGAGAGGGTCGCCGCCGCCTCCGTCATGGGGTCGGCAGAGACGTCCGCCACTACTCGGCGGATTGACCCCACCACCGACCTCCGGGAGGCGACGGAGCAGAATACGCAGGAGAAGCGCGACGAGGAAGAAGCCGCCTGCCCGAAGAAGGCGGAGGCCAAGAAGGCGGCGGCCTCCGCCCAGAAGAAGCTGGATGAGGCTGAAGCTGCCGTCGCGGCAAAGCGGCGAGCTGAGGAGGCCGTGCACCGCCAATCGGAGTTGCTCGTCATCCCGCTGAGGTCCGCGCCGCCGCCCCCGGAGTTCACGGGGCAGACTGAGGGAGCCGGCGGCGAGTACCCCATCATGGAGAGGGAAGGCGGCGAGACCTCCATGTCGGGCACGGCCGTGCCGCCACCGCCGCCTCCGCTGCCGTCTGGGAGCGCGCAAGGTAAAAAGCTGGCGGACCCGCCGGTGCCGCCGACTGAAGACGAGGCCGTGGAGAAGCTGCTCCTTCAAGTCGCCTCGCCAGTGCACCGCCGTCTTGAGAAAGCGATTTCGGCGCCACACCCCTTGGAGACCGGCGCCGCCAGCTCGGCCATCCCAGACGCCGAGGCGACGAGCGCCGCGCCCGTTGGACCAGTGCTTACGGGCGTTGAGCGAAAGCTGCGAGGGCGACACCATCGTAATCGCACCAAGGCGCATCTGGCGTCGCGAGCAGCCGTTCGGGTATGCTTTCTTCTTTTGAGTTTGTTTTTCTTGTTCTTCTTCGTGAGGCGCGCGCCACTCCTCGGGTGTAGTCCCGAGTTTCGGGCCGGGCCGAAAGAAGCGGCTCGGAACTCCATCTGGTGAGTTCCAAATATTTACCTTTGTCTGAAATGCTTATCACAGGAGTATCACAACCTCCGCGTCACTGCCTTCAACCGCAATGTTGAGGAGCTGGGCAAGCGGACTGCCGACTTGTCGGAGAGCCGGAGTGAGTCCTCTTTCTTCTTCGCGGGGGCGCGCTGGCGCACCCGCGGGCTGTAGTCCCCGAGATTCGGGCCGACTGCTGAGCAGTCGGGCCGGATCTTCCCGGCGACCTTCTTAGTTGACGACTTAACGTCCTTTTTCTTTTTATTCTTCAGAGGCCAATGCCACTCTCCGAAGGCAGCTGGGCGAAGCCAACACCGCCTTGCGTGCCAAGGGGGAGGAGTGCAGCAAGCTCGCCGCAGAGCGCGACCTGCTGGCTACGCAGCTGGCGGAGCAAAGGGAGCTGCTTAAGAAGGCGCAGGACGAGGCGGAGAAGAAACAGACTACCCTCCTGGCCGAGTTCGAAAGCAAGCGCTCCTCCTGGACCGACAAGGAGGCACTGCTGACCTCCGACTTCCATGAGATCGAGGACATCATTGACTGTGAGTTTCTTTACTTTCTTTCTTTGAGCCGCTGACTATAGGTCGGGCTGACTCCTGATTTTTTGACTTGCTTCTTTTTCGTCTTGGCAGACTTCTTCCCTGGCCACACGCAGGCGGCCAGTCAAGCCATCGAGGCTGATCGCGAGGCGCGGAGGGCAAATGGTGGGGAGATTGCCGCCAGCGCCCCCTCGGACCCTTGATGAGCAGCTTCTGAGGATCGAGGCTCGTTTGCGGCCGGCCCATCGGATGCTGCACCGGCTTCAACGTGTTGGCGCCCAGGCGATTGCTGCCCTGTGGCCAGACATGCCGTTCTGGCACTCCGATCGGATCGCCGGCGGCCGGAGGTCACGGCTGGCCGTCTTGAGGCTCGGAAGGGTTCCTCGGCCGGCCGAGCGCCGGGCCTTGGAATTCATCAAGGCATGGTATCGAGCTGGACCTGGACCCGGCTGGCCGCTGTTCGGTCAGAGGCCCAGGCGGAGCTGTTAGCTGTGGAAGATGCCCTCGTCGAGCGTGCGGCGGCGATCGCCGACTACACAGACACCAGCGTCTTCGTCCCTGAGCGGGCTGAAGATGGCGGGGAGGCGCCGCCAGAGTGGTTTGGGATGAACCCGGATTATGACGAGGACTCGGCGGAGGTGATCGGCTCCAGCGCCGAGGAGGAAGGCGAGGCGGAGGACGGCGGTGAGACGGAGGCGCCAGAAGACGGAGCGGGCGACCAGCCTCAGCTCGACCGCGCCTCCAGCAATGAGCCGCGCCCGACCAGGCCGGCTGCCGCCGGAGACGATCAAGCCGAGACTACCCAGCTGGCCGCCCCGGCGCTTGACACCGCCGTCTCTTCCGACCCTCCGAACCCATCTGCCACTTCCTAGGCTGCCGTCTTGCCTTTATTTTATCTTCTTTAGTAGTCTTTGAAGAACTTATTAATTCGCACAATTCCACCCGCGGGGTGTATTTTGAACTTCTGCTTGAAGATTCGCCCAAGGGCCTATGTTATGTAAATATTTATCCTAATTCTATCTTTCCTTGCTCATTGCTCCTATGACTTTTTCCTTTGCCGCCTTCCCTTAGTCACCGCCTTGCCAGTCGAACAACCGCTCTGCAGACTGCCGCTGGATCAAATGCTTGGCTACTCTTGGGAAGGCAAGTACTTGGCCATTTTTTAGAGTCTTTTTAACAAGTTGGATAGAAAGCGGCAAGCCGACTGCTCAAGAATCGGCTTTGCGAAGAGAGGCTGGAAGCCGGCTTAAGCTATGTTTATGCTTTGGGTCCTTAGCCATTTTTCATGTGGGCGCCCATTCTTCCTTACTCCTGCCCACCAAACAGTCGCTCTGCGAGCTGCGGCTTCTGACAGGAGACGGCTTAGGCACCACACACTACTTGTCCGACTGCAGGAAGCATTCCATAGCGCGAGGCGGCGAGTCCCCGGGCCGACTAGTCGAACGCGGTGCCAGGCGGCATAACAAAAAGTAGCATACTTGAAGGCATAATTCTTATCATACATATAACAAAAGGGCAGTCCTCGAGCTCGTCTCGGGGCCCAAGTCTTGGTACTTTAATACAAAGGGTAGCGTGGTACATCTTGCATCAAGCTGTAAAATCTTCGGAGAAGATTTGCATTCCATGGCCGTTCCGTCTCTTTGTCGGAAGTCGTCCCTCTTATGCGCTTCAGGGGCTTCGGCGTCGATCGAATAGTAGGAGTCGTTGCCCGAACTTTGCCGATAATGAAGGGCCTTCCCAAGGCGCCGACAACTTGTCTTGGCCGGCTGTTCATTGGATCGGAGCACAAGGTCGCCCTCTTGGAAAGATCTCGGCTGACCTTCTGTTGTAGTAGTAGCGGCGCAGGCTCTGCTGGTAGATGCTGGACCGGCTGAGTGCCAGCAGTCGGCCCTCTTCCAGCAGATCGACGCCGTCTTGACGTGCTTCTTCTGCTTCCTCCTTGGTGTACATGGTGACTCGCGGGGAGTCGAACTCTATGTCCGTTGGGATGACGGCTTCAGCACCGTAGACGAGGAAGAAAGGTGTGAAGCCGGTTGACTTGTTTGGAGTCGTGTGCAGACTCGGAAGGGCCGGTAGCAATTCATCAAGCCAACATCCGGCGAACGCTCCGGTGGTTCGACCGATCGAGGCTTGATGCGAACGAGATGAGGCCGTTTGCTCGCTTCCACGGCCGCTTGATCGCGGATGGGCAACGGACGCTAAGGCCAGTCGGATGCCATGTGTCGTGCAGAAACGGGCCAAGGCGCCTTTGGCAGAATTTGTGCCATTGTCGGTGATGATGCTGTGTGGTATGCCGTACCGAGTCGTGATGTCGGCGATGAAAGTCACTGCAGTCGGACCATTCAACTTCTTGATGGGCTTTACTTCTATCCACTTGGTGAACTTGTCCACCGCGACAAGTAAGTGAGTTAGGCCACCTCGTCGCTTTTGAATGGTCCCACCATGTCCAGGCCCCAAACCGCAAAGGGCGGCGATGGGGATAGTCTTGAGTGCGGAAGCCGGTGATCTGACTTGGAGCGGAACATCCGCACCCTTGCATTTTTGGACTAATTCCTTGGCCTCTTCTAGGGCAGTTGGCCAGAAGAAACCATGTCGAAAGGCTTTGGCGACGAGTGCTCTTGAGTCAGCATGGTGGCCGCACTCGCCTTGATGGATGTCTTCGAGAATTGCTTGGCCTTGCTCTGGCTCGACGCAACGCTGGTAGACACCAGTGAAGCTGCGCCTGACCAACTCTCTGTTAACTATGGTGTAGGCTGCCGCTCGGCGTTGTACTTGCCGAGCCAAGATTTCATCGGTTGGCAGCTCTCTGCTCACTAGGAACTTGAGGATGGGCTGGGCCCATGAGGGTGCTGCTATTTCTTCAACTGCCAAAGACCTTGCTACTTGGACAAGGGCTAGGCTGGGAGGCGGCGGGCTGGAGTCCATGACGCTTCTTTGGATTGATGAAGTCCCTGGCCGACCGGGTGCAGTCCCGGCCGAGCTCTGAGTCTTCAGACTGGTCGCTTGAGCCCCGGGCCGGGTTTCAAGTCCGGGCCGGTTCTCAAGTCCCCGGGCCGGCTTCAAGGGCGTTCTTGGAGCCATTTGTAATAATTCTCGTCTTGCGTCTGGCTGGGGCTCTTGAGTCGGATCCGACTTCTTGGGAGCCGTCACAAAGATGGAGTCTGATTACGGTGAAGGCTTGACAGACGGCTTGAGGAGGCTGAAGGCGGACGTCGGATGGTATTGCTTGGCGGGTGGAGCCGATTCGTGCAGTGGTGCGCTTGGTCATTGTCATTTCTTGGCATGTGAAGGAACTCACACCCCTCGAAATATCCGCTGAGTTGCTGTACAAGGAAACGGTAGCTCGCCATGTTTGCATCTTTGGCGTCCCAATCGCCAGATGACTGCTGGACCACTAAATCGAGTCACCATAACACAGGATCCGTGAATGCCAAGCTCTTTTGGCAAGCCGGAGCCGTGAATGAGCGCCTCGTATTCGGCGACGTTGTTGGAAGGCGACGAAATGGATCTGCAGCGCATATTTGAGCTTGTCGCCTTTAGGGAAGTGAGGACAACGCCGCTCCCAAGCCGGTGCGCATCTTGGAGCCATCGAAATGCATCCGCCAATGGGTGGAGTCGAAAGGGCGGTGTAATCGGGTCTCGGCCCAGTCGACGAGGAAGTCGGCCAGTGCTTGCGACTTGATGGCGGTGCAGGGCTGATAATAGATGGTGTAGGGGGCCAACTCTATGGCCCATTTGGCCACTCGGCCAGAAGCATCTCGGCTAGTGGGGCTGTGCAAACCACAGTGATTGGATGCTCTTGAAAGTAAGGCTTCAACTTCTTGGCGGCAAAGTGCACGCCGTAGCACATCTTTTGGTAGTGGGGGTATTTCTGCTTGGAGGTCGACCGATTTCGCCGTAATATACCGGTCTCTCGACAGAGTAGTGCCTTGCCTTCCTCCTTGCATTCAACTACAATGGTATCGTCTTGACTACCCGGCTGGTGGCGGCAATGTATAGGAGCATGGGCTCTTTAGGAGTCGGGGCCGCCAGCACAGGAGGAGTAGTCAACATTTTCTTCAACTGGAAAAAGCTTCGTCCGCCTTGTGGTTCCATTCGAAGAAGGTGGTCTTCTTCATGAGGTATAATGGGAGAGCTTTCTCGCCCAGCCGACTGATGAATCGGCTGATGGACGCCAAGCAGCCGGTGAACTTTTGCACAACTAGCAGTTGGCGGGGTACTTCCATCCTCTCGATGGCCTTGATCTTTACAGGGTTGCACTCTATGCCGCGTTCAGAGACCAGGAAGCCAAGGAGTTGGCCGGCTGGTACTCCGAACACGCACTTCTCAGAGTTGAGCTTGATCTGGAATCGGCGCAGGTTCTCAAAGGTTTCCTTGAGGTCTTCCAGCAGTGTTCCATGCTTTTCCGTCTTCACCACCACATCGTCCATGTAGACGTGGGCGTTTCTGCCGAGCTGCTTGAGGAGGCACTTCTGCATGCAACGCTGAAAGGTGGCGATGGCATTCCTCAAGCCGAACGTCATGGTCAGGTAGCAGAAGGCTCCAAACGGCGTGATGACGGCGGTCTTCAGTCTGTCAGCCGGGTTCAGCTTGATCTGGTGATATCCTGAATATGCATCTAAGAAGCTCAACGGCTCGCATCCGGTATGGAGTCTATCACCGATCAATTCTCGGTGAAGCGAGCAGGTCCTTAGGGCAAGCTTTGTTGAGGCTTGTGTAGTCAATACACATCCACCACCGCTTGTTCTTCTTGATGCAGGACGGGTTTGCTAACCATTCTGGAAAAACACTTCCATAATGAAGCCGATCGCTAGGAGCCGGGCTATCTCTTCTCCAACAACTCTTCTCTTCTCTTAACAGCATCGCAAGGGCTACAGACGGGCTTCACATCGGATCGGACATGTAACTTGTGCTCGGCGAATTCCGTCGGTACACTGGCATGTCTTTAGGGGACCATGCGAAGATGTCCCGATTCTCACGGAGGAAATCGACGAGCTCGCCTTCCTATTTCTTTGTCAAGGTTTGCACCTATGACAGCGTACCTCTCTGGGTGCTCCGGGTCCAAGGGTATCTTCTTTGTTTCTTTGGCCGGCTTGAAAGAACCCTCAGCTTCCGACTCCTTGGGGTTGGGCGATATCTCGGGCTGCTTGCCGGCCATCGCCACAACGCGATCAAGAAGCCGCTTCTTAGCTGTGATCACCAGGGATTCGGCTAGCCGACTACTTTCAGCCGCGCAAGCGGACGACTTTTTGTAGTCGCCGGCTATGGTCAGAATCCCCTTGGAACTCGGCATCTTCATCTTGAGGTAGGCGTAGTGGGGAACCGCCATGAACTTGGCCAAAGCAGGTCGGCCAAGCAGCGCATGGTACGGGCTTTCGAGGTCCACCACTTCAAACCAAACTGGCTCTCGGTGGAAATGATCTTTGTCTCCAAAGAGGACATCTATCAGGATCTTGCCGATCGGTGAGCAGGAAAGGCCAGGTACAATGCCGTGGAACACAGTCCGGCTGCTTTGAAGCTGTCTTTGCTTGATTCCTAACTTCTCCATGGTATCCTTGTACAGGATGTTGATGCTATCGCCTCCGCTCTATTAGCACTCATGAAGCAAGCGGCCCGCCTATTCGTGGCAAAGGTGGCTCCCAAGACCAGGCGTAGGAGCCCGGACTCGGCATCACCTCTGGGTGATCAGCTCTGCTCCAACCGATAGGCTTCTCGGACCAAGGTGCATGAATTCGAGTATCCGATGCTCTGCATTCACCTCTTCTTCTTTGCAACCGCTTTCTTTGCATCGATCGTCACCAGATACTAGTGAACACCACATAGGCTCCGTGCTCTTCTGGTACTCATCTTGTATCAAGGCCGATCGGGCTCGACAACCGGGCTCTTTGGGCGGCGGTGGAGGCGGGCGCCCAACAAAGCGGGGAGGCAGGAGGCCGTCTCCTTGGCGATCCTGGTGAGCCAGTGGCACTTCCGGGTGGTGTGATTTGACGGCATCGCGCCGCTGTGGAACTTGCAGGGTCCGTCCAGAGTCTACACATAAGAGAAGGCCGGCAACCAGTTGGACTTGCCGCCTTTCTGCCGCTTGGCGGAGGCTGCCCCTCCGGCTGGTCTTCGACAAGTCGCAACTTTGCCCGGCCGAAGCCGGTCAGTGGGGCCTTGCGCTTGTGATCATTCTGTTGTTGTCGCCGACTGGCGTCTCCAGCCGGAGTTCTGGGAGCCTGAGGGGCCACTTTGCCGATCGCACTAACTTGAATCTCCGCCTTCATGGAGGAGTCGGCTGTGGCGTACTTGTCTGCTATGATCAGCAGCTCGTCGAGGGTCTCCGGCTCGTCGCAGAGGAGGTTGTGCTTGAGGAGGGTGCCTTCTCTGCACCCGGCGGTGAAGTACTCGATAGCTTGCACCTCATGCACGCCCTCGCAGGAGTTCCGAAGCTCAGCCCAGCGCGTGAGGTAGTCGCGAGTTGACTCGTTGGGGCCTTGCACGCACAAGGAAAGCTGGCGAGGCTTGGGAGGTCGCTTGTACGTGCTTGTGAAGTTGCGGACGAAGGCCTCGGTGAAGTCGACCCAGCTATTGATGTTGCGGGGCTTCAGGCTGTTCAACCATGTCCGGGCCGTGCCCTGGAGCATGAGTGGAACATACTTTACGGCAACACGCTTGTTGCCGTTCGCTATGTTGACGGCCGTGGCGTAGTCAACCAGCCAGTCTTCTAGCTTTATGGAGCCGGTGTACTTGGGCGTATCTCGGGGGAGCGTGAACCCTTTGGGAAAGGGCTCGTATCGGATGCGAGGTCCAAAACAGGGCGGACCCAACTCGTCTTCTTCTTCCAGCGCCCGAGATCGGTGGATTCGGTCGATCCGGTGGCGGCGTCGTTTCTCCGACTCCCTCTCGGCGGCCAAGGCGGTTGCCGAGAGTCGGATGCTCGACGGGTGGCGGGGAGACTCGCCTTTCTTTGCGAGGAGGAGGAGGCAGGTAGTCGTCCCGCCGTTCCACTGCTCTTGGGCGGCCGTCTTGGTCGCGCTCGATGGTGATGTGAGTCTGACCGTGGCTGCCAGCCGGATCCTTGTTTTTTCTTCCGCGGACACCGCCAGTCGGTGTCCGAGACGTCGCGCCTTGATCTCGGCGGGAAGGCAGGTCGTCATTTTGTCGTTCTTGGCGCCTGCGCGCGGCCGGCCTCGTTCTGTGCGGCAGCCGCGTCGAGGAGCTGCTGGACTCGCTCCGTCATCAGGCGGCGCTCTTCACCCTCGAAGTTGTCTAGCTTGTCCGCCGCCGCCTGGGCGGCGCGGATGTTCTCCGCGGGCGTGGTGTACACAGGGCTATTGGCCCCGAACAGGTTGGCGATGGCCACGCCGCGCTGCTGGACCGCGCCTAGGCGGCTAGGCCCAGTTGGTGCCGGCAAGCTGCCCACAGCATGATCCATCTCACGCTGGTAGGCTTCTGACAAGCGTCTCATGCTTGCCAGCTTCTTTGCGCCTTCGACGAGCTGAAGGCGGCGCGCCTCCAGCGTCTCGCGTCAGCGTCTTCCGGAATAGGCGTGGTCAGGTCTCGCAGAGCCGCGTCGAGTGGGTCATGAGCTCCTTCACTAGAATGCTCGCCATGACCGATGACGAGCACCTCTGTGATGGTGCTTCCGCCGTTCTCCGTGCGAGGGAGCGGCTCGTCGTAGGCCACCACGTTGGTGGGGAACGCGTCGAGCGACGCGGTGTCGGAGTTGACCAGCATCGGGTCAGTGGAGCCTACGGACTCCAAGTCCGCGGCAGGCTCGCCGGCGACATGGAGTTGGTGAAGGAGGCCCGCGAGGAGGCTCTCGGGGCCGCCCGTGCCTGCGTCGGATGCAGGCTCGTCGGAGAGGCGAACCTCGCCGACAAGTTCGGCGAGGCAGGTAGCTCTTGAGCGATCTCAAGACCGTGGCAGCGTCGGTGCAGAACTCCGTCTGGCGTGCCGGTGGCAGCGCTTCGCGAGGGAGGAAGGTTCCCGTCGCAGCAGGTCTCCGGACGACGGTGCACCTAGCCCCCACGGTGGGCGCCAAATGTCGGGGTTGGGTGCGACATATGCCAAGGGATGGCTTATCATGGTGGGGGCGAGTAGAACGTCGCCGGTGCCTGGAAACGGGATGAGGCGAAGGCATGCACGCCGGCGGATCAAACCCAGCTTCAGGGCTCTCCGAGTAGATAACACCCCTACTGCTGCTCTGCGGGGTCTACGCATGATCACTATGGCAAAGTGGGTACAAGGTTGCTCCTTGAGCTGGTCGGGGTGAGGAAGGAGAAGGGCACGGCTAGCTCTCCTCTTCCCTCTATGTGTGTCTAAAACTATCGTGGTCCAACCTTTGCATGGGTGCCCGGGGGTTTATATAGGCCTACCCGGGGTACAATGGTAATCCGGCTGGGCGCTGGTCCTCGCCGTCTGTCTCTCAGCCGCCGTCTTCTCCGCTGACGGGCCCGCCTGACCGTGGGCCCGCCGACGGCATGGAGCATGGAGCCGACAGTTTTGTCCGCGGTAGTCTTGCCGGCTCGGATTCATCAGCCGCCTCTAATGACGCTGGCTTATCATGGGGTCATGGCAACAGCCGCCGCTGACGGGCGATCATATTGCCATTCCCCGCCTTGTCTCGTTAATGGCGTGCGGGGCCCGTGGGAGGGGCTAGCCGACTTCGGGGCCGACTCAACGGGTCCGTCTTATATGGCGCTCTCGCCGTCTTTCCCACCGCCGACACGCGGGTCCCGCCGCTCTGGGTCGTATAAACATGCCGTCGTGGGCACAGGCGCGCCCACGGGTTGATGTCGAGCCGACATGGCAACAAGTGCGCCCGGATGGAGATCTCCGTTGGTACGGCGCACTGTGGCCATGCCTGCCCTTCACGAACGGGGCATGGCTGGGCCGCGCGGTGGCCGTACCCTGTCCCGTCCATTATTGCGAAGGAAGGAGGTGGTTGGAGTCGCGGGCCGACTCGCCATAGCCGGCTTCTCTAGAAGCCGCCAGTTAGGAGTCGGCCTATCTCGAAGTCGTCCCTGGGACTCGGCCGTGAGAAGCGTCGGTGACCTTGCCGCCGACTCTCAGAAAGCGGCTCTTCGTCGTGGGGTCTTGAGGGGCGCAGCCTGCCCCGATGTCTTGAAAGGTCCGGGGGCTCGGGTTAGCCTACCCATGGCCCATTACTCCGGCAACATAGGCTGTCAATGTTAACGGGATCACATCATTAGGATAATGATGTGATGGACAAGACCCAATCCTAAGCATAGCACAAGATCGTGTAGTTTGTCTGCTAAAGCTTTTCTAATGTCAAGTATCTTTTCCTTAGACCATGAGATTGTGCAACTCCCGGATACCGTAAGGGTACTTTGGGTGTGCCAAACGTCACAACATAACTGGGTGGCTATAAAGGTACACTACGGGTATCCCCGAAAGTATCTGTTGGGTTGGCACGAATCGAGACTGGGATTTGTCACTCCGTATGATGGAGAGGTATCTTTGGGCCCACTCGGTAAGACATCATCGTAATGAGCTCAATGTGACTAAGGGGTTGGTCATGGGATGATGTGTTACGGAACGAGTAAAGAGACTTGCCGTAACGAGATTGAACAAGGTATCGGTATACCGAAGATCGAATCTCGGGCAAGTGCTATACCGGTAGACAAAGGGAATCGTATACGGGATTGATTGAATCCTTGACATCGTGGTTCATCCGATCAGATCATCATGGAACATGTGGGAGCCAACATGGGTATCCAGATCCCGCTGTTGGTTATTGGCCGGAGAGATGTCTCGGTCATGTCTGCGTAGTTCCCGAACCCGTAGGGTCTACACACTTAAGGTTCGGTGATGCTAGAGTTGTAGTGGGAATTGTATGTGGTTACCGAAAGTTGTTCGGAGTCTCGGATGAGATCCCGGAAGTCACGAGGAGTTTCAGAATGGTCCGCAGGTGAAGATTTATATATGGGAAGTCTAGTTTCAGTCACCGGAAAGGTTTCGGGGTTTATCGGTATTGTACCGGGACCACCGAATGGGTTCCGGGGGTGCACCGGGAGGGTCCAGCTGCCCCGAAGGACCTAATGGGCTGTAGTTGGGTGGGAACCAGCCCCTTAGTGGGCTGGTGCACCCCCAAGGGCCTAAGGCGCCTAGGGTTGGAAACCCTAGGGGCCCGCTGCCCCCCTGGGGGCGGGCGTCCCCCTAGTTGGAAACCCAAAGGGGGCCGCTGCCCCCTCGAGGGGCCGCCGCCCCCCTCTAGATGGATCTAGGGGGCCGGCCCCCTCTCCCCTTCCCCCTATAAATAGTGGGGGGGTGGGAGGGCAACCGCACCCCTTCTCCTGGCGCAGCCCTCCCCCTTCCTACACCTTCTCCTCCTCCGTAGCGCTTAGCGAAGCTCTGCCGGAGAACCACGAGCTCCACCGCCACCACGCCGTCGTGCTGCCGGAGCTCTCCCTCAACTTCTCCTTCCCCCTTGCTGGATCAAGAAGGAGGAGACGTCCCCGGGCTGTACGTGTGTTGAACGCGGAGGCGCCGTTCTTCGGCGCTTTGATCGGAATCAACCGCGATCTGAATCGCTACGAGTACGATTCCTTCATCCGCGTTCTTGTAACGCTTCCGCATCGCGATATTCAAGGGTATGAAGATGCACTCCCCTCTCTCTCGTTGCTAGTCTCTCCATAGATTGATCTTGGTGATGCGTATAAATTTTTTAATTTCTGCAACGATCCCCAACAAAGGGCATCATGAGCTAGGTCTATGCGTAGTTTCTATGCACGAGTAGAACACAAGTTGTTGTGGGCGTTGATTTTGTCAATTTACTTGCCGTTACTAGTCTTATCTTGATTCAGCGGCATCATGGGATGAAGCGGCCCGGACCGACCTTACACGTACACTCACGTGAAACAGGTTCCACCGACTGACATGCACTAGTTGCATAAGGTGGCTAACGGGTGTCTGTCTCTCCCACTTTAGTCAGATCGGATTCGATGAAAAGGGTCCTTATGAAGGGTAAATAGAAATTGGCATATCACGTTTTGGTTTTGGCGTAGGTAAGAAACGTTCTTGCTAAGAAACCTATAGCAGCCACGTAAAAATTTGCAACAACAATTAGAGGACATCTAACTTTTTTTTGCAGCATATGCCGTGTGATGTGATATGGCCAAAAGGATGTGATGAATGATATATGTGATGTATGAGATTGATCATGTTCTTGTAATAGGAATCATGACTTGCATGTCGATGAGTATGACAACCGGCAGGAGCCATAGGAGTTGTCTTAATTTATTTATGACCTGCGTGTCAACATAAACGTCATGTAATTACTTTACTTTATTGCTAAACCATTAGCCATAGTAGTAGAAGTAATAGTTGACGAGACAACTTCATGAAGACACGATGATGGAGATCATGATGATGGAGATCATGGTGTCATGCGGTGATGATGATGATCATGGCGCCCGAAGATGGAGATCAAAAGGAGCAAAATGATATTGGCCATATCATGTCACTATTTGATTGCATGTGATGTTTATCATGTTTTTACATCTTATTTGCTTAGAACGACGGTAGCATAAATAAGATGATCCCTCATTAAAATATCAAGAATTGTGTTCCCCCTAACTGTACACCGTTGCTAAGGTCCGTTGTTCCGAAGCAGCACGTGGTGATCAGGTGTGATAGGTTCTAACGTTTGCATACAACAGGTGTAAGCCAGATTTACACACGCAATACACTTAGGTTGACTTGACGAGCCTAGCATGTACAGACATGGCCTCAGAACACGGAAGACCGAAAGGTCGAACATGAGTCATATAGAAGATACGATCAACATGAAGATGTTCACCGATGATGACTAGTCCGTCTCACGTGATGATCAGACACGTCCTAGTTGACTAGGATCATGTATCACTTAGATGACTAGAGGGATGTCTATCTGAGTGGGAGTTCATTAAATAATTTGATTAGATGAACTTAATTATCATGAACATAGTCTAAAACTTTGCAATATGTCTTGTAGATCAAATGGCCCACGCTAATGTTGCCCTCAACTTCAACGCGTTCCTAGAGAAAACCAAGCTGAAAGACGATGGTAGCAACTACAAGGACTGGGTCTGTAACCTGAGGATTATCCTCATAGCTGCCAAGAAAGCATATGTCCTTGAAGCACCGCTAGGTGATGCACCTGTTTTCCCAGCAACTCAAGACGTTATGAACGCCTGGCAGTCGCGTAGTGATGATTACTCCCTGGTTCAGTGCGGCATGCTTTACAGCTTAGAACCGGGGCTCCAAAAGCGTTTTGAGCAGCACGGAGCATATGAGATGTTCCAAGAGCTGAAAATGGTTTTCCAAGCTCATGCCCGGGTCGAGAGATATGAAGTCTCCGACAAGTTCTACAGTTGTAAGATGGAGGAGAATAGTTCTGTCAGCAAGCACATACTCAAAATGTCTGGGTTGCACAACCGCTTATCTCAGCTGGGAGTTAATCTCCCGGATGATGCGGTCGTTGACAGAATCCTTCAGTTGCTCCCACCTAGCTACAAGAGCTTTGTGATGAACTTCAATATGAAAGGGATGGCAAAGACCATTCCTGAGGTATATCCAATGTTGAAATCAGCGGAGGTGGAGATAAAAAAAGGAACATCAAGTGTTGATGGTGAATAAAACCACTAAGTTCAAGAAAGGCAAGGGTAAGAAGAACTTCAAGAAGGACGACAAGGGAGTTGCCGCGCCCGGTAAGCTAGTTGCCGGGAAGAAGCCAAAGCATGGACCCAAGCCTGAGATTGAGTGCTTTTATTGCAAGGGAAACAGTCACTGGAAGCGGAACTGCCCCAAGTACTTAGCGGATAAGAAGGCCGGCAATACGAAAGGTATATGTGATATACATGTTATTGATGTGTACCTAACTAGCGCTCGTAGTAGCTCCTAGGTATTTGATACCGGTGCGGTTGCTCATATTTGTAACTCAAAACAGGAGCTGCGGAATAAGCGGAGACTGGCGAAGGACGAGGTGACGATGCGCGTCGGGAATGGTTCCAAGGTCGATGTGATCGCCGTCAGCATGCTACCTCTGCATTTACCTACGGGATTAGTTTTAAACCTCAATGATTGTTATTTAGTACCAGCTTTGACCATGAACATTGTATCCGGATCTCGTTTAATGCGAGATGACTACTCATTTAAATATGAGAATAATGGTTGTTCTATTTATATGAGAGACATGTTTTATGGTCATGCCCCGCTGGTCAATGGTTTATTCTTATTGAATCTCGAACGTGATGTTACACATATTCATAGTGTGAATGCCAAAAGATGTAAGGTTGATAATGATAGTCCCACATACTTGTGGCACTGCCGCCTTCTCACATTGGCGTCAAACGCATGAAGAAACTCCATGCAGATGGACTTTTGGAGTCTCTTGATTATGAATCATTTGACACGTGCGAACCATGCCTCATGGGAAAAATGACCAAGACTCCGTTCTCCGGAACAATGGAGCGAGCAACCAACTTATTGGAAATCATACATCCGGATGTGTGCGGTCCAATGAGCGTTGAGGCTCATGTGGTTATCGCTATGTTCTCACCCTCACGGATGACTTAAGTAGATATGGGTATGTCTACATAATGAAACACAAGTCTGAGACCTTTGAAAAGTTCAAGGAATTTTAGAGTGAGGTTGAGAATCGACGTGACAGGAAAATCAAGTTCTTACGATCAGATCGTGGGGGAGAATATTTGAGTCATGAATTTAGGACACACTTAAGGAAATGTGGAATTGTTTCACAACTCACGCCGCCTGGAACACCTCAGCGTAATGGTGTGTCCGAATGTCGTAATCGCACTCTATTGGATATGGTGCGATCTATGATGTCTCTTACCAATCTACCGCTATCATTTTGGGGTTATGCTATAGAGACTGCCGCATTCACTTTAAATAGGGCTCCGTCGAAATCCGTTGAGACGACACCGTATGAATTGTCGTTTGGGAAGAAACCTAAGTTGTCGTTTCTGAAAGTTTGGGGATGCGATGCTTATGTCAAAGAAACTTCAACCTGAAAAGCTCGAACCCAAATCGGAAAAATGCGTCTTCATAGGATACCCTAAGGAAACTATTGGGTATACCTTCTACCTCAAATCCAAAGGAAAGATCTTTGTTGCCAAGAATGGATCCTTTCTAGAGAAAGAGTTTCTCTCGAAAGAAATAAGTGGGAGGAAAGTAGAACTTGATGAAGTATTGCCTCTTGAACCGGAGAGTAGCGCAGCTCAAGAAAATGTTTCTGTGGTGCCTGCACCGACTAGAGAGGAAGTTAATGATGATGATCATGAAACTTCAGATCAAGTTGCTACTGAACTTTGTAGGTCCACAAGGACACGTTCCGCACCAGAGTGGTACGGCAACCCTGTCCTGGAAATCATGTTGTTAGACAATGGTGAACCTTCGAACTATGAAGAAGCGATGGCGGGCCCGGATTCTGACAAATGGCTTGAAGCCATGAAATTCGAGATAGGATCCATGTATGAAAACGAAGTATGGACTTTGACTGACTTGCCCGATGATTGGCGAGCCATAGAAAATAAATGGATCTTTAAGAAGAAGACATACACGGATGGTAATGTGACCATCCATAAGGCTCGGCTTGTCGCTAAGGGTTATCGACAAGTTCAAGGGTTGACTACAATGAGACCTTCTCACCCGTAGCGAAGCTGAAGCCTGTCCGAATCATGTTAGCAATTGCCGCATTCTATGATTATGAGATATGGCAAATGGATGTCAAAACGGCATTCCTTAATGGTTTCCTTAAGGAAGAATTGTATATGATGTAGCCGGAAGGTTTTGTCGATCCTAAGAATGCTGACAAGGTATGCAAGCTCCAACTTTCGATCTATGGGCTGGTGCAAGCATCTCAGAGTTGGAACATTCGTTTTGATGAGATGATCAAAGCGTTTGGGTTTACGCAGATTTATGGAGAAGCATGTGTTTAGAAGAAAGTGAGTGGGAGCTCTGTAGCATTTCTCATATTATATGTGGATGACATACTATTGATGGGAAATGATATAGAACTCGTGGAAAGCATAAAGGCCTACTTGAATAAGTGTTTTTCAGTGAAGGACCTTGGAGAAGCTACTTACATATTAGGCATCAAGATCTATAGAGATAGATCGAGACGCCTCATTGGTCTTTCACAAAGCATGTACCTTGACAAGATATTGAAGAAGTTCAATATGGATCAGTCCAAGAAGGGGTTCTTGCCTGTATTGCAAGGTGTGAGATTGAGCACGACTCAATACCCGACCATGGCAGAACATAGAGAAAAGATGAGTGTCATCCCCTATGCCTCGGCCATAGGGTCTATTATGTATGCCATGCTGTGTACCACACCTGATGTAAACCTTGCCATAAGTTTGGTAGGAAGGTACCAAAGTAATCCCGGCATGGAACACTAGACAGCAGTCAAGAATATCCTGAAGTACATGAAAAGGACTAAGGATATGTTTCTCGTTTATGGAGGTGACGAAGAGCTCGTCGTAAAAGGTTATGTTGATGCTAGTTTCGACACATATCTGGATGACTCCAAGTCACAAACCGGATACGTGTATATTTTGAATGGTGGGGCAGTCAGCTGGTGCAGTTGCAAGCAAAGCGTCCAGGCAGGATCCACATGTGAAGCGGAGTACATGGCAGCCTCGGAGGCAGCACACGAAGCAATCTGGATGAAGGAGTTCATTACCGACCTAGGAGTTATTCCCAATGCGTCGGGTCCGATGACTCTCTTCTGTGACAACACTGGAGCTATTGCCCTTACCAAGGAGCCCAGGTTTCACAAGAAGACCAGGCATATCAAGCGTCACTTCAACTCCATTCGTGAAAATGTTCAAGATGGAGACATAGAGATTTGTAAAGTGCATACGGACCTGAATGTCGCAGATCCGTTGACTAAACCTCTTCCACGTGCAAAGCATGATCAACACCAGAACTCTATGGGTGTTCGATTCATCACAATGTAACTAGGTTATTGACTCTAGTGCAAGTGGGAGACTATTGGAAATATGCCCTAGAGGCAATAATAAAATGGTTATTATTATATTTCCTTGTTCATGATAATTGTCTATTGTTCATGCTATAATTGTGTTGTCCGCAAATCGTAATACATGTGTGAATACATAGACCACAACATGTCCCTAGTGAGCCTCTAGTTGACTAGCTCGTTGATCAATAGATGGTTACGGTTTCCTAACCATGGACATAGGATGTCATTGATAACGGGATCACATCATTAGGATAATGATGTGATGGACAAGACCCAATCCTAAGCATAGCATAAAATCGTGTAGTTCATCTGCTAAAGCTTTTCTAATGTCAAGTATCTTTTCCTTAGACCATGAGATTGTGCAACTCCCGGATACCGTAAGGGTACTTTGGTTGTGCCAAACGTCACAACGTAACTGGGTGGCTATAAAGGTACACTACGGGTATCCCCGAAAGTATCTGTCGGGTTGGCACGAATCGAGACTGGGATTTGTCACTCCGTATGATTGAGAGGTATCTCTAGGCCCACTCGGTAAGACATCATCGTAATGAGCTCAATGTGACTAAGGGGTTGGTCCCGGGATGATGTGTTACGGAATGAGTAAAGAGACTTGCCGTAACGAGATTGAACAAGGTATCGGTATACCGACGATCGAATCTCGGGCAAGTGCTATACCGGTAGACAAAGGGAATCGTATACGGGATCGATTGAATCCTTGACATCGTGGTTCATCCGATGAGATCATCATGGAACATGTAGGAGCCAACATGGGTATCCATATCCCGCTGTTGGTTATTGGCTGGAGAGATGTCTCGGTCATGTCTGCATAGTTCCCGAACCCGTAGGGTCTACACACTTAAGGTTCGGTGACGCTAGAGTTGTAATGGGAATTGTATGTGGTTACCGGAAGTTGTTCAGAGTCCCAGATGAGATCCCGGACATCACGAGGAGTTCCGTAATGGTCCTGAGGTGAAGATTTATATATGGGAAGTCCAGTTTCAGTCATCGGAAAGGTTTCGGGGTTTATCGGTATTGTACCGGGACCACCGAAGGGGTTCCGGGGTTCCACCGGGAGGGTCCACCTGCCCCGAAGGACCTAATGGGCTGTAGTTGGGTGGGAGCCAGCCCCTTAGTGGGCTGGTGAGCCCCCCAAGGGCCCAAGGCGCCTAGGGTTGGAAACCCTAGGGGGCGGCTGCCCGGGCGGGCGCCTAGTTGGAAACCCTAAGCCGCTGCCCCCCGAGGGGCCGCCGCCTCTAGATGGATCTAGGGGACGGCCCTGTCCCCTTCCCCTATAAATCGTGGGGGGGGGGGAGGGCAACCGCACCCCTTCTCCTGGCGCAGCCCTCCCCCTTCCTACACCTTCTCCTCCTCCGTAGCGCTTAGCGAAGCTCTGCCGGAGAACCACGAGCTCCACCGCCACCACGCTATCGTGCTGCCGGAGCTCTCCCTAAAATTCTCCTTCCCCCTTGCTGGATCAAGAAGGAGGAGACGTCCCCGGGCTGTACGTGTGTTGAACGCGGAGGCGCCGCCGTTCGGCGCTTAGATCGGAATCAACCGCGATCTGAATCGCTACGAGTATGACTCCTTCATCTGCGTTCTTGTGACGCTTCCGCATCGCGATCTTCAAGGGTATGAAGATGCACTCCCCTCTCTCTCATTGCTAGTCTCTCCATAGATTGATCTTGGTGATGCATATAATTTTTTTAATTTCTGCAACGATCCCTAACATGCCCTTGGTGGATTTGGGCGCCATGGCGGCTGGGGGGAGCAAGAGACAGAGGACGGCGGAGACGCAGCGGCGGCGAGCGAAGGTAAGAAACCGAGAAGGAGGAAGGAAGGGGGCGGCGGCTCTGAGATTGGAGAAGATGCAAGGAAGGGGGTAAAGTGAGCAACGTGCCCGTGGTTATTCCTTTTTATGGGGAAGGCACGGGCCGCCTCCTTTCCCATTAACTGCGACGTGACACATGCGTGCGAGAACCGCCCCGCGCATGCCCCCCGCGTCACACACGATCCCCCACGTCGCGCGTTCAACGCAGGTCGTGGGGAAGCGTAGCAGATGGAAAATTACTGCGGCAAAATCCGCCCATCCCGCCCGCGCACCGCTTTGGGCCTGGCCCAACAACATGTCGTGCTTATGTATGGCCCAGGCCCGGGGGCTCCTGGCGGTGTACAAAAGTAGGGGCACACCTTTGTCCCCCTTTACTTGTGCACGAGCAGTCGTTGCCGCGCGCCACGGCCACACTAAGTAGGGCAGAGGAGGGAAGCCGGAGAGAAGCCGAAGCACAAGATGGACAAGGCAACGCCAAGACCAAATATACCAAAGAGCGAGAGGGCGAGGTGGACCCCCGGCAAGATCCTTGCGGGGGCAGGCCCTCGTGGCCGCGGTGAGAACCTTTCCAGGGAAACTTGCCCAAACGCCAATAGTGCGAGCCGCCCTTGGGCCCACGGGTTCCAACCCAACCAACTACGATTGGACCAGGGCTCGAGAGGCACCTCTGTGGTGGCATGCAGATCTTTGTCAAGACCATAGAGATATAAGATCAGAACTAGAAGACGGCGACCCTCGGCGGGATCCTTGCCGAGGAGATCCACAAGACCCCCGGCAAGCGCCTTGCCGGGGACGACTACAACTCCACGGCAAGACCCTTGCCGGGCTCCCGGCAAGGCCCTTGCCGAGGCGTCAGTGGGGCCACAGCCAGGCCCACGTCGACCAAGACTCCACCGCCGTCCCCAAGCAGCTGCTAGCTCAACCAGCTGGGCAGGCACCTGCGTGGCGACGGGCGGCCTCTGCGCCAACTCAGCAAGCACCTGCGTGGTGGCATGCAGATCTTCGTGAAGGTCCTACCACCGCGCCACCTTAGCTGCCTGCCTGCCTACATGGCGCTGCATGCATCGATGGCCTGGGCGCGTGTAGAAGCAGGGTGAGGCAGCAGCGGACGGGACGGGCCTCGTTCCTGTCCCCAATAAAGCTAAGGGACACCTAAGCTGCGCATTAAATGCGTCTTGTCCCTGTCACGGCGATAAGCTCATAGTACTGTAGGCCTTTCCACCTCCTGTGTGCCACTGTGGCAGCCCCTTTCGACTATAAAAGGAGGCCCATGGAGTACTGGAAGAGGATTCGGCTCTTTGGAACTACACAACCACCATAGCTAGTTTAAAATCTCAAGAACGCTCAATACATCCACCAAAGCAGGACTAGGGTTTTACGCATCCTCGCGGCCCGGACCTGGGTAAATGATCCTTGTGCTGACTGTTAATCCTGCTCTTCTCACAACCCCACGCCCCGACAACCGTAGTAGGGATTCTTGTGATCCCATAGGTGTTGTTTCCCACCGACAGCATGACATTACATTGCCGCGCAAAACTCTTCTCTTTTTCTCTACATGATTAGCATGACTGTGTACAATATCTAACATGCATACGAAAAAATATAGTGAGATTATGTAAGGAGAGCATGCATAAATATAGAGTGATGGTAACAACTAGTGGATGGATCCAAAAATAATGATAGGAGGCTGATGATTGCATTAATTTAATAAAAAGACATATGATGATTGCTTTACTATTTGTTTCCCACCCAAGATGAACAACGTAGGCATACCCTAGGTGCACCAGATATTAGATAGAGATACTATTCATTGCAGCCTCGATATGTGCCTCACAACTAATTTTAAAACTCAAGTTTGAACATTAATTTGGACCTGACTTGGAGTCTAAGAGGTGAACAGGACGATAAAGTAGCAGGTAATATTAAGCAATGCATAACATAAGCAGAAACAAAAGAGTGCGACCTCTCTTGTGGACCCGTGTACTCCTCAGGTTCATCTGCTGAGTCGACGATGGTGATGCCATTGCGGTGGGTGCCGATGGCAGGGAAGGAGATCTGAGGCGGCGAAAGACGGTCATGAGTCGTGATGTCTGGTTTGGTGGATGCTTCTGTCAATGGAGCAGCTCAGATGAGGTGGACGACGTCGCGTCAGGAGCAGGACAAACCACACAAAGTTTTCTTTGACACCTACACCAGAATCAAGTAATTTCGTAAGGGCTCCTTTGGCTTGCAGGATTCTAAAAACGCAGGGATAGGAAAAACACTGGAATAGGATAGAAATGCACGTGGGAAGTAGAGCATTTGTAAACACATGATTTCTGTCAACTTGGTGTTTGGTTCACGGGAATTGGAAGAATAGAGGAATGCAAAGAAACATGGCCAAATTAAAGTGAAACCATATGAAAGCGTGTACAGTTAGAATGGTATTCTGCCACTAATGCACTTGGTCTTATTTTCATGCATAGGATTTTAAAAAGTAGGTCCAGGTGGATGTTTTGCTCCATTCCTTTCAACAAAATGCATGAATAATTGAATAGTAGAGTGCCATAGGAAAATTTCCTATTGATATGTTTTTCCTTTGAACCAAAATAGCCCTAATGGATCGACATGAATGTAGAGTAATAAGTGGTGCGACAAGTGTACAACCTATTTGCTGCAGCCGTGTCGACCTCAGCATCATTGGGTTGGTCGCTGAAGTAGTTGAGGCAGAGGAGGCCGTCGGAGGTGTGGAGAAAGATCTGAGGAATCTGTAGATGGCGTCTTGGGCACTGCTCTGTTGTGATGGATGGTTCCGTCATTGGAGCAGCTCCGACGAGCTGTAAGACGTCGAGGCTGAAGCAGTACAAGACATACATCGTTAATCTTAAGTGGGATTCTAATAGCATCTCCAATAGATGATGTAAAATACATTACCAAAAAGTGATAGATGTAAAATTTACATCACCAAAAAATACCTGACTATAACAGATGAGGTAAAAACTGTTGACTCTAAACTTAACTGTTGAAACTGAAATTTATTGTGGAATCTGAATGTTACTGTCGAAATTGAACACACTGGTAAAAGAGAGGCACTTCACATGTAGTTTAGGGAGGGCCTGCAGTTCATTTTCAACCTCCACCCCCTGAGCCGCCAGCACCACCGGCCGAACCGCCGGCCCTCGCCGCCCCAAAACCACTCCCTACCGCCGGTCCGTCGCCGCCCCGACCAACCCTCTAGCCCCCACCCCCCCGCGCCGAGCTTTTTCTCCGCCGATCCCCATGCCACCGCCCCACAACCGCGCCCCCACCGTCGGCAACCATCGCCCCCACCCTGAACCCTAAGATAGATAGTAGGGTACCTCTCCGGCGAGCCCCCCTCCCCGTCGCGGGTGGTTCTTCCTTAACTCCGACAGCCCCCCCACCCCCTGAAAATTGACTGACCCAAAAGTCGATTCAGTCGACTGAAGTGTAGCTAAATCGAAGTAGAGCGGCAGCACGAGCGAGGGGGAGAGCAGCAGCAGCAGCGCGTGCGAGCAAGCGAGAGCCGAAGCAGCAACAACAGTGCGAGCGAGAGCCTGAGCAGCAACAACAGATCCGTATGGTATGGCCGCCGCTGCCGAAGGGGCCTCGCACTCAGGGAGAGAGCCTCCATGGAGATGTCGCACGCGGTGCCGGCTTCGAGGTAGCCGCGCCATGGGGGTGCAGGATGGAGCACCGTTAGCGCCGGAAGGTCGAGTTAAGGAGAAGGTGCGATGCGATGAGTGTAAAAAATCTTTGGTGGTGCCGAGTAGGCCTTTGATTCGTCCGAGGAGTCGGTGAGGATGCTGCGGTTCCGGTGGAGCAGGTTAAGGCGGTGCTGTGGGGATGGAGCAGCCGCAATAGACGAGGCATTCGTCGGAGCAGCTCCTTGGAGGTGGAGGATGCTACCTCTTGAGCCTATGTTGGTTTTTCCCTTGAAGATGAAAGGGTGATGCAGCAAAGTAGAGTAAGTATTTCCCTCAGCTTTTCAAAACCAAGGTATCAATCCAGTAGGAGACAACGCAAGAAGCCACCGAATACCTACACAAACAAACACCAACTTGCACCCAATGCGATAAAGGGGTTGTCAATCCCTTCATGGTTATTTGCAAAGTGAGATATGATATAGATGGATAAACGACAAAGTAATATTTTTGGTATTTTCGGTTTATGGAATGGAAAGTAAAAGATTGCAAAGATAGTAAATAGGAAACTAGAGTTGTAGATCAGAAACTTATATGATGGAAATAGACCTGGGGGGCATAGGTTTCACTAGAGGCTTCTCTCAAATAGATATTACGGCGGGTGAACAAATTACTGCTGAGCAATTGATAGAAAAGCGCAAAGTTATGATGATATCTAAGGCAATGATCATGAATATAGGCATCACATCCGTGTCAAGTGGACTGAAATGATTCTAAATCTACTACTATTACTCCACACATCGACCGACTCCTGCCTGCATCTAGAGTATTAAGTTCATAAGAACAGAGTAACACATTAAGTAAGATGACATGATGTAGCGGAATTAACTCAAGCAATATGATGAAAATCCCATATTTTTATCCTCGATGGCAACAATACAATACGTGCCTTGCTGCCCCTACTGTCACTAGGAAAGGACACCACAAGATTGAACCCAAAGCTAAGCACTTCTCCCATTGCAAGAAAAACCAATCTAGTTGGCCAAACCAAATCGATAGTTCGAAGAGACTTGCAAAGATATCAAATCATGCATAAAAGAATTTAGAGAAGATTCAAATAATATTCATAGATAAGCTGATCATAAATCCACAATTCATTGGATATCGGCAAACACACCGCAAAAGAGTATTGCATCGAATAGATCTCCAAGAACATCGAGGAGAACTTTGTATTGAGAATTAAAGAGAGAGAAGAAGCCATCTAGATACTAGCTATGGACCCGTAGGTCTGTGGTAAACTACTCACGCTTCATCGGAGAGGCAATGGTGTTGATGTAGAAGCCCTCCGTGATCGAATCCCCCTCCGGCAGGATGACGGAAAAGGCCCCTAGATAGGATCTCACGGATACAGAAGGTTGCGGTGGTGGAAAAGTGGTTTCGTGGCTCCCCTGGAAGATTTTGGGGTATTTGAGAATATATAGGAGGAAGATCTAGGTCAAGGGGTCACCAAGGGGCCACAAGGTCGGGGGGCGGCCCCTACCCCCTTGGGCGTGCCGTCCACCCTTGTGGTCACCTCATGGATCTTCTGACTTGCACTCCAAGTCTCCTAGGTGTCTTTTGGTCCAAGAAAAATCATCGCGAAAGTTTTACTCCGTTTGGACTCAGTTTGGTATTCCTTTTCTGCGGAACTCTAAAACAAGGAAATAAAACAGGAACTGGCACTGGGCTCTAGGTTAGTAGGTTAGTCCCAAAAATTATATAAAACAACATATTAATGCATATAAAACATCCAAAACAGATAATATAATAGCATGGAACAATAAAAAATTATAGATACGTTGGAGACGTATCAAGCATCCCCAAGCTTAATTCCTGCTCGTCCTCGAGTAGGTAAATGATAAAAACAGAATTTTTGATGTGGAATGCTACCTAACATATTTATCCATGTATTTCTCTTTATTTTGGCATGAATGTTTAGATCCGTAAGATTCAAAACAAAAGTTTAATATTGACATAAAAACAATAATACTTCAAGCATACTAACAAAATAATTATGTCTTCTCAAAATAACATGGATAGTCTGGCTATGCTCCATCTTCATCACACAAAATATTTAAATCATGCACAACCCCATGACAAACAAAGCAATTGTTTCATACTTTTGATGTTCTCGAACTTTTTCAACTTTCACGCAATACATGAGCGTGAGCCATGGAAATAGCACTATAGGTGGAATAGACGGTGGTTGTGGAGAAGACAAAAAGAAGGAGATAGTCTCACATCAACTAGGTGTATCAACGGGCTATGGAGATGCCCATTAATAGATATCAATGTGAGTGAGTAGGGATTGCCATGCAATGGATGCACTAGAGCTATAAGTTTATGAAAGCTCAAAAAGAAAACTAAATGGGTGTGCATCCAACTCGCTTGCTCACGAAGACCTAGGGCATTTTGAGAAAGCCCATCACTGGAATATACAAGCCAATTTTATAATGAAAATTCCCATTAGTATATGAAAGTGATATCATAGGAGACTCTCTATCATGAAGATCATGGTGCTACTTTGAAGCACAAGTGTGGTAAAAGGATAGTAGCATTGCCCCTTCTCTCTTTTCTCTCATTTTTTATTGGGCCTTCTCTCATTTTTTGTGGCCCCTTTATTTTTTTATTTTTCATCCGGAGTCTCATCCCGACTTGTGGGGGAATCATAGTCTCCATCATCCTTTCCTCACATGGGACAGTGCTCTAATAATGAAGATCATCACACTTTTATTTACTTACAACTCAAAAATTACAACTCGATACTTAGAACAAATTATGACTCTATATGAATGCCTCCGGTGGTGTACCGGGATGTGTAATGAATCAAGAGTGACATGTATGAAAGAATTATGAACGTTGGCTTTGCCACAAATACGATGTCAGCTACATGATCATGCAAAGCAATATGACAATGATGATGCGTGTTATAATAAACGGAACAGTGGAAAGTTGCAAGGCAATATATCTCGGAATGGCTATGGAAATGCCATAATAGGTAGGTATGGTGGCTGTTTTGAGGAAGGTATATGGTGGGTTTATGGTGCCGGCGAAAGTTGCGCGGTACTAGAGAGGCTAGCAACGGCGGAATGGTGAGAGTGCGTATAATCCATGGACTCAACATTAGTCATAAAGAACTCACATACTTATTGCAAAAATCTATTAGTCATCGAAACAAAGTACTACGCGCATGCTCCTAGGGGGATAGATTGTTAGGAAAATACCACCGCTCATCCCCGACCGCCACTCATAAGGAAGACAATCAATAAATAAATCATGCTCTGACTTCATCACATAACGGTTCACCATACGTGCATGCTACGAGACTCACAAATGTTAACACAAGTATTTCTCAAATTCACAACTACTTACTATCATGACTCTAATATCACCATCTTTATATCTCAAAACAATCATAAGGAATCAAACTTCTCATAGTATTCAATGCACTTCATATGAAAGTTTTTATCATATCCCCCTTGGATGCCTACATATTAGGGCTAATTTTATAACCAAAGCCAATTACCATGCTCTTTTAAACACTCACAAAATAATATAACTGAAGTACGACAGTTCAACAATTTCTATAAAATAAAACCACCGTTGTGCCCTAAAAAGATATAAGTGAAGCACTAGAGCAAATTTTCCTTGCTCAAAAGATATAAGTGAAGCACATAGAGCATTCTAATAAATCACGATTCATGCATGTCTCTCTCAAAAGGTGTGTATAGCAAGGATGATTGTGGCAAACTAAAAAGCAAAGACTCAAATCATACAAGGCGCTCCAAGCAAAACCCATATCATGTGGTGAATAAAATATAGCCTCAAGTAAAGTTACCGATAGACAAAGACGAAAGAGGGGATGCCTTCCCGGGGCATCCCCAAGCTTAGGCTCTTTGAACTCCTTGAATATTACCTTGGGGTGCCTTGGGCATCCCCAAGCTTCGGCTCTTGCCACTCCTTATTCCATAGTCCATCAAATCCTTACCCAAAACTTGAAAACTTCACTACACAAAACTTCAATAGAAAATCTCGCAAGCTCTGTTAGTATAAGAAAATAAATCACCACTTCTGGTACTGTTGTGAACTCATTCTTTTTTTATATTGGTGTAATATCTACTTTATTCCAACTTTTCCATGGTTCATACCCCCCGATACTAGCAATATATTCATCAACATAAGCAAACAATACACGAAAAACAGAATCTGTCAAAAACAGAACAGTCTGTAGCAATCTGGATATTTCGAATACTTCTGTAACTCCAAAAATACCGAGAAATTAGGAAGTCCTAGGAAATTTGTCTATTAATCTTCTGCAAAAAGAATCAACTAAAAATCACTCTTCAGCTAAAAATGGAAATTGTTTTTTTGAGAGCAAAAGTTTCCATCTTTCAGCAAGATCACATCAACTATTACTGTAAGCTATGACAAAGGTCTTACTTGGCACAAACACTAATTAAAACACAAAACCACATCTAACCAGAGGCTAGATGAAATATCTATTGCAAAACAGGACCTAAAAAGCAAGAAATAAAATAAAATTGGGTTGCCTCCCAACAAGCGCTATTGTTTAACGCCCTTAGCTAGGCATAAAACACGAATAGATCTAAGGGAGTCACTAGGCATCAGACTACTGACTTTTTGCTTTTCATCAGACTAGTGGAATGCCGTCGGAAGCAACCTGGATGAGTGGTGGATAAGGCATGGTTGCATGCACCCCACCCCACATGGAAGTTGCCAAGTTAGAAACCGATCACCTCAATCAGCGTACGTGGGGTTTGACAGCCTGACTGCTTCCTATAATCACTCACAGTTGCTGATTTTTCATAAACAATATTTTCAACACAATCACTGTATGGGATTTGACTGCTTCCTATAATCACTCACAATTGCTATTATTTTGCAAACTAATTATTCCGGATATTAGGGAATTAAATTAATTACTTTAGCACAATAATTTCCCAACGTCATGAAACATGATTTTTTTCTAGTATTTGTCGACATTGCTTCTGATGCAACTAAAGTATGCTTCCATCTAAAACATGGCCAAATTTTACGTACTTCCCGTATATTCACAAACTTTCCTTAATTATGTTGCTCCCATACATGATTTTCACTCAAGGTCCCTATAATTACGTGCCTCCTTTCATTCCATTCTTGTTTCCAACTCTACAGGTCATGCTTCATAATTTCCGCTACCAGGACATGTGTTGTTGTATTTAGAAGCACAATTTTATGATGGTTGAAATATGTCACATGTAATATTGATGCATTTTATGTTTTGGTAAGTCATTGGAAACATAGTTTGATAATTGTTGAAGCATGAACAAAGTACTACTGATGCACTGTAATGGGTTGCGTAAAAGAAAGAAGCAAATCATGAGGTCTCGATCTCGTCGTGACCAAAGAGGCGGGCGACGAGAATTGGGATGGCTTCCAGACTCCAATAGGTGGGGAAGTCACAAGCAACATGAAGAGAGCGATATCGTGTAGGAGATCCATATGCTGAGATGGTCGTTCTCACATGGCTGTGCTCACCTTGACAAGGGATCGGCCATCAATGGTCTCGCTCATGGTCGTCAGTGCCCGATCTCATTGGTCTTGACGGACGCAGATCACGGCCACGGCGCCATGTATAATTAGCATCTTGGTAGATCACAGCCACGAGCATCATGTAGATGGGTATCGGCAGATCACGGCCACAGCGCCATGGAGAATTAGCCGACACTCATCATTGATGGGGAGCCGCTTCATGTCGACGTACTCGCCAACGAGATGCTCTCGCCCCTGCTCTCCATAGATCCTCACCACCGTCACTGGCCGCAACCGTGACGCGCATGAAGCTCTTGGCTGGCAGCTGCGGTGGTTAACCTAGCCAGATCGTGGTTTTTTTTTGAGAAAGAGGCCAGATCGTGGTTGTGGAAAGGTTGGGCGTATGGGATTATATAGGCAGTGTGCAAGGTGTCTGATCTTTTTTTAAAAAAATCTAACGGAAGAGAAGAGGTCTGATCACCAGCGCAGGATCAGACTACTGGTACAGAGAGTTTCCCTAAATCTAAGTGTTATCATCTTTGGCATGCAATCCATCAGTGGCTCTCATAATAGATTCATAAGGCAATTTAATTTTCTTTCTTGGGAAGTGTTCCATGCCTTTCCTTAACGTAAATTCAAATCTAATGTTTCCTTCTTTCATATCAATAATTGCACCAATCATTCTACGGAAAGGTCTACCAAGAATAATAGGACATGTGGGATTGCAATCTATATCAAGAACAATGAAATCTACGGGCACATAATTCCTATTTGCAACAATAAGAACGTCATTAATCCTTCCCATAGGTTTCTTAAGAGTGGAATCCGCAAGATGCAATTTTAAGGAACAATCATCAAATTCACGGAAACCTAACACATCACACAAAGTTTTTGGAATCGTGGAAACACTAGCACCCAAATCACACAAAGCATAGCATTCATATCTTTAATCTTAATCTTAATAGTAGGTTCCCACTAATCATAAAGTTTTCTAGGGATAGAAACTTCCAATTCAAGCTTTTCTTCAAAAGATTGCATCATAGCATCAATGATATGTTTAATAAAAGATTTATTTTGATTATAAGCATGAGGAGAATTCAACATGGATTGAAACAAGGAAAGACAATCTATTAAAGAACAGTTATCATAATTAAATTCCTTGAAATACAAAAGAGTGGGTTCATTGCTATTTAAAGTTTTGACCTCTCCAATCCCACTTTTATCAATTTTTGCATCAAGATCTAAAAACTCCGAATCATTGGGACGCCTTCTAACTAAAGTTGACTCATCTCCAGTTCCATCTTTATCAAGATTTACATTGGAAAACAAAGATTCAACAGGATTCACATCAATTTGTGACGCCCCCGATTCAATCGTACACTAATCATACACGCAAACGTGTACGGTCAAGATCAGGGACTCACGGGAAGATATCACAACACAACTCTAAAAATAAAATAAGTCATACAAGCATCATAATACAAGCCAGGGGCCTCGAGGGCTCAAAAACAAGTGCTTGATCATAGACGAGTCAGCGGAAGCAACAATATCTGAGTACATACATAAGTAAACAAGTATGCCTTAAGTAGGCTAGCACAAACTGGGATACAGATCGAAAGAGGCGCAAGCCTCCTGCCTGGGATCCTCCTAACTACTCCTGGTCGTCGTCGGCGGGCTGCACGTAGTAGTAGGCACCTCCGGTGTAGTAGGAGTCGTCATCGACGGTGGCGTCACAGCTCTGGGCTCCGGCATCTGGTTGCGACAACCAGGAAGAAGGGAAAGGGGGAAAAGAGGGAGAAAAGCAACCGTGAGTACTCATCCGAAGTACTCGCAAGCAAGGAGCTACACTACATATGCATGGGTATATGTGTAAAGGGCCATATCGGTGGACTGAACTGCAGAATGCCAGAATAAGAGGGGGATAGCTAATCCTGTTGAAGACTACACTTCTGGCCACCTCCATCTTGCAGCATGTAGGAGAGAGTAGATGGTAAGTTCACCAAGTAGCATCGCATAGCATAATCCTGCTCGGCGATCCCCTCCTCGTCGCCCTGTTAGAGAGTGATCACCGGGTTGTATCTGGCACTTGGATGGGTGTGTTTTATGAAGTATCCGGTTCTAGTTGTCATAAGGTCAAGGTACAACTCCAAGTCGTCCTGTTACCAAAGATCACGGCTATTCGAATAGATAAACTTCCCTGCAGGGGTGCACCACGTAACCCAACATGCTCGATCCCATTTAGTCGGGCACACTTTCCTGGGTCATGCCCGGCCTCGGAAGATCAACACGTCACAGACCTACCTAGGCACAACAGAGAGGTCAGCACGCTGGTCTAAATCCTATGGCGTAGGGGTCTGGGCCCATCGCCCTTTGCACACCTGCACGTTGCGAACGCGGTCGAAAGCAGAACTAGCCCCCTTAATACAAGAGCAGGCTTACGTTCCAATCCGGCACGCGCCGCTCAGTCGCTGACGTCAAGAAGGCTTCGGCTGATACCACGACGCCGAAAGTGCCCATAATCGCTCCCGCGTAGCTGGTTAGTGCGTATAGGCCAGTGGCCAGACTCAGATCAAATACCAATATCTCATTAAGCGTGTTAATTGAAGTATCCACGAACGCCGAGCAGGGCCAGGCCCACCTCTCGCCTAGGTGGTCTCAACCTGCCCTGTCGCTCCGCCACAAAGATCCACTTGCGGGTACTCCTCGAGCCGACCCGACTTTAGTCACCACAGGTATCATGTAAAGTATATAAGTATATACCCGTGATCACCTTCCGAGTGATCACGGCCCGATAGTATAGCAAGGCAGACAGACAAGAATGTAGGGCCACAGATGGAATACTAGCATCCTATACCACTACAAAAAAATACACTTCCGTGATGATACGCGTTTGTCACAGTAGGTCGCTTTTTTTGTCATGCATGTACATCCATGAAAATTTATGACAGAATCAAGATAGTCATACCTGTGCTGTCGTAGAAGTGTTCCATGACATTACCAAAATTATCATCATGGAAGTGTCCACTTCCATGACGATAAATCGCGCGTCACAGAAGTACTTTTGTCAAGGGTGAC
The DNA here is from genome assembly GCA_021605145.1 of Aegilops bicornis. Lineage (NCBI taxonomy): Eukaryota > Viridiplantae > Streptophyta > Magnoliopsida > Poales > Poaceae > Aegilops > Aegilops bicornis. The sequence continues at coordinate 389,773,679 of CM038673.1, read as the reverse complement.
CGACACGTGGCATCCACCGTAACGGAACACCGTTAAGCTACCGGGTCGGGTTTTGGATCCGATAACCCGTTAACAACCCCGACCAATGGGGATTTTCCACGTGTAAAATCACCATTGGTTAGAGGAAACACGTGTCGGCTCATCGATGGGACAGATGTCATCCACTCATTGGACAGGAGGCGCCTATGATAGGTCGACACGTGGCACGGCCCAACTGTGGCCCATTCCGGTGAAAAAGGCCGGCCCAGTAAAAACTAGCAGGCCGGCCCATATAAGGCCTACTTGTGTCAGGTCCATTTAAGCCCATGACCCATACGTGATGTGCCAATTTGGCCCGTTAAAGATTTGACACCATTGCAGCCCATCGTCAGTTCGAGCCCGTTAACAACCCGCTATATACTTGGGCTCAATATCGGCCCGATGAGATTTCGGCCTGTTAATGGCCCATTTAATGGATGGGCCAATTTTCAGGATGTACATCTTTCAGCCTTTTAGCGACCCATTTAAATGTTGGGCTAATTTCCATCCTGGTGTGTCTTTGTTGACGGCCCATAAATCTGATGGGCCATTTGTAGTCGAACCTGAGTTTCGGCCTTTTAGCGGCCCATTTAAGTGTTGGGCCAATTTCTTGCCCGGTGTCACTTTCAGCCTATTGATGGCCCATAAATCAGTTGGGCCAATTGTAGTCGGACCTGAGTTTTGGCCTTTTAGCGACCCATTTAAGTGTTGGGCCAATTCCCGGCCCTGTGTGCCTTTCGGCCTGTTAACGGACCATAAATGAGTTGGGCCATTTGTAGTCGGACCTTAGTTTTGGCCTCTTAACGGCCTATGCCCTTCATGGTCCAATACCATCCCGGTTTCTCTTTCGACCTGCTAAAGGCCCACAACACAGTTGGGCCGTTTACAGTACGACCTGACTTTCGGCCTCTTAGCGGCCCATGCTCTTCATGGTCGAATACAAGCCCGCTGTCTCTTTCGGCCTGCTAAAGGCCTACAGTATAGTTGGGCCATATGTAGCCCAAACTTAGTAACGGCCTGTTAATGGCCCATGAAATAAATTGGGGCCACCCGTTGCCCGCTTCGATGTCGGCCTGTTAACGACCCGGGAGGTAAGTGGGCCAACCATTAACTTTCGGCCTAGTAACGGCCCATTAACTCAATGGGTCCACTAAAGTTCGTTCATGTCTTTAGGCCAAATTAGATAATTTGAGCCCATTACGACGAGCAAAGGTACGACATACAGGGAACAACGTTGCACATCCAGAATATATTACAGGAAATTACATCCACTCGGCAATCAAAGATTGATGCCAGTGCAAATAAATGAGCAGAACCTAACCATCTACAACGTCACAATCTGCAACCTCGGCCAGATGACGCCCATAAGCATGTGGGCAAGTTCTTGCTGCTTTGCCACACTTGTCTCTCGAAAACATTGATCGCTTGTTGTGTCGCACAACTCTGCACCTCTGATTCATCCACCATTTCCATCATTGCTTCAGCCATTAATTGGTTCACAAACATACATTTATTCCGTTTCATTCGAGACAGAGGATACTGAACAGATTCAGATGGCGATTTTGGCAGGCTTGTATTATTGATAGTGGAGAGTGTCTTGACCACTGCATCATAACATAAATTAGGACGGGAACCAAACAGATTAATCATGAGTTATTGCCATATTACCTGGCCTAGATTTACTGGAAAGAAACAATGGGGTTGCCTTGCTGTTTTCAGAGTTTATCTTCTTATCTTCAGCAGCCTGCACAAAATTAACACACTAGCATTGCTATCATTGGCCAAGTCAGATAATAGGAAAGCAACATTGACACAACGAACGTTTGGGCAACTAGCCTACACCAAATTAACACAATATGGCACAGCTATCATCAGCCAGGTAAGGTAATATGAAAGCAACATTGACACAATGAATGAATGGGCAACCAGAGAAGCACTACAATTCAAGAATGTGCGTGATATGAGATAGCACATTCATGCAGCTCAAGATGCAAAACTACTGTGCAGTTTTCCTTACAAAAATCAACATTGGCGCCTTTTAACATTTTGCTACAACTAATTTTAGATCAGATAAAGGTTAGATTCACGCCGATTAACAAAATACATGCTGATGTAAAAATATAGTGATATACAACAGTACTTACATCAACCTTTGGAGCACGAGAGAATTCCCACACGATATTTTCCTCGAATACGATCCCAATGGAGGAAGTCTTGTATCGTTTAACCTTATTTTCTAAAAGAGAGACGAGTAAGAAACATGTAGAAAATATGATCAGAATGCTATAAAATTTCATGATGCGAGGATACGCACACGCTTCTTAGAATGGAGTTGACATTCTTTTGCTGGACTGGAGCGGACTAGTTCTTTGGCCACTGGAATCTTCTTATTATCAGTGGGAGTTGGGTTTCTCTATCTTTGGAGCAAAGATCTATGCAAAATGGAGTTGGTTTATTATCTCGGCATTTGGATCTTTTGCAAAGACCTGGTTTGTAACCCTTGATTCTAACATAGCCGTCTTTCCCTTGCATGCCTTATATAGAAGAATGGTGATTCAGCTTATAAAACATGCTACAACAGAGATGGAATAGGTAATCAAGAATAGAAAGGCATGACATATTGACATGTATTCACTCCATCCGGAAACAAATGGATGGGTCTAGGCGTATTTCAGTTCTAGATACATCCAGTTTTATCCATTTCTGCGACATTTAATCCGGATGGAGGGAGTATGATGTAAGAGCTAGGGATACAACAGGACAACACAAAGAAAAACACCGAAAAACCCACTGCAGAACCGAAGTATTCAAACCCACCGATATGAGATAGTACACTCATGCAGCCTGTGATGCAAAACTACCGTGCAGTTTTCCTTGCAAAATCAACATTGTGGCCTTTAATCATACATTTTTCTACAACTAAATTTAGATCAGATAAAGGTTGGATTCACGCCGATTAACAAAATACATGCTGATGTAAAAATATAGTGATATACAAAAGGTACTTACATCTACATTGGAGCATAGAGAAATCCTGCAAGAATCCTTCCTCATAAACGATACCATTGCAGAAAATCTTCTACTCCCTCCGTTCGAAAATATTTGTCGGAGAAATGGATAAAAATGGATGTATCTAAAACTAAAATGCGTCTAGCTACATCCATTTCTCCGACAAGTATTTCCGGACAGAGGGAGTATCTGTTAAGCTTATTTTCTAAAAGAGAGATGGGTAAGAAACATGTAGAAAATATGATCAGCATGCTATAAAATTTCATGATGCAAGGATACACACACGCTTCTTAGAATTGAGTTGACATATTTTTGCTGGACTGGAGCGGACTAGTTCTTTGGCCACTGGAATCTGCTTATTATCAGTAGGAGTTGGGTTTCTCTGTGCTGGAGCAGTATCTATAAAAACTAGAGTTGGTTTATTATCTCCTGGCATTTGGATATTTTGCAAATGCCTTGTTTGTAACCCTTCAGATTCTAACATAGTTGTCTTCCCCTTGCATGCCTTGTATAGAAGAATGGTGCTTTAATTATAAAACATGCGGCAACAGAGAGATGGAATAGGTACTGAAGAATAGAAAGGCATGACATATTGACATGTATTCCCTCCATCCGGAAAAAATGGATGGGTCTAGGCGTATTTCAGTTCTAGATATACATCCTTTTTATCCATTTCGGCAACATGTAATCCAGACGGAGGGAGTATGGTGTAAGAGCTAGGGATACGACAGGACAACACAGCAAAAAACACTAGTTGAATGTAAAACTGTATGCTAGCGGAATACGTACAGAAATAACTAAGGCAACATACACGTGTATGATTGGGAAAATAAGATGGCATTGCAACAGAGCACTAGAACAACACTTCAATGTAAAAAAACATGGTATGGTAGACAAATGAAGTACATACTGATGAATAACAATGCATAAGATATTCGTAAGCATGATGTCCAAATTAAGCGAGATGGCATTGCGATAGAGTAGAATGACAAGATTTGAATTTGAAAACATGTTATCATGAATGGAATAGGTATCAAAAACAGGAAGGCATGACATACTTACATGCATGATCAGCATGCTAAGCACATGGCATTGCAACATAGTAGATACACTCCAGGACATTATATGCATGTTGTACCCATATCACAGGCCAAGTTAGAGCAAGGACCTTGTGGGGTGAAGAGGATTCATCATCTTTATGCAAGTCTTCTGAAGAACTGCCTTTACATGTTCCATCATATTGGGTATCATTGACATCAAGTTTATTGGCCTTTACATTGCTCCGTGAGGTTCTTGTGGATATATCAGTGTGTGCAATTATATCTGACATGCATGGAAGACAATTAGTAGTTAGATTTATGTAATCAGTGCCTGTAGGAGACGACATAAATAGTAGGATTGGGGTTAACTAGCAGCAACAGGTCTCATAAACTAAAGGGAGAACATGATGAAAGCTACGAATATGTATCGTTTGTCCTCGAGATTAACTAGATGGCACACAAAAGTATTAAAGAACAACATAGGAAATACTAGAAGTGGTATAATACTATAATCACCAGCCTGTGGGATAGCATTGGGCGATGGATGATAACTATGGAACAGTGTTACCTAAAGAACAAGTATCTTAGCTGAACTATGGAACAGCGTTAACTCCTGAACAAGACCCGTAAGAGATCAACATGAATATACAGTGAAATGTGATGATCTATTTTCCATGCTTAGATGAATAACAAAGCCATAAATGTTGCACACAAGATGAGGGTACAACCTATCTGGCTGCCATCCATAGGAGTGAGCATCATGTGCTGACTTGTCGATGGCCCTGCAGTTGTTGTGGCTGTGCATGTCGGGCACGCGCATTCGACGCAGGGAACTGTTGAGTGGGGACTATAGCTCCCTTCTGGTGTATGCTTCCCTTGTTGGAGCAGCTGCGGTGAGTCGGAAGACGGTGTGTCTGAAGATGCAGATAACACATAATGTTAAGAATGACATATCTCTTTGATCTGAAGAAATACACTAAGAGATCAACAAAGAAGGTACGAGAGTGGTCACACGTCTATTGGATCAAGACTAAATTGGGGTCACACGATTTTATTTTATTTTGGTAATGTCCGATCTCGCCGGATGGCTGGCCGTCTTGTGCCTCCCTACCGACACTGCTCGAATCTTCCCGAAGAGCTGGCGACCAATGGCAGAGCAGCCTGCCTCCTCGCCCGTGGCTCAGCCAAAACCCCGCCTCCCGCCCTACCGCCTTTGCCGTGGTTGCGCGCCCGGGCCAATCCACAAAGACTCCCCGTCATCCAGATCCGGCGGCGGCAATACCTTCAACCCACACAACTCTAAAAGATAGCCATCTAAGCGCTGCTTCCGCGGCGAACTTGTGGCCCCCACCCTTACGTTAGACACCAGCCAACTGGCAGCCTAGGAGCTCCGCCGCCTCGAGGGGTGCTGCTTCCCATTGCAAATCGATTGGCCCAGAATAAAAATTCAGACAACTGACGCCTAAATAAAGTGATTTGAGATGAGGGTGTGACCTATCTGGCGGCATGGTGAAGTAGGCAGGTCCAGCTGCTGAGTCGGTGAGGCCATCGCGGTTGCGGTGGCGACCGGCAGCAGGGAAAGATCGATGTCGCGACGGTCGACGGCTACGCCGAAGCAGCGCCAGGACTCTAGATGGATCTGAAGTTGGAGCCGCTCCGGCGCCGTGAATAACGGCGGGGGTGACTCGGCTCCGGTACGGTTCACGCGGCCATCGTCGAGGCAGCACCAGCAGCACTTAGTAAGAGGCACACGGCCCAATGCACGACGGAAAATGGACATCGTCTCCGGCATTAGGGAGGAGGGCGGCTGTGAAATTGGTCCAGTGGGGCGCGCCATGGAGGTGGGGCTGAGGTTTCATGGCTCGGGAGAAGGGAGCTTCGGGAGAAGGTGATTTGGTGCCCACGAGGTATGAATGGGGGCGGGCGGGGGGGGGATTGGAAGGGGAGTGGAACCATGTCTTACGGACGCATTTGTCTGAAATGTGAGGGGGAGTTACAGTTCTCACCTTGCCTATAGGCTTCTCAGCTTGGGTCTCTGTACTGAGGGTCGGGGATAGTAGAGTAACTTTGCTTCTCCCCAAATAGTGGGCGGAGCAATTTCAAGTAGGAGGGCGTGTTTTGAACTATAGTGGGCGCGAGCGATTTGAGGGAGAGCGTGTTTTGAAATAGTGGGCGCGAGCTATTTTGGCGAGGAGAGCGTGTTTTGCCGACCATGGTTTATGAATTATTCGGCACATGTCATTTCGCCGAGGAGAAGGCGCTTGGATGAAGTTACTGAACCTACCCTTGATGTACAACGGGCCAATTGATGTGTGTCCCACATAGGACGGTAATTTCGCGTCTCCCATTTATTTGCTCAGGCGAATTCCACCGAGCAGAGAGGATGTTTAATGGTTCGTTCAAATTTTGGGAGAACGAGCATCCATGTCTACCTTACCAAGTCGATTCGGCTCAAATTTTGAAATATTAGCTTGCCACTTCTTTTTTAGATGGAGAGATGATGCTCGGGAGTAATGTGTTTTACATGCTCGTTGCTAGCGATTTACTATATGACAAATAGTTGACCCACTCAAAAACGCGAATCAAACCCAAAATGAAATATCTCCATTCAATGAAATAGCTCGTTCAAGAGGGTGAAAATAGTGATCTAAATCCAAAATTGAACACCTCAATCGAGTAGCATGTTGTACAGTATTATAGTACTCCATGAACATGTTGAAAGTCAAATTAATGAACTTGTTTGATATACACATATATCCGTTCATGTGTGGATTGCGGACAACATGTTCTCCAATTTAAATATTTGAATGCAAGTTTATATCGAAACATGGTTTATATCAGTCTTTGATGCATAAAACGCGACCTCCCCCTCTCCCGGACTCCTGTTCTCTCTCTCTCTCTCTCTCTCTCTCTCTCTCTCTCTCTCTCTCTCCGACAATCTTCAATTATGTCGCACGCATCCGACACAAAAGCCTTGTTGGTCCCTCTCCCTTTGTCTCCATCTCTCTCTCTCTCTTTGTGTCTCTGTGTGTGTGTGTGTGGGGGGGGGGGTCTTTCTAGTTCACATGCATATATACACCATCTATAGGTCTCTCTCGCACACTATGTATGATACTCTAGCTAGTCCAAGCTAGATATCTTGGGTGCACTCATCGTACGCCTACGCATTCCTTGGCTCTTTGCCTGTAACTCTCTCACGCACCAGTATGTCGTCTCAGAGCTCTTCCCCCCTCTCTCAAACTCTCCATCCACCTAGGTCACACATACACATGCATATCTCACTCGCACTCGATAGGCCCATCTAAAACTCTATCTCTCCCCCTCGTTCTCTCTCCATCTCACACGCGCACACACACAATCTCATGCCCAGCTAGCCAAGTATGATGGTCTCTCACTCAATTGTAGGCACATGTAGTCCCCCCTATATGTATATGACTAGCTAATCTTAGTCTCCATCACAAACATGTGCATGGTCTATCTCGATTTCTCTCGGGGCATCTTTCTATCGCGCACGCACTCCCTCGATCTCCCACCCATATAGCCCCCTCACGATCTCGACGGGATCTCTCTATCACAAACACACCCTCTCTCCCTCCCCATGCGTCCATGCCATCCATGTGTCCCTCTCAACCTTTGTTCCTTGTTGGCCACACCTCTATTGGACATGTGCTACAGGGGTGTCTCTCTCCTCGCCTCGCTTTTCCATCTCGGAGATGCATGCGTGATATGTTCGCATAAGAAACAAAAAAACACACTCTCTCTCTAATTTATCGTTTGTTGTCACTTTCTCTTTCACACACATACTCTTTTTGCACACTTACTCATTATCCTTCACACACACTTGATCTGTCTCGATTGAGGCACTCTCCTCGGTCCATAGCATATAGATTTATTGAAAAGTCAAACATCACAAAGTTTGACCATGTACGTGGAGAAAAAGAATTACATCTAGTACGGCAAACATATACCGTTAGATTCACCATGAGATGTAGTTTTGTATGATGTATCTTTGGTATTGTAGATATAAATAACATTTGCCTAAACCTGATAAAAGTTTCCAAAGTTTGACTTCTAAAAATTTACATGCACCTTTGCATTATCGAGCGGATGGAATATCTCTTTCCCCTCTCACTATCTCGACGCACCACTCAGCCTTATCGGGCTCCTCAATCTCTCTCAAACTTTATAGGTCAGTTTGGTTCGTGACCTGACCCTCATGCCTTGATGGCCGGTACTGCCTGGTGTGGACATGAGATGTAAAATATTTCTGCCTGGCCAGGCTTGTGTGGTGCTGAAGCGTTTGGTTCATGCCTGGGCCATGCAAAGCATCAACATCCCATCAATCAATCCATGCATCAATTATTTAATGCTAATATCCATCCATGTTGCTGCTAGCCTCGTGGCCACACGACCAGGCACGGCCAAGCGTTCGAAATCGGTCGCCTGGGCCAGGCTACTTGCAGTGTCTGGAGTTCAGCCAGGCTAATTAAAGTTCAAGGGAACCCAGGCCAGGCGGGCTTTCTTTTTCATAGGGTAGCAACCAAACAAGCGTGCATGAAATCCAGCCACAACCCCAGGCCAGGCAAAAGATGCTCAGGACGCAAGCCAAACTAGCCTTTTATCTCCCTGGTTCACACATACACATGTCTTGCTCGCGCTATACATATAGACCCATCCAACACTCTCCACCCTTGTTCTCTCTCCATGTGACACGCACCCCCCTAAGTACCATAATCCCTCAATCCATCATAGGCGCAAGCACTCCCCCCTCCTAAGTATGATTGTCTCTTTCTAGCCATCATGATCTCCCGTATTGTCTCCTTCCATCCATACGTCTATCTCGATATCTCTCGGGGCATCTTCTATCACGCACACACCTTGTCACTCGATCTCCCACCCATGTATTCCCATCACGATCTCCAGGGGATCTCTCTATGACAAACATACACTCTCTCCTCCCCGTGTCTGCATTTTCTCCGTACGTCTCTCTCGACCTCTCTCCCTTGTTTGTCAGACCCCTCTTGGCCATGTGCTAGGGGTCTTGCTCTCTCGTTTCCAAACAACCACACACTATCTTCTCACCTTGCCTCCGTTGTCGAAGATGCATGTGTGATATGTTTGCATAAGACACACACACTTTTTCTCTACTTTTATCGTGTGTTGTCCATGTCTCTTTCACACACACACAGACACTTTTTTCACTCTCTCTCTCTCTCTCTCTCTCTCTCTCTCTCTTGTTAGGGACTCTGTCACGTCCATAAGCATATGGATGTTTTGAAAAGTCAAACCTCAGAAAAGTTTTACCTGGTATATGTGGAGAAAAAAATATACATCCTGGAACGATCATTAGATTCATTACAACATGTACTTACTTCATACTATCATTTATCTTTGGTATTGTAGATATAAGTAATTTCTTTATAAACTTGGTCAAAGTTTCAAAAGTTTGACTTAAAAATGTTGGAACTACATTATCGAACGGAGGGAGTAGCTCTTTCTCTCTCTCGCTATCTCTCACGGGCCTCCCTCTCACTCGAACTCTCTATACCGACAGATTATACGCTCACCGTGTGTCAGCCAGATAGCTCCGTGATATTGTTTAGTTGACCGGTCAACCAATCCACATGCTGCCTTGTCATTTCGTGTTCAGTATCTTCGCAGCTGGCCCATGTGGTAGTGGGTGAAAATAAGTAAAGTAGAGGCCCATCTGACACGCGGTGAAGTAAACAAAGTTGAAACCACTCGGGGTAGCACCCCGCACGCTAGTAAATTGAGGGTGCATTGAGGACAAACTTCTTGCGGGAAGGGCCTTTTCAAGACAATTCACCACTGCTTGGCGGCGGCATGCACGTAAGGACGACTCGCGCACACCCAGCACACAACACACACCAGCACACGTGTACACCGGCGTCGCCGCCGGTTGAGATGGATGGCGAGGCAGCCAACAAGCGGAGGCGGCTCGAGCCAAAACCGCATCCGGCAAGCCTGGATGTCATCAGTAGCCTCCCCGACGACACGCTGCTCGTCATCATCGGCCTCCTCCCCACCAAATCTGCCGTGCGGACCGCCCTTCTCTCCCGGTGGTGGCGCCCCCTCTGGCGCCAAGGCCCCTCAACCTCACCGTCGACAGCTGCCTCTGCGACGGGGATTGCAAACGCATGGCGGCAGTCTCCAAGATCCTTTCGTCGCACCCTGGGCCAGCCAAACGCCTTGACATCCGCATGTTCAGTACCAACTGCAAGGTCCAACCCAAGTTCGACGAGTGGTTCTTATCCCCCGCCCTAGATCAGCTCGAGCTCAGCTTTGAAGCTGGATGATGTCGCTCTCTGCCGTCGTCCGCGCTCCGCCTCACGCCAATGCCGCGCCGTACCAGCTTCAGCTCCTGCTATCTTCCCCAGATTAATGCCGCGCCCGCTCTTCTTCTCCCTCAACTCAAGCAGCTCGACCTCTTCGACGTTGGCATCTCAAAGCAGGCTATGGAGCACCTGCTCCGCAGCTATACTTGGCTCGAGTACCTTCGTCTTGAGCAGATCCACGGGTTCATTAGCCTCCACATCGCCTCGACGAATCTCCGATGGATTTATGTGTCTTGCTGGCCCCGCAACAAGACATCAATTGGGAAGAGATCACTCCAGCTGTTCCACGTTATGGTCATTGAGAATGCGCCTTTCCTTGAGAGATTGCTTGTATCGAATCTAGAAGGTCCAACAAAAATCAGGGTCATTGACGCGCCGAAATTGACAGCGTTGGTGTACTGCTCGCCAAATTCTCCGAACTCTTTATTGGATCCGTAATCGTTCGTGTACAACACTCATCTTCTTCTCCGTCTTCTTGAAATTCACATTTTTAAATTTCTTCTTGATGTATTTACGACCGTCTTCCAGAAAATGATTCCCACAAGCTTGACCCAGTCCATGCGCACTAAAATCTATCGGCCCCAATCTGGATCAAGTTGTTGGATTCCTTACATGCTTTCCGTGCACGGAGAAGCTACTCATCGAGGTGAAACTTCTTTCCTATAAGTAAACGGTAATCACAACGTAGCTCAATTTTTTCGTAATTTTCCCAAATTACGATGACAAGTGTAGTATTCAAAACTGCATCTACGCACTGCACTGAAAGAAATGTTTTTAGTATTTTTTTCTCACGTGATCACCTGCATCGTTTTTATGCTGTACTACTATAGTAGCCTAGGCTAGTCATAGTGGAAAGTAACTTAGACTACTCCAGTAACTCTATGGTTACCCTAAGAGCAAGTACTACCTCCGTCCTGGTTTACTCCTCCAATTTTGTAGTATCAAAATTTGACCATAGATTTAACTCACAAAATGTTAATGCATGTCACTAAGAACTATATCGTTGGATTCGTATTTGAACATAATTTTAAATGGTGTAATTTTTAGTGACATGCATTGGGGTCTGTGTGCACAACGGTGCCAACTCTCTCACATCGCGAGAGCGGTGCCAAAATCTTTTTGATTTGACATCGATGCGTGTTATGTAGCATACTTTTGCAAAATATGGCATCGACCACATAGTGGAAGGCAACAAATGCCCAAGCTCTTCATGTGCTCCTAGTTAAATGAGAGGAAACACACACACACAAAGAGAGAGAGAGAGAGAGAGAGAGTGAAAAAATATCACTAGCCAGCCAACCCTATCGTATGAGCGAATGATATTGGTACCTCTTTATGACACGACAATCTTATGCAGCCAGCTGCTCTAATATGTTCTCTTCTTTTGCAGATAAAAAAGACCCGAAAGTGAAAAATGTGCTGCACTATAACAATCTCATCGAATGCCTTGATCTCCATCTTACATAAATTGATTTGATCGACTACCGAGGCAGCACATCGGAGATTAAATTGGCCAGGTTCTTTGTTCTGGAGGCAAGTGTGCTCAAGGTAATGAGGTTTTTGCGTTCTCTGGCGCAACAATGAATGGCGTCTTGATCACCGCCTTTGTCTAAGCCTAAATGACAAAGTCTCCGCAGAAGCTGAATTTGTTTTTGAAACATCAAGTGGCCGAAACTTCGAAAACTTATTTGCCCATTAGTGACTTGTCGTACGGTGGATTTTAGTTTGTACGATAATGATGCATCCACCTAAAGTAACGAAAGTTCTTACGTAAACTTCCTAGTAATTCCCTCTTCGTAGGTGCAACATTACTCCTAACATTTGTAATATCAGTTTGAAACTTGTAATATTGCCGTGTCCTATTCCCGCGTTTTCAAAATCCTGCGAATCAAACAATCCTGAGTTGGTGATGATGTTGTTCCTCCCATCTTTCACCAATAGCCGTCGGATCTAGATCTGACGCATACAAACCAAGCTTCTCCATTTTTGCAAAAAGACGCCCGCACTTGTTCCCTATTTACAAACAACTCCTTGTCTCTCACAATCAGCTTCATCTCCTCCCCACCACATCTAGGAGTAGAAGGCCGTGGAAAAATCTGGCGCGATGGCCGCTGCGAGCCGTCCACCCCAATCTTGGCGTTCCTGCAATGCACGGGCATCTACGCACGGGAAATTATGTCGAACAGGGCTAGTTGTAAGCAGGCTAGCTCTACAGCCATGATGATAGTGACTCAGACATGTGAGGCTGACTATGGTATGCGAACACGACACCTATACTCAGGTGTCATCTCCTGCGCAGGTCTTGTCACTTCACCGTGAGGAGCAACACGTAATAATTTGACCAGCGGGTAGTACAAAGGTGCTAGTACTCCTACTACTACATTGGTAGTACTACTACTAGTACTAGTAGCACCACCGTCTGGATTTAGGAGTACTACCACGTCCATCTGGATTTTAGTATTTGACTAGCAATATCTAGTAATGCATGTCACCAAAATGTAATACTCCCTCTGTAAATAAATACATGGTGTTTTATTCCTATCGGCGAGAGAACTTAATGTTTTTTGCTAACTAGAGTACTAATAGGATTACATGCAATGAACTAAACACTGCATGTCATGTTTGGTAGTCTCAAGTCATTGAAAGCATGCACGGCCCACATCTCTCATTGGTTGATATGTCACGAAATAAGAAACAAGGAGGGAGTTAATGCACCGTGCCTAAGTATTTTGGGATTATTTGGTTTTCGTAAGGTGACTTACACAACATTTTTGTTTACATGCATTAACATTTTATTAGTTAAATCAAAGGTCAAAACTTGGCGCAAAATGCAAAGGGGACCAATAAACCAGTAGACATCAAACTTCTCTCGTTTGGCCCCAACTAGAGGTTCGGTGAGATGACTATACTGCACCGACACAGAGGGGGATGCAGCTTCATTGACTTATAGCAACTGCCTTTGGGTGAATGACACGTGGCCCCAGGGGGTGGCTGGCCCACCTATCATACAGCCAAGGGCAGGTGCAGTAGAGGGCCGAGGAGTAGTACGAAATCCTACGCACCTACGCACGCTAACCAAGGGCTGAGTGATCACTCGAATCGCAAGATCAGTTGACTAGAAGCTACGGTAGACCCATGGAGGCGATGAGTGCGAGCATCAGCCGGCTGTGCCAGATGGTCCACGACGCCGGCCTATGGCCCGGCAGGTAGTATTGTTTGAGGCCGCCAGGGCGAGGGGCCGCTTGGACGACAACTTCGTCTCCTTGTTCGACGAGGTCCTCGTCGGTTTCCTCGACAAGTTCACCATCGTCAAGAAGCTTGCGGACGACTTTGACGCAAGCCTCCAGCCGACGTGCCCAGGCTCTGCGATGCCCGCCACCCTCAACGTCCACTATGGTAACAACCTCTTCGACGCACTGGTGGCCCTGCGACTGCCCGCCGTCACGCCGGAGAATGTCCACCTCGAGGTCGCGCTCGCCATGCAGGGCCTGGCGCAGCAAGACATCATCGACATAATCACCTACATCTACGCGCAAATCATCCATAGGGACTACTACATGAAAGAGGAGGACGATAGGACGCTGGCCTTCTTGGAGCGCATGGCAACCTTGGACGGCACTATTCAGAAGCACGTTGAGCTCGCCGCCAACGCCGCTGCTCCTCACACGTCGGTCGGTGACCCGACGCACTAGGGCGTGAGGATGTCGTTGAACGTTGATGGATCCGTATGTATTTTTATCTTTCCATCAAATCCATGTAGTAGTATATGATACTACAGTAATTATCTTACCTTTCGCATCAACTTCATAATTTTCGTACGTACTCCATGCATGAATGGCGCCAGAACCAAACTTCTCATTACTCTAGGCAAAATCCTTATTTTCTATCTATCGGTCGCGCCATGGAGCAGAACCAAATTTTACAAGTTACGAGTTCAAAAGGAAAAGCCTGCCGTGTTTGCATCGCACCCCCACACGGTTGGTCCGGCACACCACTCAAGCGGGAATGCGTGCGGTGTTGCATTTTCACTTACAAGTGGGACCGCAGTTGAGCAAACCGACTATCGGCAAACCCCCACCCCCGCCCACCGCTGATGGTCGACAAAACAGGAGGGAGAAGAGATGGCTGTAACACGGACTCCAAGAAAATTGGTGTCGGATGTGACTCGTGTCGGTGGCGTGTGCCGCACTGCTAGACGTGAATGCTAGTTATGGCCCATGCCACCCCACTATATCGAGCCTATATCGAGGTACGTAGAACAATTTTCCTGCAGTCCGTGCTCAGCCCTCCTCTATCTCTCTTCTCGGCCACCAAATGGACGCATGGAGCCCATCGTCTGCTTGCTCACATGCGCCACACATGTTAGTGAAAACGCAAGAGGACCCAATCGAACCTGCACATCTTTCACCTCGACGTCTTTGGTGATGAAAAACAAATCCAATAAAGATCTTCGGTGGCTGCTTTTGGAGTTACTCAAGAGTAGTAAGATTCTATTTACAGTTTAACCCAAGATGCACATCTCGTGGCTTCAACTACCACTCTATTTTCTTTCATGACACGACCTGGATGCTGGATGTCCCACGTGTCGGCAGAAGGAGGAAGAACCCGACCAAATCTTCGGTTGTGCTCTCGGATTAGACTAGTTGTGCTAACTTAAAAATTTTATTAGGTATTCTCCTGCTCCAAAATACTTGACTTCCATTTGTCCAAAAATGGATGTACCTATATAGTAAGACATGTCTAGATACATATATATTTTGACAAATAGAAGGCATGTATTGTGTAACGGAGGGAGTAGAATGGATGCAAGTTTTTGTATTGGGAAGAAGAGTACATCCATATATTGATAGAGTGCAATTTAGTAGATGTTCTATCACTTTTAGCTAGTAGCACAGATGCTAGAGATGAGATTAGTGCACTTGTTGATACTCCTACTAGAATAGAGGCTAGACATGAGACTAGATGCGAGGAAGCAACGTCTACTTCTTTACACTCGAAGAAGAAAGAAGCACACAAGATCGAGCCTCCGCAAATCAACAATGAATGCATCGAGAAGGCACTAATCCAACTTACAGGAGTAGTAAAATGTATTCTTGTGGTTCTTGTTTTCTCTGATCTTGCTTTTATAGTCAAAATTATCGTTGGAGTTCGTGCAAAACGGAGGTCCGTTTGGGGTCGTGCGTTGGAGTTGGCCTTACAAGTGGGACCCTAGTTAAGGAAACCGACTATCGGCAAACCCCCACCTCGCCCGCCGCGCGATGGCTGAAGTTAGAGAAACGACGAGGTTGAAGAGATTGCTCTAGCATGGACTCCAAGAAATAATATGGTGTCGATGGATGTCGTGGTGGTGGCGTGTCTTGCCGTACTCCTGGACGTGAATGCTTGTTCTGGCCCATGCCACCCTACTACCCCTACTACTTACTCCTACTATATAGTAGTACTAGTATCGAGGATTCGAGGTGCTGGTTACGTACAGCGAACACATTAACATATGGCTAAAGTAAAAACACCCGCCCGACGCGCGAAGCATGTGAAGCTAGTACTCCGTCTAGGTGAATAAGTCGTATTAGAAGGTGCGTCACGACCTAGGTGCAAGAAGATTGGTGGAAAAGAAGAATATTTCTCTCTTCTAAACACAACATTTAATCACAGCAGTTAAGAGGATGCCTTATTAGCTACCCATGCAGGCCATCATAATTCATAGCATGCAAAATGCTTTTATTTCTTGTCTAATAACCGCATGGACGTGCTGCATGCATTGGTCCTTGCCCGAGCAAAAAAAGGGAGAAAAGGGGTTTCCACGGGAGACAACGAGGCAGAGGTGGAAGTGCTCGCTGGCGAACAAGGCAGGGCGGGCATCGAGATGGAAAGTTAATGAACGGCGCCTAAACATTTTGGGAAAATATAATTCGTAAGGTGACTTACAAATAGTTTACTACTATTGTTGATTGGCCTCATCCGATAACCTATTGCAATGCACGTACAATTATGTATTCAGAAAATATTTTTTTGCCTCATCGCACCACTCACTCAAAGAAGCGACTCGAAACCCATTCATAAATTTAGTAAGTTTATCACATGCATATCATTTTATTACATAGAACAGGTCATCAACCCACATCGACAACGAGGATACATTATAAATACTAAATTTTTCACCACACAACAAATAACAAGCAATGAAATGAACTTCAACTCAACCATTCCTCGGCGTTGAAAACGCTTGCTTTGAACCACAAGTGATTCTCTGGGACGGGCCATGCATTGTCGATCTGGAGACCAACGCAGGACTGATCATCCAGGCTGAAGCGACTATATCAGTACCTGGGTAGGGAACCACCCAAATGTCTGAGGTATAGACACAGTTGCTTCTCATAAATGTGTCAACAGCAGTTGGATCGCCTTTCACCATCATCGGATACTTTTGCCCAAGGAAGAGCGAGTTTTCTCCAAGACTATCAATTCTGTACCAGGGAGAAGGAGTTGGCGCTAGCACATTGGTATCCATCCCGAATACCATGCAACGGGTGTTGGAATAGGTCCGGAGAGTGCGACCATGGGAGACTACACCTGCTTCCTCAGCAGTAACATCATCAGTGGGCTGTATACAGACAAGAAGAGGTGATCCATCGGAATTAGTTGCCAGGCGCCACAGAGTATATCGGTGCTGCTCGTGATCATCACCATCGGCATCTCCCCCTTGGTTATAAAATTTTCAAGTATCGGTGGTGGGATGTTCACAGGACCTTGAAAACACAAGAAGAAGGTTAATTAGTAAAGGGAAACTTGCTAACCCACATGCATGTGGATGAAACAATTATAATTACGGTGGAAGACAAACGTACCGAAACTACGAGGATACCATGCATAAAGAGTGCCACGAGTGGTGGCAGCAAACACAAGGCCCTTGTAATCAATTGCATCACAGTACTCCTTCGTGCACAGAAACTGATTTTTGAGCAATATCCATCGAGTCAAACCACTAAGAATGGCAACAAGCTTGTCGAAGATAGCAACAACTTCATAGTTGTTGTAATTCCAAGAGCGGTTGGGAACTCGACAAATTGCTATCTACCATAGAAGACAGTCACCATGATCATATTTGAATGTGCGTACATCACCGCTGTGCTCAACCTCTGGGCAGTGTGCTGAGATTTTTGGAAGTGGAACCCGGTGACGAGTGTACACATTCACAAGTTCCCACTCATGATTGGACCCAATGCAAACAACCCAATCTCCAATTGCGCCCGCCCAAGCCTTGCCCTCAAGCGATGGCATCTTAACATCAAAAGTAACATTATCAAGCGGCATCAACTTGCATGGCGAGGCCTGTCAGGTCGGGCGCCGATCATCGTGGTCACGGCGAAGAAGATAGGGGAGATCAAACCGCTCCTTGACTCTTGGGTTCCTTGCAATGATGTTATTAGTTGAGTCGATAATGGGCTTGAACAAACCTGCCATGCTAGCCGAGGTGATGACGTCGCATCGATCAATGAGTTCCTCCACCACGTCATCTTTCAGATTGGGGCAAGAATAACGGGGTCATTTCCAGCCTGTTCCCTCCATGGAGAAGACGATCGAACAATGGCAGAAGAAAGGATGAAGGGCTGAAGGAAAATGGAGGAGGGAGAGAAAGAGCGTGCGGCAGCAGTTCCAAATCGAGAGGGAAAGGCGAAGAGTCGGTGGACGGTTGCGAGTTTGCCACGGTTCATGAAGAGGCGCCCCGGCCTACACGTCCGTTCGGAAATACTCCTACTACTCGCCGTCGTCTCACTGATATGTTGGAACGGGACCACATGTCAACGAAACATGGTGTGTAATTTCTCATGCAAAATGCGATCTGGCCGCGTTGGCCCGAGGTGCCGCATTAGTTATCGACCTTTATTTTTTTAATGGCGTGCCGATCAGTTTTGAAGCACGACTAACTGGTACTGTACACAGAGAAAATATAAACTACTCTACCACTACCCCACCTCCAGTACTAGTAGTATAAAAAGATCTATAGGCTGGATCTTCAGCCGCTTTTCTTGCTAAGGGCTGCCCACTTGCTTCTCACACTACCACCCTCTCTCCGGATCTAAAAAGACGGCCCCTCTCTCCTCCTCACCGGTGGTCACAGATCCATTGGGAAGAAAAGGACGTGCAGCGTTGACGATTTGACTGCGTCGGGCGAGCGAGGTCACGCACTGACGACAAGGACGTCCTCTTAGACCTAGCGCCCGCGCGGGATGGCCTCCGTCCCCAAGCTCGCTGCCGTAGTGTGTGCGGAGGACGACGACCACGAGCAAAGCCACTTCCTGCCAACCCTCAGGTATGCTACCTCTTTTCGAGCCATAACCTTGTTCTATTGCCCCATCTGCTACGTCGTTGCATGTGGATCTTTTTCCACTCCACCATCTTCCCAATTTGCTATCCTCTACTCTGCTGGCCACGCAGACGAAAACCATAATTTGCACTATTAAAGGAAACCCAACTTCATGTAGACTAATCCATGTCTGGGTTGAATAAGGAAAGGAAGGGAGACTGTACTGTCCAAGAGAGTAGGCATCGAACCCGCATCTAGGTTGAAAAGGGAAAAAATCAGTAGCTAAGGAACGAGTCTTGTGTCTCTTGGTTGAAGAAGGGTAGAAAGGCATGACAACGCAATAGAGAATGACCAGGTCGATCGGTTTGTTGTCCTCGCATAGGAAAAAGGTGGCTAAAGAGAACAAAATGGGACGTAATCCACATATGTCTGCTGGATATTTGTTGCTCGGGAAACCATACCTCCCTCACCACTCTGCGTCCGTGGAGGTACATCGTACTGGTGCGCCCACTGTCCGAATGGGCCTCCCATGCTCTTATTGCCACTTTTTGCTGTTAGTATAACGCCAGCAGTCAAGTCAAGCAATGCTACTGCTAAAGTGATGCCACATTTAACTAATGCCGCTCTCAGTCTAATGCCACCCATAAATTTAAGCAATGCCATTTAATGTCACTGGATTATTTCAGGGTAGCTGTTGATTGTGGATGTATTAAAGATTTTTCAGCTGAGGCATTCTAATGCTATTGCACAACCAGTATACCAATGATGAAACTTGTTACTACCTTCAGATTTTTGCACTGTTAATGCTTATAGATTACATACCTCACTTTCATGAGATAAGTTAATTTTTTTGTAGAGTGTCACCAAAATGCCAAGGCGCTGATGTCATTTTATTTTGGTTAAACTACACAGACAATTATGAAGACAAGAGGAAAGTTCAAGAGTGGGCACCTCCTCCTCCGGCTGTTCTCTTGAGGAGGTCTGTGTGTTTGTCTCTAATGCCTGTCGACTACATACCTGACATCATGATGTAATGTTAAGTCATTTCCTTTTGTACAGTGTCACTGAATTGTCAAGGCGGTGATGGCATTTTATTTTAGTAGAACTGCACAAAATTTGCTTAAAAGAAGAGGAAAGGTCTAGAATGGCTCACTTTTCCAGAAAAAACTATGTATGCCTTCCTGACATCAGCCGTTGTTGCTTTATTTATTCCTTCAAACAGGTGGTTAGAAACAGTCTTGCTACATTTTCCCATTAAGAAATTGGAATGCTTATATTTGTGAGTCTATGCTTCAACTAGTGCCACTTTTAGAGTAATCACACTTTCAATATCTATGCAAACAGGGATGCTCGATTTTAGTGGAACTGCACAAAAGTCCAACTGGTTCAACATTAGGAGCATGTTTTTTCCAAACCTTTATATCCAATTGGTGGCACTATGAGCTGTTCATTACGAAGGTACATGGTTTGCTACTATCTTGCTACTCTTTTGTACTGTCATTAGATAGTAATACTAGTGGTTTGCATGTGAATTTATTGGCGGGGTGGACCTACATTGGAGGTGCAGGACAGGTTCAATGATTGGATGCTCAATTTCGGTTGTATCGATTTCACCTCTTCCATCACTGTGAACATGAATATCCTTGGTCTGATGAAGAATATGCGCTATATTTCTGCTTTGAACCAGCAAATCAATTCAGTATGAAATTGTCCAGGGCAAAACATAACTGTATCATATTGTCCAGTGCAGAACATGACAGATGCTAAGTGGAAGAGACATGTTTAAACCGAAAATACAAGGTGTGGTATATGTTTACTAGCTGCTTGATATTTGCGTAGACAGTGATGTCTGCCCGTTGCTATTTGGCAAACAAACAAAGTGCCCGCAATTTTGGTTGAACTGCACAAGAGAATAGTATAGTCACTGCATGCAGTGCCATTTGAAAATAGACACAAAAAGATTGGATAGTCACTTCATGGACTGCAGAAAAGTAGTACTATACTATTTATTGGCCAACACTAGGTGCTTCATTGCTTTGGTCTGATTATACAACGGGCATCATTTTGCCTAAGTTAAAGTTTGTATTCCGAAAATAGTCTCACCGTGTGATCGAGAGAAGACCAAATCATATTGCAGTGGATGTTCCTCCATCATGTGTGGTTCATTCTCATGGTTCCATCTGTTGGTGAAACCACTTACGTTTGCAAGAGGAATTGTAGACTTCACAAACAAATTTGTCTTTCAGTCTGTATTGAATGTTGGCCAAGAGAAGCATCCAAGTTAGTAGGAAGAACACATGTTTTTTCTAGATCTTTGCTTTTGGAGCTACATATTTGTATATGATCTGTGAATCATTGAGATGCATTAACATGTTGATCTTATGTATGGGAATCGTACTAGTTAGTTTTAGTTATGACGCAAGATCCGAAGTGGCTGATCTTTGCTTTTGGAGCTACATATTTGTATATGATCTGTGAATCATTGAGATGCATTAATGATTACTTATTTCTGTTCGCTCGGTGTTTACAAATTCTTGATCGATCACTAGCTAGCCTACAAATGCGCTCCTAGCAGTTTTATTTGCGACACAAGATGCGAAGTGGCAGTTTTTTGAATAAAAATGCCTATCTCTGAAGAAACTGACAAGCTACACTATCGATCCTACACGGATAAAAATGCCTACCTCTGAAGAAACTGACAAGCTACACTATCGATCCTACACGGATAAATAGCAGATCACGCACGTACTACCTCCTTTCCGGTTTGCGGGGCTCAATTCAAGAAACGACCTACTCGATCCTACACGAATAAATAGCGGATCACGCACGTACTAGTACCTCCTTTCCGGTTTGCGGGGCTTAAATTAAACCTCTCACCAACCAAGGTACTCCCTCCGTCCGGTTTATTAGTCCCGTGAGCAAAGCGGCAAGACCAAGGCATGGCAATAGTTAACGGCATGCGAAGTTTAAGCCTAATTAATTCCAGCGATTTAAGTGGCTGCATGCGTGCCCTCGGCTGCGACTCGTTGCATGTCGCTTCAGCGTCGCCTCATGAAGCGATTCTGAGTGCCTGCATGCAGCTGGCCGTAATTAAGGCAGTTAACTGATGCGAAAAAAGATACGCTTTAAATTCGTGGAATCATTATTGACAAGGAGGGAGATGATTCGAGTGCACTCGTTTGACCACCATGCCGGCGTACGACTCGGATGGGACGGGACGACACAGTCATAATTTCAGTTTCTCTAGTTTTCCACGGCAAGCTGGCGCGCTAAGCCATTATGCATTGAATTCCGATGACCGTCGCGCTACCTTCGGCCTATAAGTACTGTTTCCCGGCCTTCTCAGGTGCCACCGTGACCCAACTCGCCATATCCTCATAAGCCCCCACCGGCCCGACGTCGCTCGCCACGTCCGCCATGCCCCCGTCCGTCTGCGGTAAGCGACTCTGGAGGCGGTCACCGTCGGAACTAGTGTTCGGGTTTTCACCGGAAGGCAGACGGAGGGAGGAGGCATTCTATCTGTCTTTAGATGGCAATGCGGAGATCGAGGAGTTGTTGGAGCGCGACCGCATGGCGGAGGAGCAGGAGTTGTTGGAGCGCGACCGCCTGGCGGAGGAGTAGCGTATCGCCGATTTGCGCCGCCAATGACATGGAGCAGCAACAAGCACCGACGCCTGAAGTCGCGAGCGAGCGCCCGCGAATCGGGCCAACTACGTGGAGGTTGGCGCCCGTCAAATAGCCCTGGAGGCTGTCGGGCACGCACGCGTTCCCGACGCCGATTTTTACTACCAGCTCGTCAAGTGGGTTTCCCGCTTGGAAGCGAAGCTTCGGTGGACCATGCCGGCATGGAAAGGGCCAACGCGCGCGAGCAACGCGCCCTATCGCACCTTTGGCAAGTCCGAGGCGCGGCGGAGGAAGCCGGTGCCGGCGTTTAGCATGGACAGCAGATGGCGGCCGACATCGTCTACTTAGCTAAGAGTAAGTTAGTACTTGTACGCTACTAGAGTGTTAGTGGGAGTAGATAGTTCACTTGGCTATGATGGTTGTCAACGTGGAATTTTAGTACTCTATATGTGGATCAGACCTGTTACTTTGCTATGAATGTTGAACTTTCCGTTTGAACGTATGGAATGGGCTTTTATTTTTTTAAATGGGTTGTATTTGTCCTCCACGGTTTAGAGGCTGACTTATGGGCCTAGAAAGTTGATGCGTACACAATCAGGAGATGATTGTACGTGAAGAGGATGACAGTAGGGACCCGCCAAGGTCATGGCAGTATGCAAGCAAGTGCCTCCTTATTTCAAGCCAATAAAAAATGGCTCCTCCTAGTGGATTTCTGACATCTGGGTCCCATGCCATTGTCAACGTAGTCAATAAACGTGAGAATTGCACAACAAGCGGCCGACACCGGGGACCCAAAGAGTTTCGCCCAGCTTATTTTTGTTTTGGGTTAATTTGATAAATGCCACTCCAAATCTGGTGTATCCAAGAAATTCCATCGCAATTTCAAACTTTGAAAAATGCCATTTCATGCCTTTCTAGTGGCATTTTTCAAGTCCGAGTGGCGTTTTCAAAGTTTGCAAACTGCATATGCGTTTTCAAAGTTTGCAAAAATTGTAGTGGCATTTTTCAAAGTTTGGAAATTGCAGTGGCATTTTTATGAATCACCATAACTGGAGTGGCATTTATCTAATTTGTTTTTCAGACGGAAGCAGGGTGTCAACTGGGCTGTGCAGGACACTCTGGCCTGTCTAGACAACCTTTTCTTTTATGTTTACCACAAACCAGCCCAATTGTTTTTTTTTGTTTCTGAAAATGGCTAGCCCAGTTTTTTGTGATTTGTCAAGTAAGTCGCTTTATCAGGCCTGTTGGGCTGCAAATCTTTCAAGACGAGGAGAGCTCCATTCGGATGGCCGAGAAAATAGCCTATCAGTAATGAGAAATGGGATGTACATTTTTAAAACACATCAAACCGGCAATTATTTTCAAATATCTTTTTTTCATTTCGAGATTTTAAATTGCATTGATTTTTATGCGCGGACAATCTATTGGATTTTATATTGATATACATTTATTTTTAAAATCAGTCTGAATGTGACTCGAAATTTCGGGATTAAAAACAGTTCGCATCAAGACCGACATATGCAAAATTTAAGATAATTTTTAACCGTGGCCACAATATGGGCTATAATGCTAACATAAAGAATATGGGCTCCAAAAAAACCCGTAAGAATTAGCAAATGAGCTGTAAATTATTTGAAATAATGGCAGATGGGATATATGTTGTTTTCCACAGATTTGAGGCTTTCCACAGATGTCTCAGATAATCGTTGGATGTCCATCCAACGGCCGTCAGGCTTCTTCAATCTCTGCTCTTCCTGCTCCACCGCTCAAACAAGCGCCAAGGGACTGCTCGCTCCCTCCTCCCTCATGGGTGCTATGTTGCCACAAGCAGGCCTCACCGCCCCACCGTACTCCCATCGCTGGCCTATCCATCCCTCTACTCACCCCCTGCTGTTATTCTCCGGTGACGGCAGACGAACCAGTAAACCATCGTACAGTCGTACTCCCCTCCATGTGGGAAACAAAAACAACGGTCGAGTCTTCCCTGCCTCCGTGTCGTTCCCTTCCTAGGCCTTGCTGTCGTCCACCGCCCTGGTGCTCTCGGCATGGCGTGGTTAGCGTGGTCAACGACCGACATGCATCTGAAGTGGACTGTACGTGGAGAGGCTGACAGTTGGGTCCACGGCTGCACGCAAGGAAATGCCTCCTTATTATGTGCAAAATAATGATTTCCTCCACCTGACATCTGGGACCCATCGAAATGGCCTCTGTATTTCGTGAAAAAAACGTTACCGCCGCTGACAACTCGGACCCACCAGCTATATCTTCGCATGAAGCAAGTGCCTCCTTATTACACAAAAATGAATACTCCCCCTGCTAGCTGGGACCCAGTATAGTGGGCCTACTAAGTTGATGGGGACGAAGGGCTTTGTCAACTTAGTCAATATGCACGATTCTAGCTTGACTGACCGTACGATGTCCATCCAACGGCTGTAGTGCTTCTTCAACCTCTGGTCTTCTTGCTCCAGCCGCCCAAACTAGCGCCGGTCGTGCGCCGCTTCCCGCCTCCCGTGGTCGGGCTATGTCATGGAGGAGGCCTCACCGCCCCCATACTACTCCCACCGCTGGCCAGGCCATCCCTCCACTCCACTCACCCACATTCCCTGTTATTCTGCGACAACGGCTGTGACGCCCCCGATTCAACCGTACACTAATCATACACGCAAACGTGTACGATCAAGATCAGGGACTCACGGGAAGATATCACAACACAACTCTAAAATAAAATAAGTCATACAAGCATCATAATACAAGCCAGGGGCCTCGAGGGCTCGAATACAAGTGCTCGATCATAGACGAGTCAGCGGAAGCAACAATATCTGAGTACGTACATAAGTTAAACAAGTTTGCCTTAAGAAGGCTAGCACAAAGCGGGATACAGATCGAAGAGGCGCGGGCCTCCCGCCTCGATCCTCCTAACTACTCACAGTGGTAAATCGTTGGGCTGCTGCGTAGTAGTAGGCACCTCCGGTGTAGTAGTAAATGCGTCGGACGGTGGCGTCGCCCTGGTTCGGCATCTGGTTCCAACCACCAGGTAGAAAGGAACGGGGGAAACGGGGGGGGCGCAACCGTGAGTACTCATCCAAAGTACTCGCAAGCAAGGAGCTACACTACATATGCATGGGTATATGTGTAAAGGGCCATATCAGTGGACTGAATCGCAGAATGCCGTAATAAGAGGGGATAACTAATCTCGTCAAGACTACGCTCGGCAGCCTCCGTCTTGCAGCATGTAGAAGAGAGTAGACTGAAGTCCTCCAAGTAGCATTGCATAGCATAATCCTACCCGGTGATCCCCTCCTCGTTGCCCTGTTAGAGAGCGATCACGGGGTTATATCTGGCACTTGGAAGGGTGTGTTTTATTAAGTATCCGGTTCTAGTTGTCATAAGGTCAAGGTACAACTCCAAGTCGTCCTGTTACCGAGGATCACGACTATTCGAATAGATTAACTTCCCTGCAGGGGTGCACCACATTACCCGACACGCTCGATCCCATTTGGCCGGACACACTTTTCTGGGTCATGCCCGACCGCGGAAGATCAACACGTCGCAGCCCCACCTAGGCATAACAGAGAGGTCAACACGTCGGTCTAAACCTAAGTGCACAGGGGTCTGGGCCCATCGCCCTTAGCACACCACGCTATGCGGCGGCCGAAGCAGACCTAGCCTAGCAGCGTACCAGTCCAATCCGCGCGCGCCGCCATTGGACGTCACGAAATGCTTCGGCCGATACCATGACGCCAGTTGCCCATATCTTGTCCCACGTGGCGGTTAGTGCGTATAAGGTCAACGACCCAACTCAGATCAAATACCAAGATGTCGTTAAGCGTGTTAAGTATCCGCGAACGCCGAACAGGGCCAGGCCCACCTCTCTCCTAGGCGGTCTCAACCTGCCCTGTCGCTCCGCCACAAAGATCCACAGAGGGCCGTTGGGACAAAGGTCCTTTCAGCCCCCAATCCGTGAATCACTCATGGTGCTCCACAAGCCGACCCGACTTTAGTCACCACATGTATCATGTATAAAGTATATAGTATATACCCTTGATCACCTCCCAAGTGATCACAACCCGATAGTATAGCACAAAGACGGACAAGAATGTAGGGCCACTGATGGAATACTAGCATCCTATACTAAGCATGTAGGATTGCAGGTAAAGGTAACAACAGTAGTAGCAAGGACACGCTATGCATCAGGATAGGAATAACCGAAAGCATTAACATGCTACACTACTCTAATGCAAGCAGTAGAGAGTAGAATAGGCGATATCTGGTGATCAAGGGGGGGGGCTTGCCTGGTTGTTCTGGCAAATAGGAGGGGTCGTCAACACCGTAGTCGAACTGGGGGGTCGTCGGCAGCCTCGGGGTCTATCAGAAAGAAGTAACGGAGGGGAAACATAATAAATAACAGAGCAATCAAAGTATCACAAAGCGTAGCATGGCAATACGCGGTGCTAGAGGTGACCTAACGCAGTAGGAGGTGATACCGGTGAAGGGGGGAAACATCCGGGAAAGTATCCCCGGTGTTTCGCGTTTTCGGACAAATGAACCGGAGGTGAAATGTTGCAGGTTCACTATGCTAGGGACGCGTGGCGGACGAACGGGCTGTGTATTCGGATTCGCCTCGTCGTTCTAAGCAACTTTCATGTACAAAGTATTTTCATCCGAGTTACGGTTTATTTTATATTGATTTTTAAAGTTTTAAATCATTTTCTAAATTATTATTATTAAATTAACTCGAAATTAGTATTATTGCATCAACATGATGTCAGCAGTCAACAGAGGGGTTGACTGGTTAATCTGACACGTGGGTCCCACTAGTCATAGGCTCAAGTTTAACTAAACCGGGTTAATTAGACTAACTAAGTGATTAGGCTAATTTATTTTAATTAGATTAGTTAAACATGATTAATTAACTTAATTAACTCATTAATTAATTAATCAATTAATTATTAATTTATTTATTCTACCATTTTTTTATTCTTTTTAAACAAAATCGCTCTGCAGGCGGGGCCCCGTCATTAACCTAGGGAGCCTTAACGGTCGGGAGAAACGGGCGGGCGCCCACCATGGGCACCTGCAGCAGGCGCTGAGTGCCGCCAGCCAGGAGTGTCTTGAGGTGAGGCCAGCCGTGGTGGTGAGGGCGCGGTGACCGTGGGCGGTCTTGTGACCCGGCGTGGCGAGGCATGGCCCTGGCACAACCAGGCATGGCCACGGGCGCAACCACAGCGCGGCCGGGCGCATCGGTGAGGCATGGGGCGGCCAAGGCGGCAGTAGTGGGGCAGTCCGGCAACGGCGGTGAACGACGGGCGCGGCTAAGCAGCAGTGGCAACAACGGCAGCTAGCGGCGGAAGCGAGCAGAAGGAAACGCGGGAGGGGGTTCGGGGTCCTCACCCCACGTTGCAGGGGTTCAGCGGCGAGGCTCGGTGGAGCCGTCGAGGGGGAGGCGAGGACGAGCAGTCCGGCGAGGGGGAGGATGGGGACGAGCGACGGTGACGATGTGGTCAAGGCGGAGAGGCTCCGGCGAGGTGGCTCTCCAGGCGGCGGCGACAGGCGCGCTCGGTCCAGTCGGCAGGGTCGTCGGAGGCGGGGACGTGGTCGCCCCGATCCCGATCTGGATCGGGGGAGTGGGGGAGAGCGAGTGGATCATGTGGGGGGGGGAGTGGTGTGGGAACCGCTAGGGTTCCGGTTGCCCATGGGGATAAGGGTGCGATGGGGGCGGCTGGGCCTGCGGGCTGGTGGGTTGGATGCCCAGTTGGGCCAGTGGCGTGCTGGGCCGGTTGGCCCGGGGGGGGGGGGGTTGTTGTTCTCCTTTTGTTTGTTTTGTTTTTCCCTTTTCTTTTATTTATTATTTTCTGTTTTCATTTATAGTTTCTTTTATTTTAGTTTTATAAAATATCCAGTCAGCACCTAAATTAGTATTACTAATCAGTCCACTGCCACAATTATTTTGGGCACACTACTAATTTAGTTTTATTATTATAACTTTATAAAAGGCATCTAATTAATTGTTTTTGCTGTCATTTCTATTACTTTAGTGCATTTAAATATTTTATTAAAAGATAACTTATCCACCAATATTTACTAAGGATTATTTGACACATTAGGAACAATTTAGTTTTGACTTTTGAAAACTTTAATTGTTTAACTTAAATTCAAATTTTGAATATGAATCGTTTCGAACTAACGCGAGATTATCAACAGTAATCCGAGGTGACGTGGTGTTGTTAACGTGGGGTTACTGTAGCCTAATTATCCGGGCGTCACAGGCTGCGCAGCCGAACCAGTGAACCCTCGTACTCCTCCCCGCGTGGGCATCCACTACCGCGTCTTCCCCGGCTCCGCGTCGTCCCCTTCCTAGGCCTCGCCGTCATCCACCGCCGTGGTGCTGTCGGCGCGCCGTGGTCAATGTGGTCAACAACCGAATTCCATCGGAAGAATATCAGACGGAGAGGCCGACAATTTGGGTCCACGACACCGCAAGGAAGTGCCTCCTTATTACGCAGAAAATAATTATTCCTCCACCTGACAGCAGGGACCCACCGGACGCCCACCAGTATATCGCGAAAAAAACGTTTGCCCCTGACTGCTGGGACCCACCCGACGGGCCACCGTATTTCGCGAAAAAAACGTTCCCCCTGCTGTCAGCTCGGACCCACCGGAAGTGCCTCCTTATTACGCACAAAAAAATGAATACCCCCTGCTAGCTGGGACCCACCTTGGTGGGAGGCTGACTTGTGGGCCTACTAAGGTTACGGGGACGGAGGGCTTTGTCAACTTAGTAAATATGCACGATTCTAGCTCCAGTGACCGTACGATGTCCATCCAACGGCCGTAGTGCTTCTTCAACCTCTGGTCTTCTTGCTCCACCGCCCAAACCAGCGCCGGTCGTGCCTCGTGCTCCTGCCTCCCGTGGCGGCTGCGATGCGGCGGAGGCCTCACCGCCTTCTACTACTCCCACCGCTGGCCAGGCCATCCCTCTACTCACCCACACCCCTGTTATTCTGGCGCAACGGCAGCCTCACACCGCAGCGAACCGGTGAACCTCGTACTCCTCTCACGCTGGGCATCCACCGCCGCGTCTTCCCCAGCTCCGCGTTGTCCCTTCCTAGGCCTCGCCGCCGCCCACCGCCTCGGTGCACTTTCGGCGTGGCGTGGTCAACATGGTCAAGGAACGGCTTCCATCGGACGTGGATCGTACATGGAGAGGCCGATACCGGGTCCACGGCCGCAGCAAGGAAGTGCCTCCTTATTACGCGCAAAATAATTATTCCTCCACCTAGCAACGGGGACCCACCGGACGGGCCACCGTATTTCACGAAAAAACGTTTCCCCCCTGACTGCTGGGACCCACCAGCTACACCTTCGCACGCAAGGAAGTGCGTCCGGGCAAAAAAAACCAAAACGATTCGCCCCCTGACTGCTGGGACCCACCAGCTACATCTTCGCACGCAAGGAAGTGCCTGACAGTCGGGACCCACCTGGTCGAAGCGTACGTAGCGTTGTCATTATGGTCACGAATGTGTACGTACATATATACTAGTCGATGTGGAGGCGCGCACGTGTCGTAGTAGAGGCGCACACGTAGCATGTACACGTAGGTACAGCGGCCAGGGTGCAAGAAAGAAAATACGGCCACGTATGTGTACATAAGGGCGGGGTCTCGAACGCCTACTCGCGCATACGTATGGCGAGGGCTCGTGTACATGGCTGGGTCGGAACGGAGAAACATCGTCGTCGTCGTGTTCATGGGGAGGCAACGGAATGCGTGGTCGTGTTCATCGGGAGGGCTTGGATGGAACAGGCGACGGAAACGAGGCCTGGCGTACCGCAGAACGGAGGAAACAACCTTGTGTTCGACCGTCCACGTTCAAAACGGGATCATGTTCATCGGGAGGGGTGTGGCGTACCGCAAAACGGAGGAAACAGACCTCCTACGGTCGAAACGGGGGTCCTGTTGATCGGGAGGGGTGTGGCATACCGCAAAATGGAGGAAACGGACCTCCTACGGTCGAAACGGGGGTCCTGTTGATCGGGAGGGGTGTGGCGTACCGCAAAACGGAGGAAACGGACTTGTGTTGGAGCGCTATGGTCGAAACGGGGGTCTTGTTCATCGGGAGGGGTGTGGCGTACCGCAAAACGGGACTCCATGGGATACTGTTCATCTCCACCGTCGACCCCTCCAGCCTCCACGAGCTACTGTTCATCCACCGTCGACCTCCTCCAGCCTCCACCTGCGACTGTTCATCCACGGGCTCCTGTTCATCCAGCCTCCACCGTGCGCTACTCCACCGGCTACTTTTCAACCACCCCTCCACCGTCTACTATTCATCCAGCCCTCCACACCACGTGGTCCTGTTCAACCACCCCTCCATCGTCTACTGTTCATCCAGCCCTCCACACCACGGGGTCCTATTCATCCACCGCTCCACGGGCACCCCTCCATCGTCTACTGTTCATCCAGCCCTCCACCACACCACGGGGTGTCCTGTTCATCTAGAGGCAACACCACCCCTCATTGTTCATCCAAACCCCCCGCAACGCTCACTGTTCATCCCATCGATCGGCTTCAGTTAGCAGCAGTAGCGAAGGAATTGCTCGATCGGGTTCAGTTAACAGCCATCGATCGATCGCTCGGGTTCAATAACGCATAGCCTGCAATGCAATCGCTCGGGTTCAGTTAGAGCCAACGCCTCGCTCGGGTTCAGTTAGAGCCAATGCCTCGCACACACGCGCGTACGTGTACGAGAGAAACGCGCACCGCTCGGCCCCCGACCTCCCACCATAAGCGGGAACTCCCTGAAATTTTCCTCCCCCTCGCTTCTACCACGGTTTTTTCTGTCATGGATGGCCCAAAGAATGTCATGCAACGTCTCCAACCCGCCCAGGACGAAAAGCCCATTTTCTGTCATGATTTTTTGTCATAGAAGTAGGAGCCCACCACATCTATGATGATACCAGGTTTTGTCACAATTATCGTCATAGAAGTGTCATATGTATGACAGAAAAAAATTTGTTCGGCCCAAAATGTCACGGATGTGTCTTTTTTTTGTAGTGTACTAAGCAGGTAGGATTGCAGGTAAAGGTAACAACAGTAATAGCAAGGATAGGCTATGCATCAGGATAGGATTAACGGAAAGCAGTAACATGCTACACTACTCTAATGCAAGCGATAGAGAAGAATAGGCGATATATCCGTGATCGGGGGCTTCCCTGGAAGCTCAGCCAAGAAGGAGGGGTCGTCAACACCGTAGTCGTACTGGGTAGCAGCATCGTCGGTCTCGGTGTCTAGCCAGAGAAGAGGGGGAAGAAACAATAAATACAATGCAAACAAATGCGACGATGCATGACATGACAAAGTGTGATGCTAGGTGTGCCCAAACGCGGTAGTAGGTGATACCGGCGAAGGGGGGAAACATCCGGGAAAGTATTCCCGGTGTTTCGCGTTTTTGGACAGATGAGCCGGAGGGGGAAAGTTGCGAGTTCGATACGTTAGGGATGTGTGGCGGACGAACGGGCTGCATATCCAGATTCGTCTCGTTGTTCTGAGCAACTTTCATGTAGAAAGTATTTTCATCTGAGCTACAGTTTGTTTTATATAAATTTTAAAAGATTTAAATCATTTTTAGGATTAATTTAATTATTTTAATTCAACATTATCCAGAACAGTGTTTGCTGACGTCATCATGACGTCAGCAGTCAACAGAGGTGTTGACTGGTCAAACTAACGTGTGGGTCTAGTGGGACCCACCTGTCATACATTGTTTAGGTTAATCAGGGTTTAGGTTAAACTAATACAGAATTAATTAAGTTAATTATTTCTTTAATTAATTAATTATTATTTTATTTATTATTTTTTAATTCTTTTTTAAAAAACCGTTCTGGGGGTGGGGCCCATATGTCATTGGGCCAAAGCCTTAGCGGGTCGGGCTAACAGGCGCCAGGAGCGGGCGCCCTTGAGAGCGCTTGGCGAGGCGAGGCCGATGGCAGACGGCTGCCGGCGGTGGGCACCGCCGTGGAGGGAGTGGCCGTGGCCGAGCAGACAGCGCGACTCCAACGCGTTGGTCGCGGCGGTGGCTGGGACCAGCAGGGAGGCGAGCGGGGCATGTGCGGGAGGGGGCCGGAGTGGCCAGAGTGGCGCGGCGCGCGTGCGCGCGCGAGCGATTCATGGCGAGGGAGAGGCGAGCGCGAGGGGGAATGGCCGCGACAGCGGAGGTGGCTGCGGCAGGGAGCAGCAGGGCTGTGGCGTGGCAAGGAAGAGCTCGAGCGCTCGCGAGGGCGGGCACGGGTGGCTGGCGAGGGTGTGGGCCACGGTGAGTGACGGTGATCGCGAGGGCGGGGGCAGCCGCAGAGCGATGCACGCAGCCAGGGCGAGGGAGCGTGCGCGGACGGCGCGTAGGCGGGGCAAGTGGGAAGCAGTGGCGGGGTGGTCGCGGTCGTCGTGTGAGCGGCGAGGCGGGCGATGCGGGGATGGCGCGCCTGTGTGCGCAGCCGCGGTCGGCGAGCAGGAACAGGGTAGGAGGCGAGGCTCGAGGTGCGGGCGTATCGCGTTCGGCGCGCTGGAGCAGGGAGCCGCCATGGCGCTGGGCGAAGCGCGTCTGGCGCGCGATGTCGCGGGCGTAACACGTGCGCGGGACGAGGCGGAGGAGAAGAACGGGGGCTCACGGGGGTTCGTAGGGTTCGGGGCAATGGTGGTTGGGGAGGACGACGGCGACGACCCGGCGGAGAGGAGGCAGACCGTCGGGGAGGAGGCGTCGGCGAGGCAGCCAAGGCGGCGGAGAGGTGGCCGGGCGACCAGGGCGTCGAGCGGCGGGGTCGGCGATTCGTGCCCCCGATCCATATCTGGATCGGGGAGGAGGAGGGAGTGCGAGGGGGAATGTGGGGGAGTGGGTGTCAGTGGGTATTAGGGTTTGGGGTGGTGGGTGATATGGGTGCGACAGATGGGCCGGCCTGGCGGCCTGGTGGCCTGCTGGGCTCTGGCCAAGTGGGGGGAAGGCCTTTTCTCTTTCTTTCCTTTTGTTTTGTTTTCTGTTTTGTCCCTTTTCTTTTCTTTATTTAATTTCTTTTCTGTTTTATTTAATTTAGGGCATTTACGTATTTTATAGAATTGTGTCTTCTACACCATAATTACCTATGCCATATTTGGCACTGTCCAAACATTTTTGTTTCAACTTTTGAAAACTTTTGTTGTTTGACATATTTGGAATTTGACTTTTGAAGGGGGTTTGAACTAACGAGATTAGCAACAGTAATCAGAGATGACATGGCATCATTAGGAGAGTTTTACTGTTGCTAATTATTCGGGCGTTACACAATCACTTTAAGATCTTCATCATTATTTTCACGGAAACTAGAAGAACACACTTTTATAAACCAATCTTTTTTAGCATGCATCTTAGCGGTTCTTTCTTTGCACTCATCAATGGAAATTCTCATGGCTATGAGAGACTCATTGATATCATGCTTAGGTGGAATAGATCTATGTTTCAAAGAATAACATCAAGAGAAACTATATCCACGTTCCTAGCCAAATCATCAATCTTAAGTAATTTTTCTTCAATCAAAGCATTGAAATTCTTTTGCGAACTAATAAATTCTTTAACACTTTTCTCAAATTAAGAGGGCATCTTATTATAATTTCCATAAGAATTGTTGTAGGAATTACCATAATTATTAGAGGAATTACTAGGAAATGGCCTAGGATTAAAATTATCTCTATACGTGTTATTACCAAAATTGTTCCTACCAACAAAATTCACATCCATAGATTCATTTTTGTTTTCAATCAAAGTAGATAAAGGAATATCATTAGGATCAATAGGAGCACTCTTGCTAGCAAATAATTTCATAAGCTCATCCATCTTTCCACTCAGAACATTTATTTCTTCAATCGCATGCACTTTTTTACTAGTGGAAGATCTTTCGGTATGCCATTGAGAATAGTTAACCATAATATTATCTAGGAGTTTAGTAGCTTCTCCTAAAGTAATTTCCATAAAAGTACCTCCCGCGGCTGAATCTAAAAGATTTATAGAAGCAAAATTCAATCTGGCATAAAAAATTTGTATAATCATCCACACAAACCATGAGTAGGGCATTTTCTAATCATTAATTTCATCCTCTCCCAAGATTGTGCAACATGTTCATGATCAAGTTGCTTAAAATTCATAATATCGTTCCTAAGGGAGATGATCTTAGCGGGAGGAAAATATTTGGAAATAAAAGCATCTTTATACTTGTTCCATGAATGAATACTATTTTTAGGCAAAGATGAAAACCAAGTTTTAGCGCGATTCCTAAGCGAGAATGGAAATAGCTTCAATTTAACAATATCATTATCCACATCTTTTTTTCTTTTGCATATCACACAAATCAACGAAATTATTAAGATGGGATGCGGCATCTTCATTGGGAAGGCCAGAAAATTGATCTTTCATAAGAAGATTCAGCAAAGCGGTATTAATTTCACAAGATTCTGCATTAGTAACGGGAGCAATCAAAGTACTAATAAAATCATTATTGTTGATGCTAGAAAAGTCACACAATTTGGTATTATCTTGAGCCATCATGACAAATCAAGCAATCCAACACAAGAGCACGCAAAAAGCAAATGAAGAAGACGAACGGAAGGAGGGCGAAGAAAAGGGAAATCTTTTCGAAAATCGTTTTAGAAGTGGGGGAGAGGAAAACGAGAGGCAAATGGCGAATAATGTAATGCGAGGGATGAGAGTTTATGATGGGTACTTGGTATGTCTCGGCTTGGCATAGATCTCCCAGGCAACGGCGCTAGAAATTCTTCTTGCTACCTCTTGAGCTTGCGTTGGTTTTCCCTTGAAGAGGAAAGGGTGATGCAGCAAAGTAGAGTAAGTACTTCTCTCAGCTTTTGAGAACCAAGGTATCAATCTAGTAGGAGACAACACAACAAGCCACCAAATACCTGCACAAACAAACACCAACTTGCACCAAACGCGATAAGGGGGTTGTCAATCCCTTCAGGGTTATTTGCAAAGTGAGATCCGATATAGATGGATAAACGGCAAAGTAATGTTTTTGGTATTTTTGGTTTATGGAACAGAAAGTAAAAGATTCCAAAGAAAGTAAATAGGAAACTAGAGTTGTAGATCAGAAACTTATATGATGGAAAATAGACCCAGGGGCCATAGGTTTCACTAGAGGCTTCTCTCAAGATAGAAATTATTACGGTGAGTGAACAAATTATTGCCGAGCAATTGATAGAAAAGGGCAAAGTTATGCCGATATCTAAGGCAATGATCAATAATATAGCCATCACGTCCGTGTCAAGTAGACCGAAACAATTCTGCATCTACTACTATTACTCCACACATCGAGCTCACTGCACGCATCTAGAGTATTAAGTTCATAAGAACAGAGTAACGATTAAGTAAGATGACATGATGTAGCGGAATTAACTCAAGAAATATGATGAAAACCCCATCTTTTATCCTCGATGGCAACAATACAATACGTGCCTTGCTGCCCCTCATCACATCGGGAAAGGACACCGCAAGATTGAACCCAAAGCTAAGCACTTCTCCCATTGCAAGAAAAACCCATCTAGTTGGCCAAACCAAATCGATAGTTTGAAGAGACTTGCAAAGATATCAAATCATGCATAAAAGAATTCAGAGAAGATTCAAATAATATTAATAGATAAGTTGATCATAAATCCACAATTCATCGGATCTCGGCAAACACACCGCAAAAGAGTATTACATCGAATAAATCTCCAAGAACATCGAGGAGAACTTTGTATTGAGAATCAAAGAGAGAGAAGAAGCCATCTAGCTACTAGTTGTGGACCCGTAGGTTTGTGGTAAACTACTCACGCTTCATTGGAGAGGCAATGGGTGTTGATGTAGAAGCCCTCCATGATCGAATCCCCCTCCGGCAGGATGTAGGAAAAGGCCCCTAGATGGGATCTCACGGGTACAGAAGGTTGCGGCGGTGGAGAAGTGGTTTCGTGGCTCCCCTAGAAGTTTTTGGGGTATTTGAGAATATATAGGAGGAATATCTAGATCAGGGGGTCACCGAGGGGCCCACAAGGTTGGGGGGCACGCCCTACCCCTTGGGCGCACCCTACACCCTTGTGGCCGCTTCATCGCTCTTCTGACTTGCACTCCAAGTCTCCTGGGTGTCTTCTGGTCCAAGAAAAATCATCGCGAAAGTTTTATTCCATTTGGACTCCGTTTGGTATTCCTTTTCTATGAAACTCTAAAACAAGGAAAAAAATAAGAACTGCCACTTGGCTCTAGGTTAGTATGTTAGTCCCAAAAATCATATAAAATAGAACACTAATGCATATAAAACATCCAAACAGATAATATAATAGCATGGAACAATCAAAAATTATAGGGACGTTGGAGAAGTATCTGAGGATGGGGCGGCTGAACCGGCAGGACGACGAGATGGACTACGGGTCCTGATCCAGGGAGGTGGATGAGGGACGTCGAGCTGTTGCGGTGCATGACGTCATCGGGGAAGAGGCTCCGGCTGGGCAGCGGTGAGGTGGCAGACGGAGGAGTGTGAGGTTTCGCGGCTGGAGGAGAGAGGTTATGGTGACCTGGGATTTCGAATGGCAAAAAGGAGGCGATGGGAGGGGGGAACCATGGCTTAGGGACCCGCTTGTCCAAAATGTAGGATGTGTTACAAAAGTACCCCCACTGATTTGAACTAGCGGCCCTTACGGTGTTGGGGAACGTAGCAGAAATTCAAAATTTTCCTACGTGTCACCAAGATCTATCTATGGAGAAACTAGCAATGGGGGGAAGGAGAGTGCATCTACATACCCTTGTAGATCGCTAAGCAGAAGCGTTCAAGAGAACGGGGTTGAAGGAGTCGTGCACTGGCCGTGATTCAAATCACCGGAGATCCTAGTGCCGAACGGACGGCACCTCCACGTTCAACACACGTACAACCCGGTGACGTCTCCCATGCCTTGATCCAGCAAGGAGAGAGGGAGAGGTTGGGGAAGACTCCATGCAGCAGTAGCACGACGATGTTGTGGTGATGGAGGAGCGTGGCTATCCTGCAGGGCTTCGCCAAGCACCGCGGGAGAGGAGGAGGACTTGGGAGAGGGGGAGGGCTGTGCCAGGGGCAAGCGGCCAGCTCCCATGCGCCTCCCCACTATATATAGGGGTGGAGGGGGATTATTTCTTGCCCTCCAAGTCCATTGGGGCGTTGGCAAAGGTGGGAGGATAGAAATCCCATCCTTTCCTTTCCCCACCGATTGTTATCCCCCCTTTTTAGGGATCTTGATCTTATCCCTTCGGGATATGATCTTATTCCTTCTAAGTGGGGATCTTGGTGCGCCTCGACCAGGGGTGTGGGGCCTTGCCCCCACTACCCACGTTCATGTGGGTCCCCCATGCAGGTGGGCCCCACTCCGGAACCTTGTAGAACCTTCCTGGTACAATACCGAAAAATACCGAACATTTTCCGGTTGCCAAAATAGGACTTCCCATATATAAATCTTTACATCCGGACCATTCCGGAACTCCTCGTGACGTCCGGGATCTCATTCGGGACTCCGAACAACATTCGGTAA
The DNA here is from genome assembly GCA_021605145.1 of Aegilops bicornis. NCBI lineage: Eukaryota > Viridiplantae > Streptophyta > Magnoliopsida > Poales > Poaceae > Aegilops > Aegilops bicornis. The sequence goes on along the minus strand of CM038673.1, from coordinate 389,735,765 downwards.
CCACGTATATCTATTCCCTATAACCCTAGCGTCATCGAACCTTAAGTGTGTAGACCCTACGGGTTCGGGAACCATGCGCATATGACCGAGACGTTCTCCGGTCAATAACCAACAGCGGGATCTGGATACCCATGTTGGCTCCCACATGTTCCACGATGATCTCATCGGATGAACCACGATGTCAAGGACTCAATCAATCCCTTATATAATTCCCTTTGTCTAGCGGTATTGTACTTGCCCGAGATTCGATCGTCGGTATGCCGATACCATGTTCAATCTCGTTACCGGAAAGTCTCTTTACTCATTTCGTAACACATCATCCCGTGATCAACCCCTTGGTCACATTGTGCACATTATGATGATGTCCTACCGAGTGGGCCCAGAGATACCTCTCCGTTTACACGGAGTGAAAAATCCCAGTCTCGATTCGTGCCAACCCAACAGACACTTTTGGAGATACCTGTAGTGCACCTTTATAGCCGCCCGATCCACGTTGTGGACGCTTTGGTACACCCAAAGCATTCCTACGGTATCCGGGATTTGCACAATCTCATGGTCTAAGGAAATGATACTTGACATTAGAAAAGCTTTAGCATACGAACTACACGATCTTTGTGCTAGGCTTAGGATTGGGTCTTGTCCATCACATCTTTCTACTAATGATGTGATCCCATTATCAACGACATCCAATGTCCATGGTCAGGAAACTGTAACCATCTATTGACCAACGAGCTAGTCAACTAGAGGCTTACTAGGGACATGGTGTTGTCTATGTACCCACACATGTATCTGAGTTTCCTATCAATACAATTATAGCATGGATAATTAACGATTATCATGAACAAGGAAATATAATAATAACTAATTTATTATTGCCTCTAGGGCATATTTCCAACATACGGCTCAGGGTTAGAAGGGGGATTTTGCATGTCGGAATTTGGCAGCTGGAGGGACTTTCCGCGCGCGTTGTAATTTCGGGATAGCAAGGCGCAGGTTGTGAAGGCGCGAGTTTTGGGAGCACGATATCTGAATTTTCGGGGTATAACAAGGCGCGGGTTGAATTTTAGGGGCAAGCCTAACGTGTAATATTGTACTTGTACGTACCAAATCAATTCGCACTTCCATGAAAAAAACGAAAAAAATAAAAATATTCACACCACACAAAGAGAGAGTCTTGTCCCGTTTTACTATACAAATGCTACTCAAAGCTATGAATCCATGTTATGTCCAATTAAATTTTTTCGCTGGCTGTATAATGCATGTAACCGACTCATACCAACATTTTAGTGCATTCCAAATGTCTATACTTCCGCTGCAATTCAAACTAAATTTGAATTCGTTTCTCTACTTGAATAAGAATCTACAATCATGATTGTTGCCAACTTCAACCATCATTCGTGTATTACCTTAACAACACACCACATGATTACTATAGAGATAGATATGAACTATGTGTACTATATGAACTCAAATTCAATTTTTTGAATACACTTGATGTTGATTCCAAATAATAATACATTTGATGTACTAACTAAATATTCATAATCTAAACCATGTTCCATACTTACACCGTGTTTATCACACAAAGTATAATGCCCCACCCCCTAGACTATGACAAGTATTTAGCCCTGAGCTGCAAAAGCCACACATTATCCCAAATTATAACCAATGTTCTATATATTATATGTAGTACTAGCAAGATGCCCATGCGTCGCACATAACCTCAAGATGATCGAGGGGAGGCCTTATTTGCAAATGTGGAGAGGGGTGTGGGTATCTTTTTTCAAAATTGCCATAGTTTCCTTCCTATCCGTCAAATATAAATCGGACAGTCTATATTGCAGGATGGCAGGCACACCATCATCACCAACCCTGATTATATATACATAATATTATATGTAGTATAACATGTTCATAACCACACCATGCGTATCACCGTTATATATATTCACGCATGCGTCGGTTTAAAACACTATGATAAATTCTTCAAAATATCCGAATTCACTTTTTATAATGAATTATGATATCTATTCGTCTTTTACACCCACACAATCCTCTTATCTTTGTAGCTAGCGCTAACTTTCTCTCGTGCATGCACACGCCCGCATCCCTCTCACCCTCCCTCAGCATTCTCTAGCTCCATCGCGCAAATTCGTCTTTTCACTTTAGGTCGTTCACCCATGGTGTGTGTAGGCCCCCCAGCTCCTTCTTTACGGCACACATCGATCGATATGCCTCTCTAGCCAGGTGTGCCTACCACAAACACAAGCTTTCCCTCTTCTCTTCTCACTGTCCATGCCTCACTCCCGCCCCTCTTTTCATCGATCTTGTACCCGCACACTCCTTTTCCCTCGGTATAGTATGCCTCTCTCACTACCTCCTAGCTGCATCCCTCTCTCTCTATCCTTCTCTCCGGGCCTTATTTGCTTCTAACACATACATGCATGTATACCGACCGATCTCCCTACATATACCTGGGTCGACTTTAACTATTTTTCCCCACCCATCAATCGACGTACCTCACAAGTTATGTCTCTCCTTTCTCTGACAAAGGACGATTGATCTTCCTATGTAATTATGTCTGCTTACCACAACCATATCGTCCCCCCTCATCATTCGTGCATGCCTCCTGACCCGTCTCTCACACACACGTGCACAGACAGGCAGGCAACCCCTCTCTTATTGATATTGTAGGCGTGCCCTCCATTTGTCTAGCAAGCCTCTCCCACCATTTGTTAGAAGCAACTCCACCACCAACCCCTCCGACACTCTAGCTCTTTCTCTCTCCTAACCTTATTCCTCTCCTACACATATGCATGGATGCCGATCGATGTCCCTCAATACCTATGGTAGGTCTCTCTCCCCCTCCACACATATACCAACCATTGTACCTCTATAGTTAGGTCTCTCCCCCCACCCCCACCCCCACACACCGATAGTCGAGCGCTGTAGGTAGGTATCCATGCCACACAAACAAACTGCACCTGTCCCCTCTCACGTTCCAGTAGGCCAGCCGCCCTATATCTTTGACGTGGGCATACACAAATTCGATGGCACTCTTTATCGATCGCGCGCGCACACACACATATCATCCCTCTTTTCAATTCTATGGATACCTCACGCCGATGATACCTCCACTCTCTTCTCGTGGATCGCCCCCTCTATATATGATATATCCAGGCCTCTATTTCACACACTTCGCATATGTTACCATTTTTGATTGAAATATCATCGACACATATTCCCTATCTATCTCTCACGCCCCCCCCCCCCCCCCAAAAACACTCACGAACCCACACACTATATCTCTCTACGTTTGTATATCTCTCACACAACCCCACGTAGGTGGTGTATGTACACGAAAAGAATAGGTGCATGTACTCACGCTTCGTGCCCAGCCACACCCGCGCGGGTACACGGTGGAGCTCATTTCTGTATGAAATGGCAACCCACGTGCTAATTTGAGCGCGTGTAGCGGTTGTTTAGCTACAGAGGTCGTGTACCACGCGTGCACGAAACAAAGTTCGACTTGATGCGCTGGCACGTTATTTTTAAATAAAGTTATATCGCTCAATGACACGTACACAGAATATAAAACGATTTTTATGGAGAAAAAGGTAGTCCGCTCCACTATATACAATGGAGCCTGCCTGTCGGGGTTTGTCTCTCTTTAGAGTATCTCACACAAGGCAGCGGTGGCCTCTCTCTCTCTCACCGTTGGTCACTGATCCGGCCGCATCCCGTCCACCAGCGAAAAGGGAGGATGTGCATAATTTCTCCGTTTGACGGGGCCGAGGCAGCACGTCCCGATCTGCAGTACCCGCTGTTCTCTCTGACCAAGCTCTGGCGTGGTAGGGCGTATGCCACTTGCTCGCTGCCGCAGTATGGGCAGATCCCGCCCGCCGCCGCTCTCCAAGTTACATCCCAACGACCCTCAGGTATCCCCTCCGACCTTGCTCCACTGCCTGACTTCCCACGTTGCTGCATGTGGACAATCTTGCATGTGAATCTTCCATAGTTCTTTGCCCAAAACATAGCTTGTCCAGCGTACTTTCCAAATTGCAATCTCGTCCTCACACCGTTTTAGATAAACACAACCGTGTTGTTATCTTCCCTTAGGACAAGGAATATGCTTCTTTTTTGTTGTCGTATGTGTCATCAACTGTTATTGGCCAGTAATTGTTTCCTTTCTACCTTTTTTTGCAAACAGGGCTATCAATTTCACCTCGTTGCTATCGTGACCTTTTGGTGAACTGCACAAATCACTTTTTTCTTAAGAGTGTTTTGTGCAGTTGTACTAAAATGTCACACGGGCAACGTCTCTACATTTCAGTGCGACTGCACAAATTGAGATTAGTTTTGCTTTATCCTCCTCATCCAACTCCAACTATTTGCTTAATCTTCTCCAACTAGTTTGTCTTAAAAGAGACTGCAAAGGTGACCGGCTTCTATTTGTGTGTTTATTGTTTCATCAATAGTCCTCTACTATTGTAATCACACATAATATCTTGGTAACAGGGACGCTCAACTCTATTTTAGTGGAACTGCACAAAATGATCGGAATATTGCATGCTCCAGACAACTACATTTTTTCCCAACATGCCTTGTTGATTTAGACCGAGCTGGGGGCAAGTTGCTGCCAATGAAAGCATGTATCAGATTTAATTTAACACCTTCTCACAACTTTGTCTTCAGTTGTGATGTAAATATTAGCTCTGTTCTGCTAATCATTGAGATGCATTAGCAAGGAAGTTAGTTTTTTATTTTTTCCGAAAGAGCATGGATGGCAAGACACACGAAACAAAAGTTGAAAGCTCAGAGCATTGTACAATTTCATGACGTTGGAAAATTATTTGTATAGTACGTCAATTATGTAAACAAATGCTGGAAGCTTGATAGCATTGCCAGAAGCCTCTTCAGCATCCGGGTCCACGTGCCATGAACAAAATTATACTCCCTTCATTCCTAAATATTTATCTTTTGGAGAAATTTAAATGGACATATTTTAGAGAGTAGATTCACTCATTTTTCTTCATATGTAGTCACTCGTTGAAATCTCTAGAAAGACAAATATTTAATAATGGAGGGAGTAGTGCACAACCGCATGGGAGACTTAGCCCGGTCGTTGCGCCGCACTAATAGTGAGTAATGAGCAGTCAAATCATAAGCCCCATCTTTCCCACTATAAGTTGCTCGGAAGAAGCAACCATTAATACACTCTTCTGTGAATCCGTTCATACTACTCCCTTTGTCATTGTTTATAGAGCGCGCTTCAACAATCTCTGGGATCAAGGCGACTAGCTATCGGCCTAAAAAATAGCATTGGTAGTTATAGCACGACGTCTATTACTAGAGGAAATAATGCATACACACATGCTTGCAGTGCTTCCACCCCGGGTACACACATGCATGCACTTACTCCACTTCGCGTACACACCTAGTACATTGAGGGAAAATTGTGGACTTGATTGCGATTACCACACCCTAATTAATTGAGCATTAAACCAAACGCGTCTAAAGTCTCTCTGGTGGTGGAAATACATGGAGAGAAATGCATGAGAATGAAGCGCGTCCTGTAAACTGTGACGGAGGGAGGAGTAGTATGAAGGTGCAAAACCAAGTACGAGTATGGCCAGTCGGTCAACGCACTTGCTCTTGGCATATCACTGACATGTGGGACTGGAGTGTGAGCAAACCGATCTCAATTGACGGTAAAATGGCCAACCCGCCGTTCCTTGAGAGAGACGAGGAGCGAGAACACACAGACGGGCTCGCACGGAGGCCAAAATATATTCGAGCATGGTTGGTCGATATCTTTATTACATGTTCAATGTTTTTAATACTACTATTGGGCTGCCGTTTTCCGCACTTCTCTTGAATAAATGTGTACTTTATCAGAGATTAAAATAAAATAAGTGTACAGACACTCCACCATGCGGTTCCTAGTACATGTATACTAGTAGTAGTACTACCCGTACTACTAAACCTTGCGCTTGGCTGTTCGCCTCTTCATGAAGTCGAACAATGATGGTACTATAGTGTATGCCTCTAGCAATCCGACACCAAATGAACTGTTGCACGTCCACCGCCTGGGCAAGGGTAGGTTGCATTAGTCAAAAGCTTCTCCTCGTCCTGCGAGCCACCAAGCTTGAGGTAGACGGAGAGGGCGTAAACGAGCTTCACCTTGTCCTGCAAGCTACTCTTCATTCTGCGAGTTGACGGGACACACCAAAAAATAGTGCTAGTTCATACTCCCTCCTTTCCGGTTAATATGGCTTAATCTTTTTTGTGGGTAAATGAGAGAGCTTTGTTCATTGATACGTCCATTTTGCATCATGTTTTCTTGCTGTTATTTATAAAGTTTTTATACATAATATTGCTTTTTGGAGTAATTCTAATGCCTTTTCTCTCATAATTTGCAAGGTACACACCAAGAGGGAGAATTCCGGCAGCTGCAAATCTGGATCTGAAAAAGCTACGTCAGGCTACCTATTCTGCACAACTCCAAATGAGCTGGCACTTCACGGAGATTTTTTATGGAATAAATAAGAATTATTGGAGCAAATAACTACCAGAGGGGGCCACTAGGTGGGCACAACCCACCTGGGCGTGCCAGGGCCCCCTGGCGCGCCGCGGGGGGTTGTGGCCTTCTCGGCCCACCTTCGGTGCCCATCTTCTAGTACATAAGTCATTTTGACCTAGAAAAAATGAAGAGGAGGACTTTCGGGATGAAGCGTCGCCGCCTTGAGGCGGAACTTGGGCAGGAGCACTTTTGCCCTCCGGCGGAGTGATTCCGCCGGGGGAACTTCCCTCTCGGAGAGGGAAATCATCGTCCTCATCATCACCAACAAATCTCCCATCTTGGGGAGGGAAATCTCCATCAACATCTTCAACAACACCATCTCATCTCAAACCCTAGTTCATCCCTTGTGTTCAATCTTGTTACCGGAACTATAGATTGGTGCTTGTGGTTGACTAGTAGTGTTGATTACATCTTGTAGTTGATTACTATATGGTTTATTTGATGGAAGATTATATGTTCAGATCCAATATGCTATTTAATACTCCTATGATCATGAGCATGTTTATCATTTGTGAGTAGTTACTTTTGTTCTTGAGGTCACGGAAGAAATCATGTTGCAAGTAATCATGTGAACTTGATATGTGTTCGATATTTTGATAATACTAGTTGAGTGCCCGTGCGTTGCCATGGAACTCACATATACTTTTTCTCTATGTGAGCACACGGAACCATTTCTTTTCTGCACCTTCCTGCAGATGTGATAAATCCGTCGTTACATCCTTGGGTTATGCACCGGCCTTCACCCTTACATACTATCTACGCTTGTCATCTTCTTCCTTGCATCCTATCGCTGATGCCCGTTTCATCATGCCGACATCTCTCCGACATCATCTCCTCTTGTCACCGCTCCGACATCATCTCCTCTTGTCACTGCTATTTACCACCATCCACCCGTTATCATCTCCTCCGATAGAAGGTTGGGGTTGTGGAACCTCCACCTGTATGAGATGAACACCAGATGGCATGGTACATCGACATCGAAACTGGCTTTCGCCCCACTTTACAAATAAAGCAACAACCGAAAAAGTACATGGCCGAATGATACAAAATGGTGGGTCACGCAACTACGCTACCAGCAACGAGCATCGGAAGAACTAAACACCCACACGCTACGACCTAGCACACCTAAGCTCGACGACAACACCCCCAAGAGGGATAACGACACATATTGTCGCCGCAACCGTGTCCACATCGTACAAAGGTCTTCACCTGAAGCCCTCACACAAAGAGAAGAACCACAATGACGTCTTCAAGAAGAGTGCAGCACCCTCAAGTGTCGCCATCGTTGGTGTCAAGGCACTGAGCTTTTGCTCGGCAACTCACTCGTGCCACCACAAGGCCGCCAGGAGGAACGCGACGATGTCAGATACCCATATCCGGATCAGGCGCCGCCCCACCGCAAGAGAGGGCACGTCCGAGCTACCCGATGCAATAACTCTTGTTGCCCACACAACCCAGGAAGGGAGCCACCACCACTGCAATGATGCCCACCAAAGAGCAACCATGCGGACAACCATCCAGGGCCGCCGCCCCGGCGTTCCCGTCGGAAGAAATCATGTGTCGCCCACATCACAGCGTAGTCAACCATGGTAGGAAAAGCGATGGCACTCCATCTACTCCTAGCCCGGCATCAGTCTCCGAGTCTGGGTAGACACCTCCACTGTAGGAGACACGCACACCCGCGTCCCCAGCCAATACCCAGTAGACTGGAGGGCCATGACTCCGAGACTGCTGATGATGGGCTAGCCCCGAGACCTTGGCCAGGCGAGCTCACACGACAACATGTCCATGGCCATCACCGCCATCGAGACCGCGCCTACCCCACCTACCTGAAGCAAAATCTCCGACTCGTCTCGGACCCAAAGCTAGCCCCTCCGAGCACGAGCCCTAGATTGTTGCCATCCTCGACGGGCGAGCAACCCACGCGCCGCCAGTACCGACACAGGAGAAGGCATGGCACAACCACCACCTGCACCCCGCCACCGAGCACAACCGCCGCTGAGGCCGCCTTTATGACCAATGCCACCACCACGCGACGGCCGGACGCCGAAGCACCCGAGGCACCAGATGAGCCTGAGCAGGGCCAAGCCCAACCAGGCCGCCACACCGGAGCCCCGGCGTATCCAGACCACCACGACACATGTCCATGCTAAGACCCCCCTGTGAGGCCTACACGGCCACCACCCGCGCCGCGCTCGAGCCCCTGCCTCCAGATCTGGAGAACCTGGCCTAGACACCTCCTGCACGCCACACCAGAGAAGGCCCTCCGCAGCCGCCAGGCAGCAGCATGCCACCGCGCCAGACGCCTGCTGCCGTGCCGGGGAGCCCCCGACAGCCCCCCCCCCCCCCAACTTTGCCCGAGGGGCCGTCCCGCACCAGCCCACCCCCGAGTAGAGAGGAACGCGAGCCCCGCCACCACCTACGTCGGCCGGGCTTTGCAAGGCGACGCCTCGTGACGGCGATGTGGGAGGAAGGCTGAGAGGGGAGGGGAAAGTGGCGGTCGGCTAGGGTTCACCCCCTTTCACCTGTGGGGGCGACCTGGGGCTCACGAGGCGGACTGCCTACTTATCGTACATCGACACTCACCCCCGTCAATTAGGTCATAAAGAGTACATGTAGGGGTAGCTATATATATCCATGGGTTGTTATGCATCAATAATTTCGGTTTTCTCGGACATGTGGAATAATTTCCATTGCACTTCTAGCCACACCCTTTGTTTCATCATGAAAATCCATTGATTTTGGCAAGGAAATAAAATTAAATCATAGACCTCACATGCCCCACATTTCGTTTTCAACTACTTCCTATCAGTGTTAAACTGTTAATGAAGCATCACCGTGTCGATGGCGACATTAGCTTTGCCATCACTTTGTACACAAACAGAAGACTCGAACATCAATGTAAAACAGAATTATATAGTTTTCCCTAGCTAGCATACCCAATTAGAGCGAGACAACTCTACCGGCTGGTGTAACTGCATCATCAATTTTTGGACGCTCGCAGATAATAACAATGTATACTTAGAAGTTAGAACCAGCATCATGAATATTCTTTGCTATGTATGTACCCTCTAGTGTAGAGTTGTAGTTCATGCGTTTGGTTTTAGAAAAGCAAGCATATTACATCTTTTACCAATGTTTTAAATAGCGGCGGACCTCAAAATCAGCTATAGCGGAGTTATAGCGCGCTATTTGTACATGAGACCATTTAGTAGCACCCTGCTAAAAAGGCTATAGCTGGCGATAGTGGAGCTATAGCTGGCTATTTAAAAGTATGTCTTTTACGCCACAACAATTCTTCAAAGAAGATTTGCAGTGTATAGGTTTGGACTTGCAAACGAAACATAAATAATTAAAAAGATATAACATGGCCAATTTGCAGTTCTGCTATCAAGTTCCGGATCATACCAATCATGCTAGCTACACAAACTTTGACATCCAGGAATTAAAGCCTTTAACATGGTGAAGTACAACAAACTAAGGGATTATAACACTGGTTTGTTTTGGTCAAATATTCATAGATGGCAGTGTCCCTGCTGTTTGTTAACTATGCAGAAAGCAAGGGAGATTACTATGTTAGTTAACTATGCAGAACCCAGAATTATGAGCTGGAAGAACTCAACCCTACTATTTTGCAGGGGATATTACTTTTCTTCTAAGGCCTGCAAATGTAACTTCTGCTAATGTAACCCCAAACAATGAAAGAGATAGTGCTCCTAGCCTTTGCACTTCAGGGGATATTACTTTTCTTCTATGGTAGGGGATAGTGGCATAGTGCTTCCAGAATTATGAGATGGAAGAACTCAATCCCTACTCCTTTTGCAGGGTATATCACCAAGCTAACTTCTGCAATTGTCCTTGAATTAGATTATTACCAGAAGTACCGTGTATTTGGACTAAAACCATGGCACTTATTTTGGATCAGAGGGAGTACTTTTTTCTCAAATAATTTGAAGCCTGAACAACAAAGATCTTTGAAATTTTTTCTCAAAAAACATCTCCTGTTTTCTCAACTCTAACTGCATTTAAACATGTAGTAGAAAGAGAGGCGGCAATATTGAAGCTACTACAGTACAAGGAGTGTTAAGAAATAGTATAGTTCCCCTTTTCCTTTATAAAACTTTAGGCAAGGCAACCAGATGAAGAACCATCAGTATATCTATCAATTGGATGTGGATTTCATACTATCCAAAAATAAATATTATGTTTTTATTCGAAGGGCCATTGGCCGAAACTGAATGTTAAAGTGACAAACATCACAAAATAAGAAGACTGGATTAAGAACATAGGATGACTGCAAACTCCAAATTCGTTTTCCATTTCCTGCTCATAATGTGATGGTTTTCAATGATACTGCTAGAGCATAATGTTTATAGGCATCACCGAGTTTTGATGCATTGTCAAACTCTACAGAATCTCAGCTGACTTTGCTTTCAGGAAATTGCTACCAAAGTAGTACACTTCCTCCTTTCCTTTATAGAACTTTAGGCAGGGCAAAAGAATCACCTACATGTTGTTAGACTTTCATGTTTAAAAACTGAGAGAAAGAAAATGAACCTGGTACTGGTAGTACTCAAGTTCCACCAGGCCAACATAGATGAGCAATAAAATTCATGTGTGTTTTGATTGCTTCAAGTGACCAAGGTCCATCTCGTCAATATAAGTTTTCCCAATAAAGATTACTCCACAAAATATACAAAGTATTCGCCGAGCAGTGTTCTTTTTAACAGAAATACACATGCAAAAAATGTTGTTGTGGTCTACGGCTGTGAGTATTTCACCTTCTCAAAAGCTCCTGTAGGGCTTGTCACTTTTGATTTGCCAACGGCTTTAGATCACAAGTGCAACGGGGCAAGTAAATTTTGGTTTTCTAACACAACCATTACTCCAGTGCAAATGTGATCTTTCAGATGTACACATGAAAATCTGAAAATAATTGATGAAACAGAGGGTTCCACGATGGGGTTGTTATTTACCAGTAAGATAATGACCAAGCGGCGACGTCCTCCAGCTAGCTGCTCCTCCCGCAGCCCCACTGCCTCCTGCCATCCGTAGCCACCAGCCGATCTCCCGCCGTCCGTTGCGCCAACAGCCGGTCTCTGGCTGTCGGTCACCACTTGCCGGCCGGCTGGCCCCTGTCATGGGAGAGGAGAACGTGGGGGAGCGGCAGGAGAGGCTACGGGGAGAAGATCAGGTGGAGCGAGGATAGGAAGATCGCGGGGCCGTCATTCGTCGCTACTGTAGATGCGCCGCTCCTGCTCGTCGCCCTCCCCGCGTGGAGATCCTCCCGGGCTCGGTGAAGAAGACATGTTAGGGCGCGGATCCACCGCTCCAAGAGATGGTATGGCTGCAGTGTGCTGCCGCTCGAAGTCATTGGCGGCAATAGGGCCACGGGACCGAGGAAGATGGATTTGGGGAAGGGGAGTGGGCGGTGGGACGTGCGTACGTGGGTTGTTATATTTTTTTCTTACGTGGGGGGATGGGTGGGATCGTGGGAGGAGATCCTTTTTTCACGTACGGTACGAGCAGGGGTGGAGGGTTGGGTTATCGAACGAGGTGGAGGCGGGGGGATCGAACGAGGTGGTCGAACCACGAGGGAGGTCTTACCATCACGACCTTCGATTCCCCTTTAATGATAAAGATGTATGTTGTGATTTTCTTAATGGTGTCATGTGAATGTCGACTATATGACACTTCATCATATTTGGACCTAACGGAATGTATTGTGGAGTAGCAATTAGATGGTGGGTTGCGAGAGTGACAGAAACTTAAACCCTAGTTTATGCGCTATTCCGTAAGGGACCGGTTGGATACTAAAGTTTAATGCTATGGTTAGAATTTATTCTTAATATTTTTCTCATAGTTACGGATGTTTGCGGGAGGGTTAATCATAAGTAGGAGGTTGGTTCAAGTAAGAACAACACCTTAGCACCGGTCCACCCACATATCAAATTATCAAAGTAGCGAGCACAAATCGAACCAACATGATGAAAGTGACTAGATGAAATTCCCGTGTACCCTCAAGAACGCGTTGCTTATCATAAGAGACCGTTTTGGCCTGTCCTTTGCCTCAAAAGGATTGGGCTACCTTGCTGCACTTTTGTTACTACTATTGTCGTGGAATTGTCACGGCAGATGTCCTCATGAAAGGACTTAGTCGTAGGGCCATCGTACGGGTTAACCTAGAGGGGTTAAAGCGGACACAAGACACGGGAATTATATCGGTTCGCCCTTCGATGAAGGTAAAAGCCTACGTCCAGTTGTGATGTGATTGATATGATTTCGGCGACTAGGGAGCAATAGCTTTGCCTTAGCCTCGAATCCTCTGTCCTTAACTCGCCGCCGGGTCGTCCCCTTATATACACGGGTTGACGCCCGGCCGGTCCACAGAGTCCCGATCCGGCTCATACAAGTGTCCGGCTCGGTCTCTTCTCTCTTGTCTTACAACACAAGTTACAACACTAAGGCGGTTTACATAAATGGACCTTAAGTCGCCTCTGGGCTCCGGGCCTCCTTCGTGGGCCTGGATCATGAACGAGGGTAAACCGGCCCCTCCAGGGCGGTTCACACTCAGTAGTTGTGTCCCCAACATTAGGCCCCAGATTGACCTGAACCGGTTCAAGTCAATCTTCAACACCTTTAGGAACCTCTTTGATCTCCTTTCATACTTTGTAAACCGCCATCCGCTTGAACCGCCGTGACGTCATCCTCCGATTTCCATGTCAGGGCACCTTGACGTCATCTTTAATAAAGAAATCCAAACAGTAAGATTCCCTTCATTTAATGCTATCCCGGAAATCGAGGCGGCCGCTGCACCGTCCGCCGCTTTTGACTCCTTGATTCTCGCGCCCGTTGATTGCTCCGGTCCCTTATAAATAGACCGGTCGGGCCTTTCTCTTCTTCTTCTTCCGCTCTTCTCCTTCCTCGCGACGCTCCGACCCTGAAGCTCCGCCGTCGCCCCCGACCTTCAAACGACGCTTCATCGCCGGGCACTGCATCAACCTCGACCGTATCAGAGTTTTGGCGCTCCTCCGCGGTTTCCGCTCGTCGAGTAAGGTTCCTCTCAAGCCCTAGATCCCATCTCAGAGATCCTGTTCATCACGCAGTTCATATCGATTTCTTCTCACTTGCTCCGCCATGGCCGTCGCCTCAGCCATACCGTGCATCTTGTATAAGTGATCGCTCCGCCGTCCATTGAACTCTTTATGCACCCTTCCTTTTGTTCAGATCCTCGAGTTTAGAATATCTGAACCCTCCTGCTCTTTATGAAGGTTTGCATAGGTTGTAAAGTTTTTCTTACTAGAGCTTCAGTAGATCTCGATTACCTCCATTCGTATGTGAAAACTGTTTCTGTCCATACTTAGTAGACTTTTCAACTCTGCCATTTTCGGCGGTTTAACTTTCGACTGACTAATCCGTCACTTCATTAGTCCTCGCTAAACCGAACGGAAGCCGGATGCTGAATCACCGGTTTAACAATGTATGATATGCCTGAACCGTTTAATGGTAAACCGTCTCTTCCTTTCTTTCGCAGCCTAGTCTTCCGGAATGGCCCCTCAATTCGCAGCTTGCAATTGGGTCCGGTCCAAAATCACCGAAACACAATCGAACGGCTATGTCACGCTGGCGGTTTGGCGCCAAAAATGTCCTCCATCGGGCGTGTTCCGGATGGCGAGTTTCCTCCCGAGCCACAAGAGGGTGAAGTAATCGTGTTTATGCAGCACTTAGACCGGGATTCTGCCCGCCCGGTTCAAAATTTTTACGGGACGTCCTCGCAAGTTTGAAACTCCATCCGGGATATCGGCCCGAACTCTGTGTCAAACATATGCAACTTCCAAGTCTTCGTGAAGTCTACCTTCGTGAAGAACCATCTGTGGAGTTGTTCCGGATTTTTCCACTTGAACCGCCGCATCAATTTTCTCGATGGTCCGAACACATAGCTGGGCGGCGTTTCAATCCAAAAGAGGAAGGAGGTGGATTTTCCTCACGCCAAACACCACAGTCATCCAAAGGATTGGAACCAAACCTGGTTCTACTGCCGGAACACCGCTCCTGCCAACGAGAACCCCTTGCCGGGTTATCGTCCTCACCGGCTCAGCAACCAGCATCCGCTGCCTGCACGCTTAACCGCCGCGGAACGGAAGAACTTCGCGCCTCAAATAATCAAGCTCCGGGCTCTAATGGCCAATGGCTTAACCGGCGTGGACCTTGTGCGGTGTTGGGTTTCTTGGGGCGTCTTGCCGCTAAGCCGCCGACCCGGATTGATGCATGAGTACACCGGCAGCCTCAAAGACCCTCAAAGACGTCACGAGCTGCCCATAACTGAACTTGAAGTTACGGAGATTGTAAAGAAGATGCTTGATGAACCAATCTCCGTTTGCAGCCTAACCGGGCTGGCTCCATTCTGTGTTGCCAACAAACCGCCGGCGGTAAAGCTCTATTCACCGTTCTTGGGTCTTTAAAACTTTGTTGATATGTATTAATCCTTGTCATTTCTCAGGCTGACAGCTCCTTCTGGAAACGTACTAAACCGGTTCGGGCGACGTGTGTAAAGGCCAAGGCCACCAAGAAGGCAGGCAAGAAGAAAACCGCCGAGTCCTCTGATCCGCCAGAGGACGACGAATCAGAAGGAGCTGAGGTAACACTTGACATTCTTACGAGGGAGCCGCCGTAAACCGGCTTCCCGCTTTGTGTTCATTCTTGCTTATGATTTGTTCCCTTGTACTCCTTTTCGACAACTTTACTTCCGAGGATGATGAGAAGCCAGCCATGCCGACCCGTTGAGGTAATCTTTCTTTCTTCCGAATCCGACCTTGTGCGGTTAAAAAGAATTCGCGCACCGTCCGGAAAGTGAAAAGATATCATTCCCGTGCTTACTTAAATCCAAACCTTTCTTTGAAGACACATCAAGCTGAAGAGCGCCGCACGACCCGGCATAGTGGCCAACGTATTACCTCATCCGGTTTACCAGACACACCAACCCGGAAGCGTCGTCCAGAGGTGACTTGCTCTCCTGAAAAGCGTTATTCCTTAAAGGGTTTCTTCCGATGTCCTCTCAATCCATCTGACCCAAATTATCAGGCCTCTTCCGGTTCGTCCGGCGGTTCGTCAACCACGCAACTGCCTCCGCTTAAAGTTGCTGCAGGGTATGCAACCGCTGTCCCGTCCATTCGGTTTACAATTGCTTTGTCCAATTTTTCTTTATTCCATTCCGAATATTGCAGCACCAAGGCTCGCTTGAGCAAGAAAACAAAAACCCTTGACCCTACTGCGGATGCTGATCCGGAAAAGACCCTAGAACAAACCCACGACAATCCTGAAGCCGCCAAAGATAGTTCTGGCGAGTTGTACAAAGATGATACTGCTGACCCACCAGAAGTTGAACCGGAGGTCCAAGTGGAAACTTCGCAGCCTGCTCCATCAAACCCGTCCACAGAGCGGATCGTGATTGTTGAACCGCCGAGCCAGAGCAAGACGACATCAAGCCCAAAGAAGACCACCGAAAATGACGATGTTATTGTGACCGCATCAGCTACACTGCTTCCTAGCCGACCGGTCGCTTTAGCAAAGCACAAGATCAAGGAAGGTTCCACTACTATGAGCAAGGACAAGGGAAGACTGATCTGCCGACTTACGACAATTTCTGCCCAAGAACTTCATTCCGGCTTTACGAACCGGCTCTACACCAGCCGTGACTTTGAAGCTGGTCAGTAAACCGGATGAAGGACCGCTATGAGGTAATGAATTATGTCTTTTCCTGTACTTTAGCTGTATAGTACCCCCAAGGGTCGGTTCAACTCAAAGCATAGTTAAACCGGGACTTGATTTACATGCCAAATGGCAAACTGAGATCAATTAGCCATTAGCCCCCAAGTGCCAAAGGTGAATATGTATATTGAGCTTGGGACTTGATAATGAGACACCTAACATGCTTCCTTTGTTACCGAGAATGAAATAGAGCGACAAAGGCGTGCAACTCAAAGACCTGCGGGCCAATCTGGAGACTCGACAAGCAGAAACCACTAAGGCCAAGGGCGAGTTGAGAACGGCCTTGGCGATATGGAACAACTGAAGGAGTGGTATAAATCCGAACAAGCCAAGCTGGGACACCGAGAAGGCGGTTTGAAAAGGCGGGCGGAAGAAGCGGCAGCCCTTAAACCGGTGACGAAGAGCTTGCGGTCAAGCGCCAAGTGCATGCCATGACCTCTGCCGTCTTTGGTAAGAAACTATGCACTTTGGCTATCTTAATTTTGATATTTCCGCCGGTTTATCCTGAGTTGTCTTAAACCGTGCGAGCAAACGTATTGCACATATGGGCTCGATGTGCGGAAGAAATGAAAGGCCGCTTATCGCTGATTGAGCAGCTGTATACGGCGCCAATGAAGTCATTTGTGCTACCTCATACGACAAAAGCGGCGCCCTCCACGATCGGAGAAACCACGGACGGTTGTCCATGGTTCCGGGCAACGAAGAGTTGAAGCGATCCATGGCTCGGGCTGGCACATTCTTGGCTCGGCAGCGCCAAAGGCGTGGATAGCGAGATCTTGATCCGGCGGACATAGCCAAAGTTTCCCGATGCTCAAGAGAATGGTGAAGCCTTTGATAACGGCATACGCTCAAAGCGGATCACAAAGGAAATGCGTCATTGGCGAGTCAATCGGCAGACGAGGCCAACTGACGGTTCACCGCTCTTTTTATGACGCCAACAACAAGCGGGTGGATTTTGTCATCCACGAAGTGCGAGCCTTGTTCCCCAATCCGTAAGCACACTTACGCCCGACGTTGATCCGGCTGAGCTGATAAGTGAAGAAGCTGTCTTCGTGCCTTAACCTGGATTGACTGGTCTACCAATGACTTCGGGCTTTGGGTGAGGAAGAAGAAGAAGTTGAACCGACGTCGAGCGCCTCTACCTTACATCAACCCGGCGAAGCGGCGTAATTAAATCAAGCCGGGTGGCGCCTCCAAGCTTCAAGGCATAACCCCACATGAAACGCCGGGCCGCAAAAGGCTTTGTAATAGGATAGTCGATTGCCGTTTTGAACAATGCCGTTACCAACTCGATCAGAACTTTTGCATGGCGGTCTTTGGATACTCTGGTTTTGAAGTAGTGAATCCTGCAACCTATTTTTCCTTCAATCACAAATTCTTAAACCGCCATGGCGGCTTAGCCTCTAGCGGATTGTGATACCAATATATTTATATAAGAAAATATCGAGGTATCTGATCAAAATTTTGTGATACAAACATACCGCCGATGGCGGGCACACAGTTGGCTTTAGCCAATCCTAAAGCGGAGGCTTTATAAACCATCACCGTCAAAGGAGAATAATCCTGTGTGTATAATACCGATTTACCGTGTAAATCGTGTCGGGTATGATAAGCCCCCTGTTACTCCATAATGGGATGTTAACAGAAAATCAAACCGGAATAATCAATCGCCGGAAAAAGGGGACCAAATTCTGAAAACTTGAATCCGGTTGAAAGAAGGTTTGTCGGTTTAAGACAACAAACAAAAGCCAAATTATATGTATAAAAAACACATGGAAGCAAAAACAATAACAAAGACTGTTTGCAAGAAGAGGCTTTATTGAGTCTCGATCGAGATGGCGTTACCATGGTCGGACAGACCAAGCTCCCTATAAGGTGTAGCGATGGTTCAAGTCAGCCAGTCCCCAAGCGACATCGTGGCATTACGCCGATCAAGTGGCATTGCATTGGTTCGGGTTCGACCAAGCCCCAAGTGATTCTATGGCCTTAGGCCGACCAAGAGGCGTGGATCGGTTCAGGCGTGACCATGTCCCCAAGTGATCTGGTGGCTTCGCTTTGTCAAGAGGTGTTGCATTGGTTGGACACGACCAAGCCCCCAAATGATCTGGTGGCTTTCGCTGCCAAGAGGTGTTGCATTGGTTCGGACACGACCAGGCCCCAAGTGACAAAAATTTCACAAAAGCAAGGCCAAGGGTTAAACCGGAGGCCGCTTCACGACAAACATCTCCATGTACCCAAACCGGACTTTGATACTGAGCAGATACCCGCTTTAGCCGAGGATCCGGTTTATTGCTTTTATTCATAATATATACATTGTCTTAATATGTACATAAGTGGAGCCAATGGCTCGGTATAATAAGGCGAAGATGAGCTATGTTCCACGGCTGTTGGTCTCCTCCTCGGCGTGCGTGAGTCCTTTCGCTCTCGAACATCAATCGGATAGTAGGACCCGTTGTATAGATTCTTCTTGACCACAAAGGCCCCTCCCAAGGTGGGGATAGCTTGTGCATATCTTTACGGTCTTGAATGAGCCGCAGCACTAAGTCTCCTTCTGAAAGGTTCTGGTTTTAACCCGCCCGGCTGTGAT
Organism: Aegilops bicornis; assembly: GCA_021605145.1. Taxonomy (NCBI): domain Eukaryota; kingdom Viridiplantae; phylum Streptophyta; class Magnoliopsida; order Poales; family Poaceae; genus Aegilops; species Aegilops bicornis. The sequence continues at coordinate 389,716,827 of CM038673.1, read as the reverse complement.
ACCGGCGAAGATCATCTTGGTAAACCGCCCGAACGAGCAGCTGCCATATCGCGCTCTTCATCCAGTCGATCCAAATCGTCTTGCCGTGCTGCCTCGCTATCTGCCTCAACATAAGCTGCCACTCGAGGCGAGTCGTGACGGATATCGCTGGGAAGGACCGCCTCCGCTCCGTAGACCATAAAGAGCAGGCGTGTATCCGATTGGATCGGTTGGGGGTAGTATTTATACTCCATATCACCGATGGAAGCTCTTCCACCCAACAACCCGGCGTCCTCTCTAAAGGGACCATAAGTCGGGTTTGATACCTTTCAAGATCTCCTGATTAGCTCGTTCCGCTTGACCATTGGATTGCGGGTGGGCTCTTGAAGAAACATCAAGCGGATGTGCTCTCGTTCACAAAATTCCTTCATAGCTCCTTTGGACAAATTGGTGCCATTATGCGTGATGATCTTTGTGTGGAAACCCAAACCGGAAAATCACCTTTTTGATGAACTGAACCGCCGTGGCTGCATCACACTTGCTAACAGGCTCTGCCTCAACCCACTTAGTAAACTTATCAACCGCCACCAACAGTGGGTCTTCTTGTCCTTGGACCTTTTGAAAGGTCCAACCATATCCAACCCCAAGTCGCATAAGCGGCCAAGTAATTGGAATCATCCTCAATTCTTGGGCTGGCACATGAGCACGCTGGAGAACTTTTGGCAACCATCACATCGTCGACCAGATCCTCCGCGCATCGGCATGGGCGGTCGACCAATAGAAACCATGGCGGAACGCTTTGGCCACCAAGGACTTTGAACCGGCGTGGTGACCACAATCCTCTTCATGGATCTCTCGCAATATCTCACGGCCCTCTTCAGGGGACACACAACGCTGAAACGCCCCTGACACACTGCAATGGTGCAACTCGCCACTAACAATGGTCATAGACTTAGACCGCCGAACTATCTGCCAGACCAACGTCTCATCTTACAGTAACTCGCCCGGTTCATGTATGCCAAATAAGGGGCGCCCAATCCGGAATGACATGCGGGGCCGCCACCAATTGAGCCTCCGGATCAGGGATAGCCAAACCAATTTCATCAGAAGCTTAAGCGACGGATTATGCGATTACATCAAGGAAAAGCGTTGGGTGGGACCGGTTTACGTTGAGAGCCCGGCCGGCTTAAAGCATCAGCCGCTTCATTCTTCCGACGATCCACATGGTCCACCTGATATCCTTTAAAATGTCCTGCAACAATATCCACCTCCCGACGATATGCAGCCATGAGTGGATCTTTGGAATCCCAAGTACCTGATACTTGCTGAGCCACCAAGTCCGAGTCACCAAAACATTTAACCCGGCTGAGATTCATTTCTTTAGCCATCCGGAGACCATGGAGCAAAGCTTCATACTCAGCTGCATTGTTAGTACAGGGGAACATTAGGCGGAGAACGTAACAGAACTTGTCACCTCGCGGGGAAGTTAAAACGACTCCAGCCCCCGAGCCCTCAACTGCTGGACCCATCAAAGTGGATGGTCCAATAGGTATGATCCGGCTTCTCTTGAGCTTGCAACTCCGTCCAATCATTAATGAAATCCACAAGTGCACGAGATTTTACGGCCGTCCGAGGCACATACCTTAAACCGTGCGGCCCAAGTTCTATAGCCCACTTAGCAATCCGACGATCGCTTCCGGTTACGTATGATGTCGCCCAAGGAGCCGAATCGACCCTTTGTGATGGGGTGCCCTTGGAAATATTGCTTTAGCTTCGCTTGCCATAAAAACCCGTATACCAGCTTACGCCAATGCGGATATCTCTGTTTAGACTCAATGAGGACCTCGCTGATGTAATAAACCGGCCGTTGAACGGATACTCCTTCCCTGCCTCCTTCCGCTCCACCACGATAGCCACGCTTAATCGCCACGGCATTAGCGACAACATATAGCAGCAGCGGCTCTTTGTCAATAGGCGGCTAGAACCGGCGGGTTGGCCAACCGCTTCAAATCCTCAATGCTTCATCGGTGGTGAACTCCGGACAAACCGATCCGTTTTCTTTAACAGGTGGTACAAAGGAATGGCCTTCTCGCCCAGACGGTGATAAACCGGCTTAAGCGTAGCAATCCGGCCTGCCAAGCGGCTGGGCGTCATTGATGCACGCCGGCTTAGCCAAGGAGGTGATAGCCGTGATTTTTTCGGATTAGCTTCGATCCCCTGTTGGACACGAAAACCCAATAACACTGCTTTGGAACACCAAAAAGCGCACTTGGCGGGTTGAGCATCATCTTGTACACCCGCAAGTTGTCAAAGGTTTCCTTTAGATCCTCAATCAAGGTTTCCTTCTTCCTTGACTTAACCACGATATCATCCACATAAGCATGCACGCGTTCTGGCCGATCTGTTCGTGCAAGCAACTCTGAGCATAGCTGATAAGTCGCTTGGGCGCTCTTGAGTCCAAAAGGCATAGATACATAGCGAAGGCTCCAAAGGGGTGATAAGCGCCGTCTTCTCCTGGTCATAACTGCCATCTTAATCGATGATAACCGGAGTACGCATCCAAAAAGCTCAAACGCTCACAACCCGCCGTAGCATCAATAATCTGGTCAATGCGGGGAGGCGAAAGGATCTCGGCGGATGTGCCTTGTTGAGATCTGTGTAATCTACACACATGCGCCAAGTGCCATTCTTCTTAAGAACCAACACCGGATTGGCAAGCCACTCTGGGTGAAAGACTTGACGATAAACCCTGCTGCCAAGAGCCTAGCAACTTCTTCTCCGATGGCCTTGCACCTTTCCTCATTAAACCGTGAAGAAACTGCTTTACCGGTTTGTATTTTGGGTCAACATTAAGAGTGTGCTCGGCGAGTTCCCTCGGTACACAGCATGTCGAAGGCTTCCATGCGAAAATGTCCGATTCTCACGGATGAACTTCGATGGTAGCGCTTTCCTATTTAGGATCCAAGTTGGCACCGATAGTGAACTGCTTGGACGAATCGCCGGGCACAAAATCAACAAGCTTCGTCTCGGCCGCCGATTTGAACTTCAAGTCCGGATCATGCTCCGTAGTTGGTTTCTTCAAAGGGTCATATCCACGGATCAACATTGTCTTTATAATAGTTTAGCTCCTCAGTGGCACAAACCGACTCTGCGTAAGCCGCATCACCTTCCTCGCACTCCAAAGCGATCCGGCGGCTCCCATGAACCGTTATCGTTCCTTTGTGACCCGACATTTTCAGCTGTAAGTAAACATAACAGGGCCGTGCCATAAATTCAGCATAAGCCGGCCGCCCAAAGAGGGCGTGGTAAGGGCTTTGAATTTTCACCACCTCAAATGTCAATGTTTACGATGGAGTCATGTTAGTCCCCAAAGGTCACCTCCAGAGCTATCTTACCGACCGGATGCGCCCGACTTGCGAGTGCACCACTCCGTGAAACACTGTCTTTGGATGGCCTAAGATGCCTATCCGTCAACCCCATACGCCGGAAGGTCTCGTAGTACAGGATGTTGATGCTGCTTCCTCCATCCATGAGAACCTTGGTAAACTTGTACCCTCCTACCTAGGGTGCCACCACCAGGGCTAGCTGACCGGATTGTAAACCGGGAGGATGGTCCTCTGCTCCACCACGATCGGTTGCTCGGACCAGCGTAATGCGTGTCTGGCGCAGCAGTTCAACAACGCTGACCGCCCGCTTGAAGTTTTCGGTCTCGTCTGTCCAAGCTGGTGGTAAATACGTGGTATGCATCCACCGTTCAACTGCTTTGGGTTACTTTGATAACCCGATTGCTGCTGTTGTTGATTGTAGCCCCTTGGTTACGATTGTTACGACTGTTACGATTACTTTGATTATTCTGATTGCCTTGCCCGCCCGGATCACCACCGAATCCTGGGCGAATTTCCTCCACCGTAACCCGGGCGGACCACGAACGCCGTCGGGCCCTTGATCATACCGGAAAGAGTTTGAGTTTTGAACTCCTGCATAATGTAACAATCCTTCCAAAGGTGGTTCGCCGGTGCCTCCTTCGTCCCATGCTTTGGGCAAGGCTGATTCAACATAAAATTCAAACGATCCGGATTGTGACCGCCCCGGTTTGATTGCCTACCCCTGCGCCGCTGACCCTTGTCCTGCTGGCGTTGGTGTTAACCACAAAGCCCATGCTGCCGTTAAACTTTCGCTTGTTCCTCCATTGCTGCCCGAATGATGCTTTGCTGGCCCCACAGGGTTGCCGTTCTGTTTTCCCTTCCCCACTTCATCATTCTCAGATTCGGGATCCTTGGTACTATCAGAATCAGCGTACTTGACCAAAACGCCCATTAGGGTGCCCATGTCATGGCAAAAACGCTTCATGCGGCCCAGCTTCAATTTCAATGGCTCGAACCGGCAATTGGCTTCCAAGGTCAAGATCGCGGAATCAGGGTTGATCCGGTCCGAAGAATGTAAACTTCCGAAACGCTTGCGCACTCCAATGGGTTGTGGATTCTCCCTCCGTCTGGACACAAGCTGCTAAATCCACCACAGACATGGGCTGCTTACAGGTGTCTTTGAAATTTTGAATGAATCGGGTTACATTTGGGTCCACGAACCGATAGAGCTGGGCGGCAAATTTTTCAACCAAGTCCGGGCCGTTCCTTCCAACATCATTGTGAAGTATTTACATGCGGCTTCATCCACATCTAGCATCTCCATGGCCATCTCATAGCTTTCTATCCATTCTTCGAGCCAAATCGGCGGTATAATTGGGCACCTTGCGGCCCCTTGAAGTCCTTGGGCAAGCGCCGCGTTACGTAAGCGGGGCGAGGCAAGGCACCACCAAAGAACCGAGCGTGACCCACAGCTCGAAGATGGTCAGACGAACCGTAGCGGCGGATGATCCTCTGCTTGTGCTGCTAACTCGGCCTCCCTCGTGCCTGGCGCGGTCCACAACCACTTGGGCATCCTCAAAACCGCCCGTCGGATTGTTGCCTTGGCCAGACCACGCTAACGCATTGCTTGACACGGCCGGTTAAATCGACGCGTCGGCTATAGCTCCGGCTTGGGCGGGGGGTGGAGTGGATCCGATCCCGACTGTACGAATACGCTTCTTGCTGAGCCAGGGCCGTCCTGAGGAGCTCCTTGACCCGGCGGGTTTCGACTGCCTGTGGTGAATCGCCCTCGATCGGAATCGCCTCCAACCGTGCCGCAGCCGCGACAAGGTTATCCATCGGGTTGGAGTAGTGACCCGGAGGTGTCACGCACAGCACAGGTGCGCCCGGTGTGATGACGTGGTAGATCTATCACATGGGGTTGAACCGGCGCGGCCGTCCAGTGCTTCGGCTGGTTCACCACGGTGGCGGATTCTTGGTCCCGCCCTCGGGTGTTGAAAAGCTCTCTTCCCTCGAAAACCGAAGGTAAGCGGGACTGTACTTCCTTTTCATGACTTCATGCGATGCGCTCACGATCCAAAGATGAGCCTATAAGCCTGCGCATCCAAAGCGGCCCGCTCCGCTGCCATCCTCACGTCCGCGGCTGCCAGGTCCGCTTTAGCTTTAGTGATCTGTTCTCTCACCTTTGCAATCTCCGCGTCGTGCAGGTCCTGATCCGGCGGATTAGCCTCTGCCATGAGCACAGCCAACGCGTCGAAAAGCTCTGATAAAACTTGAGCCGGCGGGCGCACAGGGCCTCCGTTACTTGCTCGTTACAAATTATCTTACTATCAAACTACTTCGCTATTTACAATTTCAGCACTTGCAGACACTACCTTACTGAAAACTATTTGTTATTCCCTTCTGCTCCTCGTTGGGTTCGACACTCTTACATACCGAAAAGAGCTACAATTGATCCCCTATACTTGTGGGTCATCAAGGCTATTTTCTGGCGCCGTTGCCGGGGAGTGAAGCGCCTTTGATAAGTGGAATTTGGTAAGGAAACATTTATATAGTGTGCTAAAATTTATTGTTACTAGTTACTATGGAAAACAATCCTTTGAGGGGTTTGTTCGGGGTATCTTCACCTCGTTCGGAACCATAATTAGTTACCCCTCAACCTACTGCACCTACTGAAAATATTGAATATGAAATTCCGTTGGGTATGATAGAACAACTGCTAGCTAATCCTTATGCAGGAGATGGAACCGAACATCCTGATATGCACTTGATATATGTAGAACAAATTTGTGGATTGTTTAAGCTTGCAGGTTTACCTAGGGATCAAGTTATGAAAAAGTTTTCCCCTTTATCTTTGAAGGGAAAAGCATTGGCATGGTATAGGCTATGCGATGATATTGGATCATGGAATTGGAATCGTTTGAAATTGGAATTTCACCAAAAAAATTATCCTATGCATCTAGTTCATCGTTATCGGAATTATATATATAATTTTTGGCCTCATGAAGGAGAAAGCATCGCTCTAGATTGGGGGAGGATTAAGTCAATGTTATATTCATGCCCCAATCATGAGCTCTCAAGAGAAATTATTATCCAAAATTTTTATGCTCGGCTTTCTCGTAATGATCAAACCATGCTTGATACTTCTTGTGCTGGTTCTTTTATGAAGAAGACTATTGAATTCCGGCAGGATCTTTTGGAAAGAATTAAATGCAACTCTGAAGATTGGGAACTCGACGAAGGTAAAGAGTCAGGTATTAAAATTAAATTTGATTGTGTTAAATCTTTTATGGATACCGATGCTTTTCAAAAGTTTAGCACTAAATATGGACTTGACTCTGAGATAGTAACCTCCTTTTGTGAATCATTTGCTACTCATGTTGAACTCCCTAAAGAGAAGTGGTTTAAATATCACCCACCTATTAAAAAAGAAATTAAAGGACCAATACCAGTTAAAGAAAAAACTATACTTTATAATGTTGATCCAGTTGTTCCTTCTGCTTATATTGAGAGACCACCTTTCCCTGTTAGGATAAAGGAACACGATAAAGTTTCAACTATGGTTAACAAAAGCTACATTAGAACACCTAAATCTGATGAACAAATGAAAGTAGAACCTATCATTGCTATGGTTAAAGATCTCCTAGAGGAAGATATAGATGGGCATGTTATTTACTTATGTGAAGAAGCTGCTAGAATTGCCAAACCTGATAAAAAGGATAAACATAGACCTGTTGTTGGCATGCCTGTCATCTCAGTTAAAATAGGATATCACTGTTACATATCATGGTTTATGTGACATGGGTGCTAGTGTGAGTGCTATTCCTTACACTGTATATCAAGAAATTATGAAAGACATAGCACCTGCAGAGTTAGAAGACATAAATGTTACTATTAAACCTGCTAATAGAGACATCATATCACCATTTGGGATTGTTAGAAATGTTGAAGTCTTGTGTGGGAAAATAAAATACCCTACTGATTTTCTTGTTCTTGGTTCCCCACAAGATGACTTTTGTCCTATTATCTTTGGTAGACCTTTCTTGAATACAGTTAATGAGAAGATAGACTGTAAGAAACAAACTTTTGGTGCTAGCTTTGGTGATGAGTCTCATGAGTTTAATTTTTCCAAGTTTAGTAGAAATCTTCATGAAAAAGAATTGCCTAGCAAGGATGAATTAATTGGTCTTGCTTCTATTGTTGTTCGATCTACTGATCCTTTAGAACAATATTTGCTAGACCATGAAAATGATTTACATATGCATGAAAGAAATGAAATAGATAAAATTTTCTTTGAACAACGTTATCTATTTAAAGACAACTTGCCTATTGAAACTCTAGGAGGTCCTCGTCCAGCTATAGGTGATCCTGTGTTTGAATTAAAACAATTGCTAGACACTTTGAAATATGCTTGCCTTGATGAAAATAATATATCCTGTTATTATTACTGCTAACCTTTCAGAGCATGAAGAAGAAATATTATTGAAAGTTCTAAGGAAGCACCGGGCTGCTATTGGATATACTCTTGATGATTTAAAGGGCATTAGTCCCACTCTATGTCAGCACAAAATTAATATGGAACCTGATGCTAAACCCGTTGTTGATCACCAACGTCGGTTAAATCCAAAAATAAAGGAAGTGGTAAGAACGAAAATCTTAAAACTTCTGGAAGCAGGTATAATTTATCCTGTAGCTGATAGTAGATGGGTAAGTCTTGTTCATTGTGTTCCTAAGAAAGGAGGTTTATTGTTGTTTCTAATGATAAGAATGAGCTTATTCCACAAAGAATTGTTACATGCTATAGAATGGTAATTGATTTTAGAAAATTAAATAAACAACTAGAAAAGATCATTAGCCTTTGCCTTTTATGGATCAAATGCTTGAAAGATTATCTAAGCACACACATTTTTGCTTCCCTGATGGATATTATGGCTTTTAACAAATACCTGTTTCTCAACCTGATCAAGAAATGACCACTTTTACTTGTCCCTTTGGAACCTATGCTTATAGACGTATGCCTTTTGGTTTATGTAATGCACCTGCTACCTTTCGAAGATGTTTGACTGCTATATTCTCTGATTTTTGTAAAAAGATTGTTGAGGTGTTCATGGATGACTTTTCTGTTTACGGGAAGTCTTTTGATGATTGTTTAAGCAACCTTGAGTGAGTTTTGCAGAGATGTGAACAAACAATTCTTATCTTGAATTGGGAGAAGTGCCACTTTATGGTTAATGAAGGCATTGTCTTGGGTCATAAATTTTCTGAAAGAGGCATTGAAGTGGACCGAGCTAAGGTTGATGCAGTTGAGAAAATGCCATGTCCTAAAGATATAAAAGGTATTCGTAGTTTCCTAGGTCATGCTGGTTTCTATAGGAGATTTATCAAAGACTTCTCTAAAATTTCTAGGCCTCTTACTAGTCTCTTGCAAAAGAATATTCCTTTTGTTTGTGATGATGATTGTTTAGAAGCCTTTGAAACACTCAAGAAAGCCTTAATTTCTGCACCTATTATTCAACCACCTGATTGGAACTTGCCTTTTGAAATTATGTGTGATGCTAGTGATTATGCTGTTCTAGGACAAAGAGTTGATAAGAAATTGAATGTTATTCATTATGCTAGTAAAACTCTAGACAGTGCTCAAAGAAACTATGCTACTACTGAAAAAGAATTCTTAGCAGTGGTGTTTGCTTGTGATAAATTTAGACCTTATATTGTTGATTCAAAAGTAACTGTTCACACAGACCATGCTACTATTAAATATCTTATTGAAAAGAAAGATGCTAGACCTAGACTTATTCGATGGGTTCTCTTGTTGCAAGAATTTGATTTACATATCATTGATAGAAAAGGAGCTGGAACCTAGTAGCTGATAATTTGTCTAGGCTTGAAAATGTGCTTGATGACCCACTACCTATTGATGATAGTTTTCCTGATGAGTAGTTAGCTGCAATAAATGTTTCTCATAGTAGTCCTTGGTATGCTGCTTATGCTAATTACATTGTTGCTAAATATTTACCACCTAGCTTTACATACCAACAAAAAAAATTCTTCTATGATTTAAGACATTACTTTTGGGATGACCCACATCTTTATAAAGAAGGAGTAGATGGTATTATTAGACATTGTGTACCTGAGCATGAACAGGGACAAATCCTACGGAAATGTCACTCCGAAGATTATGGAGGGCATCATGCTGGAGATAGGACTGCTCACAAGGTATTGCAGTCTGGATTTTATTGGCCTACTCTCTTCAAGGATGCCCGTAAGTTCGTCTTATCTTGTGATGAATGTCAAAGAATAGGTAATATCGGTAAGCGTCAAGAAATGCCTATGAATTATTCACTTGCTGTTGAACCATTTGATGTTTGGTGATTTGATTACAAGGGACCTTTTCCTTCCTCTAATGGGTATACACATATTTTGGTTGCTGTTGATTATGTTACTAAATGGGTAGAAGCTATTCCAACTAGTGGTGCTGATCACAACACCTCTATTAAAATGCTTAAGGAAGTTATTTTCCCAAGGTTTGGAGTCCCTAGATATTTAATGACTGATGGTGGTTCACACTTCATTCATGGTGCTTTTCGTAAAATGCTTGCCAAGTATGATGTTAACCATAGAATTGCATCACCCTATCATCCCCAGTCTAGTGGTGAAGTTGAACTTAGTAATAGAGAAATAAAATTAATTTTGCAAAAGACTGTTAATAGGTCCAGGAAGAATTGGTCCAAGAAATTAGATGATGCACTTTGGCTTATAGAACAACATATAAAAAACCTATGGGTATGTCTCCATATAAAATGGTTTATGGAAAAGATTGTCATTTGCCTCTTGAGTTAGAACATAAAGCTTTTTGGGCAGTCAAAGAGATCAACTATGATTTCAAACTTGCTGGTGAAAAGAGGTTATTTTATTAGCTCTCTAGATTAATGGAGAACCCAAGCTTATGAAAATGCAAAATTATTTAAAGAAAAAGTTAAAAGATGGCATGACAAAAGAATTCAAAAGCGTGAGTTTAAAGTTGGAGAACATGTTCTTTTTACAACTCTTGTTTCAGATTCTTTGCAGGAAAACTCCTCTCAAAATGGGAAGGCCCATATGTCTTCGAGGAGGTTTACCAGTCTGGAGCCATCAAAATAAATAATCCCGAAGGTACTAACCCGAAGGTTGTCAGTGGGAAGCGAATAAAGCATTATATCGCAGGCACACCCATTAATGTTGAAAGTAATATTATCCAAACTTTGACACCGGAAGAGCACATAAAAGAGTCCTTCCGGAACACTCCAGAATCATGAAAATAAGGAGGTACATGATGCGGTAAGTAAACGGACTTCAAAAAATCCGCAAAAATATTTTTTATCTGTTTTGGAATATTTAAAAAATTTAGGAATAAAGAAACTTCCAGGAAGGTACCCTGGTGGGTACAATACACCAGGGCGCGCCAGGCAAGCCTGGCGCGCCCAGGTGGGTTGTGCCCACCTGGGGCACCAAATGGACTCCGTTTTTCTTCTGTATGCTTGTCCTCCAAGATAAGAAAAATCTATATATACTTCCCGAACCTGTTAACCACCATATCGCGGAGAAATCCTCTGTTCTCTTTTCTTGATGTTTTCTGACAGATTCAACTAGACCAACGTCATGTCTTCCTCACCCTTCAACAATGGGGAAGGAGACATAAGGTTGGCTCAGGAAGATCTAAGGAGTGATGAAGCTGAGGAGGTTGATATGGAGGAAGAAGAGGGAAGTCCCTTTGGGATTCATCCTCCGACCTCCGAGAGGGGTACACTAGCTGGCATCTCCACTCACCCTAATCCTCATCAAGCCATGGGATCATCGAACAATCAAGCGAGCCTGGAAGTGCAAGAAGAGCTCACACCGAGGAGGTCCTTACACAGGTTAAATCGTAACAATTTTCATAATTTGATTCACAATTATGGGTTCGAGAACACTCCTCGTAGGCACATACCGTCCAACTGGGACATATCTCGGCCTAGAAAAAATAGTGCAGGAACCAAACCTTGGGGCCCTGAGAATAAACACATAATGGCTGAAGTGAAGAAAAATAGTGAATTAATTCATCAAGTCCTTCGGGAGATTCAAGGTTTGAAGGATTTACTCATGGCTATATTGGAGAATACTGCTTCATCACCATCATCATCCTCTTCACCACCAAAAGAGAACTGAGTACTGGGTATGGGCACTCCCCTTGGCTTCCGCCAAGCTTGGGGGAGGTGCCCCGGTATCATATCATCCCACTATCTTATTGCTTTTACTTATTTTAGTTCGATCCTTTGCATTAGATGAATAAAAGTTTAGTTCGATCCTTTCTTCTTTGAGAGTTTGCTTAGTGATCTATCCTTGTAATCGTGTGCAAGTTATATAATAAAGTTTAGTTTGAGTTTTTGCTTTCTTTACTTTCATGTTGCAAATAAAAGAAAAGAAATAAATAAATAAATAAAGAAAAAGATAAAGTAGATAAATCAATAAGATTATATACTAATCCTATGGTAGGTGATGGCACCACATAAGGAAAAGTATAAGTAGAAAATTTTATTAGAGACTGACAAACATAACATTAGTCAATGATGCAACTCATGAAAGAATTAATAAGGGAAGAGAAGATTCACACATAAATATACTATCCTAGAAATCTTTTGTGATTGTGAGCCCTCACCAAAATATTATATGCCAAAATTGTTGACGTTGGACAAGGAAGACAACTTAATGTTTTATGTTTGTTTATATTCACATTGAAGTTATATTGTCATAGATCCTTCAACATGTGGTGCTTGCCCCCTATCTTTGCTAGCCAAAAATTCCACACTAAGTAGAGATACTATTTGTGCATCCAAAAACCCTTAAACCCAAATCTTATTTTCAAGTGTGCACCATACCTACCTAGGGATTGAGAAAGATCCCTCAAGTAAGTTGTCATCGGTGCAAAAAGGCAATAAAAATTGCTTCTAAAAGTGTGAGATCATTTAGTGTAAGAGAAAGTTGAGCGTTGTACGAACTTGGATGACAAAGAATAAAAGCGACAGACTGCATAATGAAGGTTTTCATCTTAAGGGGAAATACAACGTGACGTTCTTTTGCACTAAGGGATTGAGCATACAAACAAATAAGCGCATGGGAACCTCTGCTTCCCTCTCCAAAGGGCCTATCTATTACTTTTATGTATTTACTTTTATGCAAAGAGTCAAAGTTTTCCTTCTATTCCTTTTATTTTTCTCCTTTGGCAAGCATCATGTGGTGAGGAAAGATCTAGGCACATATGTCTAGTTGAATATAGATAGCATGATTTATTATTGTTGACATCACCCTTGAGGTGAATCTATTGGGAGGCAAAACTTAAAGCCCCTATCTTTCTATGTGTCCGGTTGAAACGTTTTGCTCATGGGTATGTGGTGAGTGTTAGAAATCATAGAAGACTATATGATGGTTGAGTATGTGGACTTGCCTAAAGGCTCTGATACGTGACCCTTCCTGAAAAGATGATGAATTGTAGTTGCGAAGTTGACTGAGAACACAGTTTGTTGGTTTCTAATAGAGTTTTTGCTTTATACTTTGATTGTGTGATGAACTATTACTTACTCATGATAAGTATATGATAAAAGTTCTACAATAAAAGTCCCATGTTTAAATTTGTTTCCGCTGCAATAATCAACATGTTGCTTCTATGTCCGTATTTTGTTTTTATCGACACCTCTCTCTCAAAGCATGTGGACATGTTTTTCGATTTCGGTTTTCGCTTGAGGACAAGCGAGGTCTAAGCTTGGGGGAGTTGACACATCCATTCTGCATCATGTTTTCTTACTATTATTTATAATGTTTTTATCCATAATAATGCTTTTTGGAGTAATTGTAATGCCTTTTCTCTCATAATTTGCAAGGTACACACCAAGAGGGAGAACTCCGGCAGCTGGAAATCTGGACATGAAAAAGCTACATTAGGCTACCTATTCTGCACAACTCCAAATGAGCTGAAACTTCACGGATATTTTTTATGGAATAAATAAGAATTATTTGAGCAAATAACTACCAGAGGGGGGCCACCAGGTGGGCACAACCCACTTGGGCGCGCCAGGGCCCCCTGGCGCGCCCTGGGGGGTTGTGGCCTCCTCAGCCCACCTCCGGTGCCCATCTTTTGGTATATAAGTCATTTTGAACTAGAAAAAATGAAGAGGAAGACTTTCGGGATGAAGCGCCGCCACCTCGAGGCGGAACTTGGTAAGGAGAAATTTTGCCCTCGGGCGGAGCGATATCGCCGGGGGAACTTCCCTCCCGGAGGGGGAAATCATCGTCCTCATCATCACCAACAACTCTCCCATCTTGGGGAGGGCAACCTCCATCAACATCTTTAACAACACCATCTCATCTCAAACCCGATTTCATCTCTTGTGTTCAATCTTGTTACGGGAACTATAGATTGGTGCTTGTGGTTGACTAGTAGTGTTGATTACATCTTGTAGTTGATTACTATATGGTTTATTTGGTGGAAGATTATATGTTCAGATCCAATGTGCTATTTAACACTCCTCTGATCATGAGCATGTTTATCATTTGTGAGTAGTTACTTTTGTTCTTGAGGTCACGGGAGGAATCATGTAAACTTGATATGTGTTCGATAATTTGATAGTATGTATGTTGTGTTTCCCTTAGTGGTGTCATGTGAACGTCGACTACATGACACCTAACCATATTTGGGCCTAAGGGAATACATCGTGGAGTAGCAATTAGATGGTGGGTTGCGAGAGTGACAGAAACTTAAACCCTAGTGAGGGAGTTCCGGACTAGGGGGTGTCCGGATAGCCGAACTATCCTCATCGGCCGGACTCCAAGACTATGAAGATACAAGATTGAAGACTTCGTCCCGTGTCCGGATGGGACTTTCCTTGGCGTGGAAGGCAAGCTTGGCGATACGGATATGTAGATCTCCTACCATTGTAACCGACTCTGTGTAACCCTAACCCTATCCGGTGTCTATATAAATCGGAGGGTTTTAGTCCGTAGGACGAACAACAATCATACCATAGGCTAGCTTCTAGGGTTTAGCCTCTTTGATCTCGTGGTAGATCCACTCTTGTAACAATCATCATCAATATTAATCTAGCAGGACGTAGGGTTTTACCTCCATCAAGAGGGCCCGAACCTGGTTAAAACATCGTGTCCCTTGTCTCCTGTTACCATCCGCCTAGACGCATAGTTCGGGACCCCCTACCGAGATCCGCCGGTTTGACACCGACATTGGTGCTTTCATTGAGAGTTCCTCTGCGTCGCCACCGATAGGCTCGATGGCTCCTTTGATCATCAACAACGACGCGGTCCAGGGTGAGACTTTTCTCCCGGACAGATCTTCATGTTCGGCGGTTTTGCATCATGGGCCAATTCGCTTTGGCCATCCGGAGCAGATCGAAAGCTACGCCCCGCCGTCGGTCAGATTTGGAAGCCTAAACTATACGGGTTGATATCCGCGGAGACTTGATCTTCGACGGATTCGAGCCCACCAAGCGCCCACTATCTCAATGGGCATGATCTAGCTACGCAACCGAATAAAGGCTCGAGGTCGCACGAATCCGCTCCGACCCTTAATCCGGAGCTGGATTCCCCGATCGAGGACGAGTGGTTGGACACCGCCTCGGGGCTTTAATCCCTACGGCGATCGAGCGAACTCCACCCCGTCGCTGCGAAGACCTCGACTCCAGGTGTCGGACTCCTATCCGGACTCCAACCCCAGCGCCCCTTAATCGAACCCGATTGGGCGCCCATTATGGAGTTCACGGCGCGGACATCTTTCAGACTTTTCGCCCTTTGGCGACATCCTGAGTTCACTAAAGTCTCTCTCTTTATCCGGAGAGCCTGGCGGATTACGGTCAGGAAGGTTGGGATGCGGACGACGAAGAAATTCAACGCCCACCCACCACCCACTTTGTAGCCACTGTCGATGATTTAACCGACATGCTAGACTACAACTCCGAAGACATCGACGGTATGGACGACGATGCCGAAGACAAACAAGACCCAGCGCCTACAGGGCACTGGAAGGCCACCTCGTCATATGACATATATATGGTGGACACCCCAAAAGATGGGAACGGTGATGGAACAACGGAGGATGACCCCTCCAAGAAGCAGCCCAAGCGCCGGCGTCAGCGGCGCCGCTCTAAATCCCGCCACAACAAGAATGAAGATTCCGACACCGGAGATAACAATACACCGGACAACGCCGAAGACAATCCACTCCGGCAAGATCCATCGCAGGAGGATGAAGACGCCAGCCCTCAAGAGAGAGCGGCAGAAGAAGAGGTAGAGGATTATATGCCTCCCTCCAAAGGCAAGCAAGCCTCGACGACAATGAATTCGTCGTGCACGAGAATCCCGTCGAACAAGAGCGTTTTAGACGCGGGCTTATGGCCACGGTGAATAGCCTCAAGAAAAAGCAGCAACGACTTAGAGCTGATCAGATCTGCTAGCCGACAGATGGATCAAGTCCTCGCGGCCGAAGAGCATGAGCTCGAACGCCCCTCAAAAGCTACCCTAAACGCAAGCTGCTCCCCGATTAGAGGAGGAGGCTTACGAACCCGCATCACCGAGGAGAAAATACGGGCTGACCGACCACCCCTGTGGTCGCGACAGAGAGGCCTCTAGGCCCTTCACTAGAACCGTGCCCGACATCGCTCAAAAGCACACGGCCAAAGGGGAACGCTCCGTACCTGCGAGATATATTGGAGGACAAGGCAAGACAATCAAGATCGATCTATGGATCGCGTGGGCACCACGATGCGAGGCGACAACCGTCGCGCCCGGACCTGATATGTCGGCGGGCCGAACAAAACAGACCAAGCTCTTTTGAGCTCCGTCGTGATATCGCCTAGTATAGAGGCGCCGCACACCCACTATGCTTCACAGACGAAGTAATGGATCATCAAATCCCCGAAGGGTTTAACCCGTCAATATTGAATCCTATGATGGCACAACAGACCCCGCGGTTTGGATCGAAGACTATCTCCTGCACATCCACATGGCCCGCGGTGACGATCTTCACGCCATCAAATACCTCCCCCTCAAGCATAAAGGACCAGCCCGGCATTGGCTGAACAGCTTGCCAGCAGAGTCAATTGGGAGCTGGGAGGACACGGAAGCCGCATTCCTCGACAACTTCCGGGGCACTTATGTGCGACCACCGACGCTGATGACCTAAGCCACATAATTCAGCAGCAAGACGAATCGGCGGACAATTACGGACACGGTTCTTAACCAAGAAAAACCAAATCGTCGACTGTCCGGATGCGGAGGCCCTCGCGGCCTTCAAGCATAACATCCGTGACGAGTGGCTTGCCCGACACCTAGGACAGGAGATGCCGAAATCCATGGCAGCCCTCACATCACTCATGACCCGCTTCTGCGCGGGTGAGGATAGCTGGCTAGCACGCATCAACAACCTCAGCAAAAATTCTAGCAGTCCGGACTTCAAGGACCGAAATGGCAGGCCGCGTCGTAATAAAAACAAACGCCGCGTTAACGGCGACAATATTGAGGATACGGTAGTCAATGCCGGATTCAGAGGCTCTAAACCCGGTCAGCGGAAAAAGCCATTCAAAAGAACTACTCGGGTCCGTCAATTTGGACCGAATACTCGACCGCTTGTGCGGATACGACACCCCTGAAAAGCCAGCTAACCACACTAACGGGGACTGTTGGGTATTCAAGCGAGCAGGCAAGTTAATTCGAAAACAATGACAAGGGGCTGCATAGCGATGGCGAGCACGAGACCCAACCGCCCGAACAATAGAGGACAGAAGGTTTCCCCTACAGTGCGGACGGTGAACATGATATACGCAACGCACATACCCAAAAGGGAGCGGAAGCGTGCACTCGAGGATGTCTACGCGATGGAGCCAGTTGCCCGAAGTTCAATCCATGGTCCTCCTGCCCGATCACTTTTGACCGAAGGACCACCCCACCATCCGCCACGGGGATTCGCCGCCAGACCGTCTTAGACCCAATCGTCGATGGATTTCACCTAACCAGAGTCCTGATGGACGGCGGCAGCACCCTGAACCTGCTTTACCAGGATATAGTGTGCAAGACGGGCATAGACCCCTCAAGGATTAAACCTACCAAAATGACCTTTAAAGGCGTCATACCAAGTGTAGAAGCCAATTGTACAGGCTCAATTACACTGGAAGTGGTCTTCAGATCCCCGGATAACTTCCGAAGCGAGGAGTTAATCTTCGACATAGTCCCGTTCCGCAGCGGCTATCATGCCTTACTCGGACGTATCGCGTTTGCAAAGTTCAACGCGGTGCCGCACTATGCATACCTCAAGCTCAAGATGCCAGGCCCTCGAGGAGTCATTACGGTCAACGGAAACACTGAACGTTCTCTCCGCACGGAGGAACATACAACGGCTCGCGGCGAAGTGCAATGCAGCCTCTTAAGGCAATTCTCGAGTCCGGCCGTTAAGCGGCGGACAGCTAAGCGCCGGAGTAACTTACAACAAGACCACAGCACGTTCAGAGCATCGCCAGAAAGTGGCGGCCCCAACCCCAGCCCTGCGAAACATCAAAGCAGGTCGCTTCGCGATACACCATTACGCTCCGAAGGTACCATGGGCATGGGGAGAGGGCACGACCACGATAAACCCAGACTGCGGCTCAACCACACCAGGGCTCTCAAGTGTGTCGTTCCTTTTTATTTTCTTTTACCTTTTACTTTTTACCCACGGGACTCGGTTTGTCGAAACCCCGTCGGCAGCAGACCTGCCGAACTCACGATGCAACAGCCGGGAAGGATAAAGGCTACAACGAATATACAGGTGGTCTCCATTACGAGCATTTTCATACACCAATCTGCAGCCTACCCCTGGAGGGGACATGTTTAAACAGTCTCATACCTTGCTTATCCCACTATTTGTGTCGTTCTGCATTTGTAGCAGCACTTGTTGAATAAAACAATGCAGCACCTTTTTGTTTATAATTGCATTTCTTTTTCATACATATGTTCATTTACGACATGTTGCATCCGTACACTTTGGTACGGCTAATATACACCAGGGGCTTATGTTTCCCACGTTATGGTGTGATGAGTCCGAACACTTTCACAAGTGCGGCACCCCGAACTTATAGCACTATATGCATCGGCTCGAATCATGTCTTGGGTCAATAGTTGGGTTTGCCCGGCTCCCGTGTTTTGGTACCTTATGTTCCGTTATATCGGCTAAGGTAGCACCGGAGAACCACCGCGATTCCGCCCAGTTCGGCCGGGTTAACACCTCGATGAGAAAGCTAAACTGACCGTCATGATGAGGCGAGAGACCGGTCGCTGTTCGAGGGGTTTTGTGCGAGTCCTTAAAGACTTATGCCGCTTAGAGCGAGGAGCCGGATACTGTCCGGCCAAGGCGTGGATAGCGCCCCAAATTGGCCTTCCGAAGACTAGGGGCTTCACGAAATTTAAAATTATAGAATTCTATGGCTAAGTGAGAGTGTTCAAGCATTATAAGTCCGGTTGCACAGTTCGGCTGTGTTGAGCGCCTCCCTAGATGGACCCAAAAATGGGAACAAGAGCGCTCAAGTTTATTCCGAACACCCCAAAGACTTTCGTGGCTTGGGGGCTGAAGCCGACGACTTGCCATCTCTCAGATTTGATAAACAGCCACACAGAAGGTAATATTTTAAATTAACAAGCGTTGCTTAGCGCATATGAACTAAGTTTTCAGCGCACATGATAACAAAATGCGGGTCTACTCAAATATTACATCTTTGGAGCACTCACCCGCAATAGTGTGGGCGCCCTTCAAACACTCTTATAATACATCTCGGGCGTGCGGTGCTCCTTGCCCTCCGGTGGCGGGTCCGTCCACGAGCCTTGGCATCCATATTGCCCCAGTGCACCTTTGCGCGGGCAAGGGCCCAACGGGCACCCTCGATACAAGCGGAATGCTTGATAACTTCAACCCACGGGCACGCATCCACCAGTCGCCGCACCAGGCCGAAGTAGCTCCCAGGCATGGCCTCCTTAGGCCACAGCCGAACTATAAGGCCCTTCATGGCCTGTTCGGCCGCCTTGTGGAGCTCGACCAGCTGCTTCAGCTGGTCGCTAAGGGGCACCGGATGTCCGGCCTCCGATATCTGAGACCGAAGACCTTCTCCGTCGAGCTCCCTCCTCGGCCCGGTAGAATGCGCAGCATCGGACACCGCGAGGAAGATCTGCGAACGCCTCGAGAGCTCCGATTCGGGTAAGCAACAGGTAATTAACACTCACATGCTTACTTTGCATGAAAAATGCCTTACCCGCTGCTATTTTCTTCACCGCCTCAATCTCTGGAGGGCCTTGTAGGCTTCGGCCTTAGCGGCTTTAGCACTCTCAAGAGCCGTTGCAAGCTCGTGACTCTCGAGTCTTTGAGTCACGCTCCAAGTTCTCATGTTTTTTCACGAGATCCTGGAGCTCTTGTTGTACCTCCGCCACCCGCGCCTCCTGCTTCTCTCGCTCGGTGCGTTCCGCGGCCGCATTACGTTCGGCCGCGACCACCGCCTCCTTCAGGGTCGCCACCTCGTTAGTGGCCCCTACAATACCTACGTTATGCTTCTCATTTTTCTTGCAACCAAATCCTTTTCTGTAAGGTACAATTTTTATAAGGTATTACTCACCTTCTTTTTCCTCGAGCTGCTTCTTGGCATGGCCGAGCTCGTTCTCGGACCGCTCGAGGTTTTTCTTCAAAGTATTGACCTCCGCAGTCAGTACGGCGGAGGTCAAGAAAGACAACCTGCAATCCCATATTGACATATTTTTATGACTCCTGCGTTTATCTTTCTAAAGATCCTTAGTCCGCTTTTCTTTTGAACACCGAACCGAAAGCATCGTGGGCTACCGTCTATGCAGTACCATTTTACATATATTGAAATTCTTACCTCAAAGCCTGTTAGAAGGCTATTGCAGGCTTCGGTCAGCCCGCTCTTGGCGAGCTGAACCTTCTGAATCACCGCACTCATAACAGTGCGGTGTTCCTCTTTGATGGAGGCGCCATTGAGCGCCTCCAGCAAATTATCCGGCACCTCCGGTTGGACGGAGGCAGCCGGCGTCTCGGTCTTGCCCTTCTTACGAAGGGGTCGCCCGCCGGACTCCGGAGCCACTGCGGCCTCCGGTGCTGAGTCCAGCATGCAGTTCGGGAGGGTGTCCTGCGACACCTCCGGGCCTCCCTCCTGGTGGGTCCTTTCTGGGATCCCACCTCGGCCGTCATGCGGCACGGGAGGTGGAGGCAGTCGGAATCCATATCCGACGCACCCAAGGACCCGCTCGACGAAACGGGAAGATCATCCTTGGGCGGACTGCAGGGTTGTATGCGGCATTAGAAAGACGTTATGTGGCGAAAACAAAAACCTTGAGGTTATTCGGGAGTCTGGATACTTACGATCTCGCCAGGGGCTTGGCCCTTGGATGCCAATCTTAAATGCTGTCAAATCCTTTGGCGCCCGTGAGCAGTCCGGAGGAAGAGTTTTTCCTTCTTGGACCCTTCGTCCTCCCTTGTTGGGGAGGCCTTCCTTTTCTTTCCTCCCCGTTGGGGAGAGGCTTTCTTCTCCCCTCACCTTGGTGGGAGGAGTCGGCCTCAGATTCATCATCCGATAGCATTGAAAAAGGGAACTCTTCCGAGTCCCGTGGCGTCTTCTTGGCCTTCTTCTCCGGCACCACGTGGGTGCCGGAGCCAGCCCCAGATTAGGCGGGCGTCTGCCGGGTCCTCCGCAATGGGGCCGGACAGGTAATCCGTTCGCCTTCGCCAGCCATTCCTATCAAAGGCAAGGGGAGTTTAGATCCCGCATAGAGCCAAAACTATGGAAAACAAGTGGTGAAATCACTTACCTCGTCAGCTGGACACTGCGAGCAGAATCCGCGATCTTCGGTAGCGGATGCGGGACTTCGGCGCCCTTGAACAGCACCTTCCAGACATCTTTGTACATAGTGTCGAAGAGCCCGCTCAGGGTCTGGTGCTGCGCCGGATCAAACTCCCACATATTAAAGCCCCGTTGTTGGCACTGGACAATCCGGCGGATGAGCATGACCTGGACTACGTTGACAAGCTTGAGCTTCTTGTCCACCAGCTTCTGGATACAGGCTTGGAGTCCGGTCAGCTCCTCCGAATCCCCAAATTCGCCACTCTCTTTCCAAGAGGAGAGCCGTGTGGGAATACCAGATCTAAATTCGGGGGCCGCTGCCCAATCAGGGTCACGCGGCTCGGTGATGTAGAACCACCCCGATTGCCACCCCTTGATGGTTTCCACGAAAGTACCCTCCAGCCACGTAACGTGGGACATCCTGCCCCCATGGCGCCCCCATACTCCGCTTGGCTGCCCTTCACAACCCTCGGCTTGACACTGAAGGTCTTGAGCCACAAGCCGAAGTGGGGCTGGATGCAGAGGAATGCCTCGCACACGACGATAAACGCCGAGATGTTGAGGATGAAATTCGGGGCCAGATCATGGAAATCTAGGCTGTAGTAGAACATGAGCCCCTGGACAAATGGATGAAGCGGGAAGCCCGGTCCACGGAGGAAATGGGGAAGAAATACTACCCTCTCATGGGGCCTGGGGTTGGGGACGAGCTCTCCCTCGTCAGGGAGCCGATGCGCGATGTTGCTGGACAGATATCCGGCGTCGCGCAGCTTCTGGATCTGCCCCTCCGTGACGGAGGAGGCCATCCACTTGCCTCCCGCTTCGGACATAGTTGGAGAAGGTTGAGGTGAGGAGTGCAGACTTGGGCGCTGGAGCTCGAGTTCGCGGAGATGGATAAGCCAAGGAGGAAGAAGGCGCAGGTAAAAGGGTGGATCCTTATCCCCTTATATGGGCGGACAAAAACATGTGTCCCCACCGGCCTGGTAAAACTCACTTATCTCCCAAGCGCCACAATCAATGGCGCGGTTGGGTTACCCACGTCCGTATTGATGGGAATCCCGGAATAAGGGGAACACGATCTCTACCTCGACAAGACGTGCCAAGGAAACCGCTTCGCTAAACGCGCTGAGGTGGAACAGTAAAAACAATTTGAATAAAGGCTTGGTAGTGGTGCGACGTCACGCCACAAAATATGTCAGCAGATTGATCTTGTGTAATATTATTCTCTCTACGGTGGTATGTGGAATCTATTTTTGCAGAGCCGGACACTATCCTGGTGTTCACAATCTTCTATAAATTATTCAAAGGAAGAACCCGCCTTGCAATGCCGAAGACAATATGCGCCGGACCCATCGTCATTGAAGCCTGGTTCAGGGCTCTTGAGGGAGTTCCGGACTAGGGGGTGTCCGGATAGCCGAACTATCATCATCGGCCGGACTCCAAGTCTATGAAGATACAAGATTGAAGACTTCGTCCCGTGTCCGGATGGGACTTTCCTTGGCGTGGAAGGCAAGCTTGACGATACGGATATGTAGATCTCCTACCATTGCAACCGACTCTGTGTAACCCTAACCCTATCCGATGTCTATATAAACCGGAGGGTTTTAGTCCGTAGGACGAATAACAATCATACCATAGGCTAGCTTCTAGGGTTTAGCCTCTTTAATCTCGTGGTAGATCCACTCTTGTAACACACATCATCAATATTAATCTAGCAGACGTAGGGTTTTACCTCCATCAAGAGGGCCCGAACCTGGGTAAAACATCATGTCCCTTGTCTCCTGTTACCATCCGCCTAGACGCACAGTTCGGGACCCCCTACCCGAGATCCGCCGGTTTTGACACCGACACCTAGTTTATGCGCTATTCCGTAAGGGACCGATTGGATCCCAAAGTTTAATGCTATGGTTAGAATTTAATACTTTTCTCATAGTTTCGGATGCTTGCGGAGGGTTAATCATAAGTAGGAGTTTGTTTCAAGTAAGAACAACACCTTAGCACCGGTCCACCCACATATCAAATTATCAAAGTAGCGAACACAAATCGAACCAACATGATGAAAGTGACTAGATGAAATTCCCATGTACCCTCAAGAACGCTTTGCTTATCATAAGAGACTGTTTTGGCCTGTCCTTTGCCTCAAAAGAATTGGTCTACCTTGTTGCACTTTTGTTACGACTATCGTTACTTGCTCGTTACAAATTATCTTGCTTTCAAACTACTCCACTACTTGCAATTTCAACACTTGCAGACACTACCTTACTGAAAACTACTTGTCATTTCCTTCTGCTCCTCGTTGGGTTCGGCACTCTTACTTATCAAAAAGAGCTACAATTGACCCCCTATACTTGTGGGTCATCATTCATATATAAGCATTGTTTGGATGATCAGCCAAGAGACTGGTCACTAGGAAGCGAGATACCCTCCAAAAAAGAAGAAGGAAGCGAGGTGTTTCATCAAGCCAGCTCTCGGCCACATTCAAAGTGCACCAAGCACGGTTCGCACAAAGATGTGCCACAAGGTTTGCTGACTTGTTTACATGCTGAATAACAAAAAAAGAGAAAATATTACCGAGCACTCCTATTTGTAACAGGATAGGAGCCAGAATTAAGCGAGAATTGTGGCGAGTGTTCCATGCAATCAACTTCCATTATCACATGCGAGAACCCTCTAAGTGAACCAAATGTGTTGAAGATTTTTTATCACATTTTAAAATAAAATAAGAGTGCAGACGCTCCGCCATCCTATTCCTAGTAGTAGTACAGACCTCTATAGTAGTAGTACTAGTAGTAAACTTTGCACTTGGCTGTTCACCTCTTCAGGAAGTCAAACAATAATGGTACTAGTACAGTGTATGCTTCTGGTAAACTGACACCAAATTAACTGTTGCACGCCCACCGCCTGAGCGAGGGAGAGCTTGCATTAGTCAAAAGTTTCTCCTTGTCCTACGAGTCACCGCGCGCAAGCTTCTCCCGTCCTGCAAGCTTCTCCTCGTTCGACAAGTTGACGGGACACAACAAAGTAATGCTAGTCCATTTTGCCTCCTTTCCGGTTAATATGGCTTAATTGAAATGAGATAAATACACTGTCTGTCACTGTATATTTGTAAAAATATGGTCAGTGGACTTCATAATACGTTCACTGCGCTCAACATATACATTTTCCGGTGTTTATACGGTCACTAGCTCACCCTGGCTGAGTATGTGTGTGCATGCACGTGTAGGTTGAGCACTTGAGCGTGGCCGTGTGTGTTCCTCGTGTGCCCGGACATGCAGGCATTAGGGCGTTGCGCGCGTTTTTGCGTCCATGTGTACGTGTGACTGTTGCATGCATGCACGAGGTTGTAGGCCCTCACATTCACATGTCCATAAGTCAATGCTTTGTCAAAACGTTGCATGCAAGGTTTAATCATTCGTTGTTCACGCATGCATTCCCGATATTAATATGTTGGTAAAGACAATTTGTTGAGGAAAACGAGCCCTTGAACTGAGTACAAAGGGACCAATAAGCCAGGACGGAGGGAGTACTAGTAGTGAACCGGAAGGAGAGAGTAGGTACTAGTAGTACTACGTAACAATGTGCAGTAACAAAATTCCTCTATGCGCATCATGTCTACGTGTCATGCAAGAAAATACAGATAAGTACAAGTGAGACTCAGGAACGGTCATACACGTAGGGGGAGTACGTGTAGGGGCCACTCAGGAGCAGTCAAATCACACAGTAAGTTAGTCGAAAAAAGCAACCATCATTTCACTCTTCAATGACACGTATGCAATATAAAATGGTTGATATGGAGAGAAAAGGAAAACCGCTCGACTATATATACACTAGCAGGAGCCTAAGCTACAAGCCTGCTTGCTTGGGTTGCTCTCTTCATAAGCATAGAACGACGGTGGCCACACCGCTGGTCACAGATCCGGCCTGATCCCGCCGCTGGGTGGAAGGGGACGATGTTCTGCGTAGACGCGGTCGACAGCAGCGAGGGAGAAAACCCACTATCGGTGCGTCCCGGCAGGGGGTCCCCGCAGTATGGGCTGATGCTGCCTCCCAACCGCCCTTCTAGCTACAACCCGACGTCCCAGGTACAACTTCCTTTTGGAGCCGGCTTGCTCCACTGCCGCAGCTCCCCACGTAGCTCCATCTCCATGTGGATCTTTCTCTACTTCTACCGGCTTCTATTCGTGATGAGTTTATGTCTCATGAACTAGTGCCAGTACTATTATTCTAATCACACTTATTCAATATCTTTGCCAACAGGGATGCTCAGCTCGATTTTAGTGAAACTGCACAAAAGCATCATATGATCTGAGGGTGCCAGCTGTCTTTTCTTTGGCAGGTTCTACCTAACCAGGAAATTAAATCCTGTTTAGGGTTCAGGGTTTACGTTGTAGGGACCCCATCAGTAGTTTTTTTGTACACATTCTCACAACTTTTTTCTTTAGTTGTGAAATAAATATTGGCTATGATCTGTGAATCATTGAGATGCATCAGCATGCATGTTAGTTTTCCTTTGTATTTGATGGAATGTTGTAACGGGGCAACCTTGGAGTAGGAATGAAAATGGAGTGGAAAGTTTCCGTTTTTTCCAGAGAAAAATGGAAACGGAGAGAAACCAAAATTTCTTTTCGTTGGATCGTGCCATCGAGCAAAACCAACATTTAAATCATGTATGTCATGTTCGTGTCTCACCCTCCTCCATGACTCCACTCACACGGTCGCTCGGCATGCCACTCACCACAAACTGAGTATATGATAACTTCCTCGCCTGCTTGTCGATGGATCGCGCCATGGAGTACTAGCACTACTGGAAGAGATTGACGAGGAGGGGGAGGACAGCTAGCTATAGCATGGACTCCCAAGAACTTTTTACATGCATGTTGTGGCCGGCTATTGCGACCTTTGAACGCGGAGTAGTCGCGTGCACAGGGAAGCAGCGGGGCGACGCTCTCTCGGCTGGCGTGCCGCTTCAATGCCGACGCCAGTGAGAGGTCATGTCCGCTCTGGCCGGGCATGAATGCGGCGCTGACCATTTCGGGTGGGAAGCACGCGCGGGTGATGAAGAGGGTTCGGGTTGGTCAGGAGCGGGCGTGGCAGCGGTCCGGACTCCTGCAAACAAGAGATGTTGTACGTAAATATTGCTGCGTATATAATTAACAATGTAAATAATGTTCCAGTTGGACAAATATGATTGGAGATGGAGATGGAATTTTTACATAAACACGGATATGCATGTCTATGTCTATATGTGTGTGTGTGCACGACGACTCTCACGACTACTAGTACACACCATCGATGTCTCGTTCTCCCTACACACACAAACTTAGTACCGCCTCATTTTGTTCCTAGGTAGGAATATCATAGGAGTGGGAAACAATATGAAGTGAGATAAATGGAGTACGACGTACAAGAAGAAATGTACACGCACTCACTTTGCCTCCGAGATACCCCGCGAGTACACGATGGAGCGCACTTGTACACAAAGAGGCAGCTTACGTACGTAATAATTTGACCCTTTAATTTGTTCACTTTATAATGGAGGGTCGGGGACCACACGTGAGCGATACAAACTGCGACCTGGAAGCGGGGGCGTGTTTTTGATCGAGTTTTCTTTCTTGGTACGTTAAAAAATGTCTGTCAGTTTTCGTTTCTTTTTTCTGGGAACGCACGTATTCTATTTAAAACCACTTCTATGAAGAGATTTTTTACTCCATTGTATATATAGCCTCTTGTTTGATAGGGTTTCTTGCATCTCGCTCTCTCACCCTCTCCATATTTAAACAAGATGACAGTGTCCACTCTATCTCTCTCCTCATCGGTGGTCACAGATCCGGCCGAATCCCGTCCACTGCGGGAGGTGAGGAGGTGCAGCGTTGACGTTGTCGCCGTCGGCGATGGAGGAAGCCGATGCGCACCATCCTCTCTGAGCTGGTGCTGGCGCGGATGAAGGTCCTCCGCGCCCTTGTTCGTTGCCTTCGTGTGGGTAGATCCCGCCCGCCTAAGCGACATCTCGCCCACCTGAGGTATAACTTCTTTTGGATTTCATGCTTCATTGTACTGGTCCAGCTCCCCAGGTTGCTGCATGCGGGTTTTCTTCTATGCCACTACTCCCCAACTCCCCATGTACACTAGCTAAGGTTCATCGGCTGGTCCAACATCACCTATTTTTTTACTACTATAGAGAAAAGGCCACTCGAAAAGTTGTCCTGGTTTATGCCTTGGTGGAGGTATACACACTATAAAAAAAAGACACTTCCGTGATGATACGTGTTTGTCACAGTAGGTCACGTTTTCTGTCATGCATGTACATCCATGACAAATTTTTGACAGAATCAAGATAGTCATACCTGTGCTGTCATAGAAGTGTTCCATGACATTATCAAAATTATCATCACGGAAGTGTCCACTTCCATGACGATAAATCGCGCGTCATGGAAGTGCTTTCGTCAAGGGTGACCGCATGTGGCATCCACCGTAACGGGATGCCATTAAGCTATCGGGTCCGGTTTTGGATCCGATAACCCGCTAACAGCCCGGACCAATGAGGATTTTCCACGTGTAAAATTCTCATTGGCCGGAGGAAACACGTGTTGGCTCATCGTTGGGACAGATATCATCCATTCATTGGAAACGAGGCGCCTATGATACGTCGACATGTGGCACGGCCCAACAAAGGCCCATTCCGGTGAAAAGGCCGGCCCATTTGACTTGGTCAAAAGGTAACGGCCGGCCCACGGAAAGCCTGTTAACGGCCTGTTCGTATATAGCCCATTTATGGCCTGCTAACTGACGGCCCGTTACGGCCTATCCTAATTAAGCCCAGTAGCTTCATCTGGGCCTTCCAATATGATTCTAGCCCGTTGTAACTTCCAGCCCATGTATGGCCCATGATATCTTTCGGCCCATACGAGACCATTTGTAACTCTTGGCCCATTAACGGCCCGTGGTGAATCTGGCCCGCAATGAACAGTGTACCCCTTTATACCCATTAACGACCCATTATTCCATTGGGCCGTTTCCAACCCGTGTTATATATCGGCCTTCTCAGGGCCCATTTATTCTTGGGCTCATTTCCAGCATTCGCTTACTTACGGCCCGTCATTGGCCTTTTCTGCCTGTGGGCCAAATTTAGCCCGCAGTTACAATCGGCCCATTTGCGGCCCGTTACTCCGTTGGGCCGTTTTCATAACGTCATCAAATACGGCCGATTAACGACGACCAGTTATTGTCGGCCCATGAACGGATGATTACAAATCTAGCCCATTTACGACCCATAATGCGGTCTGTTATTGGTCCATGTTTGGCCTATCGATCATACGGCACGTACAAGGCCCATTGATGCTACGGCCCATAGAAGGCCATTCTTTCTATGGCCCTAAGAAGGCCCATTGTTTCTACGACCCATAGGAGGCCCATGGTAACTACAGTAAATATGTAGCCCATGGTTATTGTGGCCTAGTTTTAAAAAATAGGTTATTGCATCCACTAGCAAACTGCGGAAAAAGAACTGCACTGACTACAAGCAAACATATAAACAAGACAACAAGGAAATAAATAAGCAAGCAACTTACGCTAGGCTATCACGGCTATTACACATATTACATCCACCGGGCATCAAACTTCGCCACCAGTGCAAATATAGGGAACAAAGCAGCATATCATATACACTAGTTGTCAAAGTTGGCGACCAAAGGTAAATAAACGCCATGACAAAACAAGTCCGTAATCGAAACCACTTTAAGAGCTCAAGAAACAATATCCTGGGTACCCATAATGTCGGGCAAGATGCTTAACAAGCTTATTAACTTTCTCTTGTTTGGCGCTTAAATCCTCCAAAGACTTGCTGTTGCACCGTAAAGTATGCATCTGAATTCTGCAGGACTTCCTCACTCCTTGACTTCCTATTGCATAACATCGATCGATGTCTTTCAACTTGAAGTTGAGACTCAAGAAGTTTAACCGATTCAGCAAAGAAGTTCGAAGAGCTGGTGCCAGCAGTGGTAGCCAGTAACTTGAACACTACATCAAGACATGACTTTGGGGTTGTCTCAGTGTCTTCAATATAGTTTTTATCAGCTTTCTTGGAGACCAACAGGGATGTCTCACTATCTTGAACCTTATCTGCATTACTTCCTTTACCATTGCATAACGGGGTACTCTTCTCCAATATTTTATCCGCGTTCTAAAAGAGAAACAAACAAACACATCACAGGTTTACAATGTAGCATATGAAACTCATTTTGGTAAACCAGTTCAGTAGTAAGGTGGACAGGATAACAACATGAAACAAACATATATCTAGGTAGTATGGTCACTGTATGGTCTATATCATTCTAGTTAATGTTGCCAAATCAAGATAGATACAGTTTGAATCATATCTATTTAATACAAAGCAGCATAGATAGAATATAAGTGTGGGAAACTACACAGCAATAACAACACTTGTAATGTGCATGGCATGAGAACATAACTGTTTATTCAATTGAAACTGAAATCAACATAGAGCAAGTTACAACAGCAAACACGTTAAAGAAACATGTTTAAAACATACCTGCTATGCGCCATTGGAGTTTCAATTGCATCCTTCAATTTGAAATTAGTTGGTATGAGTAAATACAGTGATGCAAGAGCAAAGTAGTATGAACCATAGCTACGGAACCTAATCTGAGAACAATTCTTCTTCTTCTTTAAGCGTTGACTTGGGGTTCGGAATGGTGGTCCTCGTGCTTTGGGCACTGTAGTTGCCTTACTAACTACTCGTGTTTGGGTGCTCTGTGGTGGAGACTGTGCTGTGTCAACTGGAATTGGGTTACTATCTGCTGTGGTTGGGGTTAGAAGGGGTGTAGCTGGTTCTCTATCCAACTGGGTAGGGGTACAATCTGCGTGAGTCTGAGTTATGTGTGGTGGGGCTGGTTCTTGGGCAAGTACAACCGTGGTTCTATTTGCATCGACAGGTAGCACAATCTTTATGATGGCTAATTAAACAGGATAGCATGACACAATTTCAAATGTATGATGGCAAACTAAATAGGATAGAATGACATAATTCAAAATATGATGACTATGTAAACAGGATGAGATGATATAACTATATTACATCTTTAGAAAATGGGTTGGCATGCCATAATTCAGATACATGCTGTCTATGTAAACATCTTGGCATGATATAATTCAAATATATGATTTATATAGTAAGCAAGTGAGCAGAGGGCAATCACATATATGATGTGTCAACTAAGGAGATGGCATTCAATATTGTGCATATGATGTAAAAACTAAGCATTGCAAAGACAACATATGCATGATATGAATAATATAACCTCGCCAAGTTTGAGCATACACCTCGGGGGATAATAGGACTGGTCATCTGCCTCAATCCTCCTCTCAAGAGCTATCTCAGAATCAAAGAAGATATCTGCTTCAAAGAGTAGCATTGTTCCGCTCTGAAGACCTTGTTTTCATTCCAAATTTCTCCATCACCAATTCAAATGGCTGATGCACAGGAAGAGCAGTTGAATATACAAACATTGTCGACAAATGCAACAAGAAATACAAAAAAAGGACGACATGATATAATTCACATATATGACGCTTGGCTAAACAACATGGCATTGCATAATTCACATATATAATGTCTTGCAACAAGATGGCATCACATAATTCACATATATGGTAATTAGACACTAAACAGGTGGCATTCACACAAAGCATGTCTAAACTAAGCAAATGACATAGCAATGCAAGATACCATACGCGATATGAGCAACATAACCTCGCCAAGTTAGAGCATGCTCACTGGCGGACTAGGACTAGTCACCTGTCTCTGAATCCTCCTCTGAGGAGCTATCCGTAACCAGCAAGACATGCGCTTCGTCAGATAGCATTGTCTGCTCTTAAGACCTTGTTTCCACTTCAGATTTTTCCATTACCATGCCGAATGGCTGATGCACAGGAAGAGTAATTGAATGTACTAAAATTGTTGAAAAATTTAACACGTAATAAAAAAATTATGGCATGATATAATTCACATATAAGATGACTAGCTAACCAGGGTGGCATTGCAAAATTCACATATATGATGCCTGGCTAATCAAGATGGCATTGCATGATTCACATATACGATAAAGAAACTAAATAGATGGCATTGACACAAAGCATGTCTAAACTAAGCAGATGACATATTTGATGTATCCAGTAAGCAATGCAAGGCACCATATGCATGATATTACCAACATCAACATGCCAAGTTAGAGCGAAGACCTCAGGAGGTAAATAGGAGTGGTCTTCTCCTTCTGAATCCCCCTCAGAACAGTTATCTTCCTCTTGATTATGATCCGAAATGGGTGGAGGGGGGGGGCTGCCTTTGCGCCCACCATGGAGCGACGTCTGCATGAAATTTTATTGCCACACAAGGCTCGTCTCTTTGGCTCTACATGTTCCGTTCCATTGTGTACAATAACTGACATGCATAGGAATAAAACGTAGTGAGATTATGTAAGGAGTGCACGCACAAATCCAGAGTGATGGTAGCATACTGTGGATAGACCCAAAACCAATGATAGCAGGTAGATAACAACTTTAGTTCAAAAATACAGATAATGGCTCCTTTAATATTTGTTTGCACCCAACATGAAACTC
The DNA here is from genome assembly GCA_021605145.1 of Aegilops bicornis. Lineage (NCBI taxonomy): Eukaryota > Viridiplantae > Streptophyta > Magnoliopsida > Poales > Poaceae > Aegilops > Aegilops bicornis. The sequence continues at coordinate 389,684,963 of CM038673.1, read as the reverse complement.
ATAGTAGACACCTGAGATTAACAAGATAGTAGACATATAGTACTGATTGCTGCCCCAATATGTACCCCACAACCATTTAAAAACTCAAGTTTCAGCATTAGTTTGGACCTGACGCGGAGTCTAATAGGTGAACCCGACGATAAAGTAGCATGTCTCATATTAAGCGATGCATAATGTAAGCAGACACGGAAGAGTGCGACCTCTCTTGCGGACCCGTGTAGTCCTCAAGGTCATCTGCTTTCGATTGATGATGGTAATGCAGTTGTCGTAGCTCTTTGGCAGCGGGAAGAAGATCTGAGGCGGCGAAAGACAATCTAGAGAGTGGATCCCTACTATGGTGAACCCTTCTGTCATTGGAGCAGCTGAGCTGGGGTGGAACACAACACAGCAGGAGCAGGACAAACCACACAAGGTTTTCTCTGACACATATCTGTAACAGAAGTAATTGTGTAAGGGCTTGTTTGAATTTGAGGATTCTAACAATCCAGAGATAGGAAATAGACATGAATAGGATAGGAATGCACGCGCAAAACCATTGTTGAGGAAATCGGTAACTGGTAGCTGCTCGGTTGGCTAACGAGTAGGGGATTAATAGGCTAATCAGCAAGTTAATCGGCCATTTAATCAATTAGTCGAGAGACTAATTAGTTAATCGGCTACTCGGTGACCCTACGAGTAGGGATTAATCGGCAAGTTAACTGGTTAATCGGATGAATTCTTGAACAGAGCACAAAACAGAAAATTTGAAAACACATGATTTTATGCCAATCTGGTTGTTTGATTCACAAGAATTGGAAGATCACAGGATGCAAAGAAGCAAGGTGAGATTAAGTCAAACCACAAGAAAATGTACGGTTATAATGCTATTATGCTACTATCTCTTAGTCTTGTGCTTCATGAATAGGAATTTGAAAAGGAGGACAAGTGGAAATTAAAATTCCTATGGTTTTTCTTTTAAGGAGACACTAAAGGAACAAATCCTACAATTTTCCTTTGCTCCATTCCTTTGAACCAAATTCATGAATAGTAGTACCATAGGAAACTTTCCAATTCCTATGTTTTTCCTTCACTTTTCCTTTCAACACTACAAAAAAAGACACATCCGTGACATTTTGGGCCGAACGAATTTTTTTTCTGTCATACATATGACACTTCTATGACGATAATTGTGACAAAACCCGGTATCATCATAGATGTGGTGCGCTCCTACTTCTATGACAAAAAAACATGACAGAAAATGGGCTTTTCGTCTGGCGGGCCGGAGACGCAGCTGCATGACATTCTTTGGGCCGTCCATGACGGAAAAACCATGGTAGAAGCGAGGGGAGGAAAAATTTGGGGAGTTCCTTACGAGTGGGAGGTCGGGGCCGGCGATGCGCTGCTTTCTCAGATACGTGACGTGCGTGTGTGCGAGGCGTTGGCTCTAATCAACCCGAAGCGAGGCGTTGGGCTCTAATCAACCCGGCGTTTGCCAGACCGCAGGCTACGCTATCAACCCGAGCGATCGGTTGATGGCTGTTAACTAAATCCGATCGAGTGATTCCTTCGCCATCGCCGCTAATCAAGCCGATCGATGCTGCCTCTGGATGAACAAAGTGAGTGTTGCGGGGGTTGGATGATCGGTTCGGTGGGGTGGATGAACAGGAACCCGTGTTGTTGCCTCTGGATGAACAGGACCCCGATCGATCGAGCCGGTTGGGGCTGGATGAGCAGGACCACCCCGTGGAGGGCAGGATGAACAGTAGACGGTGGAGGGCTGGATGAACAATACCCCGTGGAGGGGTGGTTGAACAGGAGCCCGTGGAGAGGGCTGGTTGAACAGTAGCCGGTGGAGTAGCGCGCGGTGGAGGTTGGATGAACAGGTGCCCGTGGATGAACAGTCGCAGGTGGGGGATGGAGGAGGTCGACGGTGGATGAACAGTCGCTCGTGGAGACTGGAGGGGGTCGACGGTGGAGATGAACAGTATCCCGTGAAGTCCCATTTTGTGGTACGCCACACCCCTCCCGATGAACAGGACCCCCGTTTCGACCGTAGGAGGTCCGTTTGGTCCGCTTTTGCGATGCGCCACACCTCCCGATCAACAGGACCCCGTTTGACCGTAGGAGGTCCGTTCGTCCGCTTTGGCGGCACGCCACACCCCTCCCGATCAACAGGACCCCTGCTTCGATCAGAGTGAGGTCTGTTTCCTCCGTTCTGCGGTACGCCAGGCCTCGTTTCCATCGCCTGTTCCGTCCAAGCCCTCCCGATCAACACGACCACACATTTTGTTCCGACCTAGCCGGTTGGCTCCCACGCGTTCTGTTGCCTCCCGATGAACACGACGCATTTTGTTGCCTCCCCATGAACACGACGCATTCCGTTGCCTCCCAATGAACACGACGATGACGTTGTTTCTCCGTTCTGACCTAGCCATGTCAACGAGCCCTCGCCGTACGTATGCGCGAGTAGGCGTTCGAGACCCCGCCTGTATGTACACATATGTGGCCGTATTTTCTTTCTTGCACCCTGGTCGCCTCTACTACAACACGTGCGCGCCTCTACATCCACCAGTATATATGTATGTACACGTTCGCGACCAGAATGACAACGCTACGTACGCTTCGACCAGGTGGGTCCCGACTATCACACACTTCCTTGCGTGCGAAGATGTAGCTGGTGGGTCCCAGCAGTCAGGGGGGCGAATCGTTTTGTTTTTTTGCCCGGACGCACTTCCTTGCGTGCGAAGGTGTAGCTGGTGGGTCCCAGCAGTCAGGGGGGAAACGTTTTTTTCGTGAAATACGGTGGCCTGTCCGGTGGGTCCCCGCTGTCAGGTGGAGGAATAATTATTTTGCACGTAATAAGGAGGCACTTCCTTGCTGGGGCCGTGAACCCAGCTGTCAGCCTCTCCACGTACAGTCGACGTCCGATGGAAGTCATTCCTTGACCACGTTGACCACGCCGCGCCGAGAGCACCAGGGCGATGGACGACGGCGAGGCCTAGAAGAAGGGACGACGGGAGCCGGGAAGACGCGGTGGTGGAAGCCAGCGGAGAGGAGTACAAGGGTACACTTTGGTTCTGCGGTGTGAGGCTGCCGTCGCCGCAGGGCCTGGCCAGCGGTGGGAATAGTAGGGGCGATGAGGCCTCCGCGGCAGCACAGCCAACCATGGGAGGCAGGAGCATGCGGCATGACCGGCGCTGCTTTGGGCGGCTGGAGCAAGAAGACTAGAGGTTGAAGAAGCACTACGGCCGTTGGATGGACATCGTACGATCACTGGAGCTAGAATCCTTCATATTGACTAAAGTTGACAAAGGCCCCCATCCCAGTCAACTTAGTAGGCCCACAAGTCAGCCTCCCACCATGGTGGGTCCCAGCTAGCAGGGGGAGTATTCATTTTTTGTGCGTAATAAGGAGGCACTTCCGGTGGGTCTGAGCTGACAGCGTGGGAACGTTTTTTTCGTGAAATATGCTGGCCCGTCCGGTGGGTCTGAGCGATCGAAAGCGTTTTTTCGCGAAATAGGGTGGCCCGTCCGGTTGGGCCCCGCTGTCAGGTGGCGGAATAATTCTTTGGCGCGTCATAAGGAGGCACTTCCTTGCGCTCACCGACCTAGCTGTCAGCCTCTCCACGTACAGTACTCTTCCGATGGAAGTTGGTCGTTGACCACGTTGACCACGCCGCGCCGAGAGCACCAGGGCGGTGGTCTGGAGGACGGCGAGGCCTAGGAAGTGGATGACACTGAGCCGGGGAAGACGCAGCAATGGAAGCCCGCGCGGAGAGGAGTACGAGGGTTCACTGGTTCGGCTGCGGTGTGAGGCTGCCATCGCCGCAGAATAACAGGGGGTGTGGGTGAGTGGAGGGATGGCCTGGCCAGTGGTGGGAGTAGTATGGGGGCGGTGAGGCCTCCGCGGTAGCACAGCCGGCCACGGGAGGTAGGAGCAGGCGGCACGACCGACGCTGCTTTGGGCGGCTGGACCAAGAAGACCAGAGGTTGAAGAAGCACTACGGCCGTTGGATGGACATCGTACGGTCACTGAAGCTAGAATCGTTTATATTGACTAAGTTGACAAATCCCTTTGGTACGCCTCCAACTTAGTAGGCCCACAGGTCAGCCTCCGAAACGGTGTGCCCAGATGTCGTGGGAGGAATCATTTTTGGGCGGCGAAGCTAAGAATATCCGAGATTGAAGAAGAAGACGACATCCGTTGGATAGACATCCAACGGCCATCGCCGCTAGAACGATTGTGTTGACTATAATAAGTTGGCAAAGCCTTGCATACGCGTCAACTTATTTTTTTTAGGGGATGCGTCACTTAGTAGGCCCACAAGTGTGTGGCAGAGAACTTATAGCCCATTTGCGTTTTGTAAGAATGTACAACCCATTTTGGAATTCTAATGGAATTTACGACAACCCATTTACAGTTTGTTAAAAGTACAGCCCATTTTCTAGCTAGGACAATGATTAATAATTTCAACCAACCGTTGAAGACATAATTCAATAAAATTTCCCACATTTTGATGGGCTCTGAAATATTTTTATCCTGAAATTTCTAGTCAGATTAAATATAAATTTGTATTACGTAAAAATCCAACGAAACATTGCGCGTGCAACAATGAAAATTTAAGATTTTCAAAATCCATAAATAATATTCTATAAACTAATTTCATGTTTGATGCATTTTTTTATAGTTACTGCCCAGTTTTTATAATTACATCCAATTTATTATTTTTAAAGCCGATTTTCCTGTTAATCCTAATGCATCCCTTCTAGAAAATATTTGCAGCCCAGCGGGGCGGAGAATAACAAGTTGACCTTGCCTGGGTATTCCTCAAAAAGACGTATAGCTGGGCTAGCCATTTTCATCTTAAAAAATTAGTATCTGGGCTAGATATCTGGCCTGGGCTAGACGGGCCACAACCCGCGCAGTTAATACCCTGCTCTCCTCTGAACAACAACGAAATCATCGCCAAGAAAACTCTGCAGTGCTCACGCCTCAAAAACATAAATACTACTCGAGCTGCTTGGTCCCAGCTGTCGGCCGCACCTTGTGCAATTCTCTCGTTTATATTGACTACATAGGTTGATAATGGTGTGGGACTGTGATGTCAGGAAACCAGGAGAAAGCAAATAAAATATAGTTGTACATAATAAGGAGGCACTTGCGTACGTATGGCTATGGCCCTAGTGGGTCCCTAGTGTCATCCAATAAAAATAAAGTCATCTCCTGAATTCTCATGTTCGTTGACGATGTTAACAATGCTCGGCGCCACGGCGAGCGCAACAACTCGAAGGACAACGGAGAGGGCCTCGCGGGCCCTATGGATGGTATGATACAGCGCCCGCTGCTCAATCAGGAAGCCAGGATCATCAGACACCTATGAGCACCTTCAAGAAACTGAGACGACATGAAACGGTAAGGCCGCGCTTGGGAGCTCTGGTTTATTTCTAACCTGTATTAACATAGAAGTGTAATTTACTCTTCAGCGGAAACAACGCGTAAAATATAGGCGTAATGAAACCGAGGGCCCGAGGTCTGTAAGTAAAACCGACGGGTTACGCGTGTAATTTGAGAGACCAGTGTATATTTTACGAGCACTGCTATATGGACGACATTACCAGACGATACATGCACGACATGTGTATCATGCCATCCATGGGCAAGGCTGAAACAACAGCTAACGGCTGGATTAGCAATCGTCCGAGTGTCGTTCAGCGTTTTAATCGTGTGTCAAGTACTTCCGATATTTTACTAGTCAAAATCGACCAACCAAGCACCTTCGCCCGAGACCATCTGCTTTAATTTACAAGCGTCAGTTTTACAAGCAGTTTTGGTTGGAAAACAACGATCCAATCACGGCCTAATATCATGAGTTGGTTGGAAGATCATATGGTT